>OY755091.1:2870047-4070047 GCA_963576655.1 Gastrophysa polygoni | reverse complement strand
AATTGTCTTCAAAAACTTCAGAATCGTAGTATGAGGATCATTTTGAAGTGCGGTAGAGATACTCCAATTAATATTATTCCTAATTTTTTGAATTGGCAATCTGTTTCTCAAAGACTGTTTTATTTCACAATGATATTCATATATAAAATGTTGAACAATTTAGGACCATCAGTACATTGTCTTCCATCATGATAGTCACCACCACTTCACTCGAAATAATAATAATCTATATATAAATAGAACAAATCACAAAAGCACTATGATCTCTTTATTTTTCAAGGGTTTTGATCAATTCAACAGATTACCAAATGCAATTAAAAATAGCTCATCTCTGAACATTTTCAAAAACGAACTGAAAAAATTTCTGTCTAATGTACATATATGATATTTATTATGTTTGTTACGTGTAGCTACAATTTTTGTTTCGAGATATTATTATGCTTGTGTTCAACTAACTTCATAATGTATTCATCCAATGTTTGTGATATATTTCAAATCATTTCAATATTTGCCACATACCTATTTCACTTTATACTTTTTAGCTTGTTTGTATACTAGGATATCCTATTTCAATGAAGATCTATCTATCTATCTATCTTTTCCTCAATATCAATGCGGCGATCCTGAATAGGAATCATGAACACCCCGTTACTGTATCCTGAGAGCGTTGATAAACCATTTCCAGAGCATATCATTTTCATATAGAACAGCATATTCAAAAACACACGCCGCACAAATGTCCCGTCATTGGTGTCTTTATTTATTGAACGAGATTTGGGCAATATCATGCAAATCCTCGCTGTTATTTGAATACGACGAAATTGGCGGGCGGCAAAGGGGTGCTCACCGAAGGGGGTTCGATGTAGGGGTGGCGATGCGCCGAATTGAAGTAGTACATCTGTTCGAGTGGAAAACGTGGAAATGTAAATTCCCAGATAATGGAGCGCCATCACGAAATGAACGTCATTATCTGAAGTTTGCGGAAATTCCATCGCTGAATACGGATAATGGTTCCACTACAGGATGGTTGCGAGAAAATTACACGTAACAGATGGTTTGTCAAGCGAATGGTCTGTATTATCATACCTCGTAACCCGAATACAAGGGATAATTATCTTCGGGGAGGAAGTTGTGATGATTACCAAAACAGCCGAAGAAAACTTGTGGATCGTCGAAAGGGAAATAGATCAATCTAAGAAAATTAGTTCATAACGAGTAGAAACCAGGATATCATGGAGTGGTTGTTAAGAAATCACATAGTTGGTAGGATGAAGTGATCAATTATACAATGTGAGTGTGAGACAATGATAAAATCGAGAAATAATTGGAAGGTAAGGTTGATAGAGAAGGAGAAGATCATGGAAAAGAATAATGGAAAGGGGAAAAAAGAACACTATGAGGGGAAAGATGAGAAGACTCATCAAGATGATCCAAGGAGCTAGATTACTGAACGAGACAGACGTTACGAAGTCCAAAGAGGAATCAAGGTATGATAAAATCGATAAACACAGCAAGATTCTGGCGAAATACAATATGGAGACACTCTACTAACTTCTCTAGGAAACATCGAAATGAACGGAAATGACAGCATCATTTGAGTTTTTGGAAAGCACTACCATGACTTCCAATATTTTGACCTGCAAATCCAACCTCGAAACTGATTCGCAAAAAATGCACAGATGAGGAAAATGATTCGAATGGGATCATGAGAATCACATGAAAGACTCGATCATACTAAATCAAATAAACAAAAATGAGACTTTCTGGAAATGCCTCCATGATTTCATTGATTTGCTTCGCCTTCTTCATGTGAGAATCTTCCATTATTTTATCGTCCAGATATCATTGTATACTTTGATCTTAGAAGCTCCCACTCATGCTGTATTCGTTCATGCTGTATTCGTTACAGACATGATGAATATCTTCCAGAGATCGAATTAGAGATTGCTGCAAGAAAAAAATATTCATTGGTTCAATAGTTGGATGACTTGGTACTGGTGAAGCTCTTCATCTTATGATTATGTTCCATACAGTTGCTTGTGCGATATACCAGAATGAAACCTCAATTTCAACCAAAAATGTAGACATTGAATGATCAGCGCCTCCAAATACTTCCTCTTGGTACCCTCATGGAAAAACTCTGCTGACTATGTTCATATAGAAATACCGCTTCCTTATTCTAACTCCTCCATGCACATTTTCCTCCGCTTCACCTTGTTTCTCCAGCGGCAATCTGGAAGAATGAAAGTGGTCCACTACGTTTCCTCTTCTCTTCCGTGATATAACTCGCCTCCGCTCAGATCGATAGGAACAGTTGCTCCTAATGTGTCCTGCAATTTTTCGGTAACGACTTTTAAATTGTCCTCTCTGCCATTCGAGACCGTTTAGGGGATGATACACGCACTCGGACGGATTGTTTTCGGGGGTGGATTTACATGTGGCGAATTGGGTGATCGTTATTGGGAAGAGAGGTGAGGGGGCCGTAATCGAGAGGGACTTTGTGTTTGTCAGCTGGTTTCGAAACTGATGGCGAGGGGATCAACCGTTCGGCAGTTCGGAATCGTTCTAATCCCTAGTTGACACTCGGAATTGAAATGTTATCTTGTTGAAACGGTGAACTGATACTCAGGGTGGTGATTCTACAGGATGACAATTTTGAAAATTCCATTCGCTGTGTAGCTATAGTGACGAATACGGAACTATCCAGAGAATACCATTCGAATGCTAACATAACATGATTCTCATCATCTCAGTTATTGAATCATCCAAAACTTTCCACTATACTTAGACGAATGAGATAGAAGACGAACTCTGACTGTCCTGGAACATGTCTCTCCGAACATTTCAGCAAAAATAATGCCTGAAGAAATGCTTATAGGTCATGAAAAGGTGAACTAGGAGTGAGGATGGTGATTCTACAAATATCTGAAACTATGGTGAACAATAGGTCAAGAATTTATGAGAGATTGAGTAAATTCAGTGATCGCAGCTCACTATAGTAGTTTCAGAGGATGAAATATATCTGCTGAGGATCCTGAAGCTTTCCAACTCTGTTGATGGTGAGGAGTTCCAATCAGTCTACAACTTCCAATCAGTTCGAGGATGATACAATAACTGATGAAATCATTGAAAATGTTCTGGGTTGTTCGAATTGCTGATGCCTTACCCTACAATGACGTCATTTCAGTAGTTTGTCAAACATATAGTTGTTGATACGCTTGCATATACATGTACAATCACCTTGTGTTCCGAAATTGTTCAAATTCATCAAAGTTGTACTCATTTTGACATTGCTAGTGGCTGATACAAGAGAAAATATAATATGAATTCCGATTCATATCGAGACAATGATGTTATTATACATCAATTTCCATCGTTCGAGAGAAGGAAAAGGAAATCTATAATATTAGTGGAATATCGTGTGAGATAGGAGTGAAATGTTGGGAGGTGAGGAATGCATTCATGATTCTCTCGATAATTCAGCATCAGGAAAAACTTCATGAGACAGAGAATTCTACAACTTTGCTGTTCCTCCCAGACCTCAAGAAACCTCACATGGACGTATTGTGAGAGAGCGTCGTTGATGATAATGATGATGGTGAGATGATCACTTCCGTATATTATTATTTTTGATTGGGTCTTATTCGAAGAATTATATATTCCTACTGATGTGTGGTTGATTTTTTACTTCCGTCACTTGACTATATGCTGCACCAATTAAATAGACTCGATTGTTGTACGAGGACGTCAGGTCGGATCCTGAATCATTAACGACAGTTCCTCGACAGGAACATGTGTTATTTAAATTTCCAATGTCGAGCTTAATCAATATGTGTTCGCTCGAGGATTTCACACCATTTTCAGCGTCTAATCCTGCTTGTCAGGCTAGCAAAAGCACTACCCTTTCATCTTTGCATAAAGGGCGATACAGTTCCAGCTTTTTCGAGAGCATGAACTTCAAGCGGGGAAATGAAATATACGAAAATGGGTATAGTTGATATTAGCTTGCTGCGAATTTTCCGTTCTCTGAGATCATAATATCGAATAGTGGAAATTTTCAATTTTTTGGATGGATGAATACTATTCAATGCCAAAAAAACTAGCTCTTGAGAAGAATAAACTCAAGAAATGTAACTGAAAATGAGGAATTATGAGTAGATTGCAGATTGTCCAGAATAGGATTCTTCAGTTTCTCATCTGGAAAACTATGAAAGATACAAAAAAATGTTGCGTCGCGATGTGGAACGTAATTTTGGTGGACTTCCCACGAGACAAATTTTGAGGTGAAAAAATTTCCATTCTGGAGAATTGGTCGTTTAGAAATGGTTTCATTATCAGATCACTAACGCAAATGGATGAAATGACAGAGATTCCTCGGAAAAACTGATTGATTACTCACCTATGATTCAGTGTATCGACAAGGATGATTTTAGAATTGAGATTTCCGAATTGGTTGGGGAATAGAGTTACCAGATAGAGTAGACGTCGAGAGATATAGAAATGAATAATTCTCGACATGTGAAACTCCTAGTCCCGTTGAGATATGAATGACTTTCCATGTTTCAAAGCACGTTTTGAGTCATCACAGGATGAACACTACTATATAGGAAATGTGCACTGGCAGTTGGATTTCTGGAAAGTAATCATCGCTTCGAGGTACAAAGGTTTGCACTCCATGAAAACATACTAGGTACAGTTCCTGTCTCCACCCATTGTTTATTGTTATGAGGCTTGATTTAATTATTGGCGGTGGTGAAAAATATTGGTACGCAAGTCAGTTCAGTGAATGAGTTCCTTCCTTGAGAAAATAGGCCATAAATCAGGATCTCCAAGATGGGTACCTGAGGAAACATTGTTCTATGATTCATTATGCCTCAAGTGGAGAGAATGAACTGAATACGATTACTTGTCCTGATGTAGTGAGAACATCAAAGTAGCCTCCTGAACTGTGCGATCCAATTTCAATATTGTTACCATGACATCCAACTCCACTCGGATGAATATTAACGCCACTCGTGTTATTACGAACTTCTAGTAAGGAGGAGTTCCCGAGACTGTTCATCATGTACAATGTCAATAATCTGAATATCAGCTCATGTCATCATATAACATCAATTATCCGAAGGACATTTGTGAAGCTGGGCAATATGGTTCGAAAATTTCCTCCCCAGAAGTGGAAAAGAAATAATTTCACCTAGAACCTGAATGGTTAGATGATATGAGCTTCTCATATCTATATCCTTATTTCGAATCTCTTGATACTGGCCAACATGATGAACATGACATGGCGTGAGCGAAATTCTGAAGTTTGTCAGCCACTTATGGAATGGAATTTGCAAGTACTGGCACGAATTAATAGAAATTAGAGAGTATTTGGTTCTGTGCCAAGGTTTGAAAATTTGTCATTGTCGCCCACAATATCGCTGTATTTTCGAGGGTTATGTGTCCACACTTTTTTTGTTCCACCGGAAGTATGGGTATTTATTCAAGATATCTACAATATTTCCTCAGTTATTATTGAAGAACTGTTTTTTTTTTCCAGACCTCAGCACCACGTATCTCGAGAGTTGAGACTTTCAGGACATATTGGGAGTTTTTTTGTTGTAATGATTCAAAGAATCACCCTCTTGAGTATTGGCATGTCTTCCAGGAACACCCTGTATCAGTACTGTGTAACGACATATTTCCAGCCGCAATGTCGGCTTATTTGAAATTCAATCGTTCTTATTATTTAGTCTGACGAAACAACTGGAAAGTGGGCTCACCAGCTAGTTTATTACATATCAGAACTCATTTTGATGTAAACATCAAACACCTCCGCTACACAGCCCACTTCCAATATTGTCACCATGACAGCCAACTCATCGAAACTCCACTTGGACGAATATTAACGCCACCCGTGTAATTATCAACTTCACATTGTAATTTGCTCCAATTAAAGTTGGGGTCGGCGTTGGCGGAGTTTCGCCGGGCAAAATTCCGAACTTGGACACCGAACAGACGTGTCCAGCTCACGAAACACAATAATTAATTGAACTCCGATATCGATTCGTCGACGAACTGGTCAGCGGATGGATATAAATTGCGTTGCCAAGCGAAAAGTTTATCACCGAGGTGGATGGACAAATGTTCGAGCACCGATAGAAAAGCCTGCATAGGCGATGAAAAATATCAAATAGTATGAGCCGGGTACACACTGGAAGATGCCGCCTCTGCATTTTTCAGCTTTTCATGGGATTCTCTCTCCTCGTTTCTAAAAAATATAGTAGAAGTTATTAAAAGTTATTGCAATATATTTGTAGTAAGGACATTTTTGGGATCTGCCCAAAAATGTCACTGCGCTTGAAATTAAACCTTTAGATACCTAAAAAAGGAATTCTCTATTGGTCAGTGACACCTTGTTTTTGAGAAAATTTGGAAATACAAATATATTTAATAAGAATAAAACCTCTACTTATCTTGGTGGACGTTTCGGGAACGAATCTGCTCCCGTTCTCAACACAAATAGAATATTTTTCTCTTCGTAAAATTTTTCAATGTTTTCGATTTTGACACTGAAAAGTGTCACTTTTGTCACCAAGATAAGTAGACGTTTCATTCTTATTAAATATATTTGTATTAGTCATTTGTATCTAGTCACAATCCTTCGCTGAGTTTGCTTTCGTGCACAAATTGGATGAGGTAATTGTCAATACGAATAGGAAGAGAATTACACACTGTACACAATCACACCAAGCTGTGACCACAAGGTACATCAAAAATCAGTTGAGGATTTTCGTTCATGATTCTGTCGGCTGCACTCACTCCAAGCAGACTGAACAATATATCTACAACTGGGTATCGATGTATTTCATCATTATTGAAGAAGAGAATGCCATACCTCGTGAAATATGTATGCAAGCTGGTCAAAATTCCAGATAACGTCCTCAAAAGTGTCTCCAGTAACGTATTCAAGAGTGTTTCGACGCGAATGATCGCTATATTGAGGGCTGTCGAAAATTCAAATGAAAATGTTATCCGAATAAAATAGTTATTCTATCATAAATGTCGCCGTTATCATAGATGGTAACAGAATGTTCTGGATGCTAAAGGATATTCCGTATATAAATGTGACCCACTCGTCGTGCCCTATTCACCTTCATTCCTTGTCTACAACATAACAGGGTCAAGTCTCGGAACTCCTTCGCTAATGAATCAGTTTTGACACGAGCCTTGTTTGTCATCTGTACACAAACTCTCGTAAATTAATGGCCAGAGACGCTTCGGCTTTGTTTGAACACATTGTTCTTCAATTTGCCGACCCACCATGTGATAGGACGGTTCACTGCTTTCTAAGAGCGCGATAGTAGTGGTAGAATCTTATCCTCAGTGATTGATCGTTGACATTTCGATACCATAAATATATCCGCAGCTGAACTTCGGTATATAAACCGCCGAAAACGTCACTACACAGCTGAACAAATGATGGCACGACCTTCTTCTTCAACGTTCCGTGGTCGAATGACCCCCACCATTTCTCAATCCACTTGTAGAATCACCACTTGTAGACGATAGAATCAATGAAGCGATGGTAGTTGACCCGGATTGTGTTTGACGCCAGTAGACCAAATATTTTTAAATTACTGGCTGGAGATGCATTACCTCTGTGTGAACACAATTGTACTTCAAGTCGTATGGTTACTACATGATAGGACAGTTCCTTTCTTCCGGAAGGATAACATGGTGGTAGGGTTCTCATTCTCAATGATGAATAATTGTCCTTTCACAGTTCACAGTTATACATATTCTCAACCCGACTTCTATGAATCAATCACCGGAAACTTTTTCAAAAAATACCTTGATGGAGCCACAATAGCTGAACGAAATTTCTCGATAGGAAACTACTTGTGATCTCGGAAGTAATGGAAAAAGCAATCAACATCTAGCTTATCCGATATCTAGAGAGCTCAAGAATCTTGAACGACTGGCAATATGGCTTCTGTCACCAGAGGTCAACTGGAGACCTGCTCGGTTTCACCACCAACAGCGCTCTCTCATGGGATGATCATGTGAGGTCCATTGCGAGAACTGCTTCACAAAAACTTGGTTTTCTATTCCGTGCGAAGAGGTACTTCACATCCCAGCAACTGCTCATGATCCACAAAGCACAAATATGACCTGTCCTGGAGTACTGTTCACATGTTTGGAGCTCAGCCCCCAAACATACGCTGAAGCTCTTTGATTCAATTCAGAAGAGAGCTAATCGCCCAGTAGATGATACAACACTCACCAAATCATTGACCTCTCAAGATCATCGTAGGAAGGTCGGTGATCTCTGCCTTTTTTATAGATACTTCCATGGTCGGTGCTCAACGGAAATATCATCTATTATGCCACCACGTGCGATTCCAAGTAGACCCAGACGAGCTCAGGCTGGTCACCCCTACACTGTCACCTCCGCTGGCTAACACGATGTTCCTTAAACATTCTAGGTTTCCCTCTCGTATTGTCCACAGATGAAAAAAAAATACACATGATATTACTATTCCATGTTTCCAGCCTAGACGAATATAGCCTATAATTCAATGAATTAATGAAATCGATCCTGCGATTGTGCTTTGCTCAAAAAAACACGAAAATGATAAGCGATTCCCATTCTTTCTAGTCCTCACCATTCATTCATTCTGAAATAAATTTGTATTGGGAAGAACAGTGCGTCAGAATATTGAATATAATTGATTCCCTCGATAGAAAATTGTTGAACTCGCTCCTAAAATAGGCTTCTAATAATAGTATTTCATCGATGAATGAATGAGAACATTTCTACCCACTCACATCATCATTAGGGTCAGGAAGTGGTATTGAATTTCGAGGACAGACTGAGGCAGAAGGATTTGAAAATAACGGATACACATCTGTGGAGTTCTTGAACCTCACGAAAGTACTCGATTGTGTTTCACATAACATATTATTGCATAAACTGAAATTTTTCAACTTTGGTCCAAAAAGCATTTCGTTAATTGAATCATATTCACCAAACAGATCCCACTATGTATTATTCGATAATAAGGCAAATCAGAGAATCGTAGACTGTGGGGTTCCTCAAGGATCTGTTTCAGGGCCCATAATTCTTCTTATATACGTGAATGATTTGCCCAATGCGTCCCCCTCCACTGATCTCATTATTCGCATATGATACTACTGCAATTCAATCCGACAATAACGCGACCTCTTTGATAGCCAGCAGAAACAACTAGCACGATAGTTCCTAGCAAATAAATCAAAAATGAATGCATCCAAGACAGGAACAATCTTATTTTCTCTCAAAATGCAGATCTGGCAGCTCAGTCCTCTTCAACCCACACGAAATCTCTAGGAGTTTATTCAGATGAAAAACTCTCTTGGAAATATCACAGAGAACATCTATGCAAAAAATGGCCAGCTACTAATATCTTCTCAGAAACTTATCGCGGAATGTTACTCAAAATACATTAGTAACGGCTTGATATGGACTCATATGCGCTAATATTTCATATGCGATACTCACATGGGGACATTCCTCAGACATTTTCGGAATACACGGATGACTGTGGAAACGTTTTCAAGCAACTCGAAATCATGACCCTACCTTCTATATCTATCTTCCTGTGTTCCATTCACATCAGAGGAAATGACCACGAATATAGAAGTCATTGTCAAATTCATGACTATCCAACGAGAAATCGATATAATCTCCAGCCGAACTATCTGAGACAGTCACGTACACGTGACGCCACCAGCAACTTTGCGCCAACATTTCACAACGTTCTTCTTGCAATTTTCAACTTTTGACTTTCACACTTCACATGTTTACTAACTTTTCACAATGTAATTTTATTGTTTTGTTGTTTTGTACCTGACTTGTGTGAACATTCGTGTATTAGCACCAATGAAGAATTGATTGATTGATTGATTGATTGATTGATTGATTGATTGATTGATTGATTGATTGATTGATTGAAAAGTTCGAAAACCAAACAAAAATATGTTGCGGAAACTTATGTAGCGCTCTGCTCATACTCTTCACTCTCAACCAACGTGGTGTAGCATACATTTCATATCTCCTGAAATCTGAGTATTACTGATAAAAATAGTATGTCAAATTACTGAATTGGATAATAAATTATGGACGATATACTCGATGAAAGTTCCCGAAACTGAATATCGAAAATAGAATCTAATAATAGTATTCATTCATGATGTTTTGAATAGGAACATTTCTCCTGCCCACTCATATTGATTATCATGGAATGATATTCGAATTGAGTGGGTGAATACGAAGAGCATGTCGTTGAGTAGTAATCGAATATTTCGCTACTCATTGTTTTTACTCTTCACTCTATTGGGAATCATTATCCGTTCATAACGACTGACGTTTGGGTAGATACTAATGAACATAGTTAGAATACTGAATCGAATTGAACAATGAATGGAGAACGATTTGCTCGATGGATGGTTTTTTTTACCTCGATTCCGAAAATAGCATTCAATGATAGTAATCCATTTTATGATGATTCGAGTACAAACACACGTTATCCGTACATGTCACGAATGTGACTTGACTCATTGCTAGTTGAGATTTATGACGGTTCATACAAATTTCAGGGGCTCATTCAAACAATGGGGACAAATGAGAATTCATTGAATCTTCAAGAAGATGAATGTGTGAACTCTTGTAGGGCCATAAGTTCGTTGGAAGTGACTATAATTCAAGAAGTACCGACGAAGAAATCTCCTGCACTGGAAGTATTCAAAATTGAGAGAAACGTGTTCTTAATGAAAATGAAGTATCTTGCTTCCACAAAGTTGGCCATGCAATCAAAGGTTTACGACTGTCATCTAGACTCATCAGACGGTGCATTTGAATATACAGTGGTGGGATGAAGTATGGAGCCAAGTAAATATCTTCTGAACGAAAATAACGATATTTATGAAAATTTGCAGGTGAGTGCGATAGAACGAAATGCATCTGATGTACATTCCTTCGTTGATAATATACTCTCGGTTCAACCAGACATGCCATCAACTCCTTTGATGAGAATGGGACACCGTATATATCCTTACAGATTTTGGGAGAGCTTGTGTGAAACAATTTGTAAAAAGGAGGCATATGGCACTTCAATCAACCTCCTTTGAGTTTCCTGCATTAGAGCAAAAAACTATTTAGATAAATAAATTGTACAATTTAGAATGATTCAATTGACACTTGGACATCTGACACTTGGAGAACAAAAGAGTACTCGTTTTTTTCATTACTTTGTATTGGACAACATAAATTAGTTTATCCAAATCGTTTTTTTGCTCTTATGCAAAAAACTCAAAGGGGGTTGATCAAAGTGCTCCTCATTTTTACAATTTTCTCCACACTGAACTCAGTATGTATGAATTCAAAATAACAACCTCTTCCGAAATCTGTGAAGATATATAGGGTGTCCAATTCAAATTGGAGAAGTTGATGGCATTTCCGGTATATTATCAACAAAAAAAAATGTACATCAGATGCATATCGTTCTTTTTTTTCGAAAGATATTGACTTGGTTCCATACTTTATCCCAATTATGTATACAACCGAATCAAATTGCGACAGGGTGACACCCGTGATTACTAACGATATTTCACGTGAGAATATTGTTAGTTTTGTTGATGACGTCAATGAATCATCTCAGGGATAAGGGGAATTCCAATCAAATTATTGGAATTGAACAATTCGCTGACGACTTGATCAATATTGATATGGTTTCAGGAAGTTTCGATAATTTCATGCTGTTTTGAGATTTGAAGATATTCAAAATATTCTACATGACATGAAGTGAAGTTGGAGTTGATATCTAGAAAATTCGACATTCTGAACGGAAATCGATGATGACATCGGAAATGTCAAATTCCCAACTCCATGCTCTGCACCGACAAGTTATGGAAAACAATTGTTTGCATCGCATTCCAGTAAATTGACATGATAATTATACAATTTTGAATATATACATCATCATAACCCAACAAATCTTCCTCACTTCGATTCCAACACCTTCCTTCTTTCCCAAAATTCCACCGCTGGCTAAAACGATGTTCCTCGAACATCATAGGTTTCCCTTTCGTGTTGTCCAAAGATAAAAAAAAAAAAAAAAAACTTCAGATTGGGTTAATTTCAGTTTTGAGTTATTCACCAACAAATGGATAATTACATAGGGTCATGTCAAAGAACAGAGAATGTCAGTAAAAATCAACAAACTCAGATGGAGATATTGGGAGAGTGATGCTCTGCTGTTATTTGCATTCTCATCAAAAGAGTTACATAAGTTTGCCTCAATTCTGATCTCAGTGAACGTGCTCGAATATAATTCCGATATTGTCATGAAAAGGAATAATTTCGGATAGAATGAATTCCGACAGAATGTTTGAGAATCAGGAATCACCATCGTAACATTTACTCACCAAGTCATTCTGAGTTAGCTCTCATTCCTCGACGGATCCAAACTCGCCAATGGATTTCCTACATCTCCACTAATGCAACTAACTCATCATCTCTCAAGTTTCCGAGTTCCCAATGGTGAGCATCGAATTCGAAACGCCCAGTGTGGGAGCACTAGTAGGACCATAATCATTCACGTAGCACATCCATCGCAGGAAATTAACGTGTCTCTGATGTATCCGCCCTCTTCTTCGACAAACTTTGGTAACAAATTCAGCCGAGGGACTTTTTTCCCATCGCTGGGGCGTCGTGATTCAGCAGGTCCGAACGGGGATGTGACAAGTCAATAGCGCCAGTAACTTTTCACGATAAAAAAGTTTTTACGGCCCCATTTCGATACCGATGAAATATATAACTGCTATTAACAACGGGGATCGCCCTGTTTATTATCTCTGCGGTGGTCGATTTGCAGGGACAGATGTTACTTGGTGTCTCCGAACGGGGTGATCGGATCAGTAACGTTCCAAAAATACGAGTTCTGAATGATGATGATTCACTCTGATCAACTATGGAACAAATGTGGTTGGATAAACATACGTCGATCTCGCTGTGTTCGAATTTATTCAGAAGAAACAAAGGTGTGAAAATTTCTTATTCTATTGAAGTGGAATTCATTTCACTCATTTTACTGTCTGTAAGTTTTTCTAGGAGGTGGTTTATTCATTTTCCAGCTTCTTGTGTGATTTCTTCTTCTCGTGTCTAGAAAATAAAGTAGAAGTTATTGAAAATGATTTCAATATATTTGTAGTAAGGCAAGATTCTATGATCTACCCCAAAATGTAACTGCGCTTGAAATCAAATCTTCAGATACTCAGAAGAGTAATTCTCTATTCATCAGTGAGGAATATGGAAATACGAATATATTCAAAAAGACTAAAACTTCTACTGATCTTGGTGGACGTTTCGGGAGCGAATCTGCTCCTATTCTCAACACAATTAGAAAACTTTCCTTCGTGAAATTTTTCAACGTGCAGTTGGTTTTTGACACTGGAGAGTGAAACATTTTACGAAGAAAAGTGTTTCAATTGTGTTGAGAACGGAAGCAGATTCGTTTCTGAAACGTCCACCAAGATACGTAGAAGTTTCATTCTCATTGAATATATTTGTATTTCCAAAATTTCCAAAAACAAGGTGTCACTGACAAATAGAGAATTCCTCTTTCAGGTATCTGAAAGTTCAATTTCAAGCGCAGTAACATTTTGGAGCAGATCACAAAATCTGTCCTTACTACAAATATATTGAAATAACTCTCAATAACTTCTACTTCATTTTCGAGAAACGAGGAGAGAAAATCCCACAGAAAGCTGGAAAATGAATCATTCCACATAGCCCAAATGTCGTTTTGCCGTCCTATCGAGAATGCAATGATTCTGATATTTGTACCCGGAATCGAGTGTTCCCAATACTAATCTGTATAATTTCGACTTGCTACAAACATTCAAATATGTAACGTTGTTCAATAAACTCTACTCTACTCCACTCCACTCTATTCACTGATTTTCTGTGAGGTGCGCGATTTGTTGGTATTTCGTTTTTGGTAAACTGCCCTACGTCATATGGTTTTCTTTTAACATCATCTCGACGGGTGATGATGTGATGTTCAAAAAAAAATCACTCCAAACATTCATTCACCAACGAAAGGTTCACTCAGATACATGCGTATTTTCTCAACTTTTGTGACAACTGCAATCGCAGCGGCAGCGGCTACAACTTGTCTCTACTATCGATCGCTTATCGCTTCGATGAGAACTCTCGGGCGAACAGACGATTACCGATCGCACCGCTGAGAAGAAAACATATCATATTCGTTTTTCTCGCTCAATCTCCCCGCAATCCACCTGAGCATTCTTCGTTCCTCCTCCAATTCGATTCAATATTCTCTTCAGCTCATACCTCGGTACGAATTTCCGATA
Organism: Gastrophysa polygoni; assembly: GCA_963576655.1. Classification (NCBI taxonomy): domain Eukaryota; kingdom Metazoa; phylum Arthropoda; class Insecta; order Coleoptera; family Chrysomelidae; genus Gastrophysa; species Gastrophysa polygoni. The sequence continues at coordinate 4,055,647 of OY755091.1, read as the reverse complement.
TTCCATGGGGACTCCGGTTTTGTTGACGCGTCGTCCAAAGTGTTTCCCTATTTTCGCCGAGAAAAAAGTGGTATCGACGTTAGAGCCTCGGAAATTAGTGCCCGATCCGGAGTGTTCTCCGTCCCAGCGGAAAAAATGGAGGGTTGTTTGAAGGATGAGTAGGTTCGTTACGGCTATGGAGTTCCAACAGAACGGAGTCTAAGGGATGGAATCCTGCCGGAAATGCGGCTGTGGCTGATCTGGCATGCATTAGTTGGGGCGCATTCTCCATCTGGAATAACCTAAGAACGTTTCACTGATGGAGGAGTTCGAGTCACTCGTATACTTGAATCGCCTTCGAGACTTCAGAATATAAACCTTGAAATGGCATGTTCAATCGAAGAGAGGAGGGATAGTGAAGCAAAGGGAGTTCTCCACTTACCTGTTGGATCACACAGATATGAGGAAGCGAATTCAAATTGGGCCTGTGCAACCAGGGATTGTCGAATCCAGATTCCTTTGTTGCAAAACGAGCCTTACGATACTCGTTCAGGGTATCGACTCGAGAGTCTTGTCGACCATTATTGAGATATCATAGAATCATGATCATGACATGTTTATCATTAGGAAGCCGTCTACCTAATCCACTAGAAATATGGTTCAACAAGGTACGATAGTGTTTAGTATCATGATGAGAGACAAGCTTGGAACCTCAGACTGCCAATACCTGAGTCAGTTTGGAAATGAAATGTGGAATGAGAAGAAATATAACTATGTAGGTAATGAGAAATATGTGGTTTCGACCCATCAGAAGCCTCAGTCCTTCTGTTTTGCTGATAAATTGGAAACTTCTTCAACTGAAATCGTTCAAAATCTACAGGGGTAGAAGTGAACTCACACTCTCCACAGAGTAGTACTCAGGAGGAGGTCAAAAGAGTGGTATGTATGAACCCGAAACATAGAATAGAAATAGAATAGAAAGTATTAATTTCTGAAACATGTGACATGTTCTAGAAATTGGTCACGACATATATATCAATAAACAAATTATAGCTATAAGAGTTAACCTATTTTTTATGTAAAGAAATAAGTTTGGGTATCTATGAGCATTTGACATCGATAAGAACTAAGCTATTGAATATAAAAAGTGCTACTTCCCATTGTTATCTTGAGAATACATCCTTATTTGAGCCAGTGGTCACTACAATATTATATACATTATTATTGATTAAACAAAAATTCTTCAAGACTGTAATATGATTTTTCGATCAATACATTCTTCAATCGTTTTTTGAATAGGTTAATACTCAAACTTCTGTATGTTACTGGTAGTTTATCATATAATTTGGCTCCAACATGTCCTCACTCTCAAGCTCTTGAGAGTACTTGTATCTCGTGGAGATACAAGTACTGGAGGATGGAGGGTTCCTCAATTTGTGGACTCTTTAGAATCTGGTGGTAGGAAATTATGATCGATGATCGATTGATTAGGAGATTTCAAACTGAAAAGTTCAAAATGAGAAAAAAAAAGAAGGGAATGAACAAAATGGAATGATATGAGAGATCCAAACATAAACATTCACGATGAGAATAAGTTACCTTCGGAAATTAGATAGATTTTTCAGTATCTGTCAGAGAACCTCAGTGAGAGTTGATCGATTTGACATATTTGTTCATTTTCCCTAATGGACTGAGAAACTATTGCTACAATTGCTACGTTTTCCCAGGTCTGTAGTTTTCAAATCTCCAGTCAAAGTAGTATTCGTGAGGAAGCATTGTGAAATTTTTGGCGAAGGCAAGAATCTAAGTGGTTAGTCAATTTGGTGTATGCGCTCTGATAGTTTTGGTGGTCAAGTTTTGATATTTTGGTGGATGCGACTATAGATTTTGGCGAAACACTTTAGATTTCTTATCGAGACAATTCCTAATTTGCAACAGTTTTCGAAGAGAAACAAATTCCCATTGTGCGTATAAAGCGTTCTTATGTCTCTCGATACGAACGACAGTCAATCCTTCAGGGAAAAATCTACAATATCCAACTTATATTCATGAAGAGAGCGGAAACATGTTCACTCTTATTCTATTGTACCGCGCATTGTGTTCCCCTTTTTATGAAATTCCGTATACAATATCGACTATTGTCACGGATCAGATGTTCCCAATTCAGGGAAAACAAAATTGAAAACCGAATAGAGAGAAAATTGAATTCCTCAGATTGCATAAAATATATAAACGACTTTTATTGGATCGGTGACAAGTATCTGTTGCATCTACTTAGCATTCCTTGGATTGAAAAATTCGAATTATACAGCGGAACAATCGTGGCTCTTGGAATGAATATCGAATGAATATCTCAGTCTGTGTATGGATGGGATTTGAGACGAATCTAAATAGTTAGGATCATTTTGATCAGGGAGCGGAATTTTGACCCTTGTTATCTCTTCATTTCACGACTAGGTTCACCTAATTTGATATTGAATCAATATCTCAATGTTTCCAAACTGATATGTTGTTCGGAGGCACAATGCGTTCCTTGAATTGAAAGGATCGCAGAATATATCGAGTGGAAACATGTTTGATAATTCATCCAACTCCAAAATTTTTCACATTAATTCCAAGCATTCAGTAAGCTCCCGTAGAGAAACTACCAATCTAAATCGGGGAATGTCGTGTTCAGACACAGAGAACCTCACATGAAGTTGCCCTCATTCTCAATGCTGATTCTAATGAGATCATGGAGTTGGAGTAAAACGATTTTTGGAAAAGTGAACTTTGGATAGACTCTCCATCATTTTCCTGATATAATTTTGTTCATATTCATTCCCACATATCTATATATATATATATATCTATATATATATATAAACATATAGATATATATATATATATATATATATATATATATATATATATATATATATCTATCGAAAAAATAGTATTCGAAATTATGATGTTCCATTTCATGGGTCAGATACTCTTGATACTCTGATACTTCATATTTCGAACAACATCATTCACTCCTAATTTCTATCAATATTTTTGGAAGTAAATTGTCAAAGATCCTTTATTTTCGAAATATAACTGAATATTCGACTGATACAGTCAATGAGGCATCACGTTAATATCTCCACTGTTCTGAAATGGATTCTGGAGGCTGCGAACCGATGCAAAAATGATAAAGTTCATTCATATATGTGTATATATGATCACAGCAATCGAGACTCGAGGAAATACCCACAACATCTACGGTAGTTTTGTACATACCTGTATGTGGGGAAATAAAGAGAGAAACATATATCAAGATTATATATATTCATGTCTCGAATATATACAGTCTCCAACTATACTACCCAGTGTACAACTTATTCACACTATTTTCCCTGGGACCATCAATACTTGAATCATATGCATTATTTTTCCCAGCTTGTATAATCGATATTTCGCAAAGGAATTCTATGTAACTATTTACATCAAGGCTATATATATGATGTAGTGATTCCATCCATTCCTCGATAGAATGTGAAATCAATTCGAATATATAATAAGTATCATATGTGATGATACCAGCAGGAGAATTCCTGTGGGAGAATGTGAGATATCATTTTAGTCACCAATGGATGCCATCGTGCGTTTTTCCGATATTTGTGCGTTTTAATTTCCACTTTTCTGATGCCCTAGGTAAATGGGCTACTTTCTGAATAATAGAACAGGGTGATCAGCTGTTTTCATAAATGTTCGTAGGGGAAACAGATCATTCTCGTTTGGTCAGCAATCAGTAGGGCCTTCCATAGATATTTCTAGAGCGAAAACAATCCATTCCGAAGCCATCCGAAGCGCACCCTCATGAAAAATAATCGACGCCGACACTAACGTATCAGCCATGTCATAAATCATTGGACGTGTTACAGATATATCGGCCCTGTCGAATATCCAACCTTCTACTCTATTGACAATGCAAAGCGTTCGTGATATATGGCCTTGGAAATTACACCACTGACGTTGGTCCTTTTTTGCTCTGGCGCGCACTTTTTCGTACCTACTGGAAAAACCGCTTTCCGTTCCGACTACTTTCGGAAATTGGTTGTTCACTTCGTTATTACCAAGCCGTTTGTCCAGAACGAGACAATGGAGGTAGACTGTCTTGCATACAAACGAGTTTGTGCTACAGTTTTTTCGTGATCTGACTAAAGTTTTCGACTGTGTCAACCACAAATTTCTGCATCGAAAATCAAAAAGATATGGGTTGGTATTCATTTGAGAGAACTCAAAGTGTGTCTCTTCAGGATAATTCATCACGTTAACCAGAGGTTGAATAGAAAGTGTCTCAAGAATCTGTTCTAGGACGTGTCCTTTCTATGTCATAAGTCAATGAGCATCGATCGATATTTCAGAACAATCCATCTAATTTGCAGATGACAACACACAATTTTGGTACGATAAAATCACTTATGACCTGCATCAAACAATTAGTGACCGTATTGCCAACGTGAAAAAGAGGTGCGATTCCAATGTGTTGTCCATCAACATCTCTAAAACAGATGTCCTAACTATGGATTGAAATTTGCAGGTAGAACTCAATTCAGGTAAACAAATAATTAGCAACAGAATATACATGAAGTTTCTAGGTTTACACATTGATGATGGATCGAAATGTAGTGATCATATTGACGAATTGAGGCAAAAGTTGTCACTTGGGACAACTTCAGAGGAGCTTTTGGTTGGGAAAAACAATAAGGTTTTGATGAATGACAAATTTCATCTTAGAAGTTGATATAATTACATACCTATCTCTATAGGTAGTATCGATTCGAGAGCAAAAGGATGTATGTCAGTGTACAAGAACTTCAATGTGTATTCATGCATATCCAACTTCGAAAACCGTGTGTTTGGTCACTTCACAAGAAATTTTCTGCGATTGTTTTTTGTTCGTATTCAGACCTCACTTTAGTAGTCGTAGAAAAATTATATCGTCGTCGAAAACGTTCCAAATATTGGTTAACGTTGACAGGTAGTCATCGATCTGGGAGACAATAATGACATCAGGCAAATCACGATCCATATCGAAGACAGTTTCTTCTCTCATCGTTACGCCTTCAGCACTGAGTTTCCGTTACCTTCAGTCTTCTATATCATATTTGTGTGTCTCTTCGTATTCGTCTCGAAGTTAGCGAAGAAATAAATTGCTGGACATAATATATAGGCCGTTACAGTAAAGGCGACACCTCGAGTGTACTGCCATTCAGTTAATATCGCTGCAGAAAATGAAATATATCGGAGCGATGGTTAATAACGGCTGACGGTATATCACTCCGGGTTCGGAATACCGGGCGTCTCCGAGAATCTGGTTCTGTACGCCCACGGCTAGCGTGAACTTCTGGAAGACGGTCAATCTGAGATGGCTCACAAGTTATCTCGAAACACTGGGTTGAGAAACAAATGGAATAGAATCAAAATCCAAGTCTCTTTGGTAGAACAGTGCGGATGTGAAGCACCTATTTATGTCTCGGTTGTATTTATTTCTCTCTCTCTACTACTACTCTGTACTCAAAAAAAATCACGATTCGATGTTCCTCGAACTTTAAAGTTTCTCCTTTCGTGTTCTAATAATAATAATAATAATGAAATATAAGATAGTTGTTGAGGAAATATAGTATACATATAATAAGGATCAAAGTACGTGAAAGAGTATAAATATCACAAGCCGATAAGTGTTAGAACACTTGTTTCGCATGATAATAGAACAACTTAACATTATAGATACAGATAAGTAATGGAATAAAATGAAAGGGATGATATCAACAGTGTGACGAGAGTAGTGAGCTAATACCTCATTTATAATTTTTTTTCATATCATTTCTGAAATGTTTCGTCGTGGTTGCCTCGAGATGAATTGTTTCAGTGCTGTTTCAAATGACTGATAGTTACTTATTTCTTGTATGTGTTGTGGGACGGTATTGTACAATTTTGGTGCTATATATCGATAACTTCGTTGGCCAATAGATTTATGCATTTGTGGAACTACGTGATATTTTTTCTTCCTTGTAGGGTATGGATGATTGGGTAGGTTGAAATGTTTATTCTGGTGATATTTTATATTTATTTGAAGATAAAAAAGTTGGCGTATGTCAAACACTTTGGCTTCGTGGTATAGTGCGTCAGAGGGGTATCTGAACTCTTTGGACATGATAATTTTGAGAATCTTTTTTTGCAGATTCTCTAAGGTACGAAGATGTGTTTTTAATGCGCCTCCCCAGCATATTATGCTATATCGTAGGTGGCTTTCCACCAAAGCGTGGTACAAGATTTTGAGTTGGTAAAAGGGTAGAATATTTTTTCCAATACTTGAATTTGTGTAAAATGGATCTCAATTTGTTGCAAATATAGTTCAGGTGTGCATCCCATTTGAGATTTGTATCTATTATAACGCCTAAATATTTTACTTTTTTCTCTGGCAGAATGTTGTGCTGTTGTCCTGTGGTATTTATCGTTAGACTTTTGAAAGGTGGGGTGTTCGATCTATTGCAATTGAATGTCACATGATATGTTTTTTTTTCAAGTTCACAGTAAGTAACTTGTGTACAATGACTTTCAGCTCGTGCCAAGTATTCGCTTTATAAGAGATGGCTGTGTCATCAGCAAATCCCAATATTTCTCCTCGACTCTTCAACGAAACCATGCCATTCACATAAATACTGACTAGGGTAGGGCCTAATACGGTCCCCTGAGGTACACCATACTCTATTTCTTTCTTGTCTCTTCTTGTCTCTTCTTTTCTCGCTCTGTACACTGTCTACTCTGATTGATTGGAATCTATTGTGTAGATTATATTATATATCAAATTATACTTTTTCAAATAAGCAGCAAGTCTTTTCTTGAGAATTGTTTTCAAAAATGTTTGTGAGGTGCGTCATCAACGAAACTGGTCTGGAATTTGTGATTAGAGTTTCATCGCCTTTTTCAAATACTGGTATAACTGGTCCACAGATAAAAATGAAGTTTTTGTCAGGAAGCTAGTTTGGGTGAGTACTATCGAATGATAAAAATATTTCTTCCTGCTGAACATACCGATCCAGCCATCCCTCTAGTTATTCTCCACCCTTTTCCGCAGCAGCATTCCGCTTTGTTCTAGCGTCCGCCGCAGCGATATACCTGCAGCTTGCAGTGGATCGTCACGCGGATGAGGTTTTTCGATTGGGGCTAATTAAAAACGTTTGCCAATTCGGCCGAATTGTTGCCGAACAAAGCCCGGCACTACTTTAGTAACACACTCCATAATTCTTTCGTTCCGGCGGTGGACGTCAAACGGACATCTTTCCATGGAATTCGACATTCGCATGTCCGCATTTCGAGCCCGTACGCCATGCAGAATATCAATGGAAAAAGCCACCACACGTCTATTTGTATTTCGAAGTGGGCACTTTTTTTTGTCGAATGGCAAATGCAGGATATCTACCTACTCATAAATAGAGATGAAAAATCTGTTCCATGTATTAAAATGCAAAATTCCTCTGTTCTATATTGTCAATTTGGAAAAATCAACTGCAGAATAGAGTATTCACTTACGTGTTCATAATGTCTCAAAATTGAATATCGATAATAAGTAACTTTGGAATGCAAGTTCGTGATGGATGAAAAAATGAAATCCGATTGGACAGTAAAACTTGAATCTCTCAATTTCTTTCAGGTTGGGAGGTATTCGATCTTGCGAATACCTTCATCAGATGAAAGTGAACTTGAGAATGATCTTTCAGATTTTCAAGATGGTGAGAAATAGAAGACCAATCTATATCCAGTGGCTCAATCTGTATTCATACCGTTTGGTACACAATTTCACCAAAAAAACGTTCATAAGAGATAGTTCAAGCTGAATAACCTGTGTGATACAGTTCTAGTTGACTCTTTGTATGTGTCCTATAGTAACAAGTCAGCGTGTTTGGGCATACGTTTGGGACGAGGTCTGGGAGCTGAACGACAAACAAGAAAGGTCAAATTTGCGCTTTGTAGATCATGAGGACCTCCTTAGGTGTGTAGTGCCTCTTTGCAGGAAGCCTTATAGAGTAATCTGGACTACTCAGTTCTGTAAGTATACTGGGTATATGTTGGAAGAGATATAAATACAGTGTTGGGATGAAGTATGGAACCAAGTCAATATCTTTTTAAACGGACAGAACGATATTTATGAAATTTTGCAGATGAGTGCAATAGAACGAAATGCTTCTGATGTACATTTTTTCGTTGATGATATACTTCTGGTTTATTCGAGAATGCCATCAACTCCTTCAATTCAAATAGGACAGATTTTGAAAGATTTTGTTATTTATACTTACTGAGTTCAGTGTGGGAAAATTTGTGAAAACGAGGAGTATAGCACTCTTATCGACCTCCTTTAAGTTCTTTGCATCAGACCAAAAAACTATCCAGATGACTAATTGAGGTTGTTTGTATGCATAGTGATAAATAAACGTACAATGCACAAATCGTACAATTCCAAATGGTTCAATCAAGTGAAAAAGATCGTATTGAATTTATAATGATCGTAAAATTTATTTCCGTCAATTAGAATTTGACACTTGGAGAACGGAAAAGTACTCGTTCATCCATTACTAGGCATACAAACAACACCAATTAGTCTATCTGAATATTTTTTCGTTCTGATGCAAACAACCCGAAGGAGGTTGATCAAAGTGCTATATCCGTCGTTTTTACAAATTTTTTCACACTGAACTCAGTATGTATCAATTCAAAATAACAAGCTCTTTCGAAATCTGTAAAAATATATAGAGGGTGTCCCTTTCAACTCAAAGAAGTTGATGGCATTTCCGGTTGAACCAGGAGTATATTATCAACAAAAAAATGTACATCAGATGCATTTCGTTCCATTGCACTCACCTGCAAATTTTCATAAATATCGTTCTCTTCGTTTGAAATTTATTTCAGTTACTGTATAAGAGTGGATCACAACAGGCTATTGAAATCGCGGTGGAGGTCCTTTCATACACCCACTCAAAATCAAAACAACAACATTCGGTGATAAAAAAGGAATGTTGTTCAATAAGGAGCGAAAAAAGTGAACAAGTTGGAGGATGAAAATTTCCGGGAATTCTACGAGTTGTAATAGTGATGGAACCAAACACAAGCTTCTGATTGGATGAAAAACTGAACGTGAAATTCTCACCAATATCGCAGTACGTCGACACGAAAATGCATCCATAAACAGTCGTGAAGTGTCAATATCGAGTGAACATCAATAGGTAACAGGCTGCGAACGGTCTAATAACGGCATTAAACATTGGACGTTTCGCTCATCTACCTTCCAGCCCGCATTTCCTCGCTCCAAACTTGGATGGATTTTCCAGTGCGAACGCATTGGAGAGAGTACGTTCACGAAGACCCGTTCGTTAGTGCCCGGAAAATACGGAGTCAGAGCTCGCAAGTTTTTCCTCTCTGTATGGCGAGTGGTGTTGGTTTCTGATGGCAAATGCATCTCGAAGATATGATATTATATATTCTCTACCAGATCGAGCTTGGAGTGAAACGACCGTAAGAAAGATCAAATATCAGCCGACTGTTGATGTTCCATGCCATTGTATTGAGAAATACGACATTGTGTTACGACATCAGTTATTTTCATTCGAATCGAGTTGATAGTGGGAGATCATCCACTCGAATCCATTGTTTAGCGGAGTTCATTGATTTATGAGAGTATTGAAACAAGAAGATTTAGTTTCACTATCAAAAGAATATCAAAAATTGTTGGTCCAGCCGTTTGAACCCATCAAGTCGAAAAATGATTTCAAATCAAGAAGACATTCGAAAAAGTAGAGGAGACAACAACCGAAAACAGAAAATCAAAGAGTCTGCTTGCATTCTCCTGAACGGAGACAATAATAAACTCTGCACCCACTTCTGAAAACTGAATATGAAAATGGAAAATTCAATATCCATTTAATGAAGAACACCTTGTCACCAGAATTCCTCCGTCTGCCAAATTGTCACTTTTCAGTGTCAAAACCAACTGCACATTGGAAAATTTTGCGAAGAAAAGTGTTCTAATTGTGTTAAGAACGAGAGCAGATTCGTTCCCGAATAAACGTCCACTGAGGTAAGTAGAGGTTTTTATTCTCATTGAATATATTTGTATTCCCAAATTTCTCAAAAACAAGGTGTCACTGACAAATAGAGAATTTCTCTTCCAGGTGACTAAAGGATTAATTATGAGCGCAGTCACATTTTGGGACAGATCACAAAATCTGTCCTTACTACAAATATATTGGAATAATTTTTGATAACTTCTACTTCGTTTTTCAGAAACGAGGAGAGAAAATTTCACAAAAAGCTGAGAAATGAATGTATCACCTCCTCGAAAAACTTACAGACAGTATTCAAGGATTTTATTACTTTGGTCTTAATGTTGTTGTCCTGTTCAGCCTATGACTGTACTAATAAATTCGAAAATTATCAGAATATATCATTCCATAGGTGAGTTATTGGATGATGTTGACCAAATTTCGAATAGATCCCAATTCCCGCCTAGATAGAGGCGGAGGAATCCAACCGATGAGAACAGCAAACGAAAGAGAGGCGACCAGCAGTGATCAGCTGACTGTTGACAAAATTGCACCTTCCTTTGTAGCACATCCAAACGAATCGACAGCTCTTCCTTTTAACTATATTCGTTTTAATGCTCCTCATATAGAACTTTATATACTCATACTCTCGAACAAAATCGAATACCTATGCACATATGAGGAGAATCGCTTCAAGTTTCCTCGCCGACGAGAAGAATTAACTGTCGAAATACAGATAAACAAGCACTGCACCGTGCTGGAACTTCGAACAAATTCTCGAAAACCAGCCGGTTCCAGCCAGAACATCTGTTCCGTCCGATCCGATAAGGCGGATCGTTCCGTGTCAAACGTCAATTCGCTCACCTAAAACAACACCATTCGTCACTCTGAAGAGTCACGAAACGCGCAGACTAAGTAGACGAGACATGCACGGCGGTGACAGATGGTTGCTAGGGGGGCGAGTATGCAAATCGCTGGCGGGTCAACTTTTTCGTCTATCTACTCGATCGAGCAGGGGCTTTTTAATTAACTTCCCCACGATACCCACTTCACGAATACAAATATTCATATTATGTGTATCATGACCTCATTGGTGAGGGGGGAGATTCAAATATGATTCAGTGTTTTGCACTCCAGTCATCCCAAGAAGAAATCGTTCACATCGTAATGTGGACGAGAATCATAGGCACTTTTAGTTTATTCATTCATACACCAAGTTAGTAATGAATATTATGATTCAAGGTCCCGTGGAAATGATATTCTTATAAGATATATATATAAACATACTGTTGATGGTATGAAAGCATCGATATTTATATCCTGCTATTCGAAATGTTGGTAGCAGTTTCTTCCGTCACCACGCGCTGTCAGTAGGCTCGTTTATAGCGCAACATAGGCACAGCCCTGTCACCTCTACATCGTGCCTGTTCTGTGCTGTTCGTGGCTGTTCTGGTTCTGTGAGTCAATACGCTTTTACAGCTGATGAATTCAGGTGGCTTTGTGTTAATGAACTACTCTAGTTCCTCAAATGTGAGAAACTACCCGGGTAATGAAAAAATACGTATAGCACCTACAGATTGTCGATTTGTCGAGTCCATTAATTGAAAGAACACGCTATCATATGAAATCTTCATGACTCATCGTTAATTTCTATGAGAAATGGAAGGTCTGAGGTTACTCACAGTATGCTGACCATTTATGGAGGGCCACTATATTTAATAAACAGCTGTTATGTCTCATATTAGGGTGTTCCGCATGCACATATATTGAGTTATATTCAATATTGAAATGGAAGCCGTCGTAAAGGGAGAACATATAAGGGGTGCTCGAAATTGTTACGACTATTTTTTTTTATCGGCGGTGCTCAACAGTTGTGACCCTTGTAAAAAGGAAGGAGCAATTGTGAAAGGTTGATTTACTACTTTTCACTTGTTGAGAACTCAATTTCGCAATATCAACTCAATACCATATGATATTTTGTCGGAGTTGTGTCACAAAAAATCAATAATACAAGTAGATTTCACATCTTCCTTCGTGTGAAATCTACTGAAAAAATGCAGTATCGAGCATATAAACGAAAAAAAAACATAATGGATTGCTCCACATGCAGCTTATGAGAGAACACTTGTCTCTCGAAGTATTATATAAAATCTGTCCAGTCTGGATTTCCAATGACATAATCAAATTAGTTTTCAATTCAAACACATAATATATCAAACGATATTGAATTCGACGTATAAATTGCATATTGTCTAATGAATTGATTGGCTCTCATCCCTATAAATCAAACCATGGCACGCAGTCTATTTTGCAATAATATCCAATTATAACATGTCGATATCACCCGGAAATTCTGCTTCATGGAAGATACGCTCAAGTCCTGTTATTACTCAAAACGTCATTAAGGGTTCAGAATATAGCTTCAATACAAGATGGATAGTCATGAAGAAATCACTTCAAGAATGGTCATGACTTGAGGAAGAAGCCGAAGCCAGACTAGTACGAACAGGTTATTCTCAACCTATGTTTCAACCAAACATATTGAATATATCTCCAGTGAATGAACTCGTTGTTTGAATATTGAAAATTGGTAAATAATTTTATTTTTTTCAGCCAGTTCAGCCCATGAAGTCAAGGAAGGATTCTGAAACTTCATTCGAAATGGTGTTGTTCTGAACAGTCTATGGTTATACTGATAGATTCAAAAAATATCAAAATATATCATCTCATAGGTGAGTGATTTTGAAAATGTTGAACAAATTTCAAATAGTAGTAGGAATAGCAATACAAGTTTGTATTATTGTCAAATTGAGCATGAAAACATCATAACAGAAGTGGTTGCAGTTGAGAATTCGATAGGAGTGTACAATCCTAGATTACGATTCTCCTAAATTTTCCGAAATTCGTTCAAGCAATGTCCAGTGAGGACGACCCTGTACATCTTCTCGAATTTCGAAAGTACACATCAGGCAGAAATCCGCTTGTTTCATACCGACGCGTAAATCTCGAAACACCTTCTGTCATCGCTATTTTTCAGTCGCATCTCCTGGGACCGGCACACATCGCACGTCTCGACGTTAAACAGATTTTATTCTCGAGCGACATTTCTCGGGACTCAACTTGTGGAATTCGGGACGCCGTCTGACTAAATGAACCGGAGCTTTCTCAATGCCACATTCCAGGCTCGGCTCGAATTTCCCCCATGAAGCACAGTTTGCTGGAGAGCCGGAAATGTGGATATCGATTATCGCGATATCGGAAAATTGGGACGATGTTGATATAGTCATGGAAATACACGAATTGGAATACCAACGATTTTTTGATTCATTCATTATTCGATAACGAATTCATACCATTTTCATCGATGATTGATAGAGGCACCTGGATCAGGTACAGAAATTGCCTTAAATTGTTTATTGAAGGAAAAAAGAATCGATGCAGCCAAGACCAACTTGTATGTAAGTAACCCATATCACTAGTTCCACTTGAATATTTGTGCTTTTGAGAAATCAAATCATAATGATATCATATTAATAGAATCAAAATGGAAAACAATAGTTTCTTCTGAGAAATCTGTCTTCCAGTGAATCAGAAAGCACCACCATCGATTTTTTTTCAGTTTCGGTCACGGAATAACACCATAAAAAACGAAAACGAAATGATTTTTTTTTTCGGTAGTCTTCTAATTCCGGATGGTGTGAGTCGAATTCCTCTCTAATCCTATCGAATTTCCGTTTGGCTAATATTTCCCAACATATCCCGACGAAATGTCATCCGCTGACATTCCAGTTATCGTTCATTTGTCGTGACTCGATAGTTTATTTAACCCAGGCGTTTTCCTGTGGCGCTCGTGAAATTCGCGCGGAAAGTCACAGCTTACTGGAAAATTCGCCTTCCGTGAAATTGGGGTCTTGCAAAAAAGTAAAACCGGACTTTCCTGGAGCGGATTTGCCGTCACTATACGCGATTTGAGCGTCGGTTTTTACCATCAGCGACGCGAGAAGGATTTAGTAAGCCCGATGAAAAAATAAGGGTTTGATACAGTCCCGGAGTGAATCGTTAAAAGTACTCATTTACTCACGATCTAGTAGAATTCAAGGGTTCGTGGGGAATCGGACTCATGCAGTAGTCGAATCAAATAACTGCCGACCCATTAGTGTGATTCCTACCTTCTCAGAAATATCTAAAAAATGTCTGAATCTTATCTTGATGGATTTATGAGAAACAAAAGCACAAATGACAACAACAACAAAATTGCACAATAAAATTATCGGCCATATGTATCACGGTGACCATTACAAATTGAAGCGAGCATTCTATGAAGATCGATCGAGAGAGAAGCACCTACCTGAATCAGTTCGTGATTTTCAAACCAATATCAGCTGACCGGCCCTAGTGTATTGTAATTGTTATTGTTATTGTAATGGTAACTTATCTCCTTAGTTGCTGAAACAACCCTCAGAAGCCTCGAAGAGTTTGCGCGAGTGAAGGAGACGGGGATCTACAGGTAATACAAGTCGAATCCAAACCACTGTGGCATTTCGTATAGTTCTATGTAGAATTTCATGATATACATCGTTCAGAAAAAAAACGAACTCAAATCCAACGGCCAGACAGGAATCGAACCCACGACCTCACGATTACCATGATGTCGCTCGACCATCTCGACCACCTGGCCCAACGTAATAAGCTGCGTGAGCCTGACGATTTGAAAATCAGATGTGATAGGTCCTGAATTAGTTCCAATGAATCATATTCCATCATTTTGATTCTTCCTGGCATTTTATGGTAACGTTTCGAGCAGATACTTCTGAGCGATATCTAGTATTCAACTTCCTGTATAATACTGCTGAGTGTTTATGAATCTCAAGAAGGCTTTGCTTTATGGAAATTGATGCAAAATGATGCACAATTGATGCACGTACACCTGCAATAACTCTAACTCAGCATTATATATGAGAGGAATTTCCCCAAAATCAATATTAGCAATAGTATAGCGCATATTATGACACTCTCAATATATCAGAGCTCAAGGATTTATCCAATCTTCGCAATGAAAGAAATTGGCTCGATATCTTCTTGCAAACTGTGTCGATATGAGACGACTAGTCAGGTTCGTCATTGAGAGTGATGTCAAATAATTCAGCAGTCTTTCCATGTGCAATATCACTGTTGGAAAAATAATAGTTCTTGAGACTTGCTTCCATTCTCATTGATGAATAGATAATGGATAATATAAAAAAAGCCTTAATAGAAAAATAATTGCTTCTTTCCTAGATATCGCAAAGGCTTCCGATACCTCGTACCTTTGATGTCCGAACTATAATGTTCGGAATATTCAAGAATTATATGAATAAAAGGAAACAGATAAATGAAATTATAAATGAGGATCCCTCCAACCTCGTTGTACTAATGTAGTCTTCTGGGTGTGTCCAGCTCACTGATCGACCTCAAATATTCCAAAGTGAAACTTCTATCACATCGATTCGAATTTGTGGTCGTGCTTCCTTCTCACCATAAAACACATATTCAGATCTTCATCTCTAGCCGATATCATGTAAAAACACGAACTCTCGTGGATTAAGATACCGTAAGTAAAAGCTTTCTGGAATTAAATTGCTTTCAGAATGGGCATGGTTGCGTGACCAACACAGAAAATTCATTCATGGAGCCAATCAGATTTTCTGTTAGACGTCAGTTATTCCTTCATATTGCTCTGCATGAATACCTCAATGGTATCGTTGCGAGTGCATATGAATGGGGACTCAGTCAACTCACTGCGAGTCGGTCATTCAATGGAATTTGTATTAATTAACTGAATTCATCGATTTCAGAGTTACTGGCGTGTGCAATTCGGAACTCACGATATTTGAAGAACTACATTATCCAGCAACTTCAACCGATATTGAATTATATCAATCTCAACTAGCTTGATTTCGCATGACTCTATGAAGCCTGTGAGAGTTTTAGTAGGTACAAGCTGATATTTCGATTTCATTGAAATTCTTGTATTTCATCCATATATCTAGTTTCTGAATTATCCTACAATATCACACTATACACTTCATTGTGTGAGGATGGAAACCAATAAGAATCTTGCTTGAAACATATCAATGGCTATAAGCAAAAAAATTCACCATATCTCCTAAATCGCTGATGGGAACTATCTTGGAATCAATTCAAATAGCCAGAAAGAATGTCGAACAATTTCAATTTCCATTCTGGAGTATATTTCAGATAAATAATTATCATTCTTCTTTCTGAAGGAATATTTCTCAAAATCCAATATGGCGCTAGGTGTCATTTTGGAATATGAATATTTTTCATGATTGATGTGATGTATATATCTAACGTTTGGTTAGCAGTAGCATTTGTATCAGAAAAAAGGAAAAGGTAATTTCAGAATTTCATATCTGGATTTATCTATCCACCATGAGAACCCGGGAATGATTTCAATAAAAATTCATGGAGTAGTCGCAGATGTTCGGAATTCCTCAATCACGATAGAACAACTCATAGTTTGGGAAAATTTATGTGGAAACGAAGTGGAAAGGCTGCGGGATGTACCTATTTCATCATATTGTGTCTCGCCTCGAATCGACAGAACTTATTTTCCAATACATACCTACTGCCACAATATAATCTGGGAGATGATGCATTTTCTCAATCCTAACCGCAAGTTTAGGGAAAAATAAAAAAGGAAAGACATTTTGGCAGATTTTCACGGAAGGTTAATACATCAATAATGATTAGATATTCCGAAATTTTGATTTCATCACAGAAAGTTCATCATTACCTCAACTCAATTTTCATTTTCGACTCAATTCCTTTTCACATTCATCATGAAACTATCATCTCAAAACTTTGCTCCAACATCGAAATAAAAAGTTTGGGAGTCGAAATTACGTCTGATTTCTCGAAATTTCTCACGATTTCCATCTCAAAATTTATCTCATTCCGAATTCACCTCGAATGATGCGGTACCTTCATTAGGAGAACATCCTTTTTCTTTGTCGATTGTATACAGGATGTATTTCAACATGTATTCAATTCGATAACTTTTGTATGTTTGCAGCTTGTATTCGCAATCATTGCATAAAACGGCATAAAACTTCGAATATGATAGTGCGACAAGGTCAATTCAGATGTTTATTGTCAAGTGACAAATGTTACACGCAACTGTTAGAAAAGTATATCTTTGTCAAGAAATAATGGTTTTCAATTTGACCATTGATCATGAGTGTGGATTTCAATCAACTTCCGTTTTGTGAAAGTTCAGTTATCTGAGTTACTTATGCAAGTTACATTAACATGAAACAGTATTGAGATAAAATATAAATTTTTGAATGATATGTAAATAATGATCAGAATGATTCATTCCTCCACTCTTCGGTAAAACTTCATCAGTCTTATTGACACTGAAAGATCAGAAATTGTGGTGCTGAGTGATTTTTCTGTTTTTTTCTCTGCCAAAAATCTAGTCTATAACTATAACTAGGTCAAAACACATCACATCATTATAAATAACACATGGGTGTTCACAGAATGAAACAAGCTTTGAAAATTCTCCTAATCGAAATTCAAAAAAGAAAAATCGATGTTGGTTTCACGAATACGAAATATCATCCCTATCATCAGTGTTTTCAGTTCTCTGCATCTCTAGAAATGAGAGTAAATAAATATAAAATAGAAATTATTATTCTTCTATATAGTTGGGGAACTATAAATAATCTCGAACATTTACAAAGACTAATGGAAAGGCCTCCTGAATGCGCAATTTACTTCTCTTTCAACTGAATTCGTATCTCCCACAGTTTCCAAGATGTTGTGCATTTTCATCTTGGACACATTGTATACTATAGCAACCTCAATGTTTCCAAATAGTCTTGTATTACGAAAACCCCGACCAGGTCCTCGGATGCCAAATTCAATGTAATATTCACGCTTGAACCGACCGCCAACATTCAGGAAGTGCGCAATTCTACGGTACGCTCAACCAAAAACCGCTTATAGTCCAATAAAATCAGGATATTATTTGATAACTGATGAAGGAGTTTCGGTGGCAATCTATATTGCTATATATTCTATAGAAAAAAACTCTAAATCCAATGGTCACCTCATATTTTTATAATGTAAGATTCAAACCACAGCTGGTTTTTAATGATCTTTCCAATTGAACTGTATAGAATAGAATAGAATAGAATAGAATAGAATAGAATAGAATAGAATAGAATAGAATAGAATAGAATAGAATAGAATAGAATAGAATAGAATAGAATAGAATAGAATAGAATAGAATAGAATAGAATAGAATAGAATAGAATAGAATAGAATAGAATAGAATAGAATAGAATAGAATAGAATAGAATAGAGAGTATTCATTTCTGAAACATATAACATGTTGTATATATTATGTATATTGTATAGCCATAACAGTTAACCTATTATTCATGTGAAGAAGTAAGTTCAAGTATCTATGAGCATTTGACATCTATGAGAACTGAGCTATTGGATATAAAAAAGTGATACTTTCCATTGTTATCTCGAAAATACATCCATCATTGACCCAGTAGTCACTACAACATTATATACATCATTATTGAAAAATTATCCTTTTCCGAAAATTCCTCAAGATTTTTCGATCAATACATTCCTCAATCGTTTTTTGAATAGGTTTATTCCCCCTCTGCTTCCCAATTTGTTGACTGGCTCTTCAGAAGTTATAATCTGAAAGTATGAACCTTGGGTCATGAGAGGAAAATCTAAACATTTGTTGAAGTGGTTCGGAAAGGAAGAATGTTCATTCGAAATAATCAATGAGAATAATTGCTAATAATGCAGTCCATTGAATCATCATTATCATATCATTGTTTCCATTGTTTTCGATATCTTTAATCATAGGAGAGATATGTCACACTCATATATCCTTATTCGTTCATACAATTGTTGTTGTGGCATTGCTATCATATCATTTCATTGTCAATTTTGAATGAACAGCTATCAACAAGGTTTTTCATTATTCCAATCCATTCACAGTCTAGTCTCCACACGAGTCCACATATCCAGTCAATGGGATCTAAACAATAATTTTCCTTCGTTATTTTTTGTATTATCAAGCTGATAACAATTGTGTGCATCTATCTTTATATTCATGTGAAAATGGAGCTGTTTCTCGAATCACTATTACAGCATTTGATTTGTTCGTTCACTCAGATATTTCTTCCCCGATCTTGTTAACAGATTGAGATAGGAAGAACTATTCAATCTTCAAAGTGCACGAGGAAACTGTAGTATCTAGATGAAGTGACTGGATGCTTCGACCCTTGTTCGAAAATTCTACCTACGTCAATGATTAGGGAAATCAAACCTAACCTCACTTACTTACCTGCGAAAGCATAATTCTGGGTGAGAATACCCCAATTTCCCACAAACATGACATTTTCGGCCCATATTATCAAACCAAACACTAAAACTTCACTTCATTGTCTGTAAACTGATGAAAACACTTTAAAATCGAAATATAGACAACAAAATTCTCGGCAACAACGCGTTTCGCTGCAATAGTACGCTGATGACGTGACTGGCAAGAGACGGATAATCATCAATGAAATGTTGCGTTGTCGTTGTTACTCGTAGACTAATAATCGTGGAGAAAAACAAAAATAACTAAAAATTGAGTTGGAATCTCCAAATTCTGAGCTTTCTTCAAGGCGAACTTTGATATCAATACAAAATGTAACACGAATTATTGTTGAAAACAAATAAAATTGGGCATCAAAAGGGAACAAGTGGCACATCAGCACTAAGTACATCAGTCGGCCCTATCGACCAGTTCAGTCTTGTAGCTCTAGGTCTTGGATCTTGAAAGAATGTAAATGAGCGGGTCTATTTGTTTTATGGTCGAAGACTGGATGATGCAAACACGGCCATTCCTCTTCCCAATGTGGCTTGTAGTGTTCGTACCATCGAACTCAAACAATTATCTGCGGTTTGCATTCAATCGCCTGGAGCTGTCCAGCAATTAACTCTGGAATCAGAGTGTTCTCGATCCCCATTTCACTGGGCTATCACCGGATGGGTCCGGGCTTATCGTATCGAAAATAAACTCAGAAATAATAAACCGACAATCTCTTCTATGCGATACCATTCTGTGCGGTCGTTTCCTATCTGCACGTGTTTGGTCAAGCGTACCGGGAAGAAGAGATGGAATTTTGCTAGATATTTTTATATCAATTTTTATAACCGTGTGTTGGTTGGAATGGATACTCCACGATTTTTATAGTCGCACAGAAAGTGTGTGATTCGGAAAAGAAACATAGTCTATACGTCAATATCGAATGCTACATGTATCCAACCCCTCAAAACATCGATAATATACTATATCACAAGAATAGTATGAAAAGTGACATATGCCGCATGAGTAAATACATTGGAAATACTTTTTACAATGAGTTATGTACACTATTCGACCTGAGACCATAAATACTAATATATCATATGCCATGGGCAATATAAGTGTTCATATAAGACCTATCAGTAGATGATATATGTTTTCATAGTCATATTATATTCCACAAAAGTGGTGGTAGTGAGGAATACAAAGGTATGACAGATTCTCCAGGACGAGGAACAACATTTTCACATTCTTCGATTGAAGTTCTTTCATGCTGATCATTTTCCGATATTGATTTCGTGAAAATTTATAATCAATTTCATGGTATTCACTTTTCAGCTTTTAATGGGATTTTCTCTCCTCGTTTCTGAAAAATAGAGTAGAAGTTATTAAAAATTATTGCAATATATTTGTAGTAAGGACAGATTTAGGATCTGTCCCAAAATGTCACTGCGCTTGTAATTGAACCTTTAGATACCTAAAAGATAAATTCTCTATTGGTCAGTGACACCTTGTTCTTGGAAGAAATTGGAAATACAAATATATTTAATAAGAATAAAACTTCTACTTATCTTTGTGGACGTTTCGGGAACGAATCTGCTCCCGTTCTCAACACAATTGAAATATTTTTCTCTTCGTAAAATTTTCTCAATGTTTTCGATTTCGACACTGAAAAGTGACAATTTGGCAGACGGAGGAATTCTGGTTACAAGGTGTTTTCATTAATTGATATCAAATTTTCCACTTTCATATTCAAGTTTCAGAAGTGGATGCCAAGTTCTATCTATATCAACTGAACAAGAAGCAATATTATTGTCTCCGTTCAGGAGAATGCAAGCAGACTCTTTGATTTTCCGTTTTTGGTTGTTGTCTTCTTTTCCTATGATCTTAATATTACCCCAATCGGCCATATGTTGTCCACTTGTCCAGATCCTAAATCTGTCCTTACTACAAATATATCGCAATAATTTTTAATAACTTCTACTCTGTTTTTTAGAAACGAGGAGAGAAAATCCCATTGAAAGCTGAAAAATGAATATACCACCTCCTCGAAGAACTTACAGACAGAATTTCATGGTGCACGAGGTAATACAACCGGAAGTTGGCTTCACTCTAATATTCTGATCAACCTGTGGAAATAAATCATGACGTCTCTTCGTGGATAACTCAGTCTCATTTTCCTTCCACAATTGTTGAATCGATTCTCCTCCAAGGAGACTCCACAATATATGGAATGAATATATGAAAACAACAAGCTTCATTATCGAAGAACAAAATCATTCTAGAAAACTATGTGAATAACATAAACTAGTCAACCTGTTCATTCCGATAATTTGGACGTCTCTGCTCATATTCATTATTGCTAGTGCTTCATTTCATAACTTCTATATGATATTTCTGGAAATTAAACCAAAAGTGTTATTTTCTACAATACCCATACTATGGTCATCATGATCATGTGCCACCTATATGTGAATTTCCAAGAGATGTTCCTAGTAAAACGAAAATCATCGAAATTTTCCTATACACAATCGATACCAAATCAGGAAGTGGAAGTGGAAACTCCGTCTTTCAATTCGATTGTTATTTGATAACTTCGTGTTTCAATATTTTGTTGAGTCAAACTTTATATTGAAAGTGCCCAATCATACGAACGTTCCACTCCAAACTGCTTACTGGATTTTTATCGAACTATCCCGGAAATAAACTCCAGAATAATAAACTCCCAATCTTCCCTATGCGCTTCTATATGGGCCATTTTGTATCATCTTGACTATACATAAAAGTGTTAGCTATTTGGCCGCGTGTACGAAAAATAAGGGATGGGATTTTATGGGTCATCTTCTATCCATCCAGTTTAAAGTATGAAACTTCAATTCCAGAAATGATAGTCCTTTGTAGAATGAAACTTCCGATGATTTCTATCTGTTGATTTCATGAGAGGATTTTTCCCAGCCATCAAAAATACTGGAACGACACCACAAATTCAAGAGGTTTATTTCGTTATTTTTCTCGAAGTATGAGTTGCTCAGATATTTGCTTTAATTTGAAGGCTGATTTTTTCCTGTCGCCGAGCTTGAGACGAATGAAAATCCCTGAAAGACGAGAACTTTCATATCTCTATCTGAATCTTTTTGGAATATCGTCAGAGATGAAAATCACTATCTCTCTTGTGTGCCTTGTGATATATCAGTGAGTGGGAAATTTCCCCAGGAATTCATGAGTGATTTCCAGGTCTCATTCTCAATTTTCCACGATCCTTCACTGAAAATGTGTGATATGGTCGCTTTGAACATATCATGTGTTTCTAACTGCATTCATTCTACTGTTGTGGTGATTTGATACATCTTTGAATAACAAATGAGTTTCCAGATGAACTGGGGTACCATTCTTCCCAAGGTTCAGAAAATTTCATAGCTTCGAACACTGAACTATGCAACTACACTTCACGGCCCTATTTGTCGAGAAATCCTAACTCAATCCAGAAAACTACATAGCTGAAAATACCTCCTATCCAATGACAAAGATCCAAATATCCTATAATGATAATTAATAAGAAAATCAAAATTGTCGATATGAATCAGTTGCATCGAAATGATCCTCACAACAATATACCTAGATCATTTTTCTGCAGTTTAGTATTTTTCCGAACATATGAAAATATGTTCGTCGGATAAATTATTATTCGAGAACAGGAATTTGAAGGTGAGGTCTTTTTCTGATCTTCCCTCCAATTACATTCCAATCGTGCTAATACAAGAGTATCGTTGTCTCTGTCAGGAACTATCTGAATATGACAGACATTCATGAAAGATACCTATGCCGTGATGATTGAGGAAATTGTCTCTTGAATTCTGATAATTTGATCGAGCGTTGACGTCACTGCATCGCAAATTTCAATTTTCATTGAAATGAGTATTTAGAGAAAAACGCCTGTGCCAGAAGGCTTGTTTGATTGAGCACTAGATATTAAATGATGAAATATATTTTTATTCTCGCAACTACGCCCATCGAAGACTTCAATCAATAAATCAGGCGAGATGTTTTCCATTGACAAAAAAGATGGCGTCTGATGAACGAAGCCATAATGAATGGAGGATCTGCAATTGGAAATGATTATATAGTATTGACCTCGCGTCGTCACAGTCGTGAAAGTGGAATCGAAAAAAAAATTATTTTTCAGAAAGGTCAGTAGACTCATACTAACAAACATCAACGCTTCCAAATGTGTGATTGAAAGTCAAATCAAACATTTTGTCCATTGTTGTCTCAGTTGCATTTATACAAAAGTGATGGAAAAATATATATACTGGGTGTTCTGTTGGGAAGTTCAAACACGTCAACAGTTAGTCCACCATCCTCATCTACCCACCTCGCATCCATGTATCAGTCGACTTCATTTGAACACCTGAACAATAACTCAATCGATAACAGTTTCCGGGTATCACGGAAATCCATTTCTTCGCTTTCCAGGGACAACTCCTCGACTCCTAAGCGATGATAGTGAGAAACCGGTACACGATAAAAACTTTCGAACTAGTTCACCCGCCCGACATTTCGGTCTCCCGGAATATCTCGTAAGGTGAACGGCTCTTGAATAGATAATTTATCGAAAAACTTTATTCATAGGAGAGATGCCTCCCACTACAGAACAACTGGATTATCGCATCGAAACTTCTCGACAACATTGTTAGAATAGAGTTGGGATATACGAGTATCCCTCAGCGGATGGTTTCCTAAGTCTGGGTTCACCCCTGTAACATCATGATCCAATCGAATATTCGAAATCACACGAAGAGAAATTTAGAAATCATATCTCATAGTAGAGAACGTGCGCAAAGTGTTACTTTTCCGCAAGAAACAGGCAATGCGAAGCGTTTACAATTTCTTCCTACGAGCTTCATATCATTTTTTTTTATCTATGGACAACACGAAAGGGAAACCTATGATGTTCGAGGAACATCGTGTTAGATAGCGGTGGAATTTTGGGAGAGAAGGAAGGTGTTGGAATTTTTCTTGAAAGTTTGGAGGTTGTTAGCATCAGGAAAGACTTCACTAGGCAAAGAGTTCCATAACTTTGCCGTTCTATTGAAGAATGATGCTTGGTATAGCGATGTTCGACAGGTCTCGAGCCTGACAGTGTAGGGTTGACCAGCTCGAGCTCGTCTGGTTTGTCTACTAGGAATCGCGCGTGGTGGCATAATAGATGATATTTCCGTTGAGCACTGACCGTGAAAGTATCTATAAAAAAGGCAGAGATCGCCGACATTTCTACGATGATCTAGAGAGGTTAATGATTTGGTGAGTGTTGTATCATCGACTACGCGAACAGCGCAAATGATATGAGAATATAACTAATTGAATAATTTACAATTGAGCTTGATGATAGAGAGAACTATAAAACAATGAATTACATAATAATGAGATGGTTTAGTAGTTGCAACTCAAGTGTAACTCAAAGTGAAGTGGAGTGTAAAAGTGTGAGATACCACTTTGCGCACGCATTATTATTATTATCTTTAACAATGCATATATTCAATATGGATATCGTTTTATTTTGTGACTTGCTGTATTCCCAGGACTATAGTGCTTTCTCTAGGTGTACTACTTATGGTTGGATCAAATCATGCAATGAAAACCAAATGTCCCTTTTTCACTCCACTCCTCTGTAAGTTCGGGATCCATCTTGAGAAGAGTGCCTTAATTATTTCCCAGTAGAGCACACATATTTTCATCATCAAATCATCATGCCTTTTTCATGTAGAAAAATGAATATCGAACCTTACCTCAGAAACTCACTCACTCAATCCACAATAGATGAAAAAGCCAAATCTACTTTCCCAATATCAGACTATATGGATCGGATTCTACTCAACAAGAATTATGGATCTACCTCGGGATCTACAAAGACAGTATAACTTTCTGTATTCGATAGGCAAGTACTATATCCGAAGTAGATATACAGGGTGGCCCAATGAGAAAGAAACAAGGTATGCATTTCACTGAGAGATCAAGGGACTGACATCAGAATGAATGATTCTTCATGTAATGTTGGATAGGACAGAATTAAAAGAAAAACACGTGAGGCACCCCTTAGATAAAGACGTTCTAACTACCTAATGAGAAATAGTGATGGAAGGGAAAAAACTGTTACTTTCCATCACTAGCCGATTATTTTCATAAACGTGTTTTCTCGAGAACTACTGCATTGAATTCCGGAAACAAGGAAGCGTTGGTAAGAGATTTCGATTACCTTCAAAATGATGTATCACTTGACCGACCCCTTATCCCATGTAAGATTCAAGGGTTGTAGCTCATTCCTCCTAGGGGTTTGAAGTGAAAAAGTTGAAAACATTCGCAAAATATTTTCCCCTCGAAATAAAAATCGACCAGTTCAAGCGTTTGCCTTTCCTGAGAACGATAACTATATGAAATCGGCCTTGTTTCGTTTACATTGGACCATCCAGTATGTATACTCCTACTATCCACGTGAACTGGCTTATGAAGTATTCGACTACACTAAGCGAAACTGAATGCAATATTCCATTTATTTAAATTCGTTGAAAGACTTCACTTGAAGAGGATACGCCCTTGACTCAATATGCCGGATTTATTCTAATATTCTATCAGATGCAAAGACTAGACTTCGTGAAGAATCTCATCTTTATCCATTGAAGGATCAATGTAGTTGTGACAAATCGATAAAATGTTATGAGATCTTTCTCTACTCTCATACTTTGACTCGCTCAGTGAAAATTATCTACCTGTACCTCCATGAGATTCATTGAGATACAAAATTCTCGGAATTCAGTTCATAATAAAACGCCTTCAGCAGCAATATAACTCCGTAATTTTTTGTGTAATGCAGTCGCATTGGAATCCATGACTTCTCAAATAGACTTCAAATGACTCTGAAATATTGTATCGTTGGGCCAATTTGTTTTTTTTTTCAGTTCTATCCTCTTTTATATGGCTAGTTTCACCGTTTTGAAATCTGAAAGGCCAATGAATTGGGACAATTCACATTGTGTCACTTTGCGCTGAAGAACATTTTCCAAAAATTCACTTCCGAGCAGCAACGAAGGCATACAGATGAAAATATGCACAGACAAATATCCAGCGTGAATCCGATAACCAATCCATTTTTTCCAGGCAATAAAACCCCACCTGAATGGATCTCCACGAGAAATAAACTGAAAATAGTTATTCATGTGGAGGCGGCGATATGAATTTCGAGCCTGGATACTCGCAGATAACTAACGCAATTTGTTTCTGAGTAATTGATGGGCTCGAGATTGATTCGAATGAATCAACTCGATTTACATCGGCTCGATGCAGATCAATCTACGTTATATCGAATATTTTCAAAATAGTCCATCAAGAAAATTGATTTTAGGTCTTCATTTCATCGATTGATTCAGGACCAGCAAGAACTATTCTGAATATTAATTTTATAACAGGTACATAGAGAGCTTCGATTAGGAATGACACCAATGTGAAGAAAATAGCTCAAGAATAACTTTGTTACATACATGAAATGGAAAAAATTTTGTGGCTATCACAGAATTTCAAATTATCGGTTGGCTTCGATTTGGAATTGAAAAATTGAAGTTCGAATCACAAAAATTCTGTTTTCATGAGTACTGTCCATGTACATGTCATAGATATAGGAATATAAGTACAGGGTGGCCCAATGAAAACAAAAAAAGGAATGCATTCTACTGAGAGATCAAGAAACTCACAATAAATTATTCGTCATGTAAAGTTGGATAGGAAAGGATTTGAGGAGAACACATTTGAAAAACGCATTTGGAAAAAAACATGGCACTTCTTGGATGAACATCGTCATGACTATTAAATGAGAAATAGGCGTTACTTTCCATCACCGTAGCCGATTATTTTCATAAAAGTGTTGAATTCCAGAAACAAGGAAGCGTTGGTAAGAGATTTCGATTACCTTAAGAATAATGTATCACTTGACCCCTCATCCCATTTGAGATTCAAGGATTGGAGCTCACCCCTCCGAGGGGTTTGAAGTGAAGAAGTTGAAAATATGCGCAGAATATTTCCCCCTCGAAATGAAAATCGACAAGTTCGAGCGTTTTTTTTTCTCTGAGAACTATAACCATATTGAATCGGCCTTGTTTCGTTTTCATTGGGCCACCCAGTATATAATCCTCTATTATAGAGCGTATAGAAGCCACTTACGGTAGTGAGAACTAATGTTGCCATTTGAAAATGTTGCAGGATTCTCACCATAATTTGATTTGATTTCTGTGACTTTCGTGCACTTCGTGTGGATTTTTCGAAAGATCCCCCAAAGAAATAGAAAACTATGATTCTCAACTCAGGTCCTAATTAAGCAAATCACGGAACTTTATCAATGAGGCTTTCGAAATATTATTGTCAAGGGCTGCATCCACTAATTATAATATAGGGTATTTCATTTGGAATAACGAAGTTGGTGTCC
Organism: Gastrophysa polygoni; assembly: GCA_963576655.1. Taxonomy (NCBI): domain Eukaryota; kingdom Metazoa; phylum Arthropoda; class Insecta; order Coleoptera; family Chrysomelidae; genus Gastrophysa; species Gastrophysa polygoni. The sequence continues at coordinate 4,027,737 of OY755091.1, read as the reverse complement.
ACTCTTGACGAGACAGAAAATATTTTTGGCTGAACGAGTTTTTTGGAAACCCCAAACACAAATTTCCAGACAGAGACCACGCTTTGCAGGAGTCTGTTCATGAGAATAAAGTGTCTGTATCCTTCAATATATTTGATAAAGTGCCTCAACATCGAAAACATCAAAACAACATCGAACCATGTTGGTTTTGAATTCGCGATGAATCTGGAGTTGGCTAGCAATCCTCGCTGCAGAGGCACAAAAAACAATCAGAAGCCAATTCAATGTCAACAGTTGATGGATCAGAACGGAATTTCTAGATCCTCACTCGATTTCCAAATGAAACATCAACACAAATAAATTATGCAGTCCAAAAACATGGTCTGACATGACCCGCGCATTATTTTTCAATCGGTTACTAATCTGTGTCTACACCGTTTTCACTTCTCCAATACATTTTGTGATGTTTCGACCACATGGAAAGTGTGAAGTATGCTATTTTTCCTCGAATCATTAGAGTACATGATACGTCGACGGTATTGGGTACATCGTTAACGATGCCTATGCCGACGTTTGCTGAGCCTCCAGGTATCCTCAGATGAATTATTCTACATTGTTTAATTCATTAGAAGCGAGTGAGGGGATCCCTGAAGGAGGCAAGGATTCAGGCGAAACGGGGACTCCGAATCAGGTGAACGTACCTGCAGAAGGATACATTTCATTTAATTCCATGAGCGTCGAGGCGTTTCCAAATCTGGAATAAATTCGGGCGGAATATAAGGTTTAAATGGTTAATTCCAGGATTTTAAATTCTACCCTAGTGTTGCGCAGTCTGGAAGTTCTCTTTGAATTAGGGCGGCTCTGGATCCTCGTGCTGGGATCAAAAGGCGAACGCATTCAAATGAACTTCTCCCAAGGCTCTGTTTACCGAGATTGGAAGGAGCGTTTTTCACTCAGAGTCAATTTTTTCCATGAATGATGTTTCCTCTTCATTACAGGGAACATCATACAATCGATACGCCATATTTTTTCGGCTACAGTGAGTATATGGATTCGGTGTGAGAGGAAGTCATAGTGGAATGTGGAGATACTTCGGAAGTATGTGCTCATTAGCTCAAGAAATAACGCGGCATTTGTTGAGACTTTTTCAAGAGAGGAAGAAAAGGTTCATGTTCGAGTTATCATGTTTTCTAATGGCATTTGTCGGAATATCACAGGATATTTCCCCGAGAAAATCATCAATACGTATCATTTCGTTCCATGTGAACATTCGAATACAATTCACGTCTAGTCTATTGTGAAAACATTTTCCGAAAACCATGTGTTTCCTGACTGAAAAAGAAAACGTATGTGAACACCCTAACATAAAAATATACTTTAAATCGTCTGCATCTCGACGTTTATTTCCTTCCCGCCACCACCCCCGTCGCGATGCATTATCTTTATTAAGACTTCCCAACACACCCTCCGCTTGTAAAAGGGTTAGCGGGGTTGTATGCTGAATATAAATAGGCGCGAGTGTCCAATAAAGAATTAATGTGCGCCGCTGAAAGTCGCGAGCAGGTGGAACTCTCGAATGCAATGAAATTAATCGTCCACTCTCGAGTGAATTAGGGGTGTCGAGGGGATATTCTGGATTTTTCGAATGGATTCAGCGGTCGGATAGTTTACTCTAATGCGGCTAGCGTGATTCATGGACGACGGTCAACATCAGGCTCGGCATGGGCTGGAGGGAACAGCAGTTTCGGTGCTGAACCAAAGCCATCATTTCTCGTAACAATAATGATGATATCATAGTCACAATGATGATAACAAGGTTTCAACATCTGAGGTTTTCTCTGAGCGAGAGTTCCCTGCTAGATCACTCTCGACTAGATCACGATTATTATTTCTATGGAGTCGTCAATATTCATAGAATAGAATAGAATGGAATAGAATGTATTCGTGCAGTACATACAAAAATAGTTTTCGCATACGTCGATAGTATTACATAGTAGTATTATAAATTGAGATCGTTATTCATTTTCCAGCTTTTCGTGGGATTTTCTCTCCTCGTTTTTAAAAAATAAAGTTAAGTGAAGACAGATTTTGTGATCTGCCCCGAAATGTCACGGCGCTTGAAATCAAACCTTTAGATATCTAAAAGAGAAATTCTCTATTTGTCAGTGACACCTTGTTTTTGGAAAATTTGGAAATAGAAATATATTTAATAAGAATAAAACCTCTACTCATCTTGGTGGACGTTTCTGGAACGAATCTGCTCTCGTTCCCAACACAATTGAAATATTTTTCTCTTTGCAAAATTTTTCCAATATGCTGTCGATTTTGACACTGTAAAGTGACCATTTGGTAGACGGAGGAATTCTGGTTACAAGGTGTTTTCATTAATTGATATTGAATTTTCAATATCCATATTCAATTTTCAGAAGTGGGTGCCAAGTTCTATCTATATCAACTGAACAAGAAGCAATAATATTGTCTCCGTTCAGGAGAGTCTCTCACAGACTCTTTGATTTTCCGTTTTTGGTTGTTGTCTTTTTTCCCTATGATCTTGATATTACGCCAATCGGCTATATGTGGTCCATTCTCAGTAAGGATATGTTCAGCTAATTTTGATTTGTCAGTATATCTTTGATTTATATTGTTCTCATGTTATAACAACCAAAAAAATACAGTGTGCAGTAAATGTACAGTAAAATACAACGAATACAACAAATACAACGAATACACGACGTTTACTACCTCCAAATTCCAAAGAAAAATTCTGATTCCTCCCTCCTTTCCTGACATCATCTCTCACAATGCTCTACGAACATTTCAGATTTTCCTTCCTTGTTGTCGAAAGATAAAATAAATATCTCGAAAACTGAGCATCAACATTCATTTCAAACGGCAGTAAGCCTCCTCCTGCACCTCCAGTAAGTTTCTATCGAAAGCTCAGGTTACCACTGGCATCGATGGAATCGTATGGAATCAAAAACAAGATACGTCAAATCTCGCTCGCTTGTCATTCACGAATTCATTGTTGTTTTTACGTTCTCAATTGAACAAACTCCGCTATGATTCCACGTGTAACATTCAAATCGGGGGTTGAAAAATCACCATCATCAATATAACCGATTCATGAGTGAACAAATTCTAGAACTGTCATCGAATTGATCAGCGGCAGGGAAAGTATAGTGTTCTAATCACATATTTCGTTACGGTTAATTCCAACACGAGCCTGATGTTGTCGGATACCAAGAAATTCTACGCGTAATCAGAATCTCATCAGGGAGAAATGATCAACGAAATGAAAGAATAATGAGAGATTTCACTGTTGGCTGGGATGAAATCAAAATATTTGGTTGGAATTGGACAATAATATGGAGTGAGAACATGCATTATTCATGGATATTATCTGATGAACTGAAGATCGTAATTTTATATGGTCGCAAAGAATACGAACATTTTTCGAACCTTTCTCTTGTCAGTACTGAAAACGAGTTTACTGTACTTTTCTCAGATTTCATAGGACTTTCGGTCCAAGTTACTGAGAATGGAAATATAATAATTATATCAATATGTTTGAAATTCAGTTGTTTGGAACTGCAAAGAGGAATTAACTTGTGAAAATGTGTCAACAAATGATCCATTTGAACTATAGAGCAATGTAATATTTCATATCACATAATCAACTCAATTCTTGATTCAGTTGAATATCGACCCCTACTCATATTCGTGGAGTATTTTTTTCTGCTGATTAACACTTCTCAGTTTCAAGTCGATACATGGAAAATGTGCGTTAACGAGTGATTCCTCATTAATTACTCTTGAATTCACATTTTTCATATTCGGGAATGAGAACCGAATGAAAAGTTCTATCTAAAGCGTGACTTGATTTTGAATCACCTCTCAGAATCTTTATTGATTCTGCGATTGCGGACTGATATTTTTCAAATCGTAGAGTTTTATTAATTTGATTGTATGACCATGAGGTGCCACATTAATACAAAATCCAACGCCTGGTATGTCTATTTTTGCAAGTTATTTTCATGCTATTGAATTCACCACTTCTCAAATCGAGCCTGTGCCAAATATCCTATGGAAAACTTTGAAGTACTCAATAATGATTTCGCAGACAAATCAAAAATGCGCATTGCAATTCGTGTTCATCAAGTCATGATCAAGCTACCCACAATTATTTAAGGAAAGTGACATATCGAGGTGTTGAAAAGCCATGACAGTTCGTGTAGTCTCAATATTAATGGCAAATTCACCTTGAAAAGAGACAGAAAAGATATTGAATCTCGCAGTGATATCTGTTCGGCGAGAGAAGCTGCGATTGTATTCAATGTAAGACACCCAGTTAGACAAGTAAGTCATAGTACTGTCCAACAATATGTTCCATGTCATATGTCAATATTATTGTCTCTGTACAGAATTATGTAACCAGGCAGATTTTCCTTCTTTGGTTACTATTTCATCCAACTATGATTCCAATATTATTCCAATCAGTCATATGTTCCCGAGTGCATTTCTGTAGACTTCTGATATTTTATCGAATGCAAAACTAACCTCTCAAAGCTCAATTCTCAAATCATACTTATTATGCAACCAATGTATTGAGAGAACATTTTCAAGCGTACACAAAAAAATTTTCTCACATCAGGTGTGAAATATGATTCATCTCATATTTTTGATATGATATCTCAATGATTATAAATACTGAAGAGTGGTGTACACTCATGAAAATCTTATCATTATCATGTATTATTAGTTCTATATTAAAATTGATAATATAACTTTGGAGTTGATTATATGTATTCGTCGATTTTCAATCTCAAGCTCGAAGAAATAATTATTGTATTGTATATTGGAATATATCTCATTCATCAAACAATTCTCATCTTCATACCGAGGAGTCGCTAATCTTCATTACTTTTTCAACTAAATAATATTTCATTTTTTTTTGGGTATTTCTCTATTTTGTATTTTGTATTTGAAGATCGCATTCATTGCACAATTTTCATCTCCAAACAGCTCATTCGCCATTCATTGATCCATAGAAAGGAAATATGGGAGGTTAAACAAAAATGTTCCTCAAGAAATAAGTAACCGGTAGATACCTGTTTCGGACTCCTCCTCCTCAGGCGCGCTCGTCTGTGTCGGAACGCCGCCAACCGTCGACACAACCAGCACTACCCCCAACATCATAATCGCAACCCCCATCATTTTCATCACTCGCGATCCCGATCACCGAGCACCGCTATCCCGATTGCCCGTCGAAACTTCGCTCGCCTGTTCCGCGTGTTCTTCCCGGAAAAAAGGGGGGTGGAAAATGATACCCTCCGCGCTCAGGACCTGCGACTACTGAGGCCGATCGCGGCGCGATCGCGAGGGTGGAAACGCGACGCCGACGGCGACCGACGCCGTCCGGGGATGCCCGAGCGACGCCTAATCTTACCTGAGAACTACTTTGATCATCAATTTCGGGAAGGGGAGCGTCTACGGTATATCGACGCCCGAGATGCCAACGCGGTGTACTGTTCCCGCTTCCTCGCCATACGAATTTACTGGAGCTACTGAAATGATGATAATGATAATAATCATTATCAATAATAATTAACGTATTTATTTATATATTTCTATATCTATTTATATATTTTATTTATATCTTTCGGATACAAGGTACATCACATATAAAACTGTTTCGAGAGCGATAGTTTGCGAAAGAGAGAACTGATCATTTCGTCAACCAGAGAAAGCACAAATTACCTACACAGATCAGCTCCTATTTATATATGCAGAATAATTTCCCAAATACGTCTATGTTCCTCCAGTCGCCTGAAAATTACATACCGAGATGCAACTTACTTCATTGATACGACTGAATTATGTTCAATTTGTAACTTGCATGATAATGAATCTCTCACCCACCTACTACTAGACTGTCCCATTTATGAAGGTATTAGAAATTGTCAACTTTTTTCCAACCTGAACTCATTTAATGACTTGACTGTTATGCTTGATTCTGGAGACTTTTCTCTTCTATCGGGCCTTGCTCATGCTATCATCAAAATTTTGAAAATACGGTCCTTTGCATTGAATGAATGATGGATTAAATTGTACTTCTACATTTGGTTTATCATATTAGTTCCTTGTGTTATTGTTCTCTTATATTCAGGTGAGCAAATAATTTTAAACTTAAATAATATGTAGTTAAATCCGAACTTCTTGTGATGAGATGTAATATTCTCCAATACAATAAAGTATTCATCTATCTATCTATCTATCTATCTAAAGAAAGAACTGAGTTTATTTCATTCGGAGAATAAATCTCTGAAAAATTGTTCTTCCACTCAACCGTGACAATACTGCACTTGTGAAGAAAATCATGCTGAAAATAGTCGTCAATTAACAATTAACAAGAGTTAAGTAACTTGATGGTACCCGATGGAAGTTCTTCCATTGCATTTGGTGCAGAGTTATACAGGGTGTTACAGAACTATGGGATCAAATTCCTAGGGATTATTCAGTGAACCATTAGGAAACATTTGAGTATTTTCCAACTCCGGAAAAGTATCACTACGGCCCTAAAACGCGTTAAAATTCAGAAAGACGATGAATTTCCTGAATAGAATCTAATGCTTTTAATTTCTGCCTTTGTTCATGATATCATCAGAACAATTATTCAAAATGTCGATGTCAATGGAGCAGTTTCTTTGCCTCCTAGGTCACAACATAATGGAATGCATTTCATTGGATGTATTGAATGGAAAAAAAATAAACAAGTAGATACTATCAAATGAGACCATTCTTTCCAGGTATCACGGAGAGGTAGCGAGCGCCATTTGACATTTTGAAGTTGGGTTATGCCAAGGGGTGTCTCACCCCATCACTGAAATTTGTGATTGTAGTTCCTCATAACTCTTTCACATTTGTACCCAACGGCTTCTTTTTTATGTCGCTACATATACGCATTGAAAGGTTTCAAATTGACAGCCAGTATAGGGGTTTGATATTCAGCGACTGGTGCTCACTTCATCATACAATTTCATTCACGATAATGATTGATGTAGTTATTAAAATCGTGATAAACGTGCCATTCGTTGGAGTATTTTATAAGTGCCAGCAATCTTGATTAAATTCTGAATTGCAAGTTCTGCAAGAAGTTGTGTATTGATTTCTCACTTCCAGCGAGGAGTTTTAATCATCTTCAAGCTCAAAATGAGAAAGGAAATTCTTTGATAAAAAAATATAACCGTTTGAAAATATCTTTGTGTGCTTATTAATCATGCCAGTGAGAGGGGCGTGTTGTTTGAAAACAGAAAAATGCTGAATAGCGCTCCTTTCGTTTCTGAAAAGCCTTTGTCCATCCGCTGCATAATTCTCCAGTTTCCTGGAAAAGTGCATAATGAAATGTTCATAATTCATGTTGATATGATACTCACGGGCTACAAAGGCACATTCTACCTTTGTAACATGAATTCAACACAATTTCTTCCGTTCTTATTGTTCATCGGTTTTCCACTGCAACTTCTCAGAAATCGAAATTCCATCAGTTCCTGTTGAAAACAGTCATTGTTAATTGATAAGAATTGACGATTCATTCTGTTGGGTCGAGTTTTATTCCACGCGAACAAGCATTCATTTCTCTCATTACGTGAACATTTTTGGCTTCAATATGAAACCAATAATTAGGCAGGTATTCTCATTCTTTCACGAATAATATCATGGAATTCTATTCCAACTTTGCTGTCAATAATCGAGAGCATCATCTACCAACAGAACAGATGGAACATCAGTAGCAAAGATATTAAAATTATTGTTTGGAATGATGTTGAAAAAGACAAACGTAACAGATTTTTATAGGAATGAGGATAATCATCTCTGTTAAATCATATCGGACCCATGCCAGTTCGAAATCGATACGAGAAGTTATACTTATCTTGTACTGATTTTTTACTATTGAGTTTCTTTGCAGATAGATCACTCTACGAGGTGGTAAACGCGGTGTCGTCTGATAGAATGACGATCAATGCTGGTGTTCCACAAGGCTCTGTCTTGGCACAAACTTCTGTTCTTTTTCCACATCAATGATTTGTTGAATGTGACCTCCAGCCCAGTTCATAGCTTTGCGGATGATAGTACACTTCATTCCGTCTTTTCTTCTAGAGCCTTTATATCATCCAATGAGGCCAGAGGTGCAAGGCAAAGACAGGTTGATGCTTTAAATGAGGATCTGACAAGAATTCTGAAATGGGGATCTGAGAATCTAGTACAGTTCAATGCAACTAAAACTCAAGCTTGTATGTTCACCAAGAAGGCTGATCACACAATGCCCAATTTGATGATGTCGGGTACCACTGTTCCTATGAGGTCGTCAATATCCTTGCTGGGTGTCACCACCAACAGTGCTCTCTCATGGGACGATCATGTGAGGTCCATTGCGAAGACTGCTTCACAAAAACTCGGTTTTCTTTTCCGTGCGAAGAGATACTTCACATCCCAGCAGCTGCTTATGATCTACAGAGCACAAATTCGACCTGTCCTGGAGTACTGTTCACATGTTTGGAGCTCAGGTCCCAAACATACGCTAAAGCTCTCAGATTCAATTCAGAAGAGAGCTATTCGCCTAGTCGATGATACAACGCTCGCCAAATCATTGACCTCTCTAGATCATCGTAGAAAGGTCGGCGATCTCTGCCATTTTATAGGTACTTTCACGGTGGTGCTCAACGGAAATATCATCTATTACGCAACCACGCGCGATTCTTAGTAGGCAAACCAGACGAGCTCAGACTGGTCACCCCTACACTGTCAGATCAGATCGATAGAACGGCAAAGTTGTGGAATTGTTTGCCTAGTGAAGTCTACACGTGATGCTAACAACCTCCAAACTTTCAAGAAAAATTCCAACACCTTCCTTCTCGCTCGAAATTCCACCGCTGGCTAACACGATGTTCCTCGAACATTATAGGTTTCCCTTTCGTGTTGTCAACAGAGAAAGAAAATGACTCACTTTGATCGACCTACTATTATATATTTTTCAATGCTCATGGTTTCTCCGTGGCATGACAGGTATATCATTGTCTTTTTGCGATCACCGCGGAAGAAAATTAAAAAAAAGTTACGTATAAAGAAAGACATAAGGACAAATAACGTTGCAAGTCACCAGTGTCCGCCAGAGTAAATAGCCCCAGCCCTGATTACGAATCATCTCATGTTTTATGCAGATTCAACTCTCAAGTTTTGATTCAAACCCCGAATCGGAGTGAATTAACTTGCAGATCCCGTGAATTCCGCATTTAGTCCTCGAGCCATCCGAATGCATTTCGAAGCAGACTGTGACGCCAATAATTGCACCTAACACGTAGGTAAATTCGTTAAGTCCCACCGAGCCAGACAGAACTATTATAGGAGAAATAATTGATAGGTCCTCTGAACGAGATCTAACAGACCGACGGCGTAGTCTTGATCTAATTTCGCTGCTCTGAAGACCATCCAAAACCACTCGGATTACGTGACTTGGTATTCGCATGTAAATCAATCAATCAATACACACCTATCGAATTCCCAACTGAAACCACCTTTGTGATGATGTTCTCATACAAACACATCAAGTAACGACATCATCCGTTTTAAAAGTTGACTCACATGCTTCATTATCGAATTCGATTTACATGACTGCCCAAAAAAAAAATCAATCAATCCGGTGATGTCCTCATCTGAACTATTCGGCACATTCCAATTATCGCAAAAATTCGCAAGAGTTCGAAATTGATAACAAAATATGACTAGTACATAGAGGTATGGATACGTGGAAAATCAATCCACTAATAGACAAACTACTACTATATATTATCAAGTACGGAACTTCATTTGTGTGCTAATCATATTTAAAAAGATGAACATAGTTCACAGTCTTCACTATCTTAAACATTCTTGTATTTATTTATCTATTTTACTCTCATATATTTTATAATATTTCCACTGTAATTAGGTTTCAATGAATTTTCACTTCTATTGTTTTTTCGACACAATTCTACTTTTTTCAGCATGTCTCTATTTCCATTATTGTAATTGTTTTTCTGCAAAACAAGTGAGATAGCACTCATCTCCGAACCAACTTTACTCGCATTTATATATGTTTTCAAACTGATTTTTCTTTTCCGAATGAAGTAATTATTATTACTACTATTATATATGTCGAATGTCGAATTTAGTGACTGTTCGTATACAATATTCTTCGATCTTCGTGGGAAGCATGTTATTGATAATAATCATAAGATGAACGAAAAAAATCTCAATAAACGGGTCTTTCTTGAAATGGTACATATCAACAATAATGAAAAACAATGAATAAAAGGACAGATATCAAGGACCTCAGTTCGATCTATACTTATTCATTAAAATTATATAAAGATAATAATACTTCACCTCGTCCACCTTGAGTTCATTCATTCACACATTTTGTATATTTTCTGCATCACTCATAGCAATCATATAGTTTTGAATCAATGTCATCAATCAACCTCGACATTTTTGTCAATGCATTTTACAGTTTTATTTATACATCTATGTTTCTTTTTGTACCTGATTTTATATAATATTTCATGTTAGTAAGTTATTCTCAATTATCATTAGTGAATATTTATTCATTATATTCCTCATTGTAGTTAGTCTTGACAAAGAAAATAAACATTTTCGAAAGCTCGACACCAAACAAAGAAATTTAATAACTTGGTCACAACGACTGCTTCCCACGAAGATCGAAGTATATATATATATATATATATATATATATATATATATATATATATTTAGGAGGAGGGTAGTCGTGACTGACTAGTTAAGGTAAAAAATCTATAATTTAGATAACTAGAGGAAGGTTTTCTTCGTGCCTCATAAGGCTAATAAGGCTAAAAAGGCTCATTAACAAAGAGTCCACTTATTTAATGCCAAAAACTTTGACTGCACCCTCACGAAGAAAACCTTCATCTAGATTTTTCACCTATATAATAATATATATATAAAATTTATTATTATTATTATTATATTATATTTTAATATTATATATATATATATATATATATATATATATATATTTGAATATATATACATATTTATATATGTACGATAGATACATTCATGTCCCAATCTGAATCTCAATTCAAATGAATTCGAATGTGAACTTAGCTTCTTGTACATATTCTTGAACTTCAACCATAAAATAATTAGATTCAGAGGCTGATTGAGGACCTTGGTCGATAGCCTGAGGAATTGTATGTATTCGAATTCGAACATTCGAATTCTAGACAGTAAATGTGACAGACAAATGTAATGGAAACGTATGTCTCGATAAATATTATAGTTTCTCAGGAATTTTTCATCTTTCACTCTAGCAGCTCATCTCTTTCTGAGAATGGTGGCCGAACAGTTCGGGTTTTGACAACAATGAATCTGTTTTCTGCTACGTGGTCAGATGAAAATGCACCATCCACCATGAATATTGAGTTCATCCTTCGAACCAAAGATGAGAAGCATTATAGAAGATTAGAGAAGAAATCAAGAGATTCACATGAGGACAATATTTCTGCTCTCATGCGACCAATACTACAAATTTCACAAAGATCAAACATGTCCTCGTTTCGTATCTACAAAAAACCACCGACATGTCAGTATTATGGTGCATCGTGATTCCGTTTTTTTTTTTTTTTTTTTTCATTCTGCCGCTCAGTAATGACTTTCTCGGTGCTGTAAAATCCAGACAATGACCGCCATTTTATCCGAATCATCGCGAAGATCCAGACTTGGCAGTCGACATCTGGAATATAATTAAAACATCCCCGTTCTGAAATGTTTCCTTGCAGACTCCGCGGCCAAGTTTTGACTCAATTTCGGCTTCTTGCCGCAATTATCGTTGCATTATTGAACCGATTGTTTACTCTTTTGTTCCGCCAGGCAATTGTTTGGACGCCACATTGCGAGATCGTTCTTGTCAGTCACGTGGATGTTTGAATACTGCTAACGGAAGAGCGTTTATCTCAACAAATTTTTTAATACAAAGAATATACCACTTCAATCAACCTCCTTTGAGTTTTTTCGCATTGGAGCAAAAAACTATTTAGATTTACTGATCGATTCACAAATTGTACAATTTAGAATGGTCCAATTGAGAGAAAAAGAGCGCATTAAAATTTTGATGATGATCGGTTATGGTGATTGTAAAATTTATTTCCGTCAATTGGAATTCGACACTTGGAGAATATGAGAGTACTCGTTTATTCATTACTATGCATACAAACAACATCAATTAGTTCATCCGAATAGTTCTTTCCTCTCATGCAAAAAATTCGAAGGAGGTTGATTAAAGTGCTATATTCCTCGTTTTCACAAATTTTTCCACACTAAACTCAGTGTGTATGAATATAACAAGCTCTTTCGAAATCTGTATATAAAAATATATAGGATGTGCCCATATGAATTGAAGGAGTTGATGGCATTTTCGGTTGAACCGGGATTAAATTATCAACAAAAAAATGTACATTAGATGCATTTTGTTTTATTGCACTTACCTGCAAATCTTCATGAATATCGTTCTTTTCGTTTGAAAGATATCCACTATCCCAACCCATAATGTGGAATGAATACATGATAATATATATGGTGTTCCATTGAAAAAAAAATCAACAATGTGTCGAAATATGATATTTGCTGAAACAATTTTGGATTAATGACGGAAAATTCTGATGATTCGGAAACAAATATAAAACTCTCGTAAAAATATACCCTGTGTACACTTCGACAGTCTATATGGGTAGAACATTTCCACTTGTAATACTACTTCAGATCAAGACTCCGGATGATTCTTTGAAAATGTACATCAGCAAGAGAAAAATTCCAGATATAATTCCGAGACGATGAAATAACAGTTTGTTCAAAGTGTTGGTTTTCTTTGAATTCGAATCAATGCTTCATGGTACCCAATGGTTAAGGATAGCTCAAACTTTTCAAAACCAATTTTAGTCACACCGAAGCAGCAACGTGTGTAAATAACTTGATTTCCACAGTTTCCCACCCTTTTCCAGGATATATATAATCTTTATTAACGGGACGAACCCAATTCCTACAAAAATATAAACTTCAACAAATAATACATAAACACTACTTATTAATATACATCTCATAGAGAGAAGCTATGAAAATTTTTATTTTCCTGTACATATCCCAAAATCTGATGAACAGTTTTTATTTTTCTTCTGAAATCAGTCAGAGAGCATCCCAATATATCTATATTATTATCATTCATTGTTTTTAGTGTTCTTTGCAGTGGTGAATGTTGTCCATAATTTGTGGGGTGATAGGTAATGTGAAATAACTCGTGATTCGAAGAGTTCTAGTCGGCACATTGAGCTCTATGCACTCTAATATTTCAGGACAAACAGTCATTCCATTCAATATTTTATATATGAAGCATAGATCGGAATCAAGCCTCCTTTTACTAAGTGGTTTCAAGTTTAAAGCCTCCATAATTGGTTTATAATCATGATCCATGATTCGATACTCACTTTTGAATGCACAATATCTCAGAAATTTATGTTGAGTCCTTTCCAGAATTTTGCATTTGTTATTATCAAGCGGTGACCATACAATAGATGCATATTCTAAATTAGATAAAACAAGTGTCTGATAGATTCTAATCAATGAAGTTAGAGAAAATTCATTACAGTTACGAAGTATACATCCTAAAACTTTACACGATTTAACAGAGACATTATTCATATGTTCAGCAAATGTGACCTGTTCATCGAATGTTATCCCAAGATCTTTAACTAGTGGGGTATATTTGAGTTCTTGATTTTCTAGGAAATAATGTGCGCCAAAGTTTTTGTTTCGTTTGAAAAAACTAATGTGACAGCATTTATTAATGTTTAGAAACAGTTTATTTGAATTGCACCAGTGAGACAAATTATCTAGATCCTTTCGTAACAGATCTTGATCAGTTGAGGACTTGATTATTTTAAAAAGTTTGAGATCATCTGCAAACATCAGGATTCCGCTAGCTTCACGATTCGATATCAATCATTCTCCGATAATTGCAATTTGCCCGACAAATTTGACGACTGATTTTTTGGGGAAAACAAAGGCGAAGCGAAACCGCTTCATTACCGAAAATAACAAAAGACCGTCCCCACAAAAATAGTTGGAAGGTGATATCTGGATGTGACCGAAACCCAGTTATAGATCAACCGGTGATAAAAAGGGGAACAAAGGGCAGCTTGTTCGGATTCGGGAGCAAATGCAGTTATCAGATCGGGCTGCCAAAATGCCATGATCCGATTATGACACAGTCTATCAATAGTTATATGGGGCAGCTATTGTTTCGGATACGGATTGTTCAATTCCTCCGGAAGCAGAAGATTGAAAATATACCGGGTGGCTCACTGAACATGTCATATTCAATGTACCCTCTATAAGAAGCAACTCCATATGAGGAAAAAATCAAGACGTAGATATATTGAAACTCTCATTGAAACTTGAAACCTTTTTTCCTTCATCATCCTTTTCAGAAGGGAACCTATGAAGTTCGTAAGCACAACAACGTTAATAGACAAAGAATTCGAGCACTTTGCCATTCTATTGATGAACGATGAATCATGATATTAATAATAATAATAATAACAATAATAATATTCATTTCACTTTTTAAACAGTATGAAATCATCACAAGAAACATTCACATACAGTAACAAGGAAGACGTCAGTGTATAAATAAAAAAAAAAGAAAAAAAAATATATGAAACATCAAACATGACAAAGACTAATCAAGACATATAAAGGTAACAAACAATTACTCATAGAGAGAAGTTATCAGAACTCGTCAACGGTGTAGCAATTTCCTTCTATGAGATATCTTTTCAATTGTCTTTTGAATATGAAAATATTCATTGAATCCTTAATAGAGTCATCTAGCTTGTCATATAGTTTGGGTCCGAGGTAGAGGTGCCTCTTCTGATAAAGAGAGGTTCGGTGTGGGGTCGGTATCAGCAAACCTCTAGCTCTAGTTGCATATGGATGGTCCTGTTGGTTTGCCAGAAACTTTTCTCTATTCTTATGAACGTAGAGACACATCTCATATACAGGGTCGCTGATATGTATGGAAACGGTCGATTATTTCCTAAAGTAAGATAGCAAGCGGAAAATGTAAAGATACAAAAGTTGCAGGGTTTCTCAAAATCCATTAAGCTAATGAAAAATTAAGTATACAGGATGAGTCAAAAAGTCAGGACGAAACAAAGTTGCTTTTTCTCTAATGGGACACCCTGTATATTATTCCACATTTCAATTCTGCTCGAAATTCTGAACAAAATTGATAGAGCGCATCATTTCCTAAATTCAACCGATTTCGAGATATCGAATTTTGAAAATAACTTTTTACTACTCTCAAATTTATTAAAGAAAAAGCACGAAATGATGCATATTTATTATGAAAGTCACAAAAGGTGGAGTATGTGGATATTATGATCACAATTTAATCATAATTTTTTTTACAGAAAATAAAAAAGCATAATTGTTCAGGGTTGATTTAAAATGCAATTGAAACAATAAAATGTATTTTTCAATGAATGTTCAGGATATTTGAAATTTTATGAAAACAATAGTTAAGACAGTGAGGAAAAGAGAGAAAACAAGTTTTAATAAACAACAAATCCTATGATCATTGAAATTTCAATACGCTCAGTATTAGTTTAAACGTGCCATTTTTGCGCGAAACTTATTTACACTAAATGTATTTTTGACATGTGTTGTCAAGATCATCACTGTTAGACAAAAGAACGACGCGGCGTTGTTATGGAGCTGGAAACTTTCAAAAGTAACTTGATGGACTATGAACTTAATGGACTAACATTTTTGGATAATTTATTATAAGTTATTTTCAAAATTCGATATCTCGAAATCGGTTGAATTTAGGAAATGATGCGCTTCATCAATTTTGTTCAGAATTTCGAGCAGAATTGAAATGTGGAATAATATACAGGGTGTCCCATTAGAGAAAAAGCAACTTTGTTTCGTCCTGACTTTTTGACTCATCCTGTATACTTAATTTTTCATTAGCTTAATGGATTTTGAAAAACCCTACAACTTTTGTATCCTAACATTTTTCGCTAGCTATCTTACTTTAGGAAATAATCGACCGTTTCCATACATATCAGCGACCCTGTATATACAGACCAGCAACCCTAAGTATTTTTTGCTCTCTGAATGAGTTTCTGCATGTCTCTCAATGAAGAGCAATGGCCTTGAAAATATCTATAAGAAAGGGAGAGCCCGCGAATTTTTCTACGACGTTCTTTGGAAGAATCCATAACTGCAGTAACATAAACAAGACGAATTCATTCTATTCTCTTCTGAGAGCTTCAGCGTATGGTTGGTAGCTGAAATCCAAACTTGTGAACAGTTTAATTGGCGCTTTATTGATCATGAGGGGTGAATAGGACGTTGCACAAAACAGAAGCCTGAGCTGGAGTTCTCGCAATGGGCCTCACATGATCGTCCAATGAGAGAGCGCTGTTGGTGGTGATACCGAGCATGGATATAATAATAGTGGTGATCATCTTGTTGGGCATAGTGTGATCGACCCTTCTAGTGAAGATACAAGCTCGAGACTTTGCTACAGATCTTCCTACCTACCAGATCTTCAGATAGCATATTTGGCATCATGGGATGACACTGGAAAAGGCATTATGAAGTGTACAATCATCTGCAGAGCTATAGACTGGGAAGTAGGTCACTTCCGACAGATCGTAGAGCAAGAACAGAGTTGATACCAATACAAATTCTTGTGGAACATTAGCATTGATAGTCATTGTATCAGATGAGATTCCGTCTACCACTCCATAGAAAGATCTTCCTGCGAGAAAACTCATGACGGAAGTTTTGCTAGTAAAGTCTTGATGTCAAACTTGGTCAAATGCTTCAGAGATATCGAATGATATTTTGTATTTCTCTCACCCGTTTTCGTTATAGTCAGCATTAATCATTCGTTATGTATCCAATGCTGTTGGGATTCCAGATCCGGCTGAATTTTGGTCACTTCATGCTCTCCATAACGTTCATCATAAAGTGCTATGAAGAACAATAAAATTCCACTGTGGCTTCGATTCTACTCGTATAAACTGTAGATCACCGTCCGCACGAGCCCAAGAAGGCTTCTGAAATGGAATCAATAACAACTTCAGTTGAAAACGATTTTGGTCAGCACAGAAGCACTTCGTAACGAAAACATTGCAGAACTTGATTTTCGAATCTCACACCCGAATTCAATTCAGAAGAGAGCTATTCGCCTAGTCGATGATACAACACTCACCAAATCATTGACCTCTCTAGAACATCGTAGAAAAGTCGAAGATCTCTACCTTTTTCAAAGATACTTCCATGGTCGGTGCTCAACGGAAATTTCATCTATTAAGCCACCACGCGCGATTCCTAGAAGACAAATCAGACGAGCTACACTGTCAGGCTCGAGACCTGTCAAACATCGCTATACCAAGCATCATTCATCAATAGAACGGCAAAGTTGTGGAATTCTTTGCCTAGTGAAGTCTTTCCTGATGCTTACAACCTCCAAACTTTCAAGAAGAATTCCAACACCTTCCTTCTCTCCCAAAATTCCACCGCTGGCTAACACGATGTTCCTCGAACATTATATTGGAAAATGAATGGTTGAATAGAGATTTTCAAGGCGAATGAGATTGTGGGTGGAACTGGCAACGAAAAAGTATCTTCCGATCAAACAGGTAGTTGTAATGATCCGTGGGTAGGTCCAAAGTGAGCGCAATTGTGGATTTTTCAAAATTAAAAATTTTTTCACTCCGAATGATAGAAATCGGACCGATTCCAATCAAGTTCCCAAGAAGTTAATCCTCCTAATTGTCAAATAGCAGATCCGATGTCAATTAATCATCCTGGCGGCTCGCAGAGAGAAGAATGCGAAAATAATGAAAATTTCGCCGAGTAATTCAATTTTCATTATCCGACCGAAACGACCAATTCAGAGAGCCGAGAGCAATATCGACATAATTCGGAGACGTTAAATTTGACGAATTTGATTCCCTCCTGACCCTAATTTCTCTTATCTCGTCTTGGCGTTATTAAACAAATGAATCATTCTCGTCTGGCGAGGCGCACTGAGTTCGCAAGGAAAGGACAATAAATTCCGCGCTTCCTCCCCCCGACCCGATTAATGGCTGTTTTGCACAATTATATAATTAAACAAATATTTGGCTTGAACCTCGTTCATAAATAACGATGCTTCTGAGATAAGCTCGACCGAGCACCCTCAGATTTTATTATCGCGTTGGCTATACGTTCACAGTCTCGAGAGGCTCGTATTGGCCAGAACGTATGGAAATCCTGGTCGCCTAGGTGAATCTGATTTTATTATGAAATTTTATAAATCCCTATCGCGTTGTGTCTGGAATATTCAACCTCCCCCTATAGATTCGTGTGTTGGTGTAACTAGATGTTATCGACCACACAATGCCTATTATACTGAGATAAACTCGGTCTACCTTCGGAATATAATACTACACAAAATCTCTCTGTTCAAGAAGATATTCTATGTTGTTCCGCAGCGAATAGACAGATGTGAGATCAAAGTTGAGCTGGTCGATTTGAGTTCAACCTGATTCCTATCATTGACGAAATATTTATTCGAAATCATTACATGTTTTACTAACACCTCAGCTTCTTCAGGTGAAAGTATGAAGAACTAACTGATGCCTGACTTCTATTCAAATATTATTTCCGATAGAAGGTAAATAACCCTAGTTACGGAAAGAAGAGGAAATTTTCAATAATCTTAAAAACAAACATACCTACACGTTGAGATGTACTAATCACTTTCTAGGAAAACAAATTCAGAAATGGTTTGTTTCTCAAATCAAGTTGGTAGTTTAGTGATACTTATATTTCAGTTTTCAGGCTCACTAATCTTCGATGTTGAGTATAATTCTTTCAATTTGTTGTTTATTGTGATCTTAAAATTACTGACTATGATTTTCATCAAGTAACGATTAATTCTATTCAAATTCTCCTCATATTATAGTTACTCTCTCAGACATTTTGATGTATTCACATGGTAGTCAAATCAACATAATAATTAGTTGATTCTGATGATTATGTGATCGATTTTCTCTATCATCCGAAGAAACATTGCTATTCATAATAGGAACATGTACAGTACTGGGTGGGCCAATGAAAACAAAAAAAGGCCGATTTGACATAGTTATCGTTGTCAGAAAAAAAAAACGCTCGGACCGGTCGATTTTTATTTAGGGAGGGAAATATTTCGCGCATGTTTTCAAATATTTCACTTCAAACCACTCGGAGGGGTAAGCTCCAACCCTTGAATGTCAAATGGGATGACAGGTCAAGTGATACATCATTTTGAAGGTAATCGAAATCTCATACCAACGCTTCTCCTTGTTTTTGGATTTCAATGCAGTAGTTTTCGAGAAAACACTTTTATGAAAATAATCGGCTGGTGATGGAAAGTAACGCTTTTTCCCCTTTCACACTATTTCTCATTTCATAGTAAGAACGGTGTTCATCTGAGGAGTGCCTTATGTGATTTTTCTCTAAATCCTGTTCTATCCAACATTACATGAAGAATCATTTATTTCAATGTCAGTTCCGTGATCTCTCAGTAAAATGCATACCTTCTTTCGTTTTCATTTGACCACCCGTATAAATGTGAGCATATACGTATGCAATAACAACAAATACATACGAATACTCAAGGTTCTTCGCAAATGTTTTTCAGATGAATTTCGAATCTCCTTGTTTCTCGTATACGTTTTTATTCCTTCCTTCCTCACATAAATTTCATTCGGGAATATTGATCATTTTCTGATGATTCATATGTTTGAATTATCAATCATGGGATTCTCTTCGACTTATGCATTTGCATTATACATGGAATTCATTTTCTGGAAATTCCATTTCAATAATTTCTTCTCCTTCCTGGCAATAGAATGAAACAACAGATCCTAAATTCATTCAATGAAATGAGATTCAGTAAATATCGAGAAGTGTATAGATCAACTGTTAGTCCAAAGAAATTCCATTTGAAAATGCACCTGATTGTTTCATTTCACAATAATCATCGATGGCTTCGAACGTGTAATATTCACACCTCCCGGGTTATCTTTTAAACGGTTCAGATTCCATTCAATTTTTCTTGCTCCAATGATACCTCAAGAAATAGATTATGACACCTCTGAAAATTATGAATCTTGGCAGTCTCACAAATTCTGGTATCGTATAGACTAAACTACTGAACCTCCACTTCAGAACAAAATTTTAAAAAATTTTGAAAAATTCATATTTTCAAGCTATGTCTATTGCAGAACGAAAATATCCGAACCGTTCAAAGTTCAACCTGGGGTGGTTACTTTATGGACACATGGTATATCAAATATTGTGAATTTCAGAAACCTTTGTGATATCTGACGAGACTGGAATTCCGAATTTTTAATATAGGATGCCTTTGAAGGGACTGACTTTTTACCTTTGAGTGATCTATATGTTGTTGTATGGATTCAATAAACAGTACAATGATGTCTTTGCATCGCTTTTTATTCTTGTCATGAAGCATTGATGGTGATACAACCTTCTACTCCACTTTATCCACGTGTATTCAGCTTGTCATTGTAATATGACGCTTTTCATTTCGGATACAGTGTAAACCATTTCCGAGATTTTCACGCTATGCATGCTCATCTTGGACGATCGTATTGATTTGTATACTTTGCACCTATTTCGTATTTTATCGCAGGATTCCTCCCGTGAAGGATATTCTCACGAAAGTGAAGTTCCATAAAATACATTTGTTTCTCCTTCAAGGTGTTTCCTGCGAGATTTATTCGAGCACTAAATTCGCACTTTCTTTGTTTGCTAAACAACGTGCTCATTCGTTTTTACGTTCACAATCGAATCCAGGGAAATTTGTAGGGGTGCCGAAACTAAAGAGTTCCCGACTTTCTTTTGACGCGCCAAATTCCAGACGGTTATACGGAGGGTCCCATTCGGAAATCGCGCTCAACCTGATCGTACTTTCTTTTTTGGATTGTTTGTGCTGTATTTTCAGATCGCTGGGTCTTCACAGAAACAACCATTTCTTTGACGAATCATACACATATTCGATATGAATTTTTTTCCAAAGACCATCAATCGACACAGCATATAGCACATTGTTTTGTTCAATATGAAGTTGCTCATATCATCAAAGAACATATCAGTTCTACGTGGATTGTTTCGTGTATTTATTTCCTTCCTGAGTGGAAAACAGTTACAGTCGCACCGATTCTAAGAAGGGCCGAGGAAACACTTCCAAACTTCCGATGGCACTAAGATCTCTGAAGTAATGAAAAGAGCGATATAGCTGAGGACACATATGTGGCAAGTGTCAATCGAAATTGATGAGGAATCGCTGACCTCATTATCGGATATCTTTGATCTAGATGGAGTCTCGATGATGGTGTTCCCCAAGGGTCTTGTCTTAGCACCAACCTCGTCTTTGCTCCACATCAACGCTCCACATCAACGCTCCACATCAACGATCTGTTGGATGTGATTTCTACTCCAATCCATAGCTTGATGATACTTTACTCTATACCGAGAATCTACATTCTGAGGTTCGACATTCCGAGATATTCGGAATCACAAGTGCATCAGTAGTTTCACAAACGAATGATAGATGTCGCATGGATGTTCGTTACATCTCGCTATTCCTTGTCTGGAGTAGGATAGATTTCATTCTGAGGTCACAAAGCCATTCTGACTCATCCACTTTCTTTCTCATCCAAGAACGTTCACGTCCAACTCCTATCATATTTGGAAAAGTGAATTTCACAGTTCCCAGCTCTCCTTAGGTCCTACCCAATTCAAAAACCGTCTCTTTGAATTCATCTGATTCATCTATATCTCATTTCTACCATTTGTTTCTCCAGATTCTCGACCGTTGCAACAGTACATACCATCATTTCATATGGAACAGCTTGTATTGTTTCGCTTTTTCCCTCATCACTAGCTTTTTTGGAAGTTATATCGGCAAATGATCCGATTTCATATGGTATAAATTGTGAATCATTCATAACTATTTGGGCTACTATTATTATTACGAACGTTGAGCTGATTACTGAATTCATTTTAGAGTTTCAATCCATTTCAGTCTTTATGAAACTTGATATAATGTAATATTTAATCAAGGAGGTTTTTGAACCATCTTGGAAAGTCTCAGTGTGATTTTCCCATTCTCCTATTCCCTAGTTTCACTTGATATTCTGTCTTTATGGTTTATCGTGAATTCAAGACATACATATTCTAATTCCAGAGCGAGGGATTCAAATTCATTTTTATAAGTCCTATTTCAATTTAATTCCATAAGCTGCTTCAATATGGAATGCCTTGGCAGTATGGTGGAAGTTATAACGAAGTTGTTTAATTTCGTATACACTCGCATTCGTCTTCGAGAAGATCATGAAAACTTGCAGTAGAATCAATCATTCGTGCCCAAGCCTTCAAGTGCTTCCATACCAAAAGGTATAATAAGTTGTCATTGGAAAGTATAGTTCGACTTGCGAAAGTTGACCAAGATAATTAATTTTTGTCTAGAGCATTATTCGGTCCACAAGCATCGTTATATGCTTGAACATATTGTCAGTTGAACATTGTGGAGTCTGATGTTAATATATTGTTTTTATTCCATTGGGATGTCGAGACATTGCTCATTTCAGAATTGGAAACGATATGTTATGAGAAATGGATATGCATGGAGTAGTATTTTGGTCAACTATGATCGTCAATAATTTTCATCCAAATATGTGATTTTCTCGGAATCAATCGCAATAGAAGAAATAAGTTTTGAAACGCAAAAGTCAATTCCATCAGACTTCTACATTGGCCATAATTATATTCATATTCTCAAGGACCAAGAATCCAACGGGGGTTCCATTTCCAGAGACATTTACCTCTTGTCCACTTCGCAAACAGGACCTGACTAGTTTTTTTCCTGACATTTACGTAGATAGAGCTAATTCAAAATCGATTTCAAGACTCTGTCGTTCAAATAACTTGAAATAAATTAAGTTTTAGTAGAATAAGATTCAACAACGAGACTTTTCTCCGTTAGAGATACATGATATAAATTGAGTTTCGGCTCAAAATAACTTCCGGACGCTATGAACTGCTGCCAAAATTATTTGCATTAGTTTTCTATCAGTTCTTGAAATATGATTGGGGGGAGATCATATTTCTGCTCCATCAGAATGATTCACGATATGTATCACTGTTTTTAACGATTTATTCGCAGGTTTTTTCTAGTTCTTGCCGAACCCTCGGCGCAATTAAATATGACACAAACAGGAACCTTTACACGGATATTCATTATGCACCCCTGTGTTCGAGGTGCAACCCCAAATGAGTCACGTGTTTATTGTTTCAGTGTCGTCATGAAACATGCATTATCAACTATTTGGAATTAGTCAGCAGGCGCGGTCTGATTCACTATGGGCGGGTGGAAATATTTGTTCAATAAAATGAACCCCCACTCAGATATCGATGGCAATATCATTCGAAAAATGCATTCACTTACAGGGTGGCCGATCAGTGACGCAAAGTCCAATATCTCCGTTGAATCTGAAATCAGAAGAAAATTACAAATTATAAGAATATGAGACTCATATTGGTCGAAATCATTTTCGAACAGAAATTCAGGACCTGCCAACATATAATTTTTCGGATGGAATATCCGAATGTTTTCCAAATGATACAATAACAAATAGAGAATTTCTCTTTCAGGTATCTGAAGGTTTAATTTCAAACGCAGTGACATTTTGGGGCAGATCACTAAATCTGTCCTTACTACAAATATATTGACATAATTTTTAATAACTTCTACTTCATTTTTTTTCCTTTTTTTTTCAGAAACGAGAAAATCCCAAAAAAGCTGGAGAATGATACAAAAACTGTTTCAAATTCTAACGAAACACAGGAGGCAATCTAAATCATCAGAGTACAGCAATTCAGTATGAGTTCTCATATTCAACTCTCCTACATCATTTTCATAGTTCGAATTTGATGGAAAATTTACTACATCTGAATCCATCATTCACATAATATTGCTCATTATATTGGCACATCACTATGAGATTACAATTTTCTTCTGTTATATACAGGGTTGTCGAGGGGGTGATTACTTTTGGACAATCGAAACGTTTCACGCTTTCAAGAATGTGGAAAAAATCAGTTGTTTTGGCTTCTATGAAATTTCTGAAGAGTAAATGTCATTTTGTAGGCGTGTTCTATCAATAAGAAGGTCACCTATATTTTTCAAAAGTGGATCTTTCATAACATCGCCCTCCATTTTTCCGTCTATCTAACGTTTGTCGCGTTACAGCTTCATTGAGAACGGAATAATTTTTATATTCGTATCAGGAGATCAGAAATGCGATACAGTATGCCGTATCAACCCTGATTGAACCAGACGAAAATTTTTTAAACTCGAATTCTAACACGAAATCGAGAAATAAGTATTAGGAGAGTAGAAACATCTAAGGGTTCTCAATAACATATCTCCATATTTGCGAACAGGTATTCATTTTATTCCGATCACAGAATAATCTTCATATCAGTATTAGGAGATCAGAAATGCAATGAGGTATGCTGTATCAATGGTGATGCAGATCGTATAAGACGGCATCGGAAATTGAATATTAGGAGAGCAGAAAAGAAATAAGGTCTATGTGGATTTTTCAGTGGAATATTTGGATGTATACCAACATACTCAGCATTTTTTGAAAGATTTCACTTTTCTGATCATTTCTAATTTCTTGGTATTTTGAGAGCAATATCAGTATGAAACTTTCGATTAGCATTCTTATGATGAAAAGGGTATATTGCAACATCATTTACCTTTCATCGTATTTCATGACAATGTTGTACTCTTCTGATGATGGTGTTTGTAAGTGAAGATACAGACATGATAGTAAACACGCGATTTCAATACCCTCAATCGAATAAATAGAATAATAAAGTTTCACTTGCATAGTGGTTCTATGAAATCACACAATGTTTTTTCTTTCAATTCTATTTTGATCTTTCAAAGGAGTGAAACATGTAACGCCCATTCCATAAACAATATGTGGGCGTAGAAAGAGAATATATCTGTATGATAATTCTCGTTCCATGAATAGTATTTACTAGAGAACATTCATTGTACCTATTGATGTAGGAGTATAATACATATGTATGACCTGGCTGACACAAAACAGTTCCAATTAACGATTGTTATGAAACTAAATTCGTTAGAGTGAATTATTGATGAAGTAATTCAATCATCATTATTCGATTTGATTGATTTTTGCCGTGCTATGTTCAACGAAATAATATGAATAACATTCGAAAATTCGTTCATTTCCTATTTCATTCGTTCGGTTCCTTGTCATTCACATGTACGATGTGAGATAGAATCGTATGTTGAGAAGTATATGAATATACAGGCTGAATTAAGTTGGATGGTACATCAGATCTATGACCTTTAAAAATGCTGACATCTCCGAGTTTAGAAATACTATGGCATTACAATGTGGTTTGTGATTGAGTGATACTTAGGGCTTCCCATACAAGTAACTTCAATATAGGTTGCTTCAAAAATACGGACATTTCGTTTGCCTGATAAAATGGGTTAGGTTAGGTTTCATGCGAATGGGGCGTGATGAAGCAGTGTCTCCACTGCGCCCTCGAATTGGTCTAAATGAATGTACCTTGTCCTCGAGAAACTTAGAGACAGTATTTAACATAATAATACAATCATTTCTGAACTGACTTATGCATCTATTATCCGGTCTACTCATCAGCAGGTTCATAACATTTTTTTTCATTTTCTGTTGACAACACGAGGATCTGACAAGAATTCTGAAATAGGGATCTGAAAATCTATTACAGTTCAATGCAACAAAAACTCAAGCTTGTATGTTCACCAAGGAGGCTGATCATACGATGCCCAATTTGATGATGTCGGGTACCACTGAT
Source organism: Gastrophysa polygoni (assembly GCA_963576655.1). Lineage (NCBI taxonomy): Eukaryota > Metazoa > Arthropoda > Insecta > Coleoptera > Chrysomelidae > Gastrophysa > Gastrophysa polygoni. The sequence goes on along the minus strand of OY755091.1, from coordinate 4,001,679 downwards.
CCTATGAGGTCGTCAATATCCATGCTGGGTGTCACCACCAACAGCGCAGTCTCATGGGACGATCATGTGAGGTCCATTGCGAAAACCGCTTCACGAAAAATTGGTTTTCTTTTCCGTGCGAAGAGATACTTCACATCCCAGCAACTGCTTATGATCTACAAAGCACAAATTCGACCTGTCCTGGAGTACTGTTCACATGTTTAGAGCTCAGCCCTCAAACATACGCTTAAGCTCTCAGATTCAATTCAGAAGAGAGCTATTCGCCTAGTCGATGACACAACACTCACAAAATCATTGACCTCCCTAGATCATCGTAGGAAGGTCGGCGATCTATGCCTTTTTTATAGATACTTCCACGGTCGGTGCTCAACGGAAATATCATCTATTATGCCACCACGTGCGATTCCTAGTAGACAAAACCAGACGAGCTCAGGCTGGTCACCCCTACACTGTCAGGCTCGAGACCTGTCGAACATCGCTATACCAAGCATCATTCATCAATAGAACGGCAAAGTTGTGGAATTCTTCGCCTAGTGAAGTCTTACCTGATGCTCACAACCTCCAAACTTTCAAGAAAACTTCCAACACCTTCCTTCCCTCCCTAAATTTCACCGCTGGCTAACACGATGTTCCACGAACATTATAGGTTTCCATCAAGTGTTGTCAACAGATAGAAAAAAAGGGAAACCTCTAATGTTCGAGGAACATCGTGTTAGAGAGAGACATGAAGAACCATCAAATGAGTTCACCAAATGAGTGCACCAAATGAGTGCACGTATTGGTGGTGGTGGTGGTTGTGGTGGTGGTGGTGGTGGTGGGTGGTAGGAGAGTCCGAAAGTACGCCATATTATTTTTTTCAATATCTCAAGTAGATTTCCTGAGATGAAAATGAAATTCGTCGATATTCCTGCGATGATCGAATGTAAACCGCATGTGATCATCTGATCCCTCCACATACATTTCAGTCGGAAAGGGGATCAGAGGACGATCGCGCCGAGCGCATCACGAATGATGTAGGGTTGTTTATCATCTGCTGCTTCGCTAATTCACTACCAGTTAATTCCTACTGCTAATTAATACATTTTAACACACTTCGGAGCGCGATGATTTCCAGCAGGATTCAATTACTGCGGAGACTTGCCAACGGATTTGTAATGAAGCACTGAAGATCGGATGGAAACAAAACGGAATAATTGACACGCAGGAATGTTTCTTCATCTGCTCGGATGTGATGAAATGGATTTCTTCGAGATCATTTCAGATTATCAACATTGAGAATTTTCGAGTCGAGTGAAAAGTACGTTTATTTCATACTGCATCATAGAACATACCTTTACGTACCTGATTTCAATCCGGAAAATAGACTTCTACAGGATAGGCGCACGTAATATTTTATTACGTGCTACTATCCCGTAATGAAATTTTACCGGATTGTAAAGATTGAAAACTCAGTTATTAAAAATTCAACAGCAAAACAATACACAGAAATTACTTATTGCTAATATTAATATTAACCGTTAAATTTTCGTTCCCATGAATATGGATACCAGGAGCTCCATTGGATGAATTATTTATTAGGGAGTTGCTACTTGCTGATACATTCCCATTTTTTTGTTGTAGCACTTCAACAAAGATTGATATTTTATTTTTCACTGTTCATTTTTGTTTTTTAGCAGTATGAAATAAAATGTTATACGTCACACGTCCGGTAAACTTTTACAGTACTCGTTTCGAAATTCGAAATAAACATCTCACTCATACTGTAAAAGTGTACTTACCGGACTAGTAACGTAAATATCTATTACGGCAGGTCAGAATAGAATATCAACACAGTAGAGTGATGATAAGACGATACCCCACAAATCAAAACAATAATAATGATATTGAAGACAGAGAGTTCAACATGACATTGAGTGCATTGCTGGTATGAAAGAAAGAGGAATATTTGGAATCTAAGCAAAACTGACATGGAAGAATAAAGAATCTGGAGATATAATCGATAGTGAATACTAGATCTACGATATAGTTACCTACTATACAAGTGTAGGGTCAAAGTGAGTTGGCCTCTTAGACGAGCTCGATATACTATTAAAACAATTTCCGTGAATGAGGCTTCTGATTGACCTATCTAGAGTATCGTATGGATTGAGATTCAAAGGAATCTGGTATATCACAACTGATCGAAGACGTTGATGATTCAACAAATCTGCAGATCTTGACACTTGTTTTTATGTTGCTCCAGTGAAACTGTGGATATAATTAGGGTAGGTATTGACATAATAATATCTCATCTTTGTCCGAAAGACACCTACAGCTACAGACGCTCTTCCAGATAGTTCAGTTAATAATTATAATGATAATAATATCATTTAATGATAGACGAAAAAAAAGAACTGAGTGTGTATAAAAAAGTATCAATGAAGTAATGAATGTATACTCAATAAGTGACTGAGAACTTGTTTCGAGAACAATGAAAACACAACTAACTATAATGGTTTGACAAAATATAACGAATTCAAACAAATGAAAAATCTGAATGACGAGAGTATATTCAGAAAATGAGAATGATACTGCATTGAAATAATAAACATATAGAAATAAAAAAAAAATCAAAAATTGAGTACCTACTCATCAGGCTATTGCACATCGCTCTTGAGGTTTCGTGGATGAATTTTTCAACTCTAATTCTGAACATATTGAAGTTCATACCTTCTTTTATATCTTCAGGAATCGAATTGAACGATTTTGATGCTATATGTGAGAATTATCGTTGACAAACTGTTTTTCCCATATGAAGGATGTGATGCGATGTTGTCTTTGTCTTGTGCCATACGCATGAGTTGATAAACAGTCTTAATTTCGTAGTTTCTTATATTCTAATACGACATTCAAATAAAATAATTGCCTCGAGTACAATATTCTGCATTTCCGGTATAAAAGATCTGAAAAGTTGATCCTGAAATGTGGATTCATAATCAATAATAGTAATATCCAATCCATTTCAATCCATTCAGCAGCTCGAACGAAACAACATTCATGAAATTAAACCAACTGAATTTCTGAAAGGTCACAACTTGCTTGTGGAAATGTAAGATGTTTTCAGTTTCAATATTTCCTCCTTTTTAACATTCTGCCGCCAGTTGATTCGTGATCACTTCTATCATTGATCTATTCATAAATGCATTCGTATCATTTCAACCTATCCTGGAGAGTTCAGCAATTCACAATTTCGAAAAGACTTTCCATTATACATGGATAGTCATCAAATCATACAAAGATTTCTACATTTGCTCGATACTTCATTCCAGCCTAGGCACCATGCGAATATAAAAGGAACATTTTCTCTGTTCGATGAGCAACTCTGGAACGTTCCTCCTTCGAGAAACACTGCCATTTTTCACATAAATGAGCAAATTATCTCGGGAGCGTAATTCCTGGGAAGTTCACTCGGCGACCTACATCGTTTCTTTTTCAGTGTCGTACGAGAACAATTCCATCCTAATGGAAAAACCATTCTTACTTTTGATGTGCGCGATACATTCTCTTAACGCCGACATAACTATCGCGAGATACTCAGGAAATGGCCGACAGGGTGGCCCATGATCAGCAGGTACGTTTGAGTGAATCAGCAAAATATCTCATGAGATGTTGATTCCAGACTCTTCTACAAATATTGCACAAAAACTCCGAGTATGCTGCTCATTATCTTCCAGTAGCTTCTCTTACTATTCGAACACTTTTTCGCACGATATATACAGGGTGTCTTATAGGCGAAGGAAGATAGAAACGCATCCTTCACACAAGCCATGGTTTCCAGAGTTCAACTTCGAAGATTTGTATGGAACATCCTGTACATCCTGATTTTTTTGGGTTCTACGAACCAATCTGGTCACATAGTTTTGAGAAGAAAATTGTTACGATCGATTTGTCAGGAAGCAATTTCATTATGCATTCAACTCACTTCAACCAATCTGATGGTCATGAACGATGAACAGTTGAGAAATTTATCAATCCATGAATTCGAGACCCCTACCAGTTATGGATACCATAACTTCAGAGCACTGGAAATATGGCGTGTCGAAAGAATATCCACGAGGTTATAAGTATTCATCATAGTCTTGGCAAGAAGCAAGAAGAAGTCTATAGATAAAAATATCGAACTGACGAGAAGGAAAATTCAAAATATATCCTGATTCGTGACCTTCTCATTCCTTTCCATTCCTATTCGAAATTAATATCTCCATATGTCTCAATGTTTCTCCATTTTCTCTTCCGCAATGGATTATTTGTTGTATCCATATTTTCTTTGTCCTATCTCCTATCTTCCGAATAAATTCCGAACATATTCCGAATTTCGTTTCTTACCCAAGTTCTCCATTCCTTGAAAATTTCCATTATTCAAAGAATCGGATTGGGACCAAACGGGATTCCGCCTATTGTTCCCATGGAGTGTGCCACAGAACTGTGATTATTTCTTTGTGATTTGCTCACGCTTCCATACGAACTTGGTGTGTTTCCCTGACTATAGACCGATTGCACTACTATCTGAGATCTGTAAAGTGATGGAAAAAGCAATTAACAAGTTGATACTATGAATCTGGCAAGAATTTTTGAACGGGGTTTTCAAACTCTAGTGAAGTTCCAAACGAAACCTCAAGCTAGTATCTTCACCGAGATGGCGGATCAAGCAATGCCCAAAATGATGATTTGATTATCATTTGCCCAATATTAGGATTTGAATATTATGATTATTTCAGGTGGCACAGTTCCTATGGAATCGTCGATATCCAATTAGTCGTCAATCATCACCACCAACAGCGCTCTCTCATGGGACGATCATGTCAGGTCCATTGTGAGAACTACTCCAAAAAACTTGCTTTCTATTTCGTCCGAAGGGGTACCTATTGATCTAGAAAGCGTAATTCTGACCTGTACTGCAGTAATCTCTTCATTTTTGGAATTCAGCTGCCTGAAATGACATTTTCTGAGACGTAACAATTGCAATTGCAATTGATCTCTCATCTCATCTCATCACCACAATGCAATCATACAATGCAGGCATATTTACTTAAGAAATTGCTGATCCCGCTCCAGATGTTCCACTATGGTCGATTCCAGATAAAGAAACTGAACGATCTCAGACTTTGCTCTATCAATCATCGTTCACCAATAGCATGGCCAAGTTGTGGAATTCTATTATTAGTGAAGCCTTTCCTGATGCTCACGACCTCCAAACTTCCAATACCTTCCTTCTCTCCCAACATTCTACCCCTTCCATTCCAAATACGAAATCGCTAGAATGTATCGATGGAATTATTGGAAGATGAGATTTTTGATGGAATCTTCGATTATATCGATGACGAATGATCGAGACGACTGATTTAGTCGACAGCTTTTGAAAAATGTCCCAGCGGACGCCTGTGAACTTGCTCGAAATTATACAAAAGTTAAAAAGATCTCGCTGACAATTCTCGAGTCGAAATGTGAGGTGTCCATCCGACGGAAAGTATAAACAACTTTCCGCAGGGAAATAAACATTTTAATAGGCAGAAGGCAGAAATGAGGATACACAAAATGACGAGTATACGAAAAGCAGTTAAGGAATAACGGGACCCTAGCTCTGATTTAATTTCAAACAACATTGTTATAAAAGAATACCTGATGAGACAGTAACAAAGTTTTCTGAAGGAGCAGCTCAAAACCTGCGAATTTTCCAAAGTTGAGAAAAGTTTATTTTCGGTGACGTGCTGGGGAAAGAAAGCCTTCAGGGAAAGTGGAAATTTTTTGCTAAGTACAAAGAGGCGAGAGATTTTGTAAATGAAGGAAGGTGTATGAAATTGCCGCCTCCAATATACTTCAGAGCGAGAATACAACATGAAAAAAATTTACATTCATAAGCAGAATGAATAAACTGTGATAAATGCAGAAATCATTTCGTCGTTCTCTCGATAAACGAACATCTGGATGTTGGAAGCACTATTCATTTGCGAAGAATTACTCGTGAGGAAATATGAAGCAATGTGTACTATTTTCCTATAGAAGCATACATTCGTCAACAAAAGTTCCATTGTTTTTCCGAAATTACTGAAGGAATCTATGCTTTTCGCTTTTGTTGTGAATTTTCATTCCATATATCGTGAAAGTCAAAATGGTGCGCTTTCGCCAAAATACCCTTCATTCGTGCGTTTTTTTGGTTGGATTTCTTGGCAGTACAGCCCGACGTTGTTCATTTAAAATTTTCGCATTTTTCATACTACCGAATCGATGAATCTCGAGCAGTTCTATTATGTCATTATCACACAAAATAACCCAACCCGTAATTCTATTTTAGATCCCTACATATAATGACTAGTCATCCAACGAATCTATGACCATTCTGTTCATTCGAACTCACAATTCCATTCCCAAATCGAACCGAATGAAAGCAAGGCTCAATATTGGCTTCAGTCAACGGTTTGTTTGAATTATTGATTGTTACAAATCACGCTGGATAAAATTAGCTTCGTCACGTGTTTTTTGTTGAATGCAGCAGCCACATATGAATAACGGGAAACAATTCGGGAAAAACTGATTTTAATCACATGAACCAATCAATCTGTATTCCATTTTCGAAGCGTAATCGAAAGACATCATTTGATACTTGGAAAAATTCATTCTGCAATTCACAAATTCAGGAACTGATGTGAGTCTAGTATCAAATAGAATACCAGTCTCAAGATTCTTTAGATAAACAATGGAATCCTGGGTGATACAAAAGAAGATGAAGGCATTCTAGTAGAGAAATTTGACGTGTACAAAAGCAGAAATAACTGCGAATTAATCAAAAATCATCGAGCTGAAATGATTTGCTGGACATTTCATGTGGAACTGTGGTTGATTTTTGTGAAGGAATGAGAAACAATATCACTATCTTCTGGAAATCCTCGACTCGACTACTATTCATTGAACACTTTACAGTCAAATCAGAAATGTTGATCACATACAGAGTATGTTAGTGAAATAATCACTATATTATTGACTTCTTGATACTGTACCAGATCGGAATCTTCACACTAGAATTGATTCAGCGTCGCATACACTCCACATGGAATTTCGTATTCATTATGTGGGGAGCAGGTACAGCAAATCTTCACATAGTTTGTAATCCGAAAGCATTCCTCATGAGTAAATCAGAAGGAGCAGGCGTCGAAACTCAAGAAGCGACTGATTGATGTATTCAAATACATATAGTAACGCAGACTCTGAATCCTAATGAGAAAGGTGACGATATTCGGGAAATGAGGAGAATGTTGACCCCCACCAGCTTCATCATCTGGTGATGATGAAGGGAACTTCGACTAGGACAGGAGAGAATATCAATCCATGCATAAAAGATTGCATTTCAATATTTCAGTGTTGAATGTTTCAGGCATTATGTGGATGAATGAGAGATGAAAGCGAATCAATATCACAGCATTCAATGCTGCCGAGCAGGGTCAATCTCCAGGTGGGTGAATGGAGAAGGGATGGAATTTCTACGCTAAGAAATATCAATGTGATCATTCATTGGAAAGATCTTCAATTCGTTCGTAATATTCTTGTTCAATGATCAGTAATGATGGTGATCTTTCAATCAATTCAGTGAATAGATGACAAATAACATATCTGGAATAAAATGAGAATGGATTAAGGAATGGATTAATTTCGAGAAGAGAGAGCAAGTTGGAAGTGAAAAGGAAATGGAACTCGAATGAGCATAAGAAATGAGGTTGAAAAAGAAGGAGGATACTGAAGGAGATAAAGCTAGAGTAATGAGTGATATGAATATACCATACATTTTAGATGTCCAAGGCTGTGGAACATGATTGAAGACAAAAAACTGGACAAGTATGGGTAACAGAACACGAAAAATCATGAGAAGATCAAAGAGTGAGACGAATTCAGAGAGATGATGGATGAAAAAGTGGAAAGAACAATGCTATACAGAAACCAAGGAAGTCCCGAGGGCAAAAGTTCGAACAGGAAAATAATGAAGAAGAAATGAAGGAAGAATTATGTGCACTAGGATTCATGCACTCAATCCAAAATTATAGCAATGAAGAGTCAGAGACCTCTGAGCCAAGGGCTACTAGACCTACAGGGGTTTTATACGAATATTCAACATTCGAAATGGTAGCACTGTTGGGATCTTTCAATAAAGCTTGAAGATGAATGTTACAAGAAGGTCGGTTGTATAACTCTAGAACGGTCAGACATACAAAAAAAATGAATTCCATCACATTTTGCAAGGGGTTCAAACCCAATTCGCATCTCTTGCTCAGATAGCTCAATTCAGTTCTGAATAAGTAGATATACTCAGGACAGTAGCATCGAATCAACTCACCTCTTGTCAATTAGTTGTCGACTGAATCTATATCACGAAGTTGGGATACACTTTGTGATCCGTGATATTGTGAAGATACCTCTTGAAGCAAGATTCTTGGGTGTGGTTGATATGGGGCTCCACAGCCCTATTCAATCATGGATAGTTTGAATTCAGGGGATCAGATCAGGACAGAAACATCAACTACGAGAATTTCTTCCTGCGGAGAACAGAAATTCGCTTGTTTCAACCTCGTAATGGGCCGATGTAACGAACTCGTAGGTTGGCAAACATGGCGGTTCAGTGGAGAGTGTGATCCAGCGCAAACATGCAGGGCATGGTACACCACAAACCGCACGTTGCGTGACTATGTCACTCATTGACAGCCGCTGATATACCCGTAAACAACAAATCCCATTCTATATTCGAATCGTTCCCACATTTATTCTCGGATCGGTATATTTCGGAACCTTTCAGATTTGCCAATGCACGAGTTTCTTCAAGTACGACTAATCGCCTAGTCGATGATACAATACTCACCAAATCATTGACCTCTCTAGATCATCGTAGAAAGGTCGGCGATCTTTGCCTTTTTTATAGATACTTCCACGGTCAGTGCTCAACGGAAATATCATCTATTATGCCACCACGTGCGATTCCTAGTAGACAAACCAGACGAGCTCAGGCTGGTTACCTCTACACTGTCAGGCTCGAAACCTGTCGAACGTCGCTATACCAAGCATCATTCATCAATAGAACGGCAAAGTTGTGTAATTCTTTGCCTAGTGAAGTCTTTCCTGAGGCTGACAACCTGCAAACTTTCATGAAAAATTCCAACACCTTCCTTCTCTCCCGAAATTCCACCGCTGGCTATTACGACGTTCCTCGAACATTATAGGTTTTCCTTTCATGTTGTCCACAGATAAAAAAAAGCGAGGACTTCATTATAGACGTCAAATAGAAAATAGTATTAGGTTAAAAGTGCCAATTTCATGTTCAGAGTGGAGAATATTGCCGAACAAAAGAATATAGACGAACAGAATAAAATAATTCAATGAATAGGATAAAGCACATATCTTATTGTACGACAATTGATATAGTCTATGTTGCAGCAAATCCGTCCTATCGAATTATGAAAAAGCGTCCATTATAATGGAACTCATAAGTACTGATAGTTTACCAACAAATCCTCGGGCAGTTGGAACTATTTGGAGAAAAAACACCATAGATAATGATAGGTTTCAGAATAATGTTCATTTTGTACGACCATGATGATATCAGAATTCTAAAATGAAAGCAATGATCCTCTCCTAGGAATAATTCTGATCATAAACATCATGGGTGTTCGTGTTGTGAAGAAAAATTGAGCGATTTCTATCGAAGAGATTCTCATATTATCATCATTATATTTCTAATAAAGGGGTTCGAAATATTTTCAACAGTAATTCTCAATGCATTCGTCAGTTGCCAATCTAGATATCTATGAATTCGAATTGTCATTTCCATTAGCGATCGTAGAAAAAATAAATTTTCTACGAACCAATCACGCTGAGTGATCGGTTATCACTGTGGATTCAATATATTCCAGCCGCGCATAGAGATCTCCAATGGAGCTCGACAGATATCAGACAATAAGTGCCGACGATATTCCGAACGAAATATAATGGATAATGGAATATTCTTCGCATTCCACGAAATGTACGCGGGCCGAATCCGTCGTGTATTAAAATGAGAGAGCGATCTCGATTCGCTTTCCGGAGAAACTCCATTGTCGATAACGCTAATTTCTGGATGCTCTTGGCGGATATTTCGCGAAGGCACCGCATTTATCATGCGTCCGATCGTTGAACACCCTAACAATGTAACAAAATTCCGAGTTATGCCTTAATAACATAAAGCCGGTATTCCATAAGACCCATTTTTGTAGACTGAATTAAACGGCTAATTGCGAAGTATGCACCCTCTAAAACGAGTGGTCTGAATGCGAATTTACTGCAATTACATTGGGACGATGTAAATTGTAATAGAACTTCCGGCATTTCGTACATGATTAATTGTTGGTGCTAGTATGACGCTGCCGGAGGAATGAGAATTCCGAACTGAATGAATTGATGAAAGAAGTCCTACAGTCGCGAAAGCGGAACATTGCCATGAAAGCCTCACCTCAAACTTTTCTTTTGTTAGCGTAGCCGACAAGCAAGACTAGCCTGAGTGGTACGACGTACTTCGTGGGTCTCCTGATCCACTTAGTTCGAAGATTAATTCTGTGGCATACCACTTTGTTCACTCGTCAAATGTAGTCGGTACACTAATAATAATAACTTACAATAATTTCTTTATGTTCTGTCATTATGGCATCGTCAGAGCCAGTTGTGGAATGTTGGGAGGGGCGGAACGGAGGTCGTGAGCATCAGGAAAGACATCACCAGTCAGAGAATTTCATAACTTTGCTGTTCCATTGATGAATGATGTTTGGGAGAGCAAACTGCGACAAGTCTCGAGCCTGACAATGTTGGGGTGACCAGCCTGAGCTCGTCTAGTTCATCTTCCCAGAATGGCTCATGGTGAATAGAATCTGAGAGCTTCCTCGTGTGTTTGAGAGCTGAGTTCCAGACATCAGGGCATCTCTCTCGGGTATGTCGAATCCGTGATTTGTAGATCGTGGGGAAGTGATGAGATGTGAAGTACCTTTTCGCACGAAACAGAAAACTAAGTTCTTCCGATGGACGACCATGTGATGTCCATATGAGTCCATTGGTTGTGATACTCTTTAGGAATAGTGGTACCTGACATCATCATATTGGACAATGTATGATCCGCCTCTTGGTATTGGTATCGATCTAAATTGGAATCATGCAAACTACATTTTTTTTATTTCGACAGCTGACTTCAATATTCCTCTTCACCTGAGGTTCTTTTTCCGCGGTAGAATGTATTGGAGTGATTAAAATATTCATTGACAAAGAGAGGACTCTAACATCGATGAGATTCCTCCAGAATTAACTCAAATGGAGTCAACACCTCGCACCAAGTGACAATTTGGCAGACGGAGGAATTCTGGTTACAATCTTGCAAAGGAAAGTGTTCTGATTGTGTTGAGAACGGGAGCAGATTCGTTCCCGGAACGTCCACTGAGATAAGTAGAAGTTCTATTCTTATTGAATATATTTATATTTCCAAATTTTCAAAAACAAGGTGTCACTGACAAATAGAAAATTTCTCTTTCAGGTATCTGAAAGATCACAAAATCCGTCTTCACTTCAAATATGTTGAAATAATTTTATAACTTCTACTTTATTTTTCAGAAACGAGCAAAGAAAATCCCACGAAAAGCTGAAGAAGGAATGTATCACCTCCTCGAAAAACTTACAGACAGTATAGATCAGTTAGTCTAAATACTAAATGATGAATACTGAAGTTGTGACTAAACTCCACTCACGGTCACGATGAAGAACAAATTCAGAACGAATGGATGAGCTATCATTGAACGATTATTTCGTGAAGAAATAACAAATAGTTTCTTCAACAATATGCCTCCCGTCAGCAAATCCTGAACATTATAAGAACACCTTCCAGATGCATCTTGATTGAATTCCATTACGCATTTCTCACATCATCGTCAGCCTCTTAATGGAATCCCAACTCGACAAATCCCTTTTTCTCCCACCCCAGCTCGCAAACTCACGATACTCCTCTATGTATAGGAACGTTTGATGTTCATAGATTTCACGATCGAACATCACAAACATTGGTTTCCGTTGAAGTCTGAATGGTATTACGTAATTGATGATGATACTCAGTATTTATGGAATATAACCTTCGCTTCTCTCATTGGATGTATAGCTGGAGGATATCAACACGCATTTCCATTACGTCAGGCATATATTTTTGTGATTCACAGTGCGATTCGAAGAGTAAGTCTTCTTTCCTCAACAAGATAGAGAACTTCTTCAAACAGAGTAAAAACAGTTTCGAAAAAGCAAAGTCAGCAGAAGAGATAGGACAAAAATATAGAGATATATGTTGAAGGATCTTGGTGAATAGTTGAGAGAAATCAATACACTGCGACCTATGATGCATCGTGTACGACGTTGTTGGCAAAGACCAAAACATTTTTTCTGAGTATTGAGAAATCTCAGATCCGTTGTGGTAGTAGTGTGGAACATCAAAAGTGAATACTTCATCCGAAATATCTATTTCTTCATTCACCAGACCAGAAATATGAATTCAGATAACTAGATTTATTCTCTCTCGATCATTCAAGGAGTTTCGACTTTTGGAACGTTGAATTCCCGATATTTCATTCACCACGAATAAATACAGCAGTTCAGGAAATCCAATAGATGAGAATGATAAAGTCTTATGATTCCTATTGTTCCATGAGCTGCTGCGACGATAGAAAGGAAATGAAGAGTCAACTGAACTGAAATTTCACTGCGCTATAAGCAATCCGTCCTAGTTGCCTACCAAAGTTGAGTAAATACCTGGGAGATCTTCAATAAGCAATTCCACTGCGACTCTCGATATACAGGTATACAAACAGAGAAAATCCGCCGAAAACGGACAAACAAAAAATATTCAGACCAGACGAGGCATGCATGTTAAGAGTCAAACGCAAACAAACGGCAAGCTGCATCCGGGTTTTTCTATCGGTGAAAAGAATTTCGGATGATTGCACAGGTCCGTGTGTATAGCTAGATATAGCCAGTGGCCCAAACCGATCCCGATTCGCTAGAAAAAACCCCTATTCGGCGGGGTAATCCAGAGATTGAAAGGGAGCTTAGAGAAGCTAACATGCCACCACAACCAATTCGTCTGTTATATTCAAACTCTCGATCAGTCAAATTCGAAGCTCCGCGATGATAATTCGACCGTGATGAGCTGCCACGAAAATATTCCAGTTATCAACACACAATTGTTCAAAAAAACCTCAACACAAAGATCTTCATTTTTCAGCTTTCAATGGGATTTTCTCTCCTCGTTTCTGAAAAATAGAGTAGAAGTTATTAAAAATTATTGCAATATATTTGTAGTAAGGTCAGATTTAGGATCTGTCCCAAAATGTCACTGCGCATGAAATTAAACCTTTAGATACCTAAAAGAAAGAAATTATCTATTGGTCAGTGACACCTTGTTTTTGAAAAATTTGGAAATACAAATATATTTAATAAGAATAAAATCTCTACTTATCTTGGTGGACAGATCCTAAATCTGTCCTTACTACAAATATGTTGCAATAATTTTTAATAACTTCTACTCTATTTTTTAGAAACGAGGAGAGAAAATCCCATGAAAAGCTGAAAAATGAATGTACCACCTCCTCGAAGAACTTACAGACATTATTTAACAAAGATCTTATTTCTTCTTCGGACCTAAATTTTTCAATGTCATCCCAACCGCTCTAAGAAAAATTTCAAACCAGAAAAAAAATAATATTGAAACAAAACAGTTTATTTTGAAAAACCCAAAGATATTCTGAGATATATTGAAACCTGTGAAACCTCTACAAAAAAGTATTTTTCAAGTTATGAAAACCTCAAAAAATATATTTTGAATCTTTTATCTACTCACTGACTTAACATGATAAATACAAAATGTACGTTGAACTTATAAAGTCCTCAGATCGAGCATAGAGCAAGACAGGCAAAATTTGCCTATGATCATTATGCTCTATCTGGGATTTTATTCTAGTAACAATTTATAACACCTGTAATGTACTTCATGGAAAGCAATAAATTTGATTTGATTTGATGTCACCCATAATATATATATATATATATATATATATATATATATATATATATATATATATATATATATATATATATATATATATAGCCCTTGGTATTGACGAATACTATAAATTTTCTCATGACATGAAAAGGAGAAGAGGAAGACTTAACCTCAAATCCTCATAACTTGAATTTTTACCGTACATGTGCAGAAACGGTTGAATGATCGAAAATTATAATGTGATTCTTCCTTGTTCTTCTAATATCCAACAAATTTGGACTTCAATTTCAACCTTCAGTTCACATAATGTTGCGAATCTAATGTCGTTTTACAATTACGATGTTCACTTATTTTGAGATCTTCGTTTACACTCTCAACTGAGATGTAAGTCTACTGAGTCCAGAATTTCATTGTCCACTAATATAACATTTTATTGTAGTCCCTGATGATGGAAAGAATAAATTTCCGAAAGCTGGGATATTCTTGAAGAGAGTACTCTTTAAACTTGCTGCTATCCCCACGATATTTGGTTTTATCTCTAACTAGTCAGCAACGACTACCCTCTACTAATGAAAATTTATATATATATATATATATATATATATATATATATATATTTATATCGCTGTAAAAATATCAATCTCCCACCTTCCCACTCAACACACAATTTCCCACTCATTCAGACCGAGTATTTTCCTGATTCATTGGTGAGAAAACACATTCAGTTCTTGAGTAGAAACATGAATATTGGAACATTTCGACTTTATTATCGAGGCAATTTCTTGCATATATTCTCATCACCATCACGAAGCTATATGAAATGTGAGACACATTACATTATTCGTACACGTATCAGCACATTTCTATTCACAATTCACATCAATTCCAAGTTATTATACTGATCTTTCCTTCGCGTGTAGACGGTAATGGAGCAAAAATCGCATTGTGCAGTTCAAAAAAGCACTCCAGACAAATTTTCTTGTCTCGATGCCAGATAATATTTCACCAGATTTATAAAAAATCGGAGAGTGGGCTGAGTTTGACGTTCTGCAGGTACTTTGTGGTTCAGATCATGTTTCATTCGACTTCTAAAATATTATAGATACGACACGTTAATCATAAACAAGTTATTGCACAATTAGGGGACTGACAAGTTGAGTTTGAAGAAGCTATAATACTGGAATGGAAGAATTATCTCAGTAGAATCATGAAGGCGAAATTATATCACCCGAAGGAAAGGAATTCAGAAGACCTTGTCCGCATCATCATTATCTGTCTTGCGAAATTTTAGGATGACATATCGGAAAGCACATCGTTACAATACAAGCCACAATACAAAATATGCATGGTTGATCATGACGAAAACTCATTCAGCTGCTGGGAGTATCAGAAAAATGTATGGGTGTTGTATCCAAAATGTTAGAATACCCTGGTAGATCATGATTTCACGAACTTCCTGAACCAATAATCACTAATCCTTCTCCATTATTCCTTCACAGATGAGGGAACGAAAGTATCCCACCATCAGAGCTACACGAAAATAACCATCTATTTATTCAGGATCATGTTTGCTTGCCCAACATTTTCCTGGCGAATAAATAAATGCAAATATTCGATATTTTCTCTGGGTTATTGACATTTCCCGGACTATTTGTTCATCTCTGCCGTGTTGTCGACGGTCAAATTCGCATCGAAGCCGCACAAAGAAAAGTCGCCAGTCGCATATTCCCTTTCGACCCCCGGGTGGCCCGGAACTTGCGAAAGGTCCACCCCCCCCCCCCTCCCCCCCCGAACAAAAGAGGCTGGAAAAGGTTGCCATTCACGGACGTCGGTGGAGGAGTCGAGTGGTGCTAAAATACATATTTCGGCCTGTTCGGGCGTTTTCAGGTTGTGAGGGCGAGCGTGAAACTATGCGGAGTAGAGGTTACCGAATGACAAAGCGACAGACCATACCGAATGTTGCCACAAAAGACTTACGGCTGATTTATACATTCACATAGTCTAGCAATCTTCAGGACTGATACGAAAATGATAAAAAAGAATTGTAAGATATTACGTAGACCATTCAATTGAAGAGAAACAAGAAAGTATATTCATATATCTTTGCTTTTCATCATCAACGATCAGTTGGCTGTGACATCCAATCAAGTCTATAGCTTTCCAGATGAGACACTTGATGAAAACTTCACTTCCTGTTCCTTGCGAACAGATTTTCTCAACATCTGCCCAGCAGATCCTCAAGATCTACAGAGCGCGTATTCGACCTTTCAGGTTTCCAGGCATTTTCAGGTGTGAGACCTGTTGAACTCAGCCCTACGAAGCATCATCCATCATCCAGGAGTAGAAAATTCAAATTCCTAGGACATACCAATACCACGATAAACATCGATAAAGGATTAGAAAACAGGTCGAAACAATCAACTAAAGTCGAACCTAATAAAGTGTCATGAAGGAGAGAACTGATGCAAGGAAAACTGGAGGAATAAATTCAGTGTAGATCTGACGACACATTCGCGAAAAAATTCATAGTTAGTATAGCAAACACAGTAAATTACAAAGAAAAAACTCATTACTCCATATAGGTCGCGCAACTGACCCATTTCCATAACCCGAACTGATGGTCCAAAAAGGATATGATATGATTCGACTCTGACTGACTTAGCTCTCATCAATCATCATCATTCATTTCGATGACAGAGCTTTTTTTTTTGATTTCTCATATAATGTTCTCCTCCTTCCCGATAATGACATGAACTTTGCTGTTTCCAAGTGCACATTTAAAAATAAAGTTATGAATGAACATTTACATCCACCATTCCATTTCAGACACCTCATCCTACTTACCTCATTTTCATCTTCTCCTATATGTTGCATGTTGTTTTCGAGTCTTATAATTTGTCGTATCAGAAAAATATAAAATGTTCATTAAGTCTGCTTTGCTTTGAGAATTCATCAGCCGTCGCTGGAAAAGTTTTAACTTCGCTGTTATAGAATATAGCTTCGAATTTAATTGGCATTTAAGAAATATTTCACAGTGTTTGATGATATTTGAGATAATTTACTGAGTTTGTCAATATGAACTTTGAAAACTTAAAGCATTTCAATAATGATGGAATTTCATAAGCAACAGCAGAAGACAATAATTTTTCATACATATCCAGATAAATGACATCTGAGTCTGACATTTGGAAGACTAGTATAATTCGTTCAAGCTTGGGTCTCTTGAGGGAATTCATGAAGCAGAATTATTGATGCCATTGATACTATTCTGATGAATCCTGATCAACTGAGAATGCAGATAATCTTCCTGAGAAATCCTGTGGAATGCTTTGAGATGAATGATTTTACATCAAATACTCCAAACACTGTTCAGGAATGATGTAATTTTCTCAACTATAATCTCATCAAAATTAACAATTATTTTTGCACGCATTCTTACTCAAAAAATATAATATTTTCTGCAATGCATGAGGTGGCGTCACTTCCGAGAGCCTTCAAAAAATCAGAGCTTCTGACTAGTCCTGAAAAAGTGCACAATTGAACGCGAAGAAATATATCTTCGACCGGTACCGTCGAAAGTTCTCCAGTCCAAAACGCTTATAATTCTCATTTCAACAATCGAACACTAACTCGTGTGCGATCTTCAATACTAGCCAGGAGGAAAAACAAGTGTGAAGAAAAAACAATTGGTAAGTCCCTACTTGCATTGCTGTTTTCATTTTCCACATATGAACCCCATACAGTCCACTACTCGAACTCGCACAAACACTGATCCTCCAATATGCATTCTGATATTCAACAATATTCCAGTGACCTAGCTCAGCATACCCGTCACTGGTCTACGGTCCAGGAGGCATTATAGTAGGAAAACGAAACTTCAAACTATCACGTCCACGAAAATTCTATATAGGTATGCAGAAGCCCGTCTATTCTAGGACACAGTGAAACCGTATAGTCAGTCATTTTTCAGCTTTTTGTGGGGTTTTCTCTCCTCGTTTCTGAAAAATGAAGTAGAAGTTACTAAAAATCATTTCGATATATTGGTAGCAAGATTTTGTGATCTGCCCCAAATTATCACTCTGCTTGAAATCAAACCTTCAGATACCTCGAAGAGGAATTCTCTATTCGTCAGTGACACCTTGTTTTTGGAAAATTTGAAAATAAAAATATATTTAATGAGAATAAAACCTCTACTTATCTTGGTGGACATTTCGGGAACGAATCTGCTCCCGTTCTCAACACAACTGACACACTTCTCTTCGTAAATTTTTCCAACGTGCAGTTGGTTTTCGACACTGGAAACGTCCACCAAGATGAGTAGAAGTTTTATTCCCATTGAATATATTTGTATTTGCAAATTTAAAAAAAAAACAAGGTGTCACTGACAAATAGAGAATTTCTCTTTCAGGTATGTAAAGGTTTTGACATTTTGGAGCAGATCACAAAATCTGTGCTTACTACAAAAATATCGAAATAATCCTTGATAACTTCTACTTTATATTTCAGAAACAAGAAGAGAAAATCCCACAAAAAGCTGAAAAATGAATGTACCACCTCCTCCAAAAACTTACAGACAGTATTCAACGTATAATCAGTCTTGCTCTGGAAACGTTGTATGAGTTGAAATTATGGATTCTCATTCATATCAGAATCAGGAATAGTACAAAAAAAGAGATACATCTAGAAATTTTAAATTCCTAAAGTTGAAGTACAGGTGTTAAACTTGAATAAGAGAGAATGAGAGCTGATTCCAATCAGCTCACAGTAATCCACGACTCTGAGCAAGTCTGAGCAAGTGTAAACTAAGAGGTCAAGAAAGACATCTTCGATCACCACAAAAGATGAAGAGAGACTGAACCACCTGAGGAAAATTGATTCTTATTGAAGCGAAAGCTCCAAATGTAATGAGTGAATATATAAATATCCAACGAGGCATTCCAATAAATTCCCAAAGCAGTCACGTCCGTTTGTTTTCAATTCATTACCAGATCCCTCCCGATACAATATTTCCAGGGTAAACTCGATGAACACCGAATTTCTCTATAAATCCGACATCACATCTCCGGGAACTGTCAACCGGGTACAGTGAACGAACAAACTGAAGAGCTCAGCAAAGCAAACTTGTAATTGTCTTTCCGTCTTCGCCGGTTGCTTATGTTCGCAATTTAATCCAATATTTGATGCGGCATTTTAACATGATTATCGCAGATTCACTTTCTAGTCCGCATGCACTCCATGTTATAATGCTTAATTATATAAACCTGGAATATTAATGCCAAAAGACTGAGGACGAGAGCCCAGGAACAAGAGATAATGTGATGGGAAACTTTGAGATTTTCTCGAGAAACTTTGTCCGGCGCCATAACGCTAGGTGGTTTGGAAACAACAATTGAACCATTCGTCCTCCGAATTTTTCCCCTAATTATCACGGAATAAGACAAATAAAAAACATGGGCCCACCATCCTTACCTTAACATTCTCTCTCAGAGACTCTTTGACTGAGAAACAAGGAGTTCAAATTCTGCCAAAAAAACTGTATCAAACTCCATTTCCTATCTAACAGAGTCTTCGAGGCATGGAACAAACAGCCAATGGAAGTAGTATGTGCACCAAATATATCCAAATTCAAATCAAGACTGGATTCGTTGTGCCTCTGAAATTTTATGACTTTTCTACTACGTTTTTTACATACAACCTCACTTTGTATATTTTGCTATAATAGGCTATGCCTCTGCACTTACTGCTTATGATAATAATAATAATAATAGCTCGAATGTTTTTGCGAACTGCGTCTAACATATTTCTTATCCTTCGCCTACTTCCTGATAGTATTCCTCAAAGAAATGCTCATCAGTGTCATGAAATTAAAAAAAAATATATTCACTTCATGAAAATATATCATATATACAGGGCTTTCCAACGAAAACTTCACCCCCTTGTGGTCAGCAACTTCTGCCACTATTTTTTTCATTGGCATAATACATTATTCGGAAGATATTCCGTTCCTCTATCACCTGCTCTGTATTATTTTTCGAAATTGATTCATTCGTTATTGTGAACTTGAATGCTGAACGTTCCACTTGAGAAAAAACAGAAAATAATTTCTCAATAACGAATGAACAAATTCCGAAAAACAATAAAAAGGTGGAAGAGGGACAAAAGATCATTCAATCATGTCCCCATGTCATTGAAAAAAAAATAGGGGGGGGGGAAGGGGTAGTCGGATATGATTTTATGATAAGAATTAATCCCTCTAGGAGTAGAAATTGACGTGCTCTTCGAAATTTTCGATCACACGTCCGTTTCTGACAAACATGAGGGGGCCGAGTTTCTGTTAAAACGCCCTGTATAATATGTGTATATGTGAAAATATTCGAACTGATCACCTCTCTTCCGGAGATACTTTCGAGAAGTAGGCTAGAAGAAATGAAAAATTAAGAAGTATGCAGAAAAATTATAGTTGATTCTTTTGTAGAACTTCAACTCACAGTCAACAAGCGTCAGAGTGGGATTGTGGCCCATATTATTTCACGATGTACTTGCACACGAGCTAGGAGGAAACACCCTCTATATATCCCGAATATGAAAGTACCACTGCTTTATTTTTCGTAGTTCATACATCATTGTGCTGTTCTGGCTGTATCAACAGAAGCGTACTGCTCGCAAAATGATATGCTATTGTATAACTTGAGAAGAAAACGTTGAAATTTGGGGCTCACAGTTTGTTCATGCATGCACTTAGACTTCACGAATGTTGATTTATTGCTAATTAACTTTTCCTCATTAATGTTCCTTGGGAAATACATTTCCTCCTAGTTACAACAAATCCTGGAAAGTGCTTACCGAGCTGTATATAATTAGTTGCAACCAGAAAATGGATTTGGATGAGATAATATGCAATCGTTTTGCTGATGATACCACTTCTACTGCATATTTTCCATCTCCTGCTGCATCAGTATCAGCAACAACCAACCATTGTCACCTATCGCAGAGGATTCGAGATTCTGAGACATGCCGTTATTGCTCTAAAATGTCTATAGAAACTATAGTATAAGTTGGAGTTGACTCAAGAAATAACACTCATGAGGAAAAGTGATATCCAGATATTAGAATCGTGAAAACATGTTCGCTGGTGCAGAAATCCAGATTATGAACTGGTTTGAATAAACCAGGGGACTACAGAGACCAGAAACGATTTGAGCCTCTGATAGAGATTCATATGATAGCTTCACGTGAAGACTTCTCCACAAGAAAATATCTGTCGTAGAGGGATGATAAGGAGGAAGAGCATAATTAGTCACGAGGTGTCTAATGAAGAACTTATATTTCGTCTTCTTCGGATAGTTCAGTGATGAGTTGGGTACGAATAGTGGTTGAAAAGTATGATGAACCCTTATGATCTCGGATGCACCCCAAAGTGTACATCAGGTTCACAAAGGTTTGTAGGTGAACATCTAGTTGTGTCAGTGTTCGACTTGAATCACAGGTGAGATCCAAGTGAGACGAAAAATCCTAGACATCCGTGAGAGTCAAGCCCGAAGAAAGCAACGAGGTGCAAGGATATGTATTCGGTATTCTACCTCAGGTGGTGTGTGGCCTTCAATTTCATTTGTATAATATATATTCTAGATCCCCAACAATATGGATTCATCATCACCGAATATCAAAAAGCGTCAAAATGTTCATCAGACTTTTCTTCTTGCCTTCAAAACTCCACGAATCTGTGACAAGAAGCACATGCTCCCATGAAGGTAACCCGAAGGAAGAAGAAAGAGAGATACTGCTATGTCATACTTGAGGTGAGGTTGAGTTTGACCGCGCCTCCCAGGATCCAGGTGCAAAAGATAATTGACCATACGTTCAGAAAAATCGAATGAATAGGGAAGAAGAAATGAAGATTTTTTGATGGAGTAACAGCTATACCAGTATGGTAACTAATGATATCAAAGCAGATCCAAAATTGAGGTTAGAGGACTGAGATTTTCTTCCATGTCATTATGCTCTAAGCGTATAATCTCATTCTTCCTGTAGGTTCAATTCCAGAATCGATGCGAAGAATGAAGAACTTGACAGTGTCACAAATATAATTGTTTTTATCGTAATTAATTTGAATGCAAAGTGTTCCATGCCATCTCCATGATATTCAAAATTGGCTGATTCAATACCCATAATAAGATTTATCAGGACAGATACAAATTCGTCAACGCCGTGATATCAAACTCTTCTCGAAACCCCTACCAGTGGGAACTCTTCCTTCTCGTTTAATTTTGATTTGGGCCACAGCTCCCCCGTCCTCCCTTTAATCTCCCTACCGTACCATATTAAACAAAAACGAAGCGACCCATCCTATGTGAAGCCAATGAAACAGCGTGGAAGCCGGTGAATTTTCAGCTTTTCGGCGGCAAGAGCTGCAGAATATCATTCAAGCGGTAAATTTATTAGGTTAGGAGGTGACAAGGGGCTAAAGCGCCGAAGACGTATCGCGACGGGAAAAAATACACCAGAGAGGATTAAAGATGAGCTACAATGATTCAGGAAGAAGTGAAATTAATTTCGCCGGAAATGTGGCGGAACGCTTTGTTTCATGCTCTGATACTTATTCAAATCTAGTCGAATATTTCGTCTTCGCAGAGGAAGGATAAATGGCATTTCTCTGCTGGAATTAGGATAAATGTTTGGAAATGTGAAATTACCAGAGCACACTGCAGCTTTCTGATTTCGAAAAAACAAGAAAGCAAATGAAATGAATCACTCCTGGAGTACTGACATTTCTTCTTTCTGACTGTATCTGGGCCGGCTTACTAATCATAGATCATCTGTTGTAAGATGATGTCAGTTATTATAAAAAGGTGCTTCCATCGAGGAAAGGATAACTCTTATCCAGCAGTTGAACTATCTGTGAGTCTCAACTGGTGGATGAGAAAAAAGCTGGAGGATAGCCCTCAAAAAAAAACAGAAATTTTCCTGTTGCATAGATTCTGGGTATCAGGAGAAGCTGGTATATTTATCGAATATAGTTATTTCTGAAAATTGAAACATAGAAAAACTTATTATCTATATATAATTATACTTACTTCTATTTCTACTCTTATACTCTGGATTGAAGTCTGAATCGGAATTTCTCGAAATTATCCATGTCTGAGTCCTCATAAGTATTGAATTCTCCCCAAAATATATATTTTACTATCTCATTTTGTGAGAATATTTCATACTGAACTATTTGAGAAGCTTAAAGAACATTGTCGAACAGATTTTCTATGGTAAATAGTAAAAATGTGAATTTATGAGCATAAATACTTGGGAATGGAAACTAGAGGAGATATCTGAAGATTGAACATCAAGAACTGACTACCTAGCAAACTCACATACAAAACATGGCTCTAGAGAAAAATGTGTAATCAACTGCATACTTTGGAATCAAAAATAAAAAAAATCGAATTCTGATGCATTAGCTTTCCTCAAAGATTTTGACATTGGGCCGGTATCAAATCAATAATTGATGAAGGGATAGGTATGCGAGAACAGTTTCATCATCCCTTGTTGCTCTTTGCTTGTCTCTCAGACCGATGAAATAGAGAAGTTCTAGATAAATGAATTGGACTGACATCAGTCAGCTTGAGTCTGCCTGTTTCCAATGTGGTTAAGTGTGATAAAGCTTTACAAAAGTTCAAAAAAACCAAAAGAGAATGCGATTTCAAAAGATATAAAGAATTGAGAAATTATACTCTCGCGGTAACTAGAAGTGAGAAAAAAGCCCATCTCAATCATGTTCTTCAAATGAAAAATTCTAAAGCATCTTGGAAAACACTGAAACACTTGGGTGTCTGTTCGAGCTCTAAAAACATAATTCCTGATAACCTATCGAATCCCGATACCATGAACAACTATTTTTCCACCTACCTGCAGAATGTAACTGATAAATGTGATGAGAAAATTGATTTTTATATTAGGTCAGTTCATAACCCTCCTTTGCAATTTTCATTCAGATTAATAACTGTTGAAGAAGCCAATAAAGCTTTACATAGTATTAAAACGAATACCTTTAGAGTAGATAATATAAATGCTGAAATGTTAAAATTTTGCAGCCCATTCATAGACAAATATATAACAGACATAATAAATTGTTGCATTGAAAAATCATACTTTCCAGTTTTATGGAAAAGTTCTGTTGGTATACCTATCCCTAAAAAAAGTCATCCCAAAGATCTTACAGATCTCAGAATCATTAGTTTACTTCCTACTTTATCCAAAATTTTCGAAAAAAATTTGTATTCACAAATATATGAACATTCCACTGCAAAAGACTTACTTCCTGATTGCCAGTGCGGTTTTAGACCAGGTAGAAATACTGAAACATCTCTGGCGACTGTAACTGCTGATTTATTAACTGCTTATGATGAAGATTTATCTAGTGCTTTGGTACTACTTGATTTCGATACCATTAATCATGAGTTGCTTTGCGCAAAATTGAGATTTTATGGCTTTGATGATTCATCGGTGTTTCTGATATGGAATTACTTTTTGAGGCGTTCTCAAGTAATATCAGTAAATGGATTATATGCATCCAAACTGGATATACTTTCAGGTGTTCCGCAAGGGTCCATATTAGGCCCCTTGCTTCTTATTATATACACTGCTGATATTTTGAATAATATAGAACACTGTAAGGTACAAGCATTTGCAGATGATACACAAATGTATCTCAGCTTTAGTACTGAGGATTGGGTAAATGTCGAGGACATCATGAATAATGAATTGAACAATATCAAGACTTCCTCTGATCAGCACAACTTGGAACTCAATTCTGAAAAATCGAAGATACTGTTTTTTGGCAATAAAAATGATAGAAACTTATTAAGGGACAATATGACAATCCATATTGACAATTCACCATTAGAAATGTGCGATTCAGCCAGGAATCTTGGCTTAGTGTTAGATGTTGAGATGCGCTTCTCTCTTCACGTCAGAAGTATTATAAGTGA
This sequence comes from Gastrophysa polygoni, assembly GCA_963576655.1. NCBI lineage: Eukaryota > Metazoa > Arthropoda > Insecta > Coleoptera > Chrysomelidae > Gastrophysa > Gastrophysa polygoni. Next base: position 3,976,623 of record OY755091.1, on the reverse strand, counting down.
AGCATTTGCATCCTTGAAACTCATTTATAGTGCTCGCCATTTTCTCAGCGTTAAAATGAAACGAACATTATGCGAGTCATTGGTTCTGAGTCACTTCAACTATTGTGATTTCATCTATGGACCTTGTTTAACAAGGGTAGATAAGGACAAGATTCAGAAAGTGCAAAACAGCTGTTGTAGACTAATTTATGGAATCAGAAAATATGATCATATTTCTCAAAAATTTCAAGAATGTAACTGGCTCAACATGGAAAACAGGAGGCAACTCCATCTAGGTAATTTCACACACAAACTTCTCAATGATCCTAACTCACCTGCTCTAGTACGTAAATTCATTTCTAGATCCAGAATACACTCAAAAAATGTCAGGAATAGTTCCACCCTGACCATGCCCCAGCACAGAATTGCAATGTTCCAAAAGTCATTTGTATTTAATGCTATTCAGGTGTACAATCATTTACCTGATGAATTCGAAATATTCAATATCAATAAATTTGAGTATAAATTAAAATATCAACTATTTAAAACACAGCGGAAAATGTCTCGGCCAGCTTTGTAAACGTCCTTTATCTATTTAGAAAGAGGTATTCTCAACTTATTTCATATTGTAATATTTATTATACTAGGTGCACTCGTTCATTTCTACAAAAATCGTATTCTTTCTATAAACACCAATATTGTGGATCCAGCCAACATTTCCAACATCACCAAAATATTTCATGTGACTCTACTGTCGTGTTATTGATTTTTTTTTCTTTTTTTCTTTATAAATAATTTTTCCTCTTGGGCAATTACCCTCTGGTGGTTAAGTGGAATAGCTTTAAGCTAGACTTCGCCATCAGTATCATTAAATTGTAATGTTTTTTTTTTCTATTGACAATAAAGACGTTTATTATTATTATTATTATTATATCGAACGAATATTAGTGTTGTTATGATGCTAGGTTTCCTTTGTAGATAGCAATATGCAAAAATGTATGTTGAACCTTTTCCAGTGACGTATGGAGAATGATATCAGAATACCTACAATGGATTCATATTCTGAGTGTGATCATGAATGATAAAAATGAATAATGTGTTTGCTGAGAAGTCTCTGAGGATCCTACCTGAATGGCTCAGAGGTTCCAGTGATCTCCGGGTTATTTTCCACTAGTGGGTAGTGAGTACTGGAGAAAATATTCTTCCTCTGCAAGACAATATCATGATTCGAGAAGATTGATGCTTCCATCTCTCTTCAAAAATAGATCATCGAAGGCTCATCCAGAAAAGAGATGTGCCTATCATCCGTTAATGGAAAAGGCTGCATCGTTTTCCTGGAAAACGCCGTCACACCGACGTGACGCGGGTCCCGGAATGCAGACTACGCGAAAATCTCTCGTCCATTGTCTACGAATATCCTCCTCATGTACGCACAAAAATCAGACAATGGAGCATCTACATCGTTATCACATCAGCGGCGCTGTAGGACCCAGCACACAGGATGGGCGTGAAATTTGTTCGTCCTTGAGTTCCTCGATGTGCAAATCCATTTCAGCACATATTTCAATTTCTATAGAATACTGTTTCTTTTTTATCTTGCAATTCTCAAGCAAGACCATCCTCTCGCTCAATAAGCGATGATTTTGCTGGAGCAGCAAGGTCATCTCGTTCAAGAAGCAATATCATAACATTTATATGTCATAACATTTTTTATGTGATGAGGAATGTGCATCCGGTCCACCAAGAACCAATGAGAATGCTACTTTTATGCTTCCAACCTTGTGATGATTTTCATTGTTATCCAGAGCTGTTACATTTAATGAGATCCTGTGAACATTGGGATATCTTCGCTTGAATTCATCATGAATCTGAAAGTTCTCTCGTGGGACTTCAACCTAAGAAAAGTCAAGCATCTTCTGCTCATTATACGAATTGCTTGTAACGAAAGCCGCTCAATAGCTTTATGAAAAATCCAGGCTTTTTTCAGCACTGAACGTCATCACAACACCAACTTACTGCAATTCACACAGAATGTAATATATAGTTACAGCATTTTCTGCTTCCTTCATGGTCACTGACATCCCAAAAAATGACAAAAACGCCATAACTCTCTTCCTGTTATAACTAGAGAGGAATTCTTGAGGAATCCTTGGCTTGTGGACAAGGGTGTCAAATAGCCTCAAGTTGATATTATAGGCTCTAAGACAATGTTGATTTTTTTTCGATGGGAAGGGTGCTAAGAGTTCAGCCTTTCTTCTTTCGATTCCGACAAAAAAAAGAACCGTCTGGAAGTCAAGATCTGGACCACTTATGATCATGCGTATTAGCCTATTCACCACTTTGTTTTTTCCCTACACAACCATCGCTGAATGTTATGTTCTGAATAACGAATACCATCGCTCTTCCATGGTGTAGTGTAGATCATCGAGCATGGGTATTGACAGTGCAGTTCCGAAAAGAAAGTATGTAAATATTGGTACAGACACTTTTTATGGGAACCTCAATTTCTGCAACTAGGTCGGTTGTGTTTGCTATCAGAATTTTTATCAACCCACCTCGATACGAGGTGATCAGAGAGTAGTACTGTAGCAATGGAATATCCGATGCATTTCAAAACTACAAGGAATTTAATGGAACACACTGCAGGGTTAGTCTCTATACTTCGACCATCCGCTCAAGTATCAAAATTGAAAAGTTGTACAGATTCACATCAATCATACACTCTGAATATTTTCACATTTCCTCCCAGATCTTATTCGCTTTTCTAATTGTGTCGAGAAGGGAAGCAAATTCGTTCTCGGACCGTCCACTAAGATAAGTAGAAATATATTTGTATTCCCAAATTCTTCAAAAAAAAATCAAGGTGTGATTCAAGTCCAATGAACCATTTTTACCGAAGTTTCTCCAAATGCGACGAGGTTCAATGTCACTAGAAAGTCCCAATCTACAATTTCACCAAACCAACCCCGTGACGGACTATTTTCAGTACTTTCCATCTCGAAGTGATTCGGAAAACCGGGATTCTACAGTCGAGTGCCTGAAAACATTTCCTTCATGAATATGCATTGAAACCGCATCAAAGTTCATGTTATTTTCCTATGGATATAAGTAGTCTGTCTCGCACATTGAAAGTCTAAAAGGCACCAATAAATATAACAGTTAGGTGCAAAGTGCTTCCTCATTATCACCATCTGTTTACTTATACCGGGCTCATATCACGATACAAAGTATAGTTCGTATAGCATCGGAGTCATCAAGTGCTGTTTTAGTTCCCAACAACTGATTCATGAGAAACTGCAATCTCCGGAGATGAAATTCACGGATAGTGACTGTCGTCCAATTCTGTTGGGGATTCTGTTACAAATGAGTTCGGTTATAAGCGTCACCATTGATAATGCCATCCATTTTCCTGGGAATGATTATAGGAGTTCTAGTATGGGAGTGAGTGCATAGTATGCTTAGTTCATTAATGTATAATAGCATGATTCGCGTTAGTGAAGCTTTACTGAATCCTATTATCTCGTTTTGCGATTGATTTTCCTTCGATTCTCGTTCTATCAATCAGTTGATGAAAATATTCATGATTATGCTTATGCATTTCATTGCATCTAGAGAATATAAAGTTCACTTCTCACTGGAACCGGCGAAATGACAATCGAACATATGAGAATCCACATATACAGGGTATTTCATAATTGGCTTTTCCAACTACCGGCGTCGTTTTGAAACTGTTTGATGAAAATAGCTTCCAAGTGGTCTACTTGAAGGAGGTTTTTGAGATTATTCCACTCATGCTGAGATACTGATTACTTGGAACATCTGTGTTGATAATCGAAAACACCATGTTTTCGATTATCATTCATTTCGATTATGAATTCATTGAATTAATGATTTATTATCATAGCAAAATTGCCATATTGTTTTCCATTTTCCTGGGTCCGTGTAGTTAGTAGTTAGCTTAGTACCGCGATGATCACACATTATTGATATCATCAAGCAATCTTGATCAAGCATTCATCATTGCAAATCATGTCTCCAAGCAACATGATTTGTTTCCCAAATTCGAAAGATGTTTTTTTCGATAAGCATCAATACACTTATCATATCACATACGATTATATTTCCTGAAGATTGCAAAAACTCAAGGAATGAATATTATAAGCTCAATACAGTAGAGAGAAAATGATTCAAAAATTTCATCCAGGATTGCATTAAACAAGTTGATAAATATCATTACAAAGTTACTTTCATTTTTTTATTCATTGGTCTTATTCTGGAAAAATATCTGTCAGCCTCATTCTCTCAATTGGGTTAGTATAGCCTTTGATCAAAATTCAAATAACATCAACTAACCTAAATCCAAAGATCTCCCTGCCGAACATCCGAAGTTGAATTTTTATCACCTACTAGAGTACCTATTTCATAATAACTCATAAAGAACAATTTCGAAGCATATGTTGAGGTTGTGGTGCAATATTTTTGATTACGTGGATTCGAATCTCATTCACATAGAGATGCGAATTTTTCAAAATGAATTCAAAAGTTGACGGTTGAAAAATATAAATATAGTCAACTTCCATCGAGTGAACTTCAATCATATACATAAAACTTCAATCTTTCCAATCTCTATTCCAGTTGCTCGTTGCGATAGCCATACCTCTAGAGATAAAAGGACCTGCCGATGTTTTTTTCACGACGTTCTTTGAGGCGAATTATGGTCTTCCAATGAACGAGACCACTCTAACCTTCCCCCCAATTGTGGGGACTGCAACAAGACAATTCGTTTACAGTATCCTAGAAACTAAAATCAATAAGTGAGTATGATATTGATGTCGATCAATTTGAAAAAGAGACACTCACATTATGTAGCGTTTACGTAAATTCAACAATGATGTGGCAATCACCTGATGGACATTTTATTGTACTTTCCGTATATTTTCTTACCGACTACTCTAATAATCATAGGAAATGAGTACCATACACGTGTCGTTGTGTTTCATACAATTTCCATTTTTCAAGTTATGGGTACCCTGGGAAGTCTTGTCTACTGCGAGCAATATGTGAAGCAGCAGAATACACAACAAAGAATTTCGGAATTTTAGGAGATATACTGCATGTTTTATTGACGTGAGTATATCTTATTTATTTTTCTATTCGAAAACGATTGATCATGAAACAGTTTCAAGTAAATCCATCGTATATCTTCATCCTATAATATTATTGTCGATGAATTCGGTAATTTCCATTTTGATTTTCCAGAACAGGGGACAGATAATTTCACAAATCTATGAAATTATTGAATGTTATTGAATTTCTCGATGTCGTATATTCAAAATTATCAATAATTCGGACTTCTACTATAATATATCATTCATTTGTTATGTTTATTCCTATTAATGAGATATCGAATTCGGGGTGGGATTTCACATCTCTGGAATGATCAAATTATATTCCTTTTTTCCAGTCCGTCCTCTTCAAGCGATGGAGACTTATCTCATGAATATGCCGAATCAGAAGAATATGGGAGAACGAAAAAGCATTGCAAGAAGTACAAGAAAAAGTGTACTTTGGGCATTCTCGATCTCATCAGTGTAGTTAGCAATAAATTTCACATTTATAGACTTATTTTATTCTCCCTCTCCAATTTCAAGTATCATACATTGTCCATATTCATAACTTGATAACATTATATTTGTCAAATTTGACGAATTTCTCAATAAGGGTAGAAAATGTGACTTCGAAACTGAATAAGATGAACTGAGGATGAACTAACATAAAAAACACCTGGTATCAACAACTGTCCCTGTTCAGTGTAAGAGACGAACATTCCAACTTCACAAAGAGAAATATTATTCAATGATCAGGGCGAAAACAGGAGCAGATTCGTTCCCGAAATGTTCGCTATATTGTAGGATTTTGGACGTCTCCTCAAGTTTTTTTTGTCAATCCCGCCGATCACATTTCCGTTGGTGACGTTTGACAGGGCGCTTGTCACGCTTAGGAAAAGGAGGGAAAAATGGAAAGAGTGAGGTTAGGAGAAGTTTCATGGTTACGGAGGTATTAGGTTGATGTAGAAATGAAAAAGAAATGAATTCATTAGCCCACAAGTATTCATTTAAATAATTTTCGCCAGAGAATATCCCTACAATATTAGGACAAGTAGAAATTTTAATATTTGTTAAATATTTTTCGTCATCCAAACATCTCTTCGAAAACAACGTGTTATTGTCAAATGGAGAATTTCTCTTCTAGGTATCTGAAGTTTGAATTTTGGGGCAGATCATCAATCTCTCCTTACTACAAATATATTGGGATAATTATTGTAATTCATATTCCGTTTTTCATAAACAAAGACATGGAAATCCACGGAAACTATAGTTATCAGCTTGAAAATTAGTAAAATGAATTTTCGTGGAACACGATTACCTTCGAATCAAACCGAAGAAAAATTTTCAAGGACTTGATAGACGTCAAACCAGAGAATTCGTTACCGATGGCCAATTCATAATTTGACACTCATGCCTTCTATAACTCACGTTTCGATAGACAATTCTTTCAATTTCCCTTAAACAAGAAGTGATTATCCGGAAAACTATGATCATCGATTGATCCCCATCCTGCAAGATAATCCTAACCTCTCTTTCATTCATTCCTTCCGACTCACTCAAAATCCCATTCGCCTATATAAATTCCATCATTTTGTACTACGTAAATCGTCTTCGATAGTGTCAATACGGGCGTCTGCAAAATGTGTCGAGTCGAATAAACTCGATTCGAAGGGAGAATAAATCCGCTTCAGTTGCACCAACATGTCCTGTGCCACCAACTAACTGAATTTTCTTTCCCGGATGGACGGAATATCACCTAGTAAAGAATTGGATTGTCAACAGAATTCGTCACTAGAAAATGATATTTCCACGGTCTGAGGACTTTTATGCAGTATGAAAACGTAGCCTAGCCCGTCTACCAGTTTATTTAGGGTATGAGGTCAATGATGAGGCTGATTCATCGTCCCAAAAAGAGGCGAGAGAGGTTCTGGGTGGACCAAGATCATTTCGTTTGTGGGATTTGGAAAAAAAATAGAGAAGAAAGAACATCGTCAATACTCAGAGACCATCGACGGACTCAATGAACTCCATATGAGTACGAAAGAACTGGCAGTATTGTCAGTGAAACGAATATACATGATCTGCCGATGAATATATTTGTATAATGTATGAGAGTGAAATGATATCGTGTCCAAAGATTGCGAATCGCTCACGTGATTTCACGGTGCATATCCCTCAACGATATCAGTGTTTCTACATTTCTGGTGAAACAGAATCAGCACTTCATTATGCAAACCAGAAAAATCGCCTTCTTCCTCGGAATATACTCCTGCTCTCGCAGCGATTATCACTTCCAAGTAGGTCGTCTGATTGCTTTGAAAGCGCCAACTAGCTGCCTCACCCAAAGACAGAGCATCAGCATTCGAGTACAAAGAGATCGAAGGATAACAAGGAGCGACGAGCACCAGCAAATTAGTCATCCTTCATATTTGCACGTTACGTTCCCATAATTCCATTGTTCATCCACAGGAAGCGCTTCCCAAGGGCGTAACTCGTGGCCCGGGATCAAAGTTTCCATATTTTATCGTCCCGCTAGAGGAAATTTTCGGTTCATCGAAGTTTCATCGTCAAAAACATTTCGCTCAAGCCTTCTATTCAATGAACAAACGAACATGAGATGCATATCTTTTTCAGACCATAAGTATGAATGGATAATTAGTCTACAATATGTTATATTTCTTTTATCTTCTGACATCACGAAAGGAAAACCTACAGGATGGTTATCGGGTACGTGACCAACTTCAAGAGGTGATTCTGTAAGTGATTCTGATATGAAAAGTTTATGTAAAATAGATCTGGTGATGCATCGTTTTCTTTTCAAATTATCTTGAAATTACTTCAGTCGACTGTTGCGAGTTGGCATTGTTATTGAGGTTGATGAGGGTCTGGTTTAGACAAGTGTGTTTTTTATATCAGTCCAGCAAACCCAAATCAGTCAACAGACACAACAAAATACAGTTCAACGCTCTAATTATAATATAAGTTGGGAAAGTCCACATGCCGTTATAGAGAACTGGAAAAGTACTACTAGAATCCATCCAAGGAAAAAATATTTTGGGTTGTATCCACTGTGAACTAGAACTACACTTTTTTTCTCCATCGACTGATGAAATGAGTGTTTGAATGTGCAGAATCATTGATTATTCTTGAATTTGTAGGAGAAAACATGACAGTTCACCCTGATCAGAACGATAGACCTGAATAGAAATTCGCTCAAACTTTCGCTGTTCGCTGCACTGAAAGAGCTGTGCAAAAAAAACTGACCCTAGCATGAGTACAATCACAGTATGAGATCAATAATTCGTCAGTTCAAAAAGGGGCAAGGAATGCTCTGGATGGATCAGGATCATTTCGTGATACAGATACACATCGATCGGAGGATAGTTACTCCTCGTTATCGAAGAACGACAAGAAGCACCAGCAAATTCATCCTTCATATTTGCACGTTACGTTCCCATAATTTTATTGTTCATCTTCAGCCCAGGAAGCGCCCAAGGGCGTTACTCGTGGCGCCGGGATCATAGTTCATATTACGGAACATAATAAAGAACATTTTACCCCAGTATTTTGCACAATGAGCAGACAAACAAATCAAACGATGTAATGACATGCAAATGGTTTTAAAACTATGAATGTGGATTATTTTACTTTGGCTGATTATTCTTCTTTTATCTTTTGAAATCACGAGAAGAAAACCCACTAGGTGAACTTTGTCAACTTCGAGTGATTCCAAGATGACAATAGGTCTAGTGAGGTCTAGTGAGGCGCTACTGGTTTTTTGCTAGTTTTGTATTTTTTTCACGCCAATAAGGGAACAGAATCTACAACTTCATTTTCTCTCATCTTGCTTCGCTTTTGGGATGAAACCATTTTGATCACTAGCATGTTCCTGGAACAGCATAATGATAGAATTTGAGTCCTAGTTTTTACTACTGAATTCAATCGAGGACGTCACTGATTATGACAATGAACTATGAGAAGGCGGGTTAGCTGAGAATCGATGGATTAATGAACGGGAACGAAGTTCACCATCCCATCATTTTGTGTATCTATGGAGGGTGATGAATACGCACGATCTCAAAGCAAAGCCTCTGGAGTCTAATATTGCTCAAAATATGATAGGATGAAGGATGTAAGATGATGAAATTCCTGGAACTAATGGGAAACTACTGCCACTGATCGAGTAGTATATGCAATTTTTTGGTTTATTTATTGACAGCAGGGAAGGTAAACCTATGACAATATGAACCAGAGCTGAATCCTTGGACGATGGAAGATATTGTATTTGATTAGGGAATTCCAGAGGTACTGAGCATCAGAAAAGATTCCACTAGAAATATGGTCTGGAACTTGTGAAGAAGTGGAACTTACGTTCATCGTAGATCATGAAAAGCTGCTCACATGGCCGTTCTATGAGAGAGCGTGTATGTAAACGTTGTTGGTTATGTTTCGCAACCTGTACCACCCCAGTGAATCTGCGTCGCGAGCTGAACTGTTTTATTGACAATTGACACAAAACTAGTACCATCGATCCAGTATTCTCACCAGGTGGGATGATGTGTCATACAATCAGTGGACTCTTCTTTTGGCAAGAATCAAATTCGCACAGACCATATAAATAAAATTCGCCATGAAAAGGCACACATTAAAATACTATGAGTAGTGAGAGTTCTTAATAGTCCAAGGCTCAGAATTACTACAACAGATTGAAAACTACTTGTCCACATCACTCTGCATTTTTTTCGAATAGACTCAAAGATAAAATGTTTTTGGTATCAGAAGGTAAATTATTGAAAAGAATTAAACCCTTATGGAATACTGTTCCACATGTAATATTATCTGTTCTTATGTGAAAGTCATTAACAGTTCGCGTTCTAGTATATGAGTGTGTACATTATCTATGTAGGTGAGATCATCACTGAGATAGGTCGGCAACATCTCATTTTTCAGCTTGAAAACAGAGATCAACATATTTTAATGTACTCTTTGCTTCAAGGACATTAGTGACAATGTATCAAGCATGGTGTTTATAGGAGTATATACGTTTGTTACACATAAGTATAGCTCTCATTGCTTGATTTTGTGTTTTTTGAATCGTATTCAATCGATCGGTCAAAAAAGTAAGAGTGTTCCACAATAATCAAAGCGAGGTGCTATTATAGATTTGTAAATAGTCAACTTGGAAAAAAATTAAACTCTACCGTTGAGCCTTATGTAATCACAGTGTGCATTCATATTCAATTCCTCATCTATCATAACTCCCAAATATTTGAAGGTTTTCACAGTTTCAATTTTATTTTTATCGATCAGCAATGTCATTTGAAAATTATCATCTTTCGTTTGTTTTAGTCTGCTTCTGCTCGCTATCAACATACATTTGGTCTTTTCAATATTCAGCATCAGTCCATTATCACACAACCATGTGAAGATACGATTTAAGTCTTCATTCAGGAATGTTTCTATTTCTTCTGGTTGACCAACAGAGTACAACAATGTATCATCAGCGAATAATTTCAGTTTGCATTTTTCTACTTGATTGTTGATATCATTAATAAAAAAAATAAATAATATCGGCCCCAAGACTGAACCTTGAGGAACTTCATACTGAGTTTCTAATTTTTGAGAAAAAAACATTGTTATACTTCACCTTCTGTGTTCTATGTCCTTCTATATGTTCTATATGGTGTCTGTGATGTTTGATGTAACAGTCGACCGAGCTCTTATGATTCTTTGTTGGTATGAGGTGATGTAGGCTGATTGCAGCTCTTGCAACAAGCGGTCAAAATTATAGTGGATTGGCTGTGGCGATTAATTTTGGAATGGCAGGAATATGCGCTATAATTTTAGTGAGCTATTTTCTTACAGTAATTCACTTGAAGAGATAGATTAGGTTTGGCATCCTGTAGTATTGGCCCGGTCGAGTTTCCACATTTCATTCATGTTACGAAAATTCATATCAATTTTGAGGTGTATGCGAATTTTTGCACTTTGACATGTCTCACTTCGACCGGATTATATCCTAATGAACATCCAGGATTCGGTCTGCATAGTGCCGACATCTTCACACGGAATTATTATCGAATGATCAGCATTGTGGATACCGATTCCGGAGTCGAATGATAGATTTGAGCAGCTTCCAGAACGATTCAGTTCGCGAAACACTTTGCCAACGATTCCTTCGATGAAATGAGGATTATAATGAAAATGATCGCAGAAAGACTCGAGAGTGTGAAGGCGTTCAGAGTTCACTGAATAGATGATAGAGTTCCATTTAGAGATTAATAATTCATCAACATCTTGTTATAGATACCGTGAATGAAGCATAAGACAAAGTGCTCAGAAATGAATAGAAAATGAACGTGGGAAACAAGGTGGCTGGTTGCCCTTTTCATTCGGATCTTTCAATCCATCGAATCCCAGCTACACCCGAAAGTAAGTCTAATGGACGGCTGGAAATTATTATTTCCTGCTGTTGAATTGATGGTGCAGTAATCGAACCAAACATAAGAAAATAGAGATGATCTAGTCCCAAGTTCAAAGAGTTTGAATCTGTATCGTCAGTAAATTCTTCAGAACCTTGGATATCAACCTTATCATTCTAATCAATTGGTCAATTCCAACCAAATACGAGCCCCTCGAAATGTGACTCGAAAAAAGCATCGCCTGTTTCGTTTTCGTTTTCACATCATCATCTTCAATATCAAAGACCTCGCATCCAGTTCCACAGTTCATTATTTCCTGAAAGACCTATGGGGTGACTGTTTTCAGGAGCCACAATTGGAATGCAATGAATGGATCAATCAATCGATCAATTCATTGTTATTTGAGGATGTAGTTCGTTGTAGACAAAGCTAGGTACAATTACATCAAAATATGTGAAAGACAATAGCATAAATGAAGGTATGAGGATGAAGCGATGTACGATATTTCAAAATATCGCCATAATTTTTATTATCTTTGTTCATTTCGTGATTGAAATTTTATTGTAATTATGCGAGTCACGGTTGCATCTGACTTGATGTCTGCCTTCAAAAATCCTACTCTCTCGATGGTTCCTGAGACCAGTTCAAGTACTGTCGCGATTGCATAACAGTAACAGATGTGATGATGGAAAAGAATTCAAAGTGAATTAGTGCAGGTACAAATTTTTTCAAGACATTTCCCTGTGATGAGGACGAAGCATGATGAGGTTTAGTATACCCAATGTCCTAACGCCACTCCTTATATTCAACTGTTCATAAAAAAAAAACATGAAACGACACTGTCTCTCACAAGCCCCTCGTTTATATTGGCATTCCAATAGAAATCCCCCCACGCGATGGAAAATCCCAATTCATCCGAGTGCATATTATACAAACCACGTGAAACAAAGGAGAACATTTCGGCATCAAAAGAGCATCGCTACATCAGAGCCATCTAATACAGTGACATGCATCTACTCGTGGACTATTTTAATTTGAAGTTAAACGTTTGAAACAGTTGCCATTCGCCTTTATTTCATCAGAAAGGCTTTCAGTGGCACGCCAACTTTGATCGGGCAAAGTGAAATTTCAATTTAAAATGGAGAGTGAGCGTACCCCATCCTAGAGCCAGAGACGGTTTCATTTTGTCTATAACCGATTTCAATCCGGCATAGGCGGATCGGAACGGAATTTTCCTTCGCAAGATTCAATTATGGAATCGATTATAATTTTATGCACCAAAAAACTAGGTCGTTCATCCGGATAATGAGTCATCGAGATGCCATAAAATTCAACTTCTTACTAAGCCGCTTCGCTCGAACTGCCTAATATAGTCTTTCTTCGAGCATCAAAATAGAATCGATATTTGGAAGTTATCATAAGTTTACTGTAGTTCACTGAAGGCTCACGATACAACTTCAGTTGATTAACTGTAGTGGAACAAATACAGTTTGGTTCACACCGCAAACGCAATTCAGGCGTGAATACGACTAGTGAAGTATGTGGCCAACTTTGCTATACATCTAGAAGGTACTTAGGAAAATAGTATATGACATAACGAGAGCTATAAATTGCATATCACGCACAAAGAGGAGGAAGTTACAAGTTGTTGTAACTCCACGAGTGTTTAATTGCATTACAACTCATGAGTTGTACACTGTACTTTTTCTACGACCACAAAAACAGTTTCTAAGAATTGAAACTCTTCAAGTTTGAAGATTATTCAACTATCGGAAAGTTGAATGAATGACATAGAGGAGACAGTTTTTGTTGTACCTATTCGAGGTGTAATGAAACCGCAATTGTTGAAATTCGTATAATCGTCACTCCCATTAGAAGTTTATTCCAATTCACTTTTTCCAAATACAGTTCCATACTTAAAAATATTTTCAAATGAATTTTGATCACCGTCAAAACTTCCGAAACTAGAGTGACAGTCACACGTGACACACTTGTGAATGGTGGTCAGAAAACGCATCATAAATATGCATTTCAATAGAGGATCATTGTTGATCTGTGGTGATTTTTGATTCATTTCATATTCACATTATTTCAGGACAGAACGAACGTTTGTATATGTACTCACCGTGTACGGTTTTCAAACAATAAAAATGATTTCGTCAGTTAGGCAAATAGGTTTCTCGCTCACGACTGACAACCTTCTTCGACACTGCGTCGTATCAAAACAAGATGGCTTCCGTCTCAATCACACTTTCAAAACCAAGTAAAGATATGTGATATCAATGTAAAAGTATGTATACTCCTCAGGTTCAACAGGCAATTTCAAAGCTAGCAAAAAATATTGAGGAAATCCAATTCCTATCGTCACATTTTTGGGAAAAAGCAATAAAATCCAAATTATTTCACATCGTGTCAAGTGATGTTAACATTCATAATACTTGCTGAGACTGCTGTTTCAGCACATTGGCAAATGTTTGCGGGATTTCGTCAGATATTGAAGTCAGTTGATTGCAGGACGACCTCAAGGTGCAATACACTGTCATAAAATATTTTTTCGCAAGTACTGTTGGGTTGTTTTTCACTTTCGAATCCATGTTTCGACTTTATCCAACTGTTTCGATCAATCACCACCTCACCTCATGAACTGGGTCAATGAACTGAGAGGGTTGAACCTCCGATGAGTGGGGATTGGTGATTGGTTACCAGTACCCCCAGTCCGAACTCCCAAAATCAAACCAACCTTGTGATAATACCAAGAATGATGGTGATCATCACATTGATAGACAATTCTTCTTCATGTGAGCTTACACCTTTTTTTTATAGTGTGTGAGCTTTATTTCCACGATGATCTTCAAAGATGACGATGAGTTTTTCAGAACGGTCTGTGAATGCTAAGAATTTTCGATTCCTAAGAAAATACAGTCCACTGATACAAGATCCCAATCATCTCAGTCAGTTTCTGTAAGATTTGGAAATAATTGGACCAGTCGTCTTCATAACCCCCGACCTGTTAGAACGGGTGTATCGCTACAGAACATCCTCGTTGGAATAACACCCTGTAGGGTCCGATGGGAATGCTCCGTCAACAAAACACCGGCCATTCCCGGAGCCATTCAATAACTTGGCAACTCCAGTTCGGAACTTCGGGGCCTGTTTACTTGGACTTCTGGCGGTCTTCAATGGCCTCTAACGGCCGCAAGGAGCGTGGGAAATGCAACGGCAACTTCGTCGGATTGCGAACTGGATATTCGGGATCTGGATAAAGCAATTCCGAACATATTTTTCCCCTCCTTTCCTCACTGAATATCACCATGATATTTCTATGTATGTTATTTTGAAAAAAGGGATTTCGCTAATTTGCTTTATTTCATACTGCATCATAGAACATACCTTTACGTACCTGATTTCAATCCGGAAAATAGACTCTTACAGGATAGGCGCACGTAATATTTCATTACGTGCTACTATCCCGTAATGAAATATTGTAAATATTGAAAACTCAGTTATGCGTCAAAAGCATGAATACATTTATTGAAAATTCAACAGCAAAACAATACACAAAAATTACTTATCGCTAATATTAATATTAACCGTTAAATTTTCGTTCCCATGAATATGGATACCAGGAGCTCCATTGGATGAATTATTTATTAGGGAGTTGCTACTTGCTGATACATTCCCATTTTTTGTTGTAGCATTTCAACAAAGTTTTCTCCATGTTGAATCATGCGAGATACCCTGTTTTTTTTTTAACAGTATGAAATAAAATGTTATACGTCACACGTCCGGTAAACTTTCACAGTACTCGTTTCGAAATTCCGGACTCCGCTTGCGCCTCGTCCGTAAACATCTCACTCGTACTGTAAAAGTGTACTTACCGGACTAGTAACGTAAATATCTATTATCGGTCACGGAATTACCATTTCGAAAGAATTCGTTTTTTCATGATCGGGAAATGTACTCGGAACCTGCACGAAAAACTGAGAAGATTTTTGGAACCGTAAATCCTCGGTTCTCTGATTCGTTTGATGAAGCGAATATCTCAGTAGTAGAAGTTTCAAATGATGTTCACTAGGAAGTCTGATCTTGGTAGACAATTTCGAAGTTAGAAGTTTACATCCTCGATATCAGTTCGTCAAGTATTCAATCACTCAATCAGGTGCCTCTACGAATACATGAAAATACTCTCGGGCTTGATGCTGATTGATATATTGTGAATCAGAATGATATTCTCGACTCAAAACTAGTTCAAATGCGCTTCATTCATTGGTGTCCGTTCACCAGATTTCAATAAAATCCTTTATTTACGACTCATATATAATATAAGTATTATACTTGTGGTTCTTGAAGTATAATGCCATATATTAATCCCTTAGGGAATAATGGCGAGGGATTAATAGTCTTCAATCATGATGTAAATAAAGACTGGTGTCTCAACTCCCTATACCCAGCCACTAGAAAACGTTATAGACCTTCGCCTACTTGATTTTGTCGGATTTCAATACCTTACTAAGGCTTCCCAAGATCGAAACTAGGTGGCGTCACCTATGCCGATCTCGAAGGTTATCTTGGAAATGCTGGAAACACGATGTGGATTTGGAATTCAACATAAATGTAAAAACTGAACTGTTAGCTATCCATCACTGTCAGGTATCCGTCATTATCAGTAAAAGCGGATTTGACTTCATCGGATCGACGATCGTATCGCCATCTATACTCAAGTGGTGTGGCCTTAGTGAGGTCGTTTGACAGGTCTACATGTTTTGGAAAGAAACAATTGAAGAGTTATTTCACCATCCTATATCCACCTTGTCTTCAATCCCTCTTGTACTCCTATCACAAAATTTCTCGAATTAAATAATACCATGGAAACAAATGAAACCAAACTCAAAAGTGTCACTGTCAAACGCGTAGTGTTTGTGTATTTGTATCGAAATGAATGAAAATGAAGAATCTTCCACTTGTACACCACCAGAAATTGTACAATTAGCTGCAGCAACAACATCTACCTTAATACCAGAAACATCGAAATACATTTATAATAAAACGTACGCATCGTTCAACGAATGGCGTCTTCGAAACAAGGCAAACTCTTATTCCGAAAATGTTCTGCTGGCCTATTTCGCTGAATTGGGTGCAAAATACAAGCCATCTTCATTATGGTCATTCTATTCAATGATTAAATGTGTGTTGAAGATAAACCATGACGTTGATCTGGAAAAATATAAGAAACTACGAGCGTTTTTGAAAAGAAAATCTGAAGGATTTCAAGCAAAGAAATCTTCCACTCTGACCCCGGAAGAAATTAGGAAATTCATTCACAGAGCTCCCGATGAAATTTTTCTTTTGCATAAGGTAAATGTTCATATTTAATCTGATCTATTGAAAAACTCATGTTCTTATTTGATTCAGGTTATATTAGTTATTGGAATTATGGGCGCATGCCGCTCAAACGAGCTTTATGAAATGAAGATAGAAGACGTGAAGGATTTCCAAACAGAGTTATTGATAACAATACCCAAGACTAAAACTAAAATTGTACGAAAATTCACCATAAACAGTACGTTTTACAATATTGTAAAGAAGTACATCGATCTCCGTCCGTCACATGTAGAAACCAATTCATTCTTTCTAAATTATCAAAAATCGAAATGTACAATACAACGTATAGGAAAAAACAAATTTGCAGACATTGGTAAACAAATTGCCAAATATTTAAACTTGCCAAATCCTGAAAGTTATAGCGGCCATTGTTATCGCAGATCATCTGCCACTCTGTACATTGATGGAGGAGACGATATAACTGGATTGAAGCGTCATGGGGCTGGAAATCTACCCAAGTAGCTGAAGGATACATTGATCAGTCTATGAGAAACAAAACAACTACAGCAGATACTATTGCCAAACAGATAAATAGTAATGAAGCAACTCCTTCTTTTACAGCAACCGAAATTCGAAATATTCATGATGAAAACTCTTACAAAGTTAATCATGATTTACGACCAATTCAGTTCATTAATTGTACTGTCACTGATTTAAATGTTATTGACAAATAAAGTTGTTCATTGAAAATCTAAAATAAATAAATTTGTCGTAAATAAAGTAGAGTATACTACTCGCAATAATGGCTATTATTGACTCGTGGTATAATCTACTATTAACATCTATCGTGCAGGATTTGTAGTCTGTTGTTAATTTCTGATCATCCCAATGAAAGCGAGCTGAGTGATTATTCGAGGAAACCCTCCGAAAACAACCCATCTTCTTGCCAATCACTTTGTATGAATAGTTAGCGATGGTCTCTTTTGACTGGTCATTTATTCCAGTTATGGCTCAACCGAAAGATGTTCAGTCTAGTTCAGAGCACTCCATAAATAGATCAAACAAACGTTACCCGACAATGGAAGAGCAATGGCAAAATCAGTGCTTATAACCGATTCTTCGTCCGTGTTTGTTCGGATTAGACGATAAAAGGAGAAATTCCAGCATGTGGTTAGCTCAGCTTTTATGTCGACGTATGAATGCTTTCAGCCCATCCGGAGATTTATTTAGAATTAATTATTGAAGTTTACAGGGTTTTCGCTTGTTTCAACATAGCTCGGGCATTTTCTCTATAACTCTCGTTCAATTTGGGACGATGCTGTTTGATGAAAACGAAGAATGTTTGCGTAGTTTGAAGTGATGAACAAAGTTCGAGTTGAATAATCATAGAATTCAGTATATGATTAGGTACTTGAACTTGGGAACGTCCCGAAAACTTCGAGGATATTCCTTCTCACTGTTCAATTACCGTTCAATAACTTGGACAAATTGGAAATGAAATATTTTATGCGTACCTTTGAACTCCGATCCTCAACCTGGCTAAAATGATGACTGGATAGAAAATGGACGGTATCTTTTTATACTTCTAGCAACTATCATAGAATATTTGTACCTCAGATCTAATAGTATATTGAATATCAAGTATGGAATGTGACAAAATTCGCACTAGAAGACGATTTAGAGGATAAGAAGGTATTGGAGTTATAAACGAATTAATATTCGGATTTGGTAATTATCATTCATGGAGATCATTACTTCCATACCTAGTGAAGTGTTAGAGGATTGATGGGATAATTTGAAACAGTTACAAGGTAGGATCTTAAAAGTATAGAATGTTCAGAGATTTCAAGTCATTTCAGTGAATACTGAAATATAGATATTTATATGTATACATTTTTCAAATTTCAGACCGCGTCTATTTTCTGACAGCCAAGTCGTAACTCACAATTCGTTGTTTAACAACTGGACTCCCAGGCTACTTGATATACAGGGCTGGGATGAAGTATGGAGCCAAGTAAATATCTTTCAAACGAAAAGAACGATATTTATGAAAATTTGCAGGTGAGCGCAATGGAACAAAATGCATCTGATGTACATTTTACCAGAAATGCCATCAACTTCTTCAATTTAAGCTTGTTAATTTGAATTCATTTATACTGAGTTTAGTGTGAAAAAAATTGTAAAAACGAGGAATATATAGCAATTCAATCAACCTCCATTGAGTTTTTCGCAATAGAGCCAAAAAAATATTTAGATAAACTAACTGATGTTGTTTCTTTGCATAGTAATAAATAAACGAGTACTCTTTTGTTCTCCAATTGTCAAATTCTAATTGACGGAAATAAATTCTTCAATCACTATAACCGATCATCACTATAATCCCAATACGCTCTTTTTCACCTAATTGAACCATTCTAAATTGTAAAATTTGTAAATGGTATGTTTGTTTTTCAAGTTTTTGAGCTGAAGGGTTTCAAAATTTCAAGAAGAAACATCACTGCTGAATGTATAATTTTTTTTTTCTCTTCAAAACTTGTCGCTTCAAACCCCGTACGGGCGTCACTGGTGAAAATTCAAAAAAATTCTCTCACGCCAAAAAATGTTCATCAATGATAAAAAGGTGTGTTCAAAATTCCATGAAAATATCTAAGAGTGATATGATGGAAAACTCACTTTTTTCTTAAAATTTCAACACCTCATAGCTCGAAAACCAAGAGGTTTAGGACATCTCCTCGAAATCACCCGAGGATTCACACTCTGCATTATCGGCCCCCAATTGATCAACACCCTGTATAAAATGCTCGCCACAGAAAAGCTCACTCCTCACCCTGGGTGTACGATTCGCATATATAACCAGGATCGGTCGGAAAGATCCCATCCGCCATTCCTGGAACGTGACGGAGAGTAGAAAGAGAGAGAGAGAGAGAGCTGCATGCACCCTATAAATCATCATAAATGTGGTCGCGAGTGAATAGAGACGAACCAGCATAGAATAGCAGGGCACTCAGGGTCATCACCAAACGCTATAGTATCAGCCCGGATGGGTCGGCAGGCTCATTGTGGCGTCCACGGATCTAATTACCTCGCGATTGTAGCATCACATCGGTGATGCGACAATCAACAGGAACATGCACGCCCTATATGGCACCGGCACATTTCCTCTTCGTGCATCAGGTATACAAGCAGAGACGACGGAACTGTTTGCGTGGATTGTGTGATGGATCAGATGGAGGAGCTTCCATTCGATAACTCGATTCGTGTTACCCATATCATTGGGGAAATTGCGTTGAAAGTTCTCGACTTATCCCGAATCTTTCCTTCGACTATGAATGTTATCAGACACAA
Source organism: Gastrophysa polygoni (assembly GCA_963576655.1). NCBI lineage: Eukaryota > Metazoa > Arthropoda > Insecta > Coleoptera > Chrysomelidae > Gastrophysa > Gastrophysa polygoni. Next base: position 3,956,447 of record OY755091.1, on the reverse strand, counting down.
TGACAAGTGGATCGTAACAAATTTCAACAGATTTCCTTGTTATTCGTTCTGGAGGAACAGGTTTGTTTCCGCGCACGAACAACTGTTTGCTGAGATTGGGTTCACCCTTATTTCCATGTGTCCAAAATCAGTGTCACCCCTATCGATGCAGAATCTCGCACTAGGTAGGAAATATTCGCATGCAAGCTGAGAACATGTATACTCGATTATGCATGAGTCTGTTCAATCTTTCCTTCGACTATGAATGTTATCAGACACGATGACAAGTGGATCGTAACAGATTTCAACAGATTTCCTTGTTATTCGTTCTGGAAGAACAGGTTTGATTCCTCGCACGAACAACTGTTTGCTGAGATTGGGTTCACCCTTATTTCCATGTGTCCAAAATCAGTGTCACCCCTATCGATACAGAATCTCGCACTAGGTAGGGAATATTCGCATGCAAGCTGAGAACATGTATACTCGATTATGCATGAGTCTGTTCAATCTTTCCTTCGACTATGAATGTTATCAGACACAATGACAAGTGGATCGTAACAGATTTCAACAGATTTCCTTGTTATTCGTTCTGGAAGAACAGGTTTGATTCCTCGCCCGAACAACTGTTTGCTGAGATTGGGTTCACCCTTATTTCCATGTGTCCAAAATCAGTGTCACTCCTGTCGATGCAGAATCTCGCACTAGGTAGGGAATATTCGCATGCAAGCTGAGAACAATCTCGTTGTAGCATCGCAAACGATTTTTTCGTCATAAACCTATCCACAAGTATGAAATAATGCTTCGTCTTTTCGATTCATTATCATCTCATCATCATCATCATTACCTATCGAAATATTTGTCGACAGAACTGTATTCTTCGATTTCGTTATATTTGTTCATCTTCCATTACTCAAATTCGGAAAAAATCTCTATGAAATACTTTGAAATCTTTTCTTTCAAACGGCTGTATCAGAAATAGTGTTATTGTTATATTATTTGATTATTCATATTCACACTGTATTTGAAAGGTTTGTCATTATTCCTTTCACTGAAAATATAATGAATCAGATCAAGTAATAGATATTTACGTTACTAGTCCGATAAGTACACTTTTACAGTACGAGTGAGATGTACGAGACGGAATTTCGAAACGAGTACTGTGAAAGTTTACCGGACGTGTGACATATAACACTTCATTTCATACTGCTAAAAAACAAAAATGAACAGTGAAAAATAAAATATTAATCTTTGTTGAAGTGCTACAACAAAAAAAAATGGGAATGTATCAGCAAGTAGCAACTCCCTAATAATTCATCCAATGGAGCTCCTGGTATCCATATTCATGGGAACGAAAATTTAACGGTTAATATTAATATTAGCAATAAGTAATTTCTGTGTATATAATAACGATAAAATATTAGTGTAACCCTTTGATATCATTCTACCATTAGAGAAAAGTGAACCAAAACAAAATGTGTCAGTCGTCCTAGTTGGCGATTTACATTGTTCATGAATATTCCAGGACAGATTCGTGTGGGCTCTCAGAATCCAACTCCTTCCACGGAGTTTCTGACCAACTCATTCTCCTGTGACATCATTCCGTACATTTCGTTGTCGCCTACATTTTTCTGTTTCTATTATAGATGTCTCTTCGATTCGATACCGTCCAATTATTCCCTAGTTGGAGCGTATTGTAAAGCCGATAATCCTCTTTTCGCCACGGTAATCCGATGTCTCGACGGACTCGTGACGCCTAACGCCACCATTGACATATTACGACCCGCTGAAACTCAATAACCCCACCAGCATCTATCGCCCGATGGAAGCAAGCCCAACTTCGTTATATCGCACTACTATGTCCGTTGCATATAATTCGGCCGCTATGAAATATGGTCGACGACAGGTCGGCAATAGTTGGACGCGACCAGCGTCGATATCGACGTCCTGGAAGATTACTTCAAGACAGGATTCAGGACAGTTATTCGTGTATCAAGACCGTGATTCTATCTCAATTCATCATCCATCGTTGAAGCGGAGACTACATTGTTAATCTGTGATCTACGGAAGCGTAGAAGGGCCAACAATATTTCATTTTCATTTTTCGCTTGCATTTTTTACTGAAAATTTCTAACTTAATTTCGAGTTGCAACTGGAAATATTATAAAAATCCGAGTTGCACACTAATTCGGGCCCGAAGAGAACGAATCTACGATCGAGAGGAATCAATCCGTCACGATAACGGAGTGATTCCTTATCCAGATTGCAGAGTTTCAAACGATTCGATCGGAAAATGGGAAATTTCGTTTATCTCTGAAAATGCAAGGTATATATTCACCGGATAATCGTATCTACGGAATTTCGAAATTCCCAATTACCGTCTTGAAAATCTAAAGGAATTCACAGCCACTAAGTCGGACTCGAAAAGAACGAATCTGTGATAAAAAAAAAACAATTCGTCGGAATAATCTCGCTCCTAAGTGCGTTTCATGCCAAAAACCCACTATATCCACTTTGACGTGCAATATCTCTGGAACGGTCGATCTCACGGACTCGATCTACTCACTGATCGATTTCTTCTTCGATTTTCATCCAGAGTTCTGAATTCTTCGATCGTGGAATGCGAAATTTCATATATGTCTGAGAATCCAAGGTGCATTTTGCCGGATTACCGTATCTTCGGAATTTCCAATTATTGTTTCGAAAATCTTAAAGAATTCACAACCACTGATTTGGACTCGAAGGAAACGAATCTGCGATCGAAAAAAATCAATTCGTCACGATAACGGATTAATCTCGCTCCTCAGTGCGTTTCTTGCAAAAAAAAACTACTATTTCCACTTTGACGCGCCAAATCTCCGGAACGGTCGATCTTACGGACTCGATCCACTCACCGATTAATTCCTCAGTCAATACTCATCCTCATTGGAGTTCGAATGGTTCGATTGGAAAATGCGAAATTTCGTTTATGTCTGTAAATCCAAGATACATATTTACCGGATAATCGTATCTTCGAAATTCCCAATTATTGGTTTGAAAATCTGAAAAAAATCCACAACCACCAATTCGGACCTGAAGAAAACGAATCTGTGTTCGGAAAGGATCAATTTTTCACGATCATGGCGTAATCTCGCTCCTAAATCTTGTTTTCGCCAAAAAATCCCACTATTTCCACTTCAAGGCACCATATCTCTAGAACGGTCTATCTTACGGACTCGATCTACTCACTGATCGATTCCTTGTTCGATTGCAAGGTCGATCGTGAAATGTGAAATTTCGTATATGCCTGAAAATCCAAGGTACATATTTACCGGATAATCGTATCTTCGAAATTTCGAAATTCCCAATTATCGTCTTGAAGATCTGAAAAAATTTACAGCCACTAATTCGGACCCGAAAAAAACGAATCTGCGATCAAAAGAAATCAATTTGTCACGATAACGGAGTAATCTCGCTCCTAAGTGCGTTTCGTGGCAAAAAGCCTACTATATCCACTTTGACGCGTCATATCTCTGAAACGGTCGATCTTACTGACTCCATCTACTTACTGATCGATTTCCCGTTCGATTTCCATCCAGATTGCAGAGTTTCAAATGATTTGATCGTAAAATGCAAAATTTCCAATCGTAATCGTAAATCGTAATCGTAATCGTAAAATCCAAGGTACATATTACAGGATTATCGTAGCTTCGAAATTCCCAATTATCATTTCAAAATCTGAAAAAATTCACAACCACTAATTCGGACTCGAAGAAAACGAATCTGCGATCAAAAAAAATCAATTCGTCACAATGACGGCGTAATCTCGCTCCTAAGTGCGTGTCTTGCAAAAAAACACTATTTCCACTTTCACCCGCCATATTTCTGGAACGCTCGATCTTACGACTCGAACCCATCAACTATTTGACTGTCCTTACAAATTTAGTTTTGCGTTCAACGTCCCGTTTAATGCAATTATTCACTATCATAGTGACATTTCCGAACGAGGGCTAATTTTGATGGATGATGGTGAGTGATTTGCACCTTAAATTTTCGCCTTTCCCAACGTGAGTAGAATTGCACGCTACTGCATTATACTATCTCTGGAACAGCATGGTCATGACTCATAAGGTGTCATCGTAAAGGTTAGCAAATATTATTTTCGCCCGATTTGCTGGAAAGCTAGATCAGGCCCTGCTTCTCGCGAAATCGGAAAAGGATTAGCAATTCAGATAGGGAGGATACGCATCCGAACGGAAGCCCACTCTCAGCAGAGTAACGAGCCGATCTAGTCCCGTTTTTGCGCGAATGTGGCATTCATCACTGTTTCATAAAGAATTACTTAACGCCACGAAAACGAGGAAAGTGCATTTAGCAAAGCGATTTTCTCGAGATGGCCGACACTGTCTCCTCCTAGGTATCATTAAGAAATATCGCCTTGTTTTATAAAGATTAATTTCCCGCTGCCAACTGGTCTCTCACGAAGGAGGCGAAAGAGAAAACAATTCTATAAGAAATCCAGTGTTGAGAACTAGGAATATAACTGAATCCATATATATCACATCAGGACTTTCTCGTGTCTCTATATCCTCTCATTCATCATCAGGATATTTTTATTCTTCACAAAAATGAGATAGACCGCTCTATGGTTGAAAAATGGAGATACATTTCTCGGTTCGGGTCACCAAATTAGCAATATCATTGTCTTTCATCTCGACATTAGTGATAATAGTCATCATTTGCTACACGATTGTTCAGCACACTACAACTTTAGTTTTTGCAAACGATACGGCACTCATCAGTTCACTGATTAATTTAACATATAAATATAGCTGACAATTCTGTGGATTCTTCTCCGATTACTTCAAACTCAATGATCTGGAGTTGGTGATGATCACTGGAACACGAAACGTCGGATTTCAAATTTGTAAACGCCATATCCCAAGGAAGTAGAAGTGTCATTTATTCCGATGAATTTTTCCGAATAATGTCGAAAACACATGATAACTAGGCGTTTCTATCAATACTGGTGATACACAAGGACTTATTTTGATACTAACTTTGTTTCTGTTCCACATCAACGGTACTGTTCACCTCTCAAACATACGTTGAAGCTCTTAGATTTCTTTCAGAAGAAAACTATTCCAATGATGGAGCTGACAGAAATTTCAACCCCACTTCGAACAAATCAGCTGGTAGCATAGATAATCAATCAACCCACAAGGTAGATGAATTTTCTGAGCTCCTGATGATATCCTCAAAATTCCATTTCTAGTCGGATTTGCATGGGACGAACAAGAAGTCGGTCGTTTTTCATATCACTAGACGAAAAACTAGTCGACTGTTTGAATTAGCCAACAATTCGAACAGAGAAAGCTCTCCCTTCATCTTTTTGCATAAGCTCTAGGCTTTGGCTTTAGCATTTCCTCAGTGAGTGAAGTTAATGAAAATCCACTGCAAGGGCACACTGGAGGAACGATATAGAGGAGATTTCCCGACAGGATATAGAACAGAGCATTACTGGCGGCTCATTAGTCCACAATGTTCAGGTGCAATAAAAAAGGGGTTTGTCTCCTCTCAAATCGCAATTCCACCGACTGAGAAAGGTGGCTAACCTAAAGTAGCATATCATGATAGAACTGAGATCAACAAGGAAAAACTCATCGTTATTCACTCGGGAAGGCCAAGCAGCAAAATGGAAGCATTCATTTCAAAACTTGTCTTGGACTGGTTGGGAGCCCTGAAAGTGTTTGTGCCAATATATGACAATAATATACAATCATAAAGATAACGAAGTTGCTGGAACTGAAACGTACGATTTAACAATGACGATACGAGGCCAAAACATCGAAGCATGGTTGCGAAAGGAATATGGAGAATGGTGGAATAACTGAGCAATAAGATATGCCAGAGAGTTCATCAAAAATTGGTTGTTTGCTTATCAATCCTTCTGGCAGAAGAATCAATGTTCTGCCACTGTCAAGATCAACGTTTCTAACGACAGAAGGAGAATAACAAAGAGTTTCCAGAATATGCAAGTTCTGAGGAAAGAAAAGAACTCGCAAACGATTTCTAGTACCAAACACAATAGATCTGGAAAGATCACAAGCCTAAATCTCATCCAATCTAATAGATGAAGTTGAAATTGTATGGAAAACGACGTGAATATTTTGCTAGCATCAACAAGAGTGAAGTGAGATTGAATTAACATATGCGGTTTGAAAAGGTTAATGATGAGAAGTGAACTCTCAAAACATTTTCCAAACTTCCACGAGGAAAATTGAGTTCAGTTCATCCATGAATCGAATGAGTTCGTGTACAGAGATGACGGGTCCTTTAGCTGCCAACCACAGAATGTATTCAATGACATAGAGACCCCTTCAATCTCAATCCATAACTTTCAATTACGCGACATTGCACAGCACCCTAATTGACAATTCCACTATCACAATACAAGATGGTATCCCAGAATCCATTTAGATTATATTATATGCAGTGGCAGCCATATATCATAGTTCCGTGAGTGTTCTGATATCTGCAACTATATCCTCTCGGTTAAATGTATCACGATGTCGCTATATTATCAGTTAAACGAATAGGTATTGTGTAGAGACGAATCTGTAACGGAGATTCTAATCTAAATGTTCGTTCGGATGCATTGTGTTTGCCGGTTCGAACCGAGATAGTTTCCGAATTGATTCTTCGAAGTTCTCGAATGTGATCGCTCGAACGTGAATTTCAAATTCAATACAGTTTTCATAGCGAAAGCCTATAAGCCCCAAATCACGTTGAGGGTAGTCGGGTAAATACATTTTGCTCAATCGTAAACTGAGCTGTCAAGTACATCCTTCTTCCAGGCACAATTTGCCAACCAAACGAATGGAATTCTCAGAATCTTCATCTGCTTCAGTTTCACTCCAGTTGCTCAACAATTCGTGAGATTAATGTATCACAACAGGATGATGAAATCATGGAAATATCTGAATGAATTCAGCTATCAAGAATGATACTTTCACCCCTTATGAATTTCAGCAGTCACAGTAAATACTAATAACCATTTCTCTTAGCCTAATACTCAAATGGATAGACAAGATCTCTGTTGCATCGAACTGTACTAGATTTTTAGATTCCTAAATTCTTGCCAGATCCTCATTCATAGTGTCGACCTACCTCCGTCTTGCATCTCTGGCCTCATTAGAAAATATAGAGCAGAAAGCGGATTGCAGTTTACTATCATCTGCAAATCTATGAACTGGCCAGGTCACATTCAATCGTTGGTGTGATGTGAATAAAAAAGCATTGTGGATTCGATCTTCTCAGGTCTTTGGTCCGAAATCTACACTTACATAATGCGTCAAGATGAACAACAAAAATTGGTTTCTCACGTCGTGATATCCACCAACAGAATACTTTCCAATCTATCCAATCTCCATTCATCATCAATCAACAGATCCTGGATGGATGCATTGTTCCATACAGTTCATTCCAATTCACTCTTCATATGGGGGGTTAGATTACGCTGGGCATGATCAAAAGAAACCTCATCCTTCCATTCATCTAGACTAGCAGACACTCACTTTATTGCTATTTTATTATCATTAGTACAATACCCTACATGTGGGTTATTTGAAACACAGACCATCTAAGCATTGCTTTTACACCAGCAACCAATTATGTAGATAGTATATCGTCCAACAAACTTGCCCAGAAGTCAAATTGCTCGATACTTCTCAAAAAACCCAATAATCTTCGGAGTCACAAACTGGGCTGCGCTCTTAGCACACATATAATCCAAATGGTTATAGGGACGATCACTGATGAAATATCTCTCTGTAGCGTTCCCCACTAGTCGGTGAAGTTTCTCAACATCTTCCACCGTAGCCGTCCAGTCATGCGATCCATGCACCAGCAGTCCCGGCATAGTTACCCTGCTCAGATCGTATTCCGGAGGACTTCTCCTACCGTACACCTCGAGATTCCTGTACGGGCCGTAATCGTACTGCCTGAAATAGCCCGAGGCGGCCAGTTGGACGTAGTGCGTCTGCTGTTTCGACGATGCCCCAGCTGGAGCGTGACCCACAATAACGGGTATACGCGATGGACTGGTCTCGAAATCGTTGGGACCCGACATGAACATTATGAACATCGCACAGAACACTTCCATCAGCGCACCTCGGCAATGCGTTTCACCCCAAATGCTCACCCCCGATCGGCTCGGCATGAACTCCCCCAAGCCGTTGGCCAAAGATAAGAGCCTGAAGTGGAATTCAGAGAAGCCTAAGGCTGCAGCGATACGTACCGTCGGACTCCTCGACTGTCCCAAGAAGGCGATGGGTCCCAAACTGACTTGCGCCGTGATCTTCGAGTTGTACTCTGGCATGAGGGAAGCCAAGACGAAGAGCGCTGTATTCCCTTGGGAGTGACCGCAAAAGTACACCGAATCGACTCCCGTCGTCTGGATCGTATAGTCGATGATGGCTGGTAGATCGTATACGCCTACTTCGTGCCAGCTGAAGTCCCAGAAGGCGCTGTCCTCGTCTGGATCCAGAGTGGCGTGTCGCCTGGAATAGGAGTTGCCTCTGGTGTTGACGATCCAGACATCGTATCCTGCGTCCGCGAGAGCATACCCTAGGGACTCTTCGGGGTACAGGAGCCAGAATGAGGAGGTGCACATCAGCGCGTGTGCGAGGAGAACTGGTTTTCTGCTGATAGTAGAGGCCGTTTTGCCATGTGGTATCCGGTGCAAAGTGAGTATGTAGCCGTCTGCAGTGGTAACCTGGTGGGTTTCCAAAAGATACCCTTCACCCATCACCATTTCTTCCACTGTCAAATTATTCCGAGTGTATACGGCGATAACATATGAAATTATTAACGAAAAAATTATCAATCTTGGCATTCTGTTTGTTTATTTCACTGCGTGCAACTAATTCCATACATGACAGATCGGAGGTTTACGAATATATGAAATGTATCGATAATTACTCGAAAAAAAGGTGATCAAAAAGCATATGCATATTGCGAATGGTATCGCAAACATTACTATGCCAACACATTGCCACTAATTGCCACATATCTAGACAAATTTATCAAAATTGTTTCTATCCCAGTATAAGCACTGCTCGAAGGTAGTGGTGTTCATATACAGGGTGTTTAAAAAAAAAGTGGTCTCGTTACTACGTAGATTACTGCAAAATAAGTTGGGAGCTGACAAATCACATGAATTTGTCTGACCTTCATGAAGGGCACTGGTTACACGTTCTGTACCTAGTATTTTTTCAACATGACAAACGTTGAAGACTCCGTCCGTCTGAGATATTTTCGAATTTTGGAATAATTTGGAGCCATAATTCATTTGGTAGAGTTGTAGGTATATCAACACAGGTCGCTACATTATTTACCAGACTATAATAGGCGTATCTTGAATTATGTTTGCAACTTCAATGGATGATTTCTTGTAATTGGAAAACATGTATTCTGTAAAAAATGTATTCTAGGGTTTTTTTCAGTTCAAAAAAAGATACAATGATCTATTTTTCTGAAGTATTTTCATGCTGGAAAGTTCACCTCCACAACTTGACAGAACTAGTTCAGGAAATGTAAAGTTGACAGGGGTAAAATATAAGGGGCTTACATTTTCCAATTGACAGCATCTGTCTCATGTATATTGCTTCTTCTCATCAACATCTATTGACATTTGTACTTTTCAGAAATTTTAAAGTTCAAAAAATAGGAAAAATCGTCGTTGGCCTGAAATTTGCCAACGCGCCACTTTCGGACTTTCCAGACTGTTATCTATCAGGTTACCAGTCTCATTGGATTTATAACTGAACAGGATATAACTGGTTCCAGAATAGGTCCTTGGGGCACCCCCGCTCATTTTATGGTGATAGAATAAATGAATTTCGAGTTTCAAGAGATCTCATTGTGTCGCCGCCAGCGATAAAAAGAGCATGGAAGTTGGAACCAGACTGTTATAGCAAATCCGTTTCATCAAAATCAGCGAAAAATCGTCTGAGTAATTCATTAGGAACTGACTGAATTTTATATGACCTCATTCATCATTCAACATACACTGTGTACATTGGGGAATCCTTTTTATGCTGAATCCCAGCTGATTTATCGCCGAGATTCGACTACGTGTAACTATTCGCACACTTTCCACCACCTGTTTCGTTTCAAACGCATTTTTCTCAGATGCGCTCAACTGCCCATATCCGGCCCTGGGATACGTCCCTGGTTGGAATATCCCAAAAAGGGTATCCGGCTCTGCAGAACTTCCTAAGCAAACCGGGCCGCGGGCGCTGAAAAGGCCAACCCGTTCGAAAGAGAAGAAGAAGAAGAAGAAGAAGAGCGACGGAGCAGGAGAAGGGAAGAATGCCGCTGTCTCGCACAATAAGCGAGACATAGAAGGCCGTGATATCGCCGCTGACGTGAAAGGAAACTGCAGTCCGTGTTACCCTAGTGACAAATGACTCCGTCTCAACAATGGAGGACTATATTTTCGCTTTTACCCGGGTATATCTCGGGCCAGAGTCGCAGGAAATGGTCGGATAAATGATGATTATCATGCACTGGTCTCGAGACACATCCAGGTCGAGAATTCTATCGCAGAAACACTTATATTCGCATCGAAACCTATTTTTTTGCTTCCAATATGTTCCAGAAATTTTGTCATTGGATTCGATATCGAAGAACGCTCTGGCAGATTTTTCGACACAAATGAATGAATAGAGAAAAATGCAAAATATGACCATTCATAAACTAGACAGTGAGAACAGATTCAATACAAATATGTCGATGAACACGATACTCAGAAAGTGATTTCAGGCCAGCAGATATTCATTGAACAGACATCATTGAATGAGAAATGAAACGGACTGTTAGTCGAACCAAAACAAACATGAAGGTGCAATTTCTCGGGGGTTGTTTTCCAGGGGGTGGACTTTGCATGCATGAACGAGCTTATGATCTCCTACGACACGTATTTTTTTTTCCTTTGGCATTTGGGAAACCCGGTAGATATACGGAGAACATATGATAACAAATGAGCTTATTGTATGTACGAAAATTAGAAATGATCGATTGAAATCGTATTTATGCGAAGACGTTTGAATATCCTCGGGTGCTACGTTTTGGATTGTCATTCTCACTTCACAATTCCTTTCAATATGGAGGAATATTGAAATGAAGTTCATTTCCGCCTCCAAATTCCCAGAAATTTAATACTTTATAATGTTCTATGGAAAACACTGACGTTTTTCATCCACTGGATTGATCTTGGTCCAGTTTCTTCAGCAAGTCTCCACAAATATCATCACTGTGATGGAACTTATTGAAGACCACTGATCCACATTCCTCCTGAGAAGACGTGAAAGAAATCCTTATCAGAGTCAAAGAATATAGGCAACTTTTTTTCCACTAATCTCACCGTCAATTTCACTCACTACATCCTCTGTCACTGAAAAATATGAGACAATCACCTCGGTTCAGCCCAGAGTTCATTTTAGCTAGGTTAGACGAGTTTTATGACATCAGCCAATTATCGTTAGTTTTGGCGAATTCATGTTTCTAGGATTCAAGCTCAAAACGACGTGTGTAGAAACTATCATTTGCCATTGGTCTGGATATAAGAAGTTACTTATTCCATATAACGCCACTGTTTTGAATTTTCGACTCCATCCTTTCGAGATGTCTATGTCTGTTGCTCGATGATTCGCAACATTCGAGGCAGACGATTTGTGTAACCTAATTTACTTTCCAATCCCCCGCGAAAATGAAAAAAATTAGCGGGAAAATAATTCTATTTACATGCGAATCGCTCTCCGCCGGATCAATATGGCGTAAAAATTCTCCGCTTTGCATTCCGTGCCAGTTATGAAATTCATTTCGATGGATTCCTTTTGTCCATTAATACTTCACTTGCCATACTTTCCAATTTGGAAATTTTTTCTCGACGCATAATAATTCTCTCCCTCGGCTCGAGTTATTGAAAGGATAACCGGCGTTCCTTTGTGAACACTTACATAATACATCGGTGGCGAAGTTTTTTTTATTCGGCTCGATTCTGCCGCAAACTGACTTCCATGAAATGTATGAAGAAAAATCATCTCAAGGGTCTGGAGAAGGGATCGTGAATTTTCTCAGATTTTTGAAAAAAAACTTTGTGCCCGCGAGACTATATAGTCTATAAAAAACTTCTGACCAATCAGAGAGTAATAGAGTCACCTTTAGCCTAAAAACGCACAAGCAGATTCAGGCAATAAAAACAGACCACCAATCACAGAGCAGGAAATTCGAGAGCAGATCGAAATCTCAATTCACTGTTTGAAAATCTGAGGAAGATTACAACCCATATTTCGTGAATAATTGGTGAAGATAACGGAGTAATCTCGCTCCTAAGTGCTATTTCAGGCGAGAACGCACAAATTCCAATTTGACACGCCATATCTCCGGAACGGTAAGTTCTACAAACTCCATCGACCCGCCAATCGATTTCACAGACAATATTCTACACTGAACACAAATTGCAGTTTCATCTGACGCTTTTTTCGAAGTAAACTTCGAAGCAAACTTCCAACTTTGGAGCTCGATATCTCCGGGACGGTGAGTTGTACGAAATTTTCCGGCATGGTCAGATTTTTCGTTAATTCTCATTCAGACTTTGAGATTTTCAGAAGATTCGATCAGGAAATGAAAGAACATTTATATCTGAAAATCAAATGTACATATTCACCGGAGCATCGTACCTTCGAAATTTCAAAATTACCAATTATTTTTTTAAAGATCTGAAAAAAATCTCAACCCTTATGTCGAACTCGTAGATGACGGAACTACGATCGGAAAATAATAATCCGTCAATATAACGGAGTAATTTCGCTTCTAAGTGCCTTTTCGAACAAAAACGCACAAATTCCATTTTGACGCGCCATATCTCCGGAACGATGAGCCCTACAAACTTGATCGAACCGCCAATCGATTTCTCGGACAATTTTCTACTGCTTAGAGAAATCGCTCCTCGATTCGACGCTCTTCTCCAAAGTTATAGTGGATATTTCACGTCAGTGAGCGTTTTCTGGTCGAAAACTCGAACTTTCGAATTTGGAGCTCGATATCTCCAAAATGGCGAGTCCAACGGAATTTTCCGACACTCGGTCAGATCCGTCGTTCAATTTCCATTGAGACTGCAGAATTTCAAGAGATTCAACCGGAAAATAAAAAAATGTTGTTGATGTCTGAAAATTCAAGATACATATTTATCGGATTATCGTACCTTCGAAATTTCAAAATTCCCAATTATTTTTTAAGAGATCTGAGAAAAATCTCAACCCTTATTTCAAACCCGTAGATGATGGAACCACGATCGAAAAATGATAGTTCGTGAAGATAACGGAGTAATCTCACTCCTAAGTGCTCTTTCATACAAACACGCACAAATTCCAATTTGACGCACCATAGTGAGTCCCATAAACGCGATCGACCCACCAATCGATTTTTCAGATATTATTTCAATGGGTATGCAACCTTTTCTTGGTGTGATGCTTTTTTCCGAAGTTATAGTGTATACTTCACGCCGGTGAGCGTTTTTTGGCTCAAAATGCAAACTTTGAACTATGGAGCTGTCGGTTCTTAGATATGCACAAAATCTTAATTATTTTTCGAGAATCTGAAAGATTCACAACCCCTATTTCGGACACGAAAATGACAGAACTGCTATCTGGCTCTGCTATCTGCTGGCTTGATCGACCCGCCAATCGATTTCTCAGATGTTTTTGTACAATTCCAATGATTCTTTCTGCAATTCCACGTTTTTCACGATACCAATATCCAAGGAAAGGTAATTTTTCGGCATACGGTCAAATTCCACGTCCAATTTTCATTTATTTCCATACAAAGATGAAAGAATTCAAGATAAGAGAGAGTTCACCTACTTGGTGATACTACACTCATAAATCCATTGACCTTTCTAGAACAACCAAAAGAAGTGGGTGACCACTATCTTCTCTTATAGATATTTTCATGGTCTGTGCTCATCGGAAATCTCGTCAATCATACCACTACGACCGATTCCACCAAGCATCATTCATCAATAGAACGGCAAAGTCGTGGAATCCTCCGCCTAGTGATATCTTTCCTGATACTCACGACTTCCCATCGACTCTAAATCTTCCTCTCTCAACATTCCACCCTTGCTCACACGATGTACCCCGAACGAATGAACTCCTCTTGTGAACTTTCATGAATCATTCCGGGGGAGTATTCGATTTCTTTCAAAAATGTCAATTCGTTTGATTCATCCCAACGTACCAGATTATCTCAGTCAGAAGAGTCGTTGTTTCCTCTTGAATCCATCTTCATCATTCAATCTCATTGCCAGTATTATTTATTGTGTTTTCTGGAAAGGAAATATTCACCTTCGAATTCATTTCAAACAGTGTGAAATGAATCAAAGAGGACTGAAATAATATTTCAATAAAACGCAGAGAATTATCAACGATGCTTCGTAAAGCATCAATCTGATAATTTTCGTTATCGAATTATCTGACGACTTCTCCTTCGATGAAGCGATTTTCCTTTATCTGAGTTTTCCGCTCGAATGGAGCGCCAAACTCGCTCCGGGTTTTCGGAAATCGAAGACGTTTTCCCCTCCAAGATGCCGGATGGGCATTTCCATATTGATAATTATCATCTCAATCGCGTGCTGAGTACAGAATCATCGTTTCGTACCCTCGTTGGCCTAAAAACTCCATTTGCTCAACAATGTGAAACCAAAAGAGATTTTTACCACGACACAGTGGTGAAAATGGAGTTTTCTGAATTTTCATTGACTAATCGACGAATAACTTCTCATTATTCTCAACTACTGATCTGAATCTTCTGTAATTATTGTTGTGGATAATTACAATGATGCTGAATTGATTTCGATTCGATTCTCTACAGGCCAATCTCTATCGAAATTGGTGTTGAGTGGATTTTAACTTTGAACATTATGCATCTCGGTTGATTGAATCGAATGATCATGCACGATTAAATAGAAAAATACAATCCGGTGATTCATACGGCCCCCGGATGACAAAAAGGCGAAGACGCGAAGCTATTTCCCAGCATGACCTCTCAGTGGAAATTGGATGGGACAAGGTCGAGTTTTCGCGTCTCGGAGAGGAACTCAAAATGCACCTCACTACTTTCATTACCGATATTAAAATTCAATTCAATTCGATTTTCCCGTCCTCCGGGTGGAAATCAATCAGACAAAAATTGAATTTATGGAATCGTCTAACAAAAATGGAAAGCGCGAAAGGAAAAACGGGCACGGAGATCGACGGAAAATGCAGGAATGCCACTCGTTTCATGTGCATTCGTTTTCTTCATGGGCGAAAGATCGACCGATGGGAGAAGTGCCTCTTATTTCCGAATAGTTCATCGAGAGGTTTATTAGGGAAAGTCGGATACTCGAAAAAGCTCGTTATTTACTTTTCCCCCGATTCACTTGACTGTCGAGGAAATGTCACGAGGCTCCTTCACATTCATCTATAATCGCTTGCCTGAGGGAGTTTTCAAAATGCTTAATTTTTCTTATAGTGATCCGTGAAAAATAATCAGACAAATATTTTCATTTCTGCTCAATCAATTTGACTTCGAATTCGTTGTTACTGTTGTGTTGTGCTTAGATATTTGGAAATTCAGCAGTGAAATCAATTCAGTTTTCGTTTCATCATGAAATAATAATATCAGATTTTCTGCCGGCTGAAGAAATTCCGCTGACAATCCATTCTATTCTCCGAGAATTTTATTTCCCATTAAGAATCCTCAGCCAATGAAGTCAAAGATTCATCATAGCAACTACTGAGGGTAAGAAAAATCTGACACTATTTGTCACACTTCATTTTGTGGAAAAGTTAGCCGGACATCTATGCCCGTGACTTTCTGATTTTTGGGTCAGATTTTCGTTTCAGCACTACCTGTTCGTGTACATGGTGTTATATCGAATACGTTCTGACTGACTTCCATCATTGTCCAGTTCTATATGGAAAAATTACATCTATAGACCTTCTGGGGAATCATCATCATAAGCATCATTCAGCATATTCTATTCTGTGAAATCTGAAGCAGCGAAACTCATTTGTCGTTCATCTGGATCTGCAAAATACTACTATTTTCGCAACATCTTAGCGGTTGTGTTCCAAATTGTCTCAGACAGAATAATCTTCATGATCCCATTCGAAGATAAGATTTCAAGATTCGATAATGAGATTTCTTCTTTCGAAATTTTAAGTGGATTCACTCGAATCTCGTCGAAATAGATCACATGTCATATTCCCTCCCAATCTTATTCTCAACACATTGGATTGCAGCTGGATTATGGAGATCCATACTGTGTATTCCCATTCTATAATAGGTTCTTGTATCTGTTGAATAGTGTAGTGAAAAGAGAAAAAATGAGTTCGAATATTTCGATAAAGTATCCTGCTATAGTTTGCTTGATTCACACAACGAGATGAACTGATACCATGAAGATTTCTTGTACAACTGTGTTCATGGTTTAAGCTGATTGCACTCATCAATCTCTCCTTCAGGAAAAAATCCGAACTCACAATCACTTGCAATCATCAATTCATTGCACAATATCTAACATGATATATTCTATCTCGACATTCAACAAGCTGACAAGAAATGACATATACGCACTGTAAGCAAATAAATACCGAATTGTCTTGACACAATTTTCATATTTTCATGTGTGCATTTGTGATGGAACAAAACGAGATACAGCGTGTTCCACTAGAGAACATCAACCATTCAACTATGACTCCTTTGTTGAAAACAAAAAAAAATGGTGAGGACGGAGCAAAACTTTCATAACCATCAAGGTGAGAATATTCCCCACAATTCTTGAACACTGACAGGAAAATGTTACCCCCCCACACTGCACTGCATAACCCCTAAGTATGTGTAAAAATCCTTATTGATCGTTATCTATTCTTGTCACCGCAAAGTAACAACATTCGAGGCAGGATGGATCTTTTCAGGCTGTCCAACCTTAAAGCCGACTCTCTGACAACCGGAGATTAAGACCGTTGTCACGTTAACCCGCAGTGAGTAGACAGAAACAAATGGCAGTGACGTAGGTAGCATCGAACTTTTTCATCGCACCAATAGACAAGACCACAAAAGAGTGAATCCAGTTAACGATGTACAAAACACTGGTGCAGTCACTGATGGTGTTTTGTTTCGTCAAAAACGCTAACGCCATTTCCGCTATTATAGCCTGATAGTTATGAAACTCCCCAGAAGATGGTGCCATTTTTAGATTGTAATTATGTAGTTCGATATAAAATTGAGAAGTAGCCTAAATTACAACTTCTGAATCAACATTTTTATAACATTGATTGTGCAATTATCATTCATACTGATTTTGTTTCCATTTTTGTGTCGCCATCTAATAACTGACATTTGAGTGATTTTCCGCTATAACGAATAAAATGCTGGTATCAATTCAGCTGTACGTTAGAGGTTTGGTTGAAGAAGTTAGAAAGGCAAATAGACAGAATACCTCCACCAGTGTTCTGTACATGAAATGAAACTCGCGTAATTTCAATAGAGAATGTGATGAGGGCGCAGTTTTTCCAACAAAATGGCCGACTTGTGGAGTGGTTTGTGATTTTCATAATTCTGTCTTACCTCCACCTTTGGTGTCTCATTAAACAATCCAAATTGACCTGCTATGATACAAACCTCTCGTGCAATTATGAGTGAAAATTGAATTTTCATTTATTGTTCATTTATGTTTCATTTATTGTTGAACGGTGGTACGTTTTCCTGAATCAATAATCCCACATACCTCATCAATACTATGGAACGTTTCCATGAAAAAGTTGCGATAAGAAGGAGGATATTCATATTCAATAATGTTGCTTTGTTTTCTTACCAACTTCTTGGTGTATTTGCATACTTTTTGCAATCTTTTTAAATCTCTGATTATTCCACTGTATTCTTCAAGAAGAGTTGATCCAGTTGAAGTTGGAGTACTGTAAGGATATTTTTACAAGGTGACATGTTCATGAACAAGAAGACCTATGACGCCACGGAGGCACCACGACCACTGAAGGACAAATGATGGTGGATCATTCTCTTTACGAACGTCATATAGGTAATTATTTTTCATATTTTTACGGGTAAGAAACTAAATATTTTCACTCCAAGTGGAAGGTGATCGAAATATCGCTAAGACCCTGTGGATTAAAATAACGTAATCGAGCAATCCTCAGCTGTCCCAGTAAGATAATAATCGATGATCGTTTCATTGAAGTCGCTTTCCGCTCGGCTCAACCCTAACGAAATTAGCGGTAAGTTTGTAAATGAGTTTTCTCGCATCCGCGTCTCAAGTCGACCGTAAGAATTCCCATTCTAATCCGGACTAAATGGATAATTAACTATTGTTCGATGATTACGTCGGCCCATTACCGATCACCGCCGCGAGGGGATGATGATATATAAAGTCAGGGGATGGGGGAGGCATTCATAAATTCGGCACAGCTTCCGCCCCTAAGCTGCCAGAGATCGATGGACCGTTTTCCCTAATTTGACTGTTCACACGCGTACCCTGAAGGGCATTATAGCCCTTTTAATGGAATATCGCGCTCAATAATCTATAAGTCGGACTGGCGATTTGCTGAAAGGATCAGAGAGATGATCTCAGTCAGTGGCTCATAAACATCAGAAATAATAAGGGGTTATTGACCAGAACTGCATATTTCAGACGATCTTTCAGCTATGCCATCCACTCGCTGTGCAATCTGGTACTGAATATCATAAAAACTCAAACAGCTCATAACTTCAAAATTTTTTACAAAAAACATCTTCTAGACCTGCAAAATTTAAACCTGGAATGTTGTTATATACTCTTCAAATACTATTTACTAATCACTACTACTAATCACTATGTACTAACTATTTATGAATATTTGTATATACAGGCTATGTTAATGGTTAAGTGGAAGAATATTTTTTGGTGTGCTTGTGCACCAAAAAATTAACTTCGCCCTTCATTTCCAAACATTTATGAATTCTAATTATAATATAATTGTGTTTTTTTCTTTGGGAATGATAAAGACGGTTATTATCATTATTATTATTATTTCCTTCCGTAATTCCATCGAAAGCGTGTACGTAGACAGGATATAACAGAGATAACATGAAGTCCGACCATCTCTTCAGATATCGAATGAACGAAAACACTATAAAACGAATGACATCATTTCGAGAGTTAGTGGGGATGTTCAACTTGTGCTTCTCGTTGGAAAAACATATTCTCGAACCATTCTCTTACATCTGTGATGTTTCATTGGTGAAGCATTCAGATCATCTGAGAGAATTTTGAAGACTGGATAAATCCGATTCACCCTCTGAGAAAATCAAATATAATAATGATATGACACTGCTTATTCTGAATGAACTGGTTGATATGACAGAATGGAATAGAATACTAT
This sequence comes from Gastrophysa polygoni, assembly GCA_963576655.1. NCBI lineage: Eukaryota > Metazoa > Arthropoda > Insecta > Coleoptera > Chrysomelidae > Gastrophysa > Gastrophysa polygoni. The sequence continues at coordinate 3,937,005 of OY755091.1, read as the reverse complement.
TCATTTCCATAAAACAATAATAATCTAATCCTGTCAGAAACATCAAAGTTGATACAAAAAATATACGAAAAAAATCAATACAAAAAATATCGTCTTGGTTACGTCGATTTTCGTGGACCCTGATCAGCGCAGATTGTGTAGATATCATTTGTTGACTATGTGACGAAACGTGAAAATACTTTTTTCTCGCTATATACTGGCATTCCATGTAATGTTCAGGCTTTCGATGAAATGACGGATCCCACTATAAGATCACGATATAAACAATGATACACACATTCGATGATTTTTTTTTCCATGAGAATATCAGTGCTTCACTCCGTCTATTTCAGTTTCGTTGTCAAATAGGTCTCACTTGCAGACCTATGTACCTACCCATGATGTGAATATAGACAAGTGTCCCCACTCCCTATGCTCAGCCACTAGAACAAGTTGTAGACTTTCGCCTACTTGACTATGATCAAGTTCGATACTTTACTAAGGCTTCCCCTAGATGGCGTTACTTATGCTGATCTTATGGAGGAAGTTGTCTCCACAAAATACTGCGTGTATTTAAACAAACGTTCACAACAGTGTATATTTAATAGGTCAACAAGTATAACAATAACAATAGAGAATGTGTGTAAAATAGGTTGAGAGCGTGTGCGCTACGCGTGTAGACTGGTTGGTGTCTGTCGAAGAAGTGAGAGCCAGTGTAGAGTGCTGGTAGCTCACATCGACTTCGTGGCGCTGCAGGCGTTGGCAGTCAGTGTTGCCAACAGTACCTATCCACTGAATAGTAGGACTGAGGACCCGTTGAAGATAGGTGTGCGAATCAGTGTCGCCACAATCTCGATGGTTATCTTGTTAGCTCTGGAAAACACGATTGGAATTCGAAATTCAACACGAACGCAAGATTTGAACCATCACTGTCAGATATCCGTCATTATCACTAGAAGCGGATCGACAATCGTATTGTTTGACAGGTCCACATGTTTTGGAAAGAATAAATTGAAGAGTTGGTTCACCATCCGATATCCACTGGCTATACTCCATTGAAAGATTATTCCGCAGCCTGTTATCCCCGCCAAGAGTCCATTTGTATTTTCAAAATATTGGTAATTTTCCTACAAACTATATAACCGTGTAGATACACAGATCTAGCGTGTTGAAGGATTTCCGCAAGTCAAATATTTGCGTCTGCCGCGTTGTAATAGGAGCCGTAAGGACGAGATAACCTGGCAAACCTTTGAAATTTATTCAACACCTTGCCTCTCACCTTTCCGCAGAAAGACAATACGCATTTACATAACTGGGTATTATCTGTTCTTCGCAGACTTTCCGTACTCCCGATCCTGATTAGGTCTATCGCTTTCTGCGTCGCGAAATAATTTCCACTTTTGATTTACTGAAGCGGTCGCTCTACTTCTTCTTCTTCTTTATATTTCCGAAACATTCCGCTTTCTGTTTGAGTAAACGAGGTGTGAAAATAACTGGATCCCATAAATCAGAGATCTCGGGTGAATCGAATTACTTCAAATGTCAGCGAGGGTGTAATATCTCGACCCACCTACCTTAAAAATTCGAACCAACAATGAAATATTGTTGACGCAATCTCAAGGAGGGGAAGAGCTAACTGATTAATGAACGTGAAGATATCGCATCCAACTTTGAGTTACGCAATATCCCAGTGAAATCTTACATGATGCTCACTACCTTCAAACTCTCGAGAAAAATTTCAATACCTCTTTGAACATCTCCCCGCTGGCCTTCCGAAAGAAAGGAATACTTTAATAATAGAGAAGAGTTGAAGTAGAGACACTCAGCAGAAATAAGACAAGAGAACAAAGTGGGATAGAAAATACGCTGGAGGAAGAATCTATAATGGATAAAATGACGAATATCAAACTGAACTGACACATAAAAGACAGTGGAAGTCAGCAACATATTAAAAACAAACAGAGGAAGGAGAAAACCACTTAGAGAATGTATATCAAATAGCAGAGGAAGAAATCAGAAGAAATAAAGAAAAGGATTTCGTTGTGGGAATTGAAAGAACTGATAGAAAACAGTATATCATGGAAGCGATTCAGGAATGACAAGACAGACAAGCCCAAAGATTGAATAGAAGGGAAGGAAAAAAATTAAGGAGGTTTTACTGAGGAGTCTGCCACTTTTTTCCTCCTTCTGTTCTCTGCAATTGAGTAGTATCGAAAATAACTGTGTGTTGACCTCTGTTTTCAAGTGATTTTCGATTGGAACTCCACAAGGAAAACTGTTGGTATCGAAAAGAGAATGTTATTCCAATCTCAAGGTGTCCAATGATGGCACGATATCTTCCAACCAAATAATGTTGTAGTGAGTCATCTAAAGATCCTAGACCTTCTGTAATCCATATTCAATGTGCATTCCTTTCTAATATCTACCCACTATATCCGAAAATATTTCTGAATACCACTAACCTGGTGAATTTCATCAAGCAAAACTCACAAGTAGCCCACCAATCTATCGATCCCCACCGAGCCTTGTTTATGATGAAATCTTTGGAGTATCAATGATGTCACAGTCGAGATATGATAGTTGCAAATCTCCTCTGGAGAATGAAGACAAATCTACGGAGTTTGTCGCACAGCAAGACTGCATTTAGTGGAACGGTGGTATGTTTTCCTGAATCAATAATCCCACATACCTCATCAATACTATGAAACGTTTCCATGAACAATCTGCGATAAGAAGGAGGATATTCGCATTATATTCATATTCAATGTTTTCCCACCAACTTCTTGGTGCATTCGCATACTTTTTGCAATCTTTCTGAATCTCTGATTATTTCACTGTATTCTTCAAGAAGAGTTGATCCAGTTGAAACTGGAGTACTGTAAGGATATTTTTCCACGGTGAAGTGTTCATAAACAAGAAGACCTATGACGTCACGGAGACACTACGACCACTGAAGGACAAATGATGGTGAATCATTCTCTTTACGAACGTCCAATTTCATATTTCAACTAGATGAAATTGATGAAATTGGACATTTTGGATGCCCTGTGTGCGATATATCAACTGGCAATTTGGATTTCGAAAGTATCATCCCTGTGCTTCCGTCTACCCCAAAAGCACTCACCACCAGTTGAAACTGGGAGAAAGAGCTTGAAAATAAGGCTACATCTTCTGAAATTTTCAAAAGAAAATACCAGTGACTTCTCGGGTACCACTGTTCCTATGAGGTCGTCAATATCCATGCTGGGTGTCACCACCAACAGTGCTCTCTCATGGGACGATCATGTGAGGTCCATTGCGAAAACTGCTTCACAAAAACTTGGTTTTCTATTCCGTGCGAAGAGATACTTCACATCCCAGCAACTGCTTATGATCTACAAAGCACAAATTCGACCTGTCCTGGAGTACTGTTCACATGTTTGGAGCTCAGCCCCCAAACATACGCTTAAGCTCTTAGATTCAATTCAGAAGAGAGCTATTCGCCTAGTCGATGATACAACACTCACCAAATCATTGACCTCTCTAGATCATCGTAGAAAGGTCGGCGATCTATGCCTTTTCTATAGGCACTTTCATGGTCGGTGCTCAACGGAGATAATAATAATAATAATAATAATAACGTTTATTCAAGATTGTACGATAGAAAATTCCCTTTTTCATATATTTATAAGTTATATAAGCCTGAGCAAACATTGAAAGAAAGCCACAAAAGCCGGAGCTGCGCGTGGTACATTCAATGTTGTAGAAAACTTGAAATTAGTGGAAAAATACAGATAATAAAATAACAAATAATAAAGTTAATATTATTGTGGTAATGAAACGAATAATATGAATAAGGCTTACAAAATGATTTTAAATAATTATATAGGCACACAGATATCATCTATTATGCCACCACGCGCGATTCCTAGTAGACATACCAGACGAGCTCAAGCTGGTCACTCCTACACTGTCAAGCTCGAGACCTGTCGAACATTGCTATACCAAGCATCATTCCTCAATAGAACGGCAAAGTTATGGAATTCTTTGCCTAGTGAAGTCTTTCCTGATGCTTACAACCTCCAAACTTTCAAGAAAAATTCCAACACCTTCCTACTCTCCCAAAATTCCACCGCTGGCTAACACGATGTTCCTCGAACATCATAGATTTCCCTTTCGTGTTGTCCACAGATATAAAAAAGAAACGAGATATCTGAGAAACTTTAGATAGGTGTAGAGAAATCAGGTGGAACTCATCATGAAATTTCGTCAGGAATCCAAAAATCGAATAATATACCGAGTGTTCCATTCAAAATAAGAAAGTTGATGACATATGGTACAACCGGAAGTTGCATAACCTTGAGAATATTTTCGAATGAAAGAGAATGCTGAATAAGCCTGAACTCCATATTTTCGGAATCCTAAGTTTTTTCAAACCACAAAACCCTCCCTAACTACCGTCTACCGTGAGAAACCCTGTGTGGCTCGAAGAGGAAGATTCACTTATCAGAGCAGTTCAGATGTCCCGGACAAAATCAGGAACATTTTGGTGGGAAAACACTGGCGCCAAACGCGGCAGTAAACAAGGTGATCAATAACAAGTTACCTGCGATCTGTTATTCGACAAAAACATCATAAAACACGGCCCGATAAGTCGAACAGTTCTAGAAGTTGAGGTATCTTTCGTCATATTGACATGTTTTTCTCGAACAGAAAGAATGATTCTCGATATCTAGGGAAACACGAGGTAAATGACCTGTGTGCTGAAAAGTCCATTCGCCGAATGGAAGAGACGATGGAACGAATGATGATGGAATGAAAACAAGAGAAAATAAGAAGGATTCGAAATTGAACATTCTTGTACTGCAACGGAATCTCGAGGCATTGTTACACATGTTGTAAAATCAGCTAATGATATTGTATCGGATGCTTGTATTTGAAAGTCGTGGTCCAAATGATTGAGGTCACAAATAGCCTTGGTCGATTCTTCAGCAAATAGTTTAGTCGTCTTTTCCGCCAATTTGATATTGACATCGGTGAAAATCTTCGACAGTTTCCTTTCACACTTACGTCCTAGTTCGGTGTTGAGAAATAGAAATCAAGCAATCACTCAGGTATTGAAAGAGAACGTACTGCGTCTATCAACAAAATTTTCACTTCCAGTTTCTCATACAACAAATGAATGCTGCACATCAACTTTTCCACGATGCTGTTGCCGATTCATGTTCACTGGGTGGAATCATTGTAGGGGGTGGAAATCGTGTGTCAACGAGATGAGACAAACGAATGCGAGAAAATACGTGCCGACTTTTCACAGATGTCGAAGTCATTTGGCTAAGTGTCGCACATGATAATTGATGCAGATGTAAACGATGTATACATAATACGATGTCGTGTTCGTAGACAGAGCTGGAATGTTCGAAATTAAAGAGGATCATATCTCGAGAAAAAAGGCCATACTGGAAGTTCAGCTGAATCTGGTCCCAGGCTGTCTTCCGGTGCATAAAAAATATTATCAGTATTTTTCCGTGAGCGATTGTGATGAACTGAGATAGGAGACAGCATAAACAGAAGAGAATAAATGCGATAGGCCCATGCCAAAGGCCATTTCTAACAAAGAATTGAGAAATGAGTGTGAGCAGGAACATCTGAAGGTTCCCAACACCGATCTGTCTTCGCTGATTTCCTGTATGGTGCGCGATTTGTTGAAATTTTGTCAAAGCTGTACATCACATGGTTTTCTTCTGACATTATCGAGATACTTTTGAAACTCTTGTTCTTCTGAATCATTTCCTCACAGTAATATAGGCAGGCTATACCTACAAATATTTGTTAGATAGCAGCCTTATTGTTAGCAAGCGTGCTTCTCATGTTGTAGCTTGGGGTTCGAATCCCATTCGAAGAGGAGCTTTTTTTATAATTGAAATATGTTAGGTTAGGGTCGCTTGTCGACCGTTTCTGAAGCAAGCATAGGTTCCATGCTATCACTAATATCCTGTGTCTCTTCCAAGTGATTCCATACCTAGAATCCGAAAAAAAAGTTTCACATGCATCGTGATTTCCTAAGAGCACACAATATTGCTTCATTAGCTCAGTGAACTTGACGATCAGCAGAGGATGAATGCCTGCGAACCCTTCTCTAGCTGAGACGTCAGACGAAAATCTAACATGACTCGTGAGAATCCCACTTCTGTCACCATTCCTCACCCGTAAAGTAACGGAACAGGCGCCGCAGGTGATGATTAAATTTTTTGGTGAATCCAAAGCCAATCTCGAACGTGACCGGCTAGTATAAAAACCTTCCATAGTATTGATGGGTTATTCTCGTGTCACTCTCGGCGCGCACGTGACTTTTTGACAGCGCCGTATACAACAATATCGGAAGACACCGATGATCGGAGCAGCGGATGTCTTCACAGATTGACATCGTGACTACGCCTCGCATGGATGATCACGGATTGGAAGCTGGAATGTCGGCCGTTTCTTTGGAAAACAGCGCGAGGATATTGCGAATGATGGATGCGGAATGCGTTGAGTTTGTTATAGTCTTCTGAGTGAAAGGACGTGTCAGAGAAATACAATTTCGAAGGGAGAAACAAAGCGACGAGGTGTCTCCTCTGTCGACGATACGTACAGTTTCCAGTTGTAAATTAGAAACTTGTACGTGGAGAACAAAGTTTCCTAGGTGGTATGGTGGAAGTTTCGTAAAAGTCACATCATCAACGGGTCGTTGTGATAAAAATAATTATGATTCATTGCACCTATTCCGTTCCACACAAAAAGTGAACTAACTCGGGGTTCGCAATAATTCGTTCTATAATCTCTATATATCTCACAATCCAATACCCAAAAATAATGCAAATATACAATACTCATCAGAAATACAGGAACTCGCACAGCAACAATGAGAAAATGGCTTTCAAAGAATTGCCTCGCATTTCAATTCTGTAGAATTTGTCATGCTGAATAAATTTCTACATTGTATCAATGCCATGAATTCAATATTTCAGATTTTACTGATATAGATTTTTATAGTATATACATATACTTCATACACTATGCACAAGTACTTTTTCCAAGAATATAAGCATCTGCCATAATAATAATGATGGCCTCTGTTTTCGTAATACTTGCTACTTCCTTTAGAAATATTTGATATATTTCAACCCACCCTGATGCTTATCGTGAGAATGTGCAAGAATCATTAAACTCTATATTGGATCCGTATCGGATATATGAATGATGTAGGCATGTTAAATCCGGTTTCTGTATCCAAAAAAAATATTAACATAATGGTCATCTGAAATATTGAGAAAGTGTACTTCAACACCCTGTATGATCTAAACTATTGGATTTGGAGATATTTGATCATCATCACTACAAAATATTGACATGGTCATTTTTCAATACGAATCCCTAGTAATGGTTTGAATTCCCCTCCAATGAATCATTGTTATATTGTATGTGGGTGGGGCTAAGGTGTGATAAGCTCGAATAAGGAATGGAAGGGGTTAGTCGGCTAGCAACCAGCAATCAGTGAGTACGAAGAACCACTTATCAATTTATTTCAATTTGAATATCTCTCTATTTACAAAACCCATTGTGGTAATGAAATGTGAAACACGCACACATCCACATCAAATTAAAATAAACGAACTTATATGTGTTGGACAAGGAAATCATTATGATGATAATTCTAACGATGAACCTTGCATTACTGAACCCATTGCATATCGAATGTAGATGATTTCAGTCAGCCCACTAAGAACAATACTGTCTAACTCGCCATTTTAGCCCAACAATATAAAACTGTAAATACAAAATAAATATTTACCCAAGAAACCACAACAATATTCAGGAAAGTCTAAATTCTAAATACGTATTTCGGCCATCCTCACTAGACCTGACAAGTGATAATGATCGATACACTATCGATCTAGAGTATTTCTGAACTGTATGTTCATGATTATCACCGGTTAATACTGTTTTTGTTGCACGAACACCCCTTGTATGGTTTTTTCTTTTTTCATCTTCCCGAATATGGCCAAAGTTTATCTTTTCTTGTATTGTCAAGCAATCCGAACACTCGTGAAGAGATAGGAGGGGAACGAAACTTTTCAAATTAACCCATAGGTATAGAATATATAAGATATCTGAAATGTTGATCGCCAGTAAATATTACTGAAAAGTTTCGAGTCTCCGATGGTGTTTTTGTTGGGAACAATCCCCAGATATATTGATAGTGGATATTTGGGATCCGACATTTTTGTTTGTGTAAAACTTCAAAACGATTTGTTTCGAACTGCGTTGAGCTACCCGAGAGTTTTCTTATAGAAGTTTTCGAGTTGGAAGTTATATACGGGCGAATTCCTATTCGACTAGGCTATACGCGATACGAGAGAAATCCGGTACAAGCAAATATTTACTCACAACTCGAGAATGCGTTTTTAAGCGAAATGAGGAAATAGGATGCTATTTACATACCTAATGGCTGATCAAATATTAATTTTGTAACGAAGTATGCCTAGGTAGCTGCTGTTTATATCGAACATAGTATTTTTGCTCCATCGCGAAGTGTTCTACAAATGCTGAATGACACGTTTCATTGCGAACATCCAAATCTTGAATTCATTCATTAGAGATTAGAGAAGGAGCATGATGGAGAATGACGAAAAAATGGATCTAGAATCATCAAGGACGAGAAAGTCAAAAAGAATCGTCAATAGACTTCCAGGGAGAAAGATAAAATGCGTGAATCATGATACAGTATCAGTACAGTATTCAAGACAAGACGAAAATTAGATAGTATGAAAGAAACAAGTCAAAAAAAATTCTCCTATTTGCATTTCGACCTACGTCCTTGAAAACAATTATTTAGAATAGAAACGAATGGAAAAAATGGGTAGATAGAAAATCAGAAAGTCAACCGACATATGAACAGTTAACAGGAAACACGAATATCTCAGATTGTCAAAATATCAGCCTCACCAGAGCTGGGAAAATGATTACTCCTGGATAATATCGTATCATGGAGTCAATTTTATGAACGAATAGAATTAGCGTATCAACATAAGGTATAAGCATGGCATTTAGCATGTATCTGGCGTCAGTAATAGCACTGTAGAAAAAAAATGTTTTTGAACAGAAAAGTGTTTCGATATACATTTGGTTGTCATAATGACTTTATTAAAAAAGCAAAATAAACAAACTCGGCATGGTGTGATCGTCGTCGTGGTGTCGTCGATCGATTGAACGTCATCTGATGTAGGTCAAAATCATAATAACTCTCCTGACGTCATGTCGGATATGACGAATTGGAAATACCTATTTATAATCATCCATATACTAATCAGTTCATCGTCAACAATATAATCAGTCATCCACACCTGACACCATTCTCCCCCATTCATCATTAGCTATGCCAATTATCGACTATCCAAGCAACTATTATATTCATGAGGAAATCAATAGTGGCAAGTAAACCTTCGTCTCGTTCCCACCAACCCTTTTCCAGAATGACACTGGACACAGCGAGAGGTGTCTATACCCATCAACCGAATCAGCTCCGTTACATCTAACAATTCGATATTGATCTGCTTCAAGTTCGAGCCTGTCAATATGCAAAATAACGATATCAGTCGTGTTACCCGATATGCTTAGCGCACACAATATCATTATCACTTGATGTACTGCCATATCGTCTGAGGCTAAAGAGATATCATCAATCACCGGCCTGTAGATAGCGAACGGCGCGTTGCTTGTCAAACGCAAAAATTGCAACGTACATTCCATATTTAAACGTGTAGGTAACAATTTGATCAGGGTTGCCAACTCAGTAGATTTCTCACTAAGAATGTAAGTTTGAGTTTCCTTTTATGATTTCTTCACTATAGGCAAAGAAATCCACAGCTTCGCCGTTTTTAGTTTTCTACCTCGAATCGCTCGTAGTGAAATGATATGGTTGAATATCCTGTCACAACGAGATTTCCGATGTGCAGATATCTTCAAAAAGGGAGGGACGATGTCGAATTTATGCTTTGAAGCTGCTGGGGCGTGACCATCCCCCTTGCACGAAACAGAGAACTTCATTTTCCCTCCAACAGTTCTAGCAATGGACCTCACATTGTCGACTCATGATTGAGCGCTGTTGTTGGTGATACCAAGCATGAATATTGACTACATCTTATAAACTGTGGTACATGCTATCATCATATTTGTCATTGTGTGATCTGCTTTTCTAGTAAGATGCAAATTATTTCCATGATAAAGTATGTGTTCTCTTTTCTGTGATTTTTTTTCCATTTGAATGAATGGTGAATCAATCTAGTTTTCATTTTGTTGATTTTTCACTGATTGAATGACCATTCATTCGACTCAGTAAATTCCTTTATAATTCGATTCCATTTGGAAAATTTGAGTTGGCGACACTGTATCCGATACGCCAGCAGGTGGATGTATGCGGACATGGAAGTAACGAAGCTTTCCCAGAATTTGGGATTTTCTTTTCGCCTCGGAGCTAGTGGAAATTCATTTGACGTATACTTTTCCCAACGAAATATCAGCTCAGATGATCATGTATTATGAAACCGATAGTAGAAATGCTGATATCATCATTCGAATGAGATGGTATCAGGTGTGGGATGAGTATGAAAATAGCCACGGGCCTATATAAAGCAGTTTTCTTGCATAATTATGCAGGAGAAGATAAAACTCGGCATTACTATATTGGAGTAATGAAATTCGTAGAATTTTTGTTTGTGTAGATAGTTGAGAGCGATGGTGACAGGTGTGGGATGAATATGAATATATTCTCCTTGCATAATTATGAATATATGATCCTCGACAATGTTATATTGAAGATCTTCGACAAAATTCGTTGCTTCATGCAATCGTTTATATTTTTCGAGAGCAATTCCTTTGGCGTTCATTAGCTGGGAGGTAAAAGTTCTGGTATTTTTCGCCAAGTTAGTCGACGAAGAAGAACAATTCCATACTCGCTCGACCATTTAACTTGGGAGACAGTAAATGAATTTAGATGAGAAGACAGGAAAAGTTGAGAGCTCATGTCCGAGAAACATGATCACTCTCAAAATTCAAACTGTTTTCTCCGAATTCAAATATCTTTCTGCAATTTTATACGGCTTAAGAAACTTCATTCCTTACTTTCCAATTTCATTTCTGATATTCAGTTAGTTAAACCATATCCACAACCTCATTACCAAACATAATCTCTACATCTCCGTCCTCCCTCTTGAAAAAAATCAAAAGACTTCTGAATTCATAGAAATAAACCTTTCAGAATCAGAAAAGAAGGTAGGGGGACAAGTGACTCATTCATTATCTGCAGAAAGTTCGAATATTTTGTCATTGTGGATTTATGAAAAAAGTCTGAATTCCCAAAAAAACAAACAGTCTGAATAAAACAAAAATACCTGAGTTCAAAGAGAAATGTTCTCACTCAGAAGAATCAGTCTGAAATCAAAACCAGAAATGTACGAATATGAAAAATGAGAAACTAAAATACATTGGATGCCTCATTTCGCTTCCATAGAAGAAATGTATGAATGATGTGAATATGTTCATTGTATATCTAATAACAACAACATGGATAATAGCGACATGGAAACTGAAAAATCAACAACGTCAAATGTCAAATGTCAAATGTCAAATCTCTATTGCGATCGCAATGACGTTAATTTGTTTCGGATCCACTATCGCTGGTCTTATTCATATACCTAGTTAACATTTGATATAAGAAAATGAATATTAGAAAATATTATTTTTATCGTTCCTTCCTATTTCTGTTCGTTCCGCCACTGTGAATATCTGAAGTAGAGAACATTATTTCCTTTGCCTTTGAAGTTTTCGTTCCGTCTCTAAAGTTCTTTCATTTTCTACTCATTACTTCGAGAAGTTGATTGCTGAGATCCATTCTCGGTAAATGAACTCATGAAGTTATAAGATATGATGTGGAGAAAGAACTTTGGTTACCTACTACAAAATATAAACTCATGTAACGGCACTAGGTTGAACCGATGGAAGTTGAAATATTGCAAGTTGAAAATCAAAAAAAATATTTCTTCTCGTAGCGTCCTCTAGACATGAGTCAGAATAACCTCTATATGAAACAATATTTCACATATACAAGGTACTCTACGAAATATTCATCCATGGGTGAATCCAGCCATCAATTGATTGTCAAATTATTCATAAAATGAAATTCATAAACAGAAGAAATTGAACCCATTATTTTCCTGTAATAACTATGACACCTTTTTTCAACCCAGTGCCTGCATTACACAAAGCGATTTTTTGAAAGAGAAGTCACCCTCAATTATAAATATCAGAAAATAAGTCTGTAATCAGAACATGCCGATTATATTTTTCCATTGATGTATCTTTGAGATGAGAACAACTCAGACCCTGCACACGACCCCTTGAAATTTCTTAGAGATCAATAAAAAAAACTATTCACACAAACAAACTGACCTCGATGACTTTTACTGAATAAATTCCATTGTAGAATCTTACCAAACGGGAGTGTACTCGAAATCATTCCAAAAGGGATTGAAAAGCTGAAAGTTTGTAAATTAGAAATTGGGTACCTCAACTCAGATCGGTAGAGAATGGACGATGGGTAACTGTAAATTATACAATTATGTAATTGTGACATAGGATGATAGCACAAATATATCTTTCACACCTCAATGAAAATTGCCTAGATGCAACTCCTATGAATTTTTCATCCTTTCCAAAAAAAAGGCAAGGATTAAAATTCTCTCGGTATCGAAGTACGTCGAGGAAGAAGCGACTTCGCCAGGAGGACAAAAAGCAATAATGACACAAAAGTCGTAAATATTGTTCGGAAGCGGGATCATCAGCGGCAGCCCAATGTCTAATCTCATCAACTTTTTTCGGCGGAAGTCATCGGAAAACACTTAGATAAGACGAACTGCTCGGACAAGCGTGGCTTCGCCAAGAGTTCCTTTTTCCCAAAGGACGAGAAGCATGGACGGTCACCATTCGCCACTGTTCCAACCGTATATAGGGTTTCTCACGGTAGACGTTCACGTAGAATTCCTGAACTTCTAGGTTATTCAGCATCTCTCTTCCATTCTAAAATCCATAGCGGAAAGGACGAAATATAACCTCTAACTTTGCATTCTCATTTGACAGATTCCTCTCCAGTCCTGCTAATCGAAATGAAAAGATTATTTGCTGACAGTAATAGGTAGATACAAATTTGGATTCAAGATATTTTGTTTGTATACTTGACCTGGTATTTTCTCATATGACTGAAAAGAGTTACAGTTGTACCCATCTCTTTTTTTTGGAAAAATATAACCCAAGAGACCCTTCAAACAGTGGGTTGATGAATCGATCGATCAATTTCTATTTTTGAATATGGATATTTTGAAGTGAGAATGTATGCATAAATATTTGTTATAGTAGCAACATGAGATCATTTGATTTGGGATTTACATACTGAGCAATGAGCAATATTCTAAGTCCATCAATTCTGACTATTCCTCCAATCAGCAATGTAAGCCGTATTATATTCACAAGTACAAAAAGTTGGTTAAAACAATAATGAAAATAATCTGTATTCGGATACTCACATGTTCCAATGTAAAAATGGTTTTATTGTTGAATTTGTTCCGTTATAAGGAATGTGAAATTCTCAAATAGCTACTCTAGAGGTGAGAGCCAATTTTCCGACTCCCTCTGGACCTACAGCTCACTATGTAATCCGAACCGAACAGAGTCAATTCCGGACACTCTGTAGTCGCTATGTGTTGTTATATAATCGATATTATTCAAATGAATTTGAAACTACCTATTTGAGTTTAAACTGATTGATTTGATTATTTCGTAGATCAAGACGACTGTTAACAGTTCTTATCTATCCTCACTATTCCAGAGGCCCACCATTGTCTTAGTGTAGGCTAAATAGAGGACTCAATAAAAGAATGAGTACCTTCTAATGGTGAATATTGACGTCTTCCGAGTGTCTAATTCATTTCAACATCACAAAACTCTCAAAGCATGTTCGTGCAATCACGGAACTGTATTTAATACGATTATTATGAGTTTGGAAACACCCTCTTTGGTAAATAGATTCATGGATTTATTTGTTTTCCATGAAATTGGATATTATCACAGACCTTGTGTAAATATTTGTTCCATGATAACGAGTCAACAAAAAAAAAAGACACAACAATAATTTGAGAATAAAAATTGACACACTTATGTATGATTTCATTTTTCACACATATTTTCTTGAGCCACTCTCTCTTATTCCTAAGTTTTCATTTTCAAATGGAAAAAACCTGTCAGTTATTATAATGTTCTAGTGATTCAAATTGTTGATTCTTGTTTGAATATCTCATTCATTTCGCTCGTGTCAGATAGAGTACATTTTTGTGGTCCGAAATGTATGTTATATATAGATATTATTTCTCCGAGTTTTCGAGAGATTCGATGGAGATCGAAGTTGGAATTCCCGTAGAGCGGGTTGAGCATTTTTATTATTTTCATTCCTCTCCAAATATATCGGTACATCTGTATAAATAGATGGTATTCTTTCTGGTAACTAGAGCTCATAATAATTACAAATTTATAATCGGTTGGGGTGCCTCTCAATCTGGTAACAACTGTTGTCTCCAGATTCTAATAAAGTATGGAACCAAGTAAATGTCTTTTAAACGAAAAGAACGATATTCATGAAAATTCGCAGGGTAATGCAATGGAACAGAATGCATCTGATATACATTTTTCTGTTAATAATATATTTCCGGTTTGACCGGAAATGTCATGAATTTTTTCAATTTAAATGGGACACCCTATATATTTCTACAGATTTTGAAAGAGCTTGCAATTTTTAATTTATACATACTGAGTTCAGAGTGAAGAAAAATTGCTTTAATGCAAAAAACTCTTAGGATATTATTTGGATGAACTAATTGATGTTGTTTGTATGCATAGTGAAAATGAAAAGAGTACTCTTTTGTTCTCCAAGGTTACAGCGGAAGTATATTATTTACGAAAAAATGTACATCAGAACATAAAATAAAATAAACCAATGGTGCGTCGACTGGCTCATTCCCCTGAATGTAGAAAAATGCTCGATTTTGCATATCGGTAAAACAAATCCGCAACTCACGTATAGTGTATGTGGTAATCAGCTGATGTCCGGAAACTCCCAGGTTGACCTAGGTGTCACTGTAACTAGCAACTTGAGTTAGTCAGAACACATTTCAAACATCTCAAAAAAGGCAAATAAATCACTTTATCTCCTCAAGAAAACATTCTCCAATCCTACACCTGAATTAGCAAAGAGACTGTACACAACATATGTGAGACCCACGCTTGAATTTGCCGCACCAGTATGGTCCCCGTGGCTCATGAGAGATATAAACCTTCTTGAAAGGATTCAAAAATCAGCGACTCGTTGGCCGAGATCGATACGAAACCTACCATACGAGGAACGTCTTGAAAGACTGAAGCTTACTTCTCTCGAAACACGTCGTCTGCGTGGCGATTTAATACAAATGTACCGCGTTACACATGACTTGTTTCCTTCTCCTGGAGGAATGGCAGAAATCAGCACCGACACCCGCCTCCGAGGTCATCCATACAAAATCAAGAAAGAACAATTTCGAACATCCCATAGACTCCATTTCCTATCTAACAGAGTCTTCGAGGCATGGAACAAACTGCCAATGGAAGTAGTGTGTGCACCAAATATATCCAAATTCAAATCAAGACTGGATTCGTTGTGCCTCTGAAATTTTATGACTTTTCTACTACGTTTTTTACATACAACCTCACTTTGTATATTGTGCTATAATAGGCTATGCCTCTGCACTTACTGCTTATAATAATAATAATAATAACATTTTGTTCCATTGCACTCACCTGCAAATTTTCATAAATATCGTCCTTTTCGTTTGAAAGATATTTACTTGGTTCAATTTTTCACTCCTACCCTGTATATATATAGCTATATATACATATAATATAGCTCCAAAATTCTTCACGGTCTTTTTATGCACCATGAACGAAAACTGCATTTATTGCAAATATGTATCACAATGTTATCAATTTATTCAAACAAATGCGCCTCGTTCTGAGAAGAATAAATACATTTCTATATATTTCATGAAAACACAAATGTTTACAACGCCATTGGAGATAATTAGAAAATATTTGTTTATCATATCCATCGAGTAGGTATATATCCTAAAGAAGGGAAGTGAAACACAGTTGATGATTGATTTTGTTTGATTATTATTGACATTATAATGAAATCACTCATTCTCGTCAAGTGGTCAGCGATCTTCTCGCTATTTACGAACTGTATCGATGTGAGTATTCCCGTCACTTCCTCCATAGAGAAATTTTGAAAATCGGAAACAATTTCTTTCATTTCGAAATCGCGCTCTTTTAAAATGGTACACTGATAGTCCCATATAGAGATAGAATGGCATTAGAGATTGGGAAAGTGTTCCCATTGATTTTTCTGTTCTACAGTTCTACACCATATTCATCTATTTATTTATTTCATCTATTTTTTCAAGTATTCATTCTCTTATTTATGTATTCATTCATGTATTCATTCCTCTAGAATATCGATCAATTAGTATTAATCAACAATACATTCACAAAATGTGAAAAATGAGAGCACCTGTGTTTATCAAACAGTATGAAATCCAGGAGAGAATAGTATTCATTTATTTTTCAGCATTTTGTGGGATTTCCTCTCATCGTTTCTAAAAGAATGAAGTAGAAGTTTTGAAAAAATTAATTTCAATATATTTGTAGTGAGGACAGATTATGTGATCTTTCCCAAAGTGTCACTGCGATTGAAATCAAACCTTTAGATACCTAAAAGAGAAATTCTCTATTGGTCAGTGACACCTTGTTTTTGAAAAAATTTGGAAATACAAATATATTTAATAAGGATAAAACCTCTACTTATCTTGGTGGACGTTTCGGGAACAAATCTGCTCCCGTTCTCAACACAATCAAAACAATTTTCTTCGCAAAATTTTTTCATTGTGCAGTTGGTGTTGACACTGAGAAGTGACAATTTGGCTGACGGAGGAATTCTGGTAACGAGGTGTTTTTGAACAACTGATATTGAATTTTCCATTTTCTTTATCCTTCAGAAACGAGGAGAGAAAATTCCACAAAATGCTGAAAAATGAATGAACCACCTCCTCGAAAAACTCGCAGACAGTATAATCAAGTATTCATCCACTTCAGGAGGAAGGATAAGAATGAACACAATGTTTATGTTTCAGATAATTGACAATTCTATAAATATATCCTTATGTATGTTTTTTAAATCTCCAATGTTTCAGCAAATTGAATTGAGAGCGAATTCAAAACTTTTCAATAATTAATCTGTTTCAGGCAATCACTTTGAGCATAAGTGATGGTGCGATATTGGGTGGTACAGATAGGACAACAGAAAAGAATGAGACTTTTTATTATTTTAGAGGCATACCATATGCCGAACCTCCTGTAGGAGATCTCCGTTTCGAGGTAAGCCGATGAAGATCAATTATTAAAAATGTAGATAACATTCTCAACTGAATATCGTTTGGAGAAAATATAAACATATTCAATAGAAATGCTCCAAAATAAAGTAGTGGCCTGAAAGAAATTGAAAATGCTGAAGGAAACCTTCTAAGTGAATCTCAACCATTTTCATTTCACTCATACTATCATTCAATTCTCAAGCATCTCGCATCAAATCCAATCTTGCTCTATCTTCACTTCCCATTTCAGCTCGATATTTTTATGCTTGCACACAACTGTTTTCGTTCATTATATTAGATTCCTCTCATTATGTTTGTTGTCAGTTGAGGGTACATCAATGTTGAATTGTGTAAAGGATTATTGAATAAAAATGTAACTATTCATTATTGGCCGAAAAAAAACCGAAGAAAGTTGCTGGAAGTTGATACAAATATTCGATGAATCCACAAAGTGTTCAACGTGATAAAAATTCGTAAAATGTTTCGGGCAGTGTCTCTCTTGTTTACTTCCTTCCATGAGAACTGATAGCACAAGACAACACTTTTCGTTATCTATCTGATATCATTAAGCTAAGTCAAATCAGATAATGATCGCTTTATAGTCGTGCGATGATGTATCCACAGTAATTATACAGGGTTACCAGTAAACCAGGAACCAAATCTGAAATATGTTGATAAGCAACAACAAGATAACAACGGAGATATAGGTGAGGTAAGTTGGTTCAGGGCACCCATTATATATCTAGACTCGAACCATTCTGACTAATTTATATGAGAAATATCACTCACTGAATGATGTAAAATCTATCATATTCACAGTCAAAATTCCTTCTTTCCTAGTTGTTTGTAGATATCTCGAAGCTGATGAAATGAAAATGATTTATATGATTTAGTTTACCTCCTGCTGCTATTATTTCTATAAAGCACATGGTTCATAGATGACTGACTATCAGGTTTTTTGTAGCCGCCAGTAGCCAAAAAACCATGGAATGGAACGATCGAATGTATCACAGAAAAAAATCAATGTATCCAAGGCAGCGAACCTGTCGTTGGCTCAGAAGACTGCCTTTTCGTTCATGTATATACACCATCGGTGAGTATTTTGTTCTTACATTGAATCAAAAAAGAGAAACTGCAATGACGTCAAACCCTTCAACGCGCAGAGTTTGTAGAGAAAACGATTTCTCTGAAACAATCTCAATTTTTATCACTTTTGTATTATCGTAGTCATAATATGGATCTCATGAGATATGATTCCAACACTCTCACAACTCCAGACTGTTCAGAAAAGTAAAAACAGGCTCCTCTAGAAGAAGTTCTGACTCCATCACTCTTGGTAACTTTTCTACTCGAGCTGATGGGAGTGCGTAACAAGTAGTGAATTTTGAGACCAGTCATGATACTATATCAGCTGACTACAAAGCCTGATGAAGCTCATTCGAGTAACTGATTTGTTTTTAAAATGATGTTTTGGAAGGCATAAGCTGAGCAATCAACTATATAAGTACTCTGTCAGGCAGCTGAACTGAAGGTTTCAAGATCTTTCAATTTCCTTTCCGAATCAGTTTGGAAATGCCAACATTCCTAAATCAACTGCCAATAGAAAATAGGGAATTGGAGGAAACAAAACTGCCCTCAGACTGAATACTTTTCGTGGCTCATAACAAAGCCATGTTGGAGAGGACCGAAGGTTACATTAAGTCAAGCGACCTCTCACTTGAATAACTTACAAACATAGACTTATTATCCTGAGCTTACAAACCACCTGCAGCTATGTCAATTCAGGTTACAGTTCACAGTACGAATCAGATCTCCTAGTAAGAAGTTGATGGCTGTATGAAGTCAAGTTTTTCGTATGGGACCAGTACAGCATAAGCATGCTGTAGTTTCAGATTGGTGAAACCAAATATGTACAACTTAATTTCCTTTAAGCAAGGGCATGAGCATAGTATGCCCATGTAACCTCAAGGTAACTCCAGGTGAACGCAGATTCGGATCCCTTTTTTGCAATATGTCGGCTATCCCGTTGCAATTAAACCCCCTAGTGCTCTGTCACTTAGAACAAACTCTGTTTTTCATACCAAAGCAGTATGTTTTTGTTTTCACAAGGTCTGTTGATCAGCTCTCTTGAATACAATTCGATAGCGAATACTCCAAGTCAACAGCAGCTCAATGAAATAACATATTTGGTCGCATTTAGAGACTCGTTCACTGAAAAGGTCGATTCATCAGAGTCGATGGAACAAAGAAGACATAATGAGTTATGAGAGGTCTGCAAGATGAAAAGAAGGTTCATTATAAGACCTCAAGTTAAATCAATCTTGTCGATTTTATGCAACTCTATTATTCCTTTGCTTTCTCAGTTGACGAACTCCTCTCCTGTCTTGGTGTACATACATGGAGGAGCCTTCATAAGTGGTAATTCGTCTTTCGAGGAAAATAACCCACAGTATTTTCTCGAAGAAGGGCTCGTATTCGTCACCTTCAGTTACCGCTTGGGCGTCTTCGGGTTTCTAAGCACGTATGACACGAACTGTCCAGGAAACATGGGACTCAAAGATCAACGGTTAGCGTTGGCTTGGGTGCAGAAAAACATCGCATTCTTTGGAGGTGATCCACAAAATATAACCATCTTCGGCGAGAGTGCTGGGGCCGCTTCAGTTTCCTATCATTTGCAATCGAATTCTTCGACGGGTAAGTGAGCTTGGAAGCAAAGCGAGCAAAAACTCAGCAGTTTCGCATAAGAATCCAATGAAAAATCAAATCACTCACAAAAATGCAAGAATAATTCCTTTAGATTTCTCGATAAGTAACTCAACAATAAAGATGTTCTTTTCTTGCTTCCGCTATACTCTCAAAACCTACTGAACCAGTTGTTTATTTCTCAATGCTGAGTTTAGCCGTATTAACCCTTGTAACTAACTTGTCATTAGTTTGAGTTTGCTGAATGATCTATTCGTATATCTTATATCAATATTCGGATGAAATTTTCATCACGTCGTTTTCATAGATGATTTCTTTGTATTCTGATCACTTTTTGTTGCTGTGGAATATTCTATACCTAACAGTTTCTAAGTGTCAAAGCTTTGACATAGTTTAGTTCATAGAACAGTCACAATATTCATGAGAACGAGTCAGTATGTGTGACTGGTTGTAAGTATGAATGAGGCAGGGCTATCCCATATGGTCTAAATGAACTACGATTTGATGCCAAGGGAAGGAGGGGAGAAAAACAATTTGAAAACCGACTAATTCCGCAGTACTCAATGTCGCAAACTTCTCCCAAGTTCCAGTTCATTTACTCTCGATTTTTCCCATACAGGCTTATTCAATCGAGCGATTATGGACAGCGGTACGTCACTGAGTGCATGGGCTCTCAACAGACGTGCCAAAGAGATAGCCTTTGCTATTGGTGCTTCCTTCCTCATCTTGACTACGGATTCCCAGAATTTGATCAGTCGGTTGAAGAAAATTGATGCCAATACTCTGCAGTCGAGGTCGAATGATATTTCATTATTGGTAAGTCCAATGAAAATTCATCGAGAATCGTTCATTACATCCACTCGCATAGTGTCAAAGAGTGGGGTGCACGACAGCAAAAATATGTTCTGACAAAAAAAATATTGATATACCTACTGCGTTTTGTTTCCTACAGTCATTCTGGTAAGGCACAAGACCTAAGTTTTGAGTAATAGTTGATGTTCTCTCTCTCTCTGCCTTTCAATATATCCTCAAGAAAAATATTCATGAGCAACTTGTGTGGAACCAAGCTGAATAACCAAGCTCTGGCTGTAGCACTGGATATCTCCAAAGCATTCAACTGAAATTTGGCACCAATAGCTAACTCACAACTCGAACCAAATCGTTCACAATTGAGTTTCCTTGCAAATAGTCCACTCTATATGGTATATCTATCTTATCTAGAGTACCTCATTTCATCTAATGATGTCAAGACTCGATTAGTTAACTAACATGAAGAATTGATCACGTTGGGTACGTTGAGTACCATATCAAATATGATTTGTTAAAGTTCCATGTAACACTACTTTCCATTATCCCTGTATCCAAAGTTCCTTTTCTCTGTTGGCTGGCCCTGCAAAAAAATACATCAGGTCCGATATTTTCTTTCACTAGTTTGAAGACTATCTTGTCTTCTTATTGCACCCACAGATTATGTTGAGAAACGCGCTAGCCGGTATTCAGTTCGGACCAGTGAAGGAGCCTGATCAAGAAGAAGGATTATTCTTCACAGGAGATGGCGAATACTTGTATTCGGAAGGGATTTTCAACCGAGTGCCATGCTTGATGGGGGTGAACTCGAACGAAGCCTCCATCGTACGCGAAGTTACAGGTATGGATGATTTTTTTTTTTCAATTTTGTCATGAAATGTGCCACTTTCCTGAAATGACAAACTTCTGAAACGTCATGCCTTATGTAATAGCCAACTTCACAACTGTGAAAAGTGAAAAAAATTGCGAATTTGAGATGGTGTATATGAATGATCACATTATAGTTGAAATTAAATTCAGAAGGAGCTCCATCAAGTCCACTGCAACAAAACCAAACCTGTTTTGGAGGCTCCGTTCCGAACGAAGGTCGGACATACTAACATAAAATATGTTCCTACTTTTTATCGGATATTCTATCCATATTTTCTTTCATTGCTACAAAAAACTCATCAATTGGGTAGATGTTACTACAATTATACTCGATTCTTCTGAGACCCGGTAATAGGAATGTGAAGAATACAAATAGGTCTAGGTGGTACATTCAACTTTGATAACAGTTTAGGAGACCTCAGAATGTTGAATTTGTTTCTCATGACGGTTCTCAATTGCGGTGATATTTTCAAATGCTAAGTATCTATCTAAGTGTGTTCTGAAATCTTCAGAGTCTTCTGATATCAACAGCATACAACAGATTCCATACAATCGATGCAAAACACAGTTTACTATAAATAAAGGCAAATATTAGGATATGATGGTTTTAAAGTTCTGAAAGCTTTGTCTCTTCAACCAGTCGCAGCAGTTTCGATATCGGCATCCAAGATATCTTTCCGTCATTGGATTCTTCTATCAACTCCAATTTCCTTCAATTTTTGGCGATCTTCCTTTACTGAAGTCTTTCGTCAGTCTCAGTCCTGGTATAGTTTGGCTTGCAAAAGAATTCTGAGGAAAAGAATGTCAGCTCCGAGCACGAGATAAATTTCGAAAAGGTCGAAATCTCTGGCAATACAACCGCTCACCAGAAATGACGGCAATACTTTCAGTCAAATCGTTTGTCACAAGGACTAAGTCATGGAAAACTAATGTACACTCTAAATGAAATTCATAAAATAAGGTTCACTCATCTGTGGCGCAAATCTCAATTTTTTGAGTTCTCATTTTTGTATGTTCGCAGTTCCCTTACGTTTATACGTCGATAGCTACGCACTGAAGACTTCGGATTTAGCTCCGGTGGATCTGACGGACAACTCGATGAGCGAAAACTTCGCCGCCTCAATCATCAGCTGTCTATATTTCGACTGTAGCATTGCCACAACTGCACCAGAGAATGTTGTCAAGGTATGATTAAACAATATGTACAGGGTCTATGGGCCATGTCGAGACACTACAAAGGCTGACAGAGTTGAGAGGAATTTTTTTTGCCAAAAACTGGTGAACAAGGTGACTTGCGATTATCATCATTATTATCATCACTACTGATACTATCATTATCAATATCATTATCATTTCGCACTTGAACATGTTTACGTGGGCGAACCTATATTTTCGAAAATAATTTAGGAAAAATTATGAAAATTTACCTTCTGCTCTCGGCCCATTCTGGGCAGGATTCAGAGCCAATCGGAGTTCCATTCCTCACACAAGATACTTTTCATACCTTCATTGTAGATTCAAGAAGTCAAAGAGAAGGAAAAATATCCTCGAATAAGTTGAATCGACGCGTTCTTCAGCATCTTGAGAGAAGGTGGATCCAGATTTCCTCATGCTACGGATGGCGCTGTCAAAAAAGAATCTATGTCAGAACAAGTAGTTCTGTGAGTCGAAATATCACATGCAGATCCTCATTTGACAGGATGCCAAAGACGATGCATTTAACTCCTTCGAAGATGATTTTCTTTCTTTCCGACTTCTCAAAAGTATAATGAAGGTATGAAAAGTATCTCGTGTGAGGAATGAAACTCCGATTGGCTACGAATTCTATCCAAAACGGGTCGAGAACAGAAGGTTGATTTTCATACTTTTCCCTGGATCATCTTGAAAAATATTGGTTCGCGCACGTTTTCATCATGAAATTCTGGTTCTTCCGGTAGGAATACGTAAGAACCAAAAAATAAAAGAAGGAAAGACCATCGTATGATAACTGCAAAATTACCATCAATAGTATTATCCTGATTGAGTAATATCTTCATTCGCCTAACCTTGGTGTTCTGAAGAGATTGCGTAAAGCGGTTAGGATGAAATGCTGATTTAAGGTTGTACCTCCATCACAATAGATACATTTAATTTCTTCAGAGGTCTTGCATTGACTTTTGATCAATATCAAGAATCATCAGATTCGAGAATTCAATCAGAGATTGTTCCTTATTCTTGTTAGGAGTCGATTGGATGACTTGATACGAAATGCCACCCAAAATACTATCGCACTAATTCTATGGAAAAGTCAGATATCAACATCATTTGAATGTTATTCCTGAGAAGAAAATCGTTTATGATGTGTTCAACTTATAAGATATAGAGAAAGCTTCAGAAATTCCAATGAAACGTCATTTTGATTCTCACAAAATATAGTCAGTAATGGTGAAAACAAAAAATATCAACAGATATCAACATCATCTGAATGTTATTCCTGAGAAGAAAATCGTTTATGATGAGTTCAACTTATAAGATATAGAGAAAGCTCCAGAAATTCCAATGAAATGTCATTTTGATTCTCACACAATATAGTCTGTAATGGTGACAACAAAATATACGACTCACAACATCATATATTCTGATCCTCTCTTTCAGTTCGTGAGTGATGATCAATTCAACCGACCAACGAGAAAAGCTGTTTTAGATATATCCAGATACGTTCCAGTTTATTACTATGTCTTCGGGTATGAAGGGATTTTGGGAGGAGTAACAAATCGAACTTTGCCTGGTGAGTAGATAGAGATCAACACCTACAGCAAAAATATCATGTTTGTATTGCTCGAAATAATGTTGGGAATTCCAAAAGGAATAACTATAATTCAATTAATGTAATTTGCTATTTTGAGCAAATCATTGATTTCGTCCAGAGTATTCATGACGTTATAAGCCGACATGTTTCAAAATCTCACATATTGGAGATATCACACAGTTTCGTTGATTTTTGCATCGATGTAGACAGATGAAAGTTTCATAATTTCCTTCAGGAGTTAATCATTCATCATTAACATTGTAATACTCAAAAAGTGTCTGGACCAAGTATATCGTCGATTTTACACAGGAGTAGGACACAGTGAAGAACTGGGATACCTCTTCGAGCAAAATTATGCTGATGTTCCAGCAAGTGATACCCTGACAAGAAAGCGAATGGTTAGGATGTGGAGCAATTTCGCTAAATTTGGGTAAGTAAACTGACAAAGGTTAGAACAACCAATCAGTTTGGTTCTTGATCTTCATAGGGAGGAAATGTCATGAATTCTGTCTGATCCAAAATGGTGTCAATAATTTTCGTGATATGTCTTATTCGGTTGAAGAGAGAAACTTGAAGACAGCCAGATTCTACACCTTCTAGTCGAAGGAATCAGGCTTCATTTTTCTCTTATAATCCATCCAACATGTACGAATATCATTTTTTCTTTATATTTTTGGTAATGAGCAATAGTTTCAAGAATTCAATTGATTCAATCGATTTTCAGTAATCCGACACCCTCTGCAGATGCCCTGCTCCAGCACAAAACATGGCTACCTGTAGAACATTCTCATTTATACTATATGGACATCAGCTCGAATTTGGAATTACTTCAGAATCCATTCGACAGTCACATGAGCTTTTACGACGGTATTTACCAGATTTTTGGTGTTTCGCCATACGATACATATTAATTCACGAACATCGTTAGGTATTCAATCCATTTTGATTCATTCACCGTTATCATGAGGCCACGCATTTCATTCCATCGAGAATATTAAATATTTCGCATACAGCCCATCACAAATCAAAATGACAATTTTTAGTATGATCATCATTCATTTCGACAAGTTCATGGAAATTCATGTAATATCTCCTGTATATAAGTTCACCCAACACAAATCGTTAATTGTAGTCGACAAAGGTATTATTTTCTGTAGAGTACCATTTAGAAATATTTTCACTTTCAGACAATATGTCGAGAATCGTGAATCTCTCTATAATAAACTTTGTTTCACTCTCTTCGCCTTCTGTGTTTGATATACATAAATACAAAAAAAAAAAACGATCGTAGCCCCCAAAATTCAACTCGACTTTCGTTCAGCTTTTTCAATGTGCACATCAAACAAGATATCTGTGAATCGGAAAGCAGATTTCGTGAATGGAAATCGTTACAAGCTAATGAAAAATAGTTGTAGTGTGTGTAGTGTGGCTGAAAGAAAATCAGACATTTGGTATCCACTTCTAAGTGAGATTTTCAAAGCAAACCATGTTCTCTATGATTCTTATTCTGTTATAGTCCATAGAGAATAAACGGACCAACGGACCATCAAATGTGGATTTGGAAATGATATAATAATGTGAACTACGACATCACAGCTCTACTGCTACTACTCTATGATTCCTTTGATAAGAAAATAGACATCGCATTAAAAATCTTGGAAAATGCGCGCTGGTAATTCGCCCTGTAGCCCATTTGGGCCGACCTGCAAAACAAAAGATGCCATTTCCGAATTTATTATAAACTACTATTTTCTTTCCATCTGTTCACAAAATTCCCACCATGCACCAAAGTATGTACAGTGGAGCTATTATTAATTGGGAGACGCCCTGTAATCGGGCCATTTCGGATGACTCGTCCGCATTCGTTTTTTCGATGTTTGTCAATTTCCGATTTCCTTTCGCTCCAAACCGTTCGTCAAATCTTTTCCGTTATTGAATCAATGGAATGTACAAATATTCACGTCATGCGTTTTGTAACGGCCATTGATGTGCCTGCCAATATCCGCAACCTGCCATATCTCCATCCGATCGAGCACAATGACGGGTACGTATCACTTGGGCCAAATGAAATGAGATGTAAAGATGACTGAAATTTCAAGTAATTCAGTTCAGTGAACCTATCTGGAACGTACTATCTTTGTTAAGAAACCAAATGAGGATGACTTTTATAAACGATGTCAAGCCACCAGGAAAAAATCATCTCGCGTTCGAAATTGATACCAAGATATGCAATCACTGTTATCATACTGGGTGATTCACCTAAGAATGCTAAGAAAGAAATGGTGAATTGGTATGGCACCAGAAAAAGTGCATGAAGAAAATTCATGGAAATCGGAATAAATATATGGAACATTTCCAAAGTTGAACCCCAAAAATATGCCACTCTTCTTCCCAACACTCTTCTTCGCATGATCTTTGGCTGTTGCCAACTGCATCGTAAGCAACATGATCCAGGTTCAAAGCATCGAAATGGAGGGAAACTGAAAAGTAAACGTAGATACATATCAGGAAGGATAATACGATGTCGTGATATCACAGAAATTGTGTTATGAATTATGATTGGTTAGTCTAACGAATAATTTAAGGTTTTTTTTTCATCTGTTGACAAGTCGAAAGAAAACCTATAATGCTCTAAACGCTCATAGGACACACGTAGATTTTCGGAAAAAATATCGTTTGAAAAACAGATCGAAAGAAAAACAAACAAATTCCAAAATACATATTTTTTTCAGTATTTTCCACAATATTGGCAAATGCATATGGGTGTTCTTCCCATACATATCATTGCACATCAAATATCATTGGTATTTGAAAAAACTGAATTATCCGTAATTTTTTCCATTGGTATCATTATAAAATAATGTAATCTAGTATCAGAAACTATAAAAATAACAAAATGCGTGCATTGACGAAAATTTTTACTCTCAAAATCAAGGTTCAAGTAATTTCCAAGCCAGTCATCTTTGATTATCATCATCTTCTGATGGCCTGAAAGATTAACATTTCCTTCATGAGACTGATCGAAGTCCTCCCAAATAAATATTCATGTTGAATGCCGGTGTGCGGAATTTATTACTTTCGCATTTCAACTTTTCCCCCTCTGGCCAACACCCCCACAACGACACGTATCATTTAGCGAATCTGGATCGCATCAAAATATAAATTCAATCGCCAAAAGTGAAGGTATCGCATTTCGATTTGATCCACCGCTTTTTGTCATTTTGATTTATTTCATTTGAGCCCATCCGAAACCTTTGTGAGCGTAAATTGATACACTTTCGGACAAAAACTTCCTGGGAAATGTCATGGCAGGTTGTGAAATGATATCTATCTGCAGACTCAATAACCGTTTTGTTCAATTCAGAAAATCGATTCATCACAGGCAGATGTGATCTTTCTAGTCCTCTCCTCTGATCATCTAGTCTGATTTTGAATTTTGACCCCAAAAAGTGAAACTCCAATGTGTCCCAGTTGTGTTGTTCTGTAAACAACTCGTGAGCTTTCAAGCAGACAGTGTCATCTGCCAAACTCATTTTGACATGTCCACGATCCAGGATATGAGTATTTGACGCAGCGATCAAAAAACTGTTGGCAAAAAATTCTGATGTGCACTAATCATAATGCATAATGAAATGAGAATAGTGAATTCACTGATGCGCTTTTGTTTAAACCAATTCGCTTTACCTCCAAGTGATGTAGGAGTCGCGGGTTTACCTGAAGATAGCGCCATTATTTTACAAAAAATTGCGTTACGAATTCCATGGTGTCTTACGAATGTTTTGATTCCAGTCATTCGAATCTTTTCATCATGATTTCATCAAATATACAACAATTAGATACAGAAAAGTCTATTCATGTTTCAATTTTGTTTTATTGCAAGTTTGGTAGAACTGCAGTTCTCACTGTATTCAGTTCTGCCACCCTAAATTTAGTCGAATAATAGTGCCCTCTTCAGGAGAACTACTGACTCCTACAGTATCCAGATAAAGTGATTTGGTTTAATTTTCTAACCTTGCATTGGATAGGAATGCGCGCACCTGTCTTATTTCATGATGGCCATGCCATGGTCAGTATTGTCACATTTTATTGAGAAATACGACATTTTTAGTTGTTTTCATTCGAATTGAGTTGATAGTGTGAAATTATTCACTCAAATCTATTGTTTAGCGAAGTTTATCGATCCATAAATGTGTTAGAACAAAGAGAATCAGTTTTACTTGTTGTCTGAATATTTAAGATTGGTAAAAAATCCTAGTTCGTTCAGCCGTTTCCAAAAAGATCAGAAAACACCAAACGAGAGAGAGAGAGAGGCAACCAGCAGTGATCAGCTGACTGTTGGCAAAATTGGACGTTTCTTTGTTACACACCCAGACGAATCGATAGGTCTTTCTTCATCTTAAATTCGTGCATCAGGGAGAGAATATATAATGTAATATCTTTGTGCGAAATCCATTTATTGGAACCAATTTTAGATTTCATACGATCACCCTGTGAGAGACGAGAGTATCGATAAGTTTCCGACCAACTCAGCGAGCGATATGCCCGAGCGATTCCGGCTTTCCTGGTATGCCGAGAGCGAAACTACGCTGGAAACTCAATTAAAATATCGAAGAAGCAATTAGTATTAATATTTCCCCTTTGTGATATAGAGATCTGGAATCTCTTCGAAAGCCATTAATAATCAGGCGCTCATGCCCGCCATCTCGGTTATAGAGTCAATAGCTCACGAATCGCGCCGACAACATTTAATTCGAATAAATAAATTGGGCTACCATTCTTGCTGAATCGCCTGATATTTTTGTTTGAAAAGCCCCCTCTAATGGACGATTAGTCTCGAAGGGAATTCACAATTCAGGAAAGTGCCGCAAATTATCACGACAAATTCAGAGAGTGGGTGAAAGATTGGACAAACTCGTCGAAGCATAGGAACTGAATTCAAAGAACATTTCAGGTATAATCGATTCGACAGATCAACCGTCGGCCAACATATTCTTGAAACTGGTCATCCAATACCCTCAATTAATTTGAAACTTCTTGAAAATGTATCGAACAATCGAGAATGAATAGTTCTGAAAGTGTTTCCATCCATCGTTCTACCATACAAAAAATGAACCAAGATCTTCCTCCTATTCCATACTCTCGATTATTCGATTTGCTGACTTGACAATCATATATAATTCCATGTATAAATAGAAGGAGTTACTAATATCTCTTACTTCTCAGGTCTTTTCGTAGGCTCTTCTAAATATCAGGCGGTATTTTGGCTATGTTATTATTTTGAATTTGAAGATTTCAAAAAAAAAGGAGGAGAAAAAAACCTCATACACTCCATCAATGAATAGAATTTTATTCACAAAGTCTCAATTTTTTCCTATTATAAAAAGTCATTTTCCTAATTCGAAATACGAAAGCAAGATAAAATTGCAAAAGTCTGTTTATCATGAAAAAAAAACGAATCATAAAGAATGTATTCTAAGGTATCGTCTATTCTATAAGGCTTTACAGCAACAATTAGTTCTCTATTTTCTGAAAACTGGCAAATTGTTCATGGTTTCGAGGCGCTGCGGTAATAAATTGGAGTGTCGTATAAATTTATAAAAACAGCCTCTTTTATATAATGACGTTTTATACTGAGCACATTCACATGGGCATCCTTTCGGCGCATTTCATGGTGGTGGTCAAAAATATAACCATAGAATTATGATTTATTTTTTTCTACATAACAAAGATATTGACAGACGATTGAAGCAGGAACAGTAAGAAATTCAATGCTCTCGAAAATACCTCAAAAGTATCAGTGAATCTCGGGATAGGAATTATCCTAACTGCACTTTTCTGGGCCACGAATGTCTCTTGATGTCGTGAGCCTCCACAAAATGAAATACCGTAACTCATTCTGGTAAAGTGCAGTAGTCTTTTCTATGCTAAAGATCTCCAAACTATCAAGAAAAAACATTATTGGTTCTCCTTTTGTGTTGTCGAAAGATGATTGAAAATGGGTGGGTACAACAGTCAAGAAAGGAAGTCATTTTGAATGAATATCCTACAATGGCTCTGAAAGTTTGGAATCACTTTCTCTAATGGCTGACTCTTTTCCAACCACGATGCGATATCCAAATGCGATTTCAATCGTATCATGATACTTAGACATTCAAGAATTTAGGGATACTGAAAGAAGGAAAAATCATGAAAAGGTCTAGATACGTCATCAAAAAAGACTCGTACAATACCGACAGAAAAAAAATGCACATTCTGAAGTATGAAAGGTTCATGAGGAGTGTTCCAAGGAGAAAATTGATCTAAATGGATCACTCGCATCGTAAACAAAGCATTCAAACCCTCCAGACAACGTGCAGTAGCGCAAAATATCTGTCCCACTTCTGATTCCCACTTCTGATTTGCCTACCTGCAAGCTCTGCGGTCGTAATTCACGGCGTATTAATTGCTATACGCCAGCAAGTTTCGCTAAATGTGTATCCCTATGGTGGAAAGACAAAAGAAGCCACTGCCGACTGCAGAAATCGCATCATAAAACACTGCGAACGGATTCTACCGGTGGAGAATAACTTTCGAGGGGGAAGAACAGGTTGTGGCGTGTACTCTTACATTTTCTGCAGTGCCAGCGAGAAACCATTCATTGTTACGACCTGAAGGTAAACATGCTTCCGTCTGATAATAATGTCGACGTTATGCTTCATGAATTTTAAAGTGTAACTTTTGATGTCGCGTTACAGCCGGCGCGGAGTAGAAGTAAAACGGTCATGGCGGCGCCCATGGCTCGCATCAACTAGCCGTGTAGCATTCCCACTTATTCGTGCAAGTGCTCCGCAGTATTTTCGTGATTTGATCAATGTATTGA
Source organism: Gastrophysa polygoni (assembly GCA_963576655.1). NCBI lineage: Eukaryota > Metazoa > Arthropoda > Insecta > Coleoptera > Chrysomelidae > Gastrophysa > Gastrophysa polygoni. The sequence goes on along the minus strand of OY755091.1, from coordinate 3,905,474 downwards.
TGTCGATGTTGTTGTTCGACAAAACAAATCTATAAATCTGCAATAACAATTGTAAAATGTTATGTATTCCGTACTCTGATATTGAAATTGGAATTTGAAGTTGTGTATCTTTTGTCTACTATGGATTTCATATCATCATTCTCATTTTCCAATTAATGATTTGAGGTTATAAACGCGATTTCAATACCCTAAATCGAGTGATATTCCGAAAATTTTCAGTTGGATATATACAATCCGAAAAAAGTTTCACTTACATCCTGGTTTCATGAAACCACACAATCCTACCCCAAAATCATATCCAAACTGATCTTCAGTTGTCTGGCAGCTGTTCAGATTATTTATAGACTGTAATAGCAAGACCGGTCCTAGATATAGTCCCTGTGGGATACCTGCAAATGAGAAGACGTTACGTTAACGAGTTGACACCGGTCATGAAGATGAGGTGAGATACATCTCAAAAATTTTCGGTATCGTGGCTCTATTCACGAGATGCATATTTAAATACCACTAAAGATGGTGAAGAGAGAATGACGAGGACACAAGGAAAGATCGCAATGTACTGCGATAGTCATGAAGAAAAGATCATTCCAGAGACAATGAAAACAATCATAATTATGATGCTTATAATAATATGGATAATGAAATTTCAGGCATATCAGCCTCTTAGATCCGTCAGTATCTCATATCATCATCTCAATTCTCAGCCTCACAGTCTGAGATTCCTTAGCGATCACGAAATGCATAGGTTCTCTAGTGTCACTTCTCATCCTCCGAAGCAATCTGTCCGAAATTTCGCAGTATACCACCAAGTTCTTTTCACATTCCTGGTGTCAATAAAATACAAATCGGGAAAAACACAATCGCCTAGTATTTCCAGACATTCATCCACTCGTCTCAGCGAATGAACGGCATGCACAGTGATATAGGTACACTTTCCTGGCAAGTACCGCGAAAGTGCATCGCACAAAGAGCAATTGTTATCACCGCAGCGGATCGCACCCCTTTTTGCGATCTGCGAGGGCTCGAAATTGACGGAGCGGAAAATAATGAGCGAGCCGAGTCAGCAAGAGTTTACGGATACGTCGGCGGTACTCGAGCCATTACCGAGATGTATGCGACTGATACATCACGATCCCGCCGGTCGGTTCTATGTGTGGCGGGTAGGCGAGTGTGGAAAAGATGCTTTTTGCGACGCGCTCCTTCCCTTTGATTGATTTCGAGGAACGATTGGACAATCGACTCGATATGACCTATGGCGAGAGTTTTGCCACGCACTGGAGACAATTGATAGAGTCACGCACTGATGTGGGTTCAAGGTTGCTGGAAAAATTGCAGTTTCACCTTTCTTTGGCCCCGAAACAATACTCGAAAATAAGAAAACGTCAACTGAAGGCAGAACTACGAAACTGGGCAACAGTCCAACCTAGACGAGTAGTTTAATAGGCAAGTCAAGTTCGCTACAACAGTTGAGTATTCTCCAAATTGTTGAGTTGTCCTCACAACAACTCGAAGAGCAAGCTAGATAGGTAATATAAATACTTTACACTTTGAAACCTGTCCCAGCAATGAGATGAAGAGTTCATCAAAAAGTCATCGTCAACATTGACTGACCATTTACATATGAATACGATAGGACTGGCAGAGGAATTTCTATGCTGGTTTCGTCAGAAAGATGAGTAAAGAGCAGCACACATTATCTGAAACAGAAAGGGACATGCCGAGACAGATTTTCAACGTTCGGAAAGGGAATACAGGAGGATACATGGAGGATTCATAAACCATTTAGCAAACAGCAAATCTCTGGCCTCTTTCTTTCCCAGTATATGATTTATCAACAGATTGAGGGCCACGGCCAAGTTGCCTGGCATCGTTCGTATTATATCCGTGTATATTCGTATTGTATTTTCACCAACGTCATCCAAACGTCTAACATTATATGGCATAGAATATATGCTTTATTCATTCTCGATGAAAGTTCATTTCGAAATTCGTTGAACACTTATTTATTCATTTCCGAGCTTTATATTTCAATTGGAAAATCTAATTCTCTAATTCCTTTTGATTGAAAATATCCTACAAATGTAAAATCCTCTCTCAATGCAATGTATTTTGTACATTCGTATATGAGCTCTCGAATTGAAATTGCGAATGGGCAACTTATAGTAAGTATATCCAAGATATTCGACAGACATCTGAAGAGTCGCATTTTCTACCCTTGCCCTGTGTGTATATCAGTTATAAATAATGATTATTGATGATAACATATTTCTATTCGAATAGTAGTACTGAGAAAACTAAAAATATACTTCATACTCGTCTTGTCATTTCTCATACACAAAAACAGAACTCTGTAAAATTTTGGGAATTGAACGAATTCAACAAGTTGGAATACATCCGACTGTCATACATGTACTGGTTCTAATGACGTCCAGAGTCTCGTATTGGTACTGGCCCATCAATGTTCACAGGAATTTTGCCGTTCTGGCCATTTCTGGCCAGCATAAGGCCCTACCAAATTTTTTTGTTATGGAGTCTTGAGGTAAAGACGGGACTAGAATGAGAACTTCAAACTCTTTTATGAGGGCAGACAGAATAGAACTGAAATGGTCCCGGTGTAGAGATTGATAGTAGCTCTAACTCAAGATCTCTAACCCAATCTAATGTAGTAGCAGGAGAGAAATGGATATTACCACCGTTTCCAGCCTTCCAGTTTTCCAACTGTAAAAGGAAAGTCAACACAGATGGAGAGGTATCGAGGAACGATACTGTCAAAAATTTCCTAGGCAATGAAAATTTTCAGTTTCCTTGTTTAAATTCATAACCAATTATATAGATGGCAGTTGACAACCTTTATCCAGTTTTCTTGTTAACCCTTGTACCGTACAGAATAATCTCAAAAGAGGGCCATGTCTACTATTTCAGTTTTGAATTTATCTTGTACAGTTGGTACTCGTACCCGTACAAAATGGCGATTGATATCATATTGTATCACTCAACTTTCAATATGTTCCAAACCTTCTTACTGAAGAGTGCCTTTGATTTCAAACCCCCCTAATGGGGCTCTCGAATAGATGGGTTTGAATCCCATTCTATTATATATTCTTAACATTTCTACTTTAATGTGTTGACTTTCATCTCTAACCATGTAAGTTAAACATAACCTATAGGATTATCACCACGCCTTAGGCAAAAATAATTTTTTCACCTTACTTAATTTCTTGTAGATTCACGCCGATTGTTGAGATTGAAGATGGACATATATATGTCCGAAACATGTCTCACCATTTACAATTAAGCCAACCACATCAATAAATATTGTGGAGATGACTTTGAGTTTTCCTACTCTAATTCAAATAATATCCTCGGCAATTTCAATCGAGAAATCTCCAAACCTATTCGAAACTAGTGAAAACAATGTTCATACATTTCCTGATATCTTCGAGGCCGTAGAAAAGATTCGCTCTCCACTCTCGATATCTCTCTGTCTAAGTGAAGGAAGTAGTCCATTCTCGAAGTGGAGTTAGTAGATTAGAGTAGGAAAGAAGATGACTTTGAGTTTTCCTACACTCTCTCTGAGGTCTGTTTTCGGAATATTTCCGCTCGAGATGGAAGAATACCGTAGATCGTAAAGGTTGAAAACCCCATCTCCGACTGCCGTGCTTCACGTATCGCCCCGTAAGTTTCGCTAAGAGAAAAGCAGACCGTGCAGAGGTGAACGCCAGAAATCACTACCGCCTCGGAAAACAAACGACAGTCGGCCGCGTCACGCTCCGTGCGGAACACCCGCTCGACAGTCATTTGTTACGCCAGCATCGCCTCTAATTCAGCGTCTTTTACTTCCTCCGGTATAATTTCCACATGGAGAGGCGCATAATAATGATATGTGGTCGCTGTAATGACACTTTATCGTTATTATCGGAGGTTGAACGAGGATTTTTTGCGGACTGGCTTACGAAAAATTTCGCGAAATGTGTGTCGCGTGCGTTGCCAAACTGTTGATCGTGGTGGTGGGGTTGAATGGGGTGGTTTGTGATCGAGATGACGGTCAATGGATCAGGGTGAGTTTTTTTTCTGCAGAAACTACCTTTCCACCAATAAAGAGAATACAGAGAATTTTGCGCAAAATCCAGTGACGTACTCATTTTTTTTTTTCGTGGTATGGTTTTTGGAAGTACGACACAAACATATATTTGTTTCTATAAAACACCCTGTATTTCATCATCTCAATGAATTCGATTTATTGTTTCTACAAAATGATGTATATTACTCTCTAGATTAGATTCTCAGAAATGCTGAAAAACACTAAATCATTGTATTTTAGTGGATTTTTGATAGTAGGTCACGGATTTTCCATGTAAGAGAGGTTCCAATTGAGGCATTTTCATTCTTGATTTTTGTATAGGAAGAGTGAGCAAAGAAGAAGAACAAGAACACTAATTCACTAACAGGAAACAATAAACGGGTACCGTGTGTATTTTGTGTTAGTGAATAAGTTCGCATTCTTCTTCCTGACTCACTTCTTATAAAAAAATCAGAATTGAAAATTTCTAACCAACGTTTGGTCAAGTCTGAAACGCACTGGCCAGCTGGTTCACCAGATGTGAATCTGCCAGACTTCTTCCTTCGGAGATATGTGAACAATTATGTTTATGTGCAGACCTCCCGAATAGAAGGCGAACTTAACTGATTTGTTATCAGTTATTTGAAGTAATCAATTGAGTTGTTACAGAATTACGAATCTTTCCTCATTATAGAATACAATAGAATTGAATAGAAATTTATCGACTATTTCATGTACCTACATGGCAGGTCAAGACATTTATACATGTGAATTTGTAGAAGACGAATATTTTCATTGAAGTACATATTTTTGAAATCATAAGGTCAACTGTGTGATGTATTCCTCTTGAGAAATCAGCACTTAGGTATTCCTTAACGGAGTAGAAACCGTAACCTGACAAAAAATTTTTTGGGTATTTCAAATCAAGTCAAGGATTTCGAGAGTTTCGTGCAGATACTTCTGACCGATATCTAGGATGTAACAGGAGATTTTTAGGTACTTCTTATTGTATTGTACTGATGAAGGTCATAATGAGCAGTGAAAGTAATTAATGGGTGTTCAGGAATCTCAAGAAGGCTTTGATATATGAAAATTGATGGTAATGTCAATATTTTCAGATCAACAAATATTAATTGTTTACATGCGTAGCAGTGAGAAAATGTCATCACCATGTCATTGTTGACATGGTAATTTCGAATTTCCAACATCACGTTGCACAAAATAATAAGAAATACAAATCAGCAGTTTTCAAAAATCTCTTGGTGATGGTTACGATTATTATGATTTCTGTCAGTACCACAGTTCTGGCGCTCTTTCCGTCTACCGACTACTTTACATGTGATTGTAAAAAAAACCCCAAGTAAACCGTAAAAATAAAATGGCTACATTCCATACACGTCTCCTGTGTCACCCAGTATATATTTCTTTCTATCTTATAACCTTGTGTGACATCCTCGCGCCTTCATTACAGTACCTGGAAACAGTTAGAAGAGGAGCAGTTTTTTTCTTCACGGTTTTTAACTTCAAAACAATGTAACGCTCGCTGACCCAAAATCGGCGAATCGAAACGAGGAGGAAATTATTCAGTGAAATCGTTGCCTTGTCGTCATTTATGTCATCCTTGATTTCCCTGAATTCATTAGCCTGGAATCGGTGATGTTTTTGTTAGAAGATGAAACGAATCATGTTGTGTCCCATTCTGGACACAAAACGAAATTCCAGGGAATTCTAGGGAATTCCAGAGTTATTCTAGGCTCACCTAATGGCTAACCGAACACTAGAAATATTTTCAAAGATCTGTTGTTTGCTTCAATTCCATATATTCAACAGAATATTTGATGCTATTCAACGAAAACGAATATAAAGAATTTCAGTTTTTCCATACTTCTTGAAAACAATGGTGATCAGCTATGATTTTCACAACTCTGTCAATTTTCCCGAGTCTTCATCTTTGACAGTTTCTGAGATCTCAATGGTGAGTTGATTTGTTGTAGGAAAACAAAACGAAGAACCCGGTATAATACATAATTTTCCACTTACTATGCGACCAGTTTTCCTCGATAAGATATTATGGTACTTGTACATTTCGACCTCTGGAACCCGAATTTCGAATTGTAATAGGGGGAAACATTAGTTTCCAAGATAACCAAGGAAAATTGAAAATTCACGTCCTCTGTTCGGCATGTTTTGAGTAGGTACAGATCTACCCAAACTTTCACTTCATACCTCCATTTTACGTTCGAAGTCGAAAATGAAGAAAAAAATTTCGTTGAAGCTAAATCTAAGTTCTTCAGCACTTTGGATTGAGATGAATTCATGATTTTTCTTATGAAGGCCGCTGTCAAATGAGAATCTGTGTCACAACAACTCGTTCTGTGAGTCAAAATAATGTCACAGATTCCCATTTGACAGCGTCATTCATATGAAATAAGGTGAGTTCACCTCCATCAAGGATGTTAAAGAAGCTGAATTGAACTTCTTCATTTATTTCTCTTCTTGTTTTCACTCTATGAATGTATAATGAGAATTTAAAAGGTATCCCTATGTTAGGATATCCTGTCAAAAAGAAAGAAAGGTGAATTTCGAACATTTTTTCAGATTATATCGAGAAATAAAGGTTTCTACCCTTTCTCATTGTGAAATTCGAGTTTCTCAGGTTGAAATATGAGAGTACCAAAGAACATTTGAAAAAATATGGATCATGAAGTGCAAAATTACTGTAACGTATATTGCAAGGACCGCATTTTTCGTAGCTCGCAATGAACTATGAGATGTTTTATTCGAATCGAAAAACTCATGTTAAAAAGATGGGTGGAAACAGTTGCTCACTCACACCGTACCTTTCTAATAAATATATTTCTTGAGCCCGATCATCCTGTATCTAATAAGTACTGATTTTTGCAGGGCACTAGCACCGACCTGAACCTCGCCACGCAATTTCTGAGGGAATACGACACAGAAGCCTCAGAAATGTGCTTCCGGGTCAACTCCGCCCAATGGCAGTATTCCACCAACATGACGGACCTTCTCAAGCGCAAGATGGTCGAGGAACAAACTTTGAAAGCCAAATTCGACAAGCTAACTTGGAAAAGGGCCGTCTTATTCGACTGGACGAAAATGACGGACCCTGTGATCAGGAGACAGTTGAAAATGTTGACCACCAATACAAGAGCAAGTTTGTCAGATGAAAAATATAATGAGGTATGAAAAATAGGAAAAATTTTCAACTCATCATACGATTCATATTTCCGTAATTTTGCACTTATCATGCGATGGGTTTTTATCGATTTCTTTTTTTTTTTTCGGTACTCACGTATTTCGACCTCAGGAACCCGAATTTGATAATAGAACGTGCGCAAACTCAAATTTTTCGAGATATTCCAGGAAAAGGTATGAAAATTAATCTTCTTTCTTCGGCTCGTTTTGGGTAAGCATGGAGTTTCTTTTCTCGCACAGGATACTTTTTATACCTTCCTTGAACATTCAAGAAGTCAAAGAGAAGAGAATGCATCCTCGAATTAGTTAGATCAACGTTCTTTAGCATCTAGGAGGGAGGTGGATCCAGCATTTTTTATATGGACGGCGCTGTCAAATGAGAATCTACGTCAGAATCACTCGTTCTGTGAGTTAAAATATCACAAATGCACATTTGACAGCGCCGTCCATATGAAAGAAGGATTCAAAGATGATAAAGACAATGAATTAAACTTCTCAAAGGATTTTTCGCCTTCTTTTCAGCTTCTAGAATAAATGAGGAAGATATAAAGAGTATCTTATGTGAGAAATGAAACTTCGAATGGCTATGGTGCCTACCCAAAACAGAAAGAGTAATTTTCATATTTTTTCCTGAAAAAATATAATCTATAAAATATATCTCGAGAAATATTAATTTGCGCACGTTTCTATTGTAAAATTCAGGTTCCTGAGGTCGAAATACTTAAGTATTCTTAAATTTTTCGCACATAATACTTTTCATATCTTCATTACACATTCAAGGGGTCAAGAAGAGACAAAAACATCATCGAATAAGAATCATTTAATTTAATATAGAGGTGATGGATTTAACTTGTTAGGATGTTTTTCCTTTTTGATTCCTCGTATGTATAATGAAGGTATGAAAATTATAGTATGTGAGAAATGTCTATTGGCTATGATGCTGGATGATGGAAAATTAGATGCATACTAGAACTACCGCTCACCTTATGGGGCGAACAATCATCTCCATCGTCCATTCGAATCACAGTCAGGGGCACACAACACAAACCAACCGAGATGGTCGTTCAATTAGTCAATATCAGACGTTATATTCGGAACTCGCGAAATCAGCTTCATTTTAAAAAAACACGAAAATCAATTCGATTTATCAGATATTTTCACAGTCCACAGGTGTGATAGAACCTTCCGCATTTTATAATATACATATAACATACGTATAAATTACGCGTGTATATCTGCAGATATTCGAAAACGCACTTCAATTATTGTTGACCCGAATCACCCGAATGAATGAAGAAAACAGGCAAAAAACGCTCAAAGTTGCCATGTTTGTGTCATTTCATAATAAATTGTAAGACGTCAGCAGTGCTCAGAGCCAACTGTATCATTTTTCTTTTCGTTGACACCAGATTGTAATAGATCATTGATTCCTCCACAGAATGAGGTGTATGTTCTTCATATATCAAGCAGAAATCATGGAGAATTTCGGAATAGCCTATCATTATTGGTTATTGAAACAGTATATCAAATAGAATTTTTCTTTGCATGGCATTGAAATCAAAAAATTGTAGCATTCACTGTGGATCCATTCGTTTGTGTTGACAGATATGATTGTGTTGACGATATTTACTTTGTTCTTGACAAAATGAAGCTATTTTATATAAGGTGGTCCGGTAAGCCGACAAAAAACTGTCAAAATTAATGAAACACATTCAGCTACGTATATAGAGTGTTTTTGATATATGAGCAAAAATATTTCCAAGAAAAATTCAACAACTAGTCTTTCAATCACTCTAGATCTAGGAAGTTATTATATTGAAAAAAGCAAGTACTTCTCTAGAGATGTTCAGGATTTCTCTGGAGATTTTGTCAAGTTATGCGTACGACATGATAGAAACATCTGTTCACAACCCATTCAAGGAAGATATTTGCATAAATGCTATACTTCTGTATGATCCACCGTTTTTGAGAATAAACTCCACATGAGCACATGAAATTGAGAATCTAAGAAAAGGTCTATGATAATTTTGATAATATCTCTAAATGGATCTCTAAATTTCGAGCAGAATGATCAGACTTTTTAATCTTTATTGAGTACTTTTACTACTTCAACAGCGGAAATGGAGTTTAACATGCAATGAAAAGCGTCTCAAGAAATTACCATAAAGTGGATCTCACTAATGAAATTACAGATATACCATCTGATATCGGAAATGAAGGAGATATACGCAACAACCAGAGCCTGCGCTTACTCACCTAGTACACCCAACAACGAGATGGCTTACTGCGATTTGGATTTAGATGACGTACAGGCTATCATGGCCAAATCCAAAAACCACTTCGAGTTGGCCCATACGTGGAAAGAATGGCATGACAAGATTGGGCCGCCATTGAAAAATAAGTTCATGAGATATGCTGACTTAGCCAACCAAGCTGCAAGACTCAACGGTAAGAAGTAACGAACATGCTCTTGACAGTTTGGAGGTCGTCAACATCGGGAAAGACTTTACTAGACAGACAATTCCACAACTTTGCCGTTCTATTGATGAATGATGCTTAGTAGAGTGAAGTTCAAACTCTGAATAGTGAACAGTATTCCAGGACAAGTCGAATTTGCGCCACGCAGATCATGACGATGCTGTTGGTGCTGATACCAAGCATGTGCATATTGACTTCATAGGAATACTCTCGTCGAGTCCATCACATTTTCAGATCCTCATTTGAAAATAATAATGGCTTGTTCCATTACTCTAGAGATTATACTGATCACAGATAGTAGTTCAATCAATCGATATTTGTTTGGAAGGATTTTTTTGGCCCTTTTTTGGGATCGGCTGGACTCTAGTTATTCGGGTATCAGTTGGGGTGGTTCTCCGAATATAACTTTCAATATCAAAATATTTGAGTGCAAAAACTCTTAGTGAACTGTTGTCTTAACTCTTCGAAGGTTGGTTTCACCAAGGTTCAGAAAATATCCATAAACTTTGGTCGTTTTTGGTGATCGATTCACAAAATCGTATGGAAGCTGGCAATTATTCCATTGCTACGAACCCTTTCTGACTTCAAGACTTCGTTGTAATAGCCTTGCGGAAGGGAAGTATGAATTGCTGTGAGGACTTCCTGAGGAAGTTACTAGTGTTTCAGTCTACAGTGGTAAGGTCGTAAGTTCGAACTCTGCGCTAGACTGACCTTTTTTTGATGGATCATCTTTTTTGATATCTCTTCCAATAAAATTCTCCTTCATCGTGGCCAGTAGGATCGAGATTTTGTATTTGGGGTTCCCGTTGACCCACTGCATTCATGGCTTTACAATTGTGAGAAGATTGTGAGATTGTAGGATTTGTTAGTATACTCACTATAGCTACCTAGCATATTCTTGGTTTACATTTTTCAACTGTACTTCACATGTACGATACATTTTGTGTCCTATTATGTTCGGGAATGGGCTGCTATTAATGTTGTCTATTGCCACAAAGTGCACTTTCGATTTGGTTTAATGTAATGGTTTGATGTAAAATATTTCGAGCAGTGTGATGAATTGCAGTCTCGAGAATCCTATACCGGTTGTTTTTCCGTAGACTGGCGCAAAAAGTATCGACAAATATCATTTTCCATGAAAAAAACCTGTAACACTCATTTGGCGAAACAACTCATTAACAAATGAAAGGCAATGATGTCTTCTTTCCCGAACATATAATAAATTCTCCTTTTTGCAATGCTTCATGATTCTTTGGAACCCTTTCTCTCTGCGCCACTGCTTCAATGACTTTCCCGAAGGTTTCCTGGACGCCGGGGAAGAGATGCGCTTCCTCTACGAGGACCAGGACTTCGAGAACGAGCTGGCCCAGACGTTCCACAAGCTGCAGCCGCTCTACAAGGAGCTGCTCACCTACGTCAGAAGGAAGATGATCCAGCAGTACGGAGAGCAGGTGGTGAGGCCGGAGGGGCCGATTCCCGCCCACATCCTGGGGAACATTTGGGCCCAAGACTGGACCAACATCGCCGACATCGTCCTGCCGTACCCGAAGTTCGCCGATATGGATGTCACTGTGGAGATACTGAGACAGGGTTTCACCCCGCTGAGGTGAGGCACGAGTACACGTAGCGGAAATCCTGTTTTCTGGTCTGCTTCAGGATGGGGAATACTCTTTTTCCATCTTTTGACGACACTGAAGGAACTTACTTGAAGATGTTTTTAATTCCATCCAAGCAAAAGCTTCCAAATCTTCTGGCGAGATGGCTCTAGCTCAATAAATACTGTGGAATGACCAATACTGTTATGACTTCACTTTGATAGGATGTGGCTTCACCACAGTATTCATTCAGGAGAAGGGAACTTTGTTGAATACGTTCCCAATTCCAACCAAGCAAAAGCTACCAAATCTTCTGGAGAGATGGCTCTAGCTCAATAAATACTGTGGAATGACCAATACTGTTATGACTACACTTCGATGGGATGTGGCTTCCCCACAATATTCATTCAGGAGAAGGGAACTTAGTTGAATACGTTCCCAATTCCAACCAAGCAAGAGCTACCAAATCTTCTGGAGAGATGGCTCTGCCTAAATGAATATTGTGGAAAGGCCAATGTTGTGAAGGTCACAGTTCGATGGGATGTGGCTTTTCCACAGTATTTATTCAGGAGAAGAGAACTTAGTTGAAGACGTTTCCAACTCATTAAGCAAAAGATTCCAAATCTTCTGGAGAGATGGCTCTACCTAAATATATATCGTGGAAAGACCAATATCATTATGACCACAGTTTGAAGCGATGTGGCTTTTCCACAGTATTCATTCAGAAGAAGAGAACTCAGTTGAAGATGTTTCCAATTCCAACCAAGCAAAAGCTACCAAATCTTCTGGAGAGATGGCTTCACCTGAATAAATATTGTGGAAAGGCCAATGTTGTGATGGTCGCAGTTTGATGGGATGTGGCTTTTCCACAGTATTTATTCAGAAGAAGAGAACTCAGTTGAAGATGTTTCCAATTCCAATCAAGCAAAAGATACCAAATCTTCTGGAGAGATGGCTTCACCTGAATAAATATTGTGGAAAGGCCAATGTTGTGATGGTCACAGTTCGATTGGATGTGGCTTTTTCACAGTATTTAATCAGTTGAAGCCATTTTATTGCCAGAAGATTCATGTCAATATCTATGAAAATGGGAGACATCGGTCGCTTGGCTCTAGAGAGGCCAATGAATTCACGAGTGTAGTATATCCGATTAGGCGAATGTCTTTCTTCTGAAAATAATCCAACAGCTGTGTAACTGACCTAATAGGGTCTGCAGTCTGATTCAAATTGTTGCTTTCCAAGCTCCACGCTTTACCAATGTTCTTTGTCTGTATACCCTTATAGGTGTTTTTTTCATTGATTGTAATTTCACATATGTAATTTATTTATTGGGCAGAGTGCCTCATTCAAATAATTGCCGAGTTGATGCTTGCCCATAGAATATCAAGCACCCAGCATGCAAAGCAAAAGTCCAATGATAATCTAGCTTTCTATATAATCTAGTTAGTCTCATTTCGGACAAACCGTATACTCACCAATTCCAAAGATGATTCTATAATTCAGGATGTTCCAAATGGCTGAAGAATTTTTCACCTCCATGGGATTGAAGCCAATGCCTCCCGAATTCTGGAGGCACTCGATGTTCGAGAGACCCAACGGAAGGAAAGTTCAATGTACTGCAAGTGCTTGGGATTTTTGCAATAACATTGATTTCAGGTGTAGTAACCCACTCAATAAAGCTAGAGGAATCATATAATTTACTTGATAACTCGTAGGATCAAACAGTGTACGGAAGTGAACATGAAGAACTTGCTGATGATACACCATGAGATGACTCATATCGAGTACTACTTGTATTATTCGAATGAGCCATATCTTTTCAGAGATGGAGCTAATCCAGGTATGTTGATATGCATTTCCCAGATATGCGTGCCATAATTCCACAAAAATACATAACATTCCAATAACTTTCAAATCATCAATTGAAAATGTCATCAGTTTGTTGCTTTCAATCTTACCATGACTCATATATGTGTGACTCCCTGTATGATATCAAGAAGTGTCTTCAGTCGCCATAAATACATTATTCACTTTTTAAGGTTTCCACGAAGGTGTTGCGAACGCCATAGTCCTGTCCATTTTCAACTTGAAGCACTTGTGGAGAGTCGGTCTATTCAACAACAACACTGACAACTACGAGTTGAACATGAACTTCTTGATGTTGATGGCTCTCAAGAAGGTTGCTTACGCTCCTTTCGCCTACCTTGTAGACCAGGTAATTGAATATATTGATAAATAATTCAAAAAAGTAAGGACCACAGTTGGATCCCTGAGGTATACCTGGAGATATAGTAAAGATGTACGTTTCCAACAATTCCGAAAAAAAAAATAAGAATGGGGTTAAATTAGACTGAAATGACCCTTATAAATTCACCAAAAATTATCAAAATTCATCAAAAATTACCATATCTTAGAAGTGGCTTTGCTTAGTTTGAGTCACAGGTTTTTCTATAAATGAGAGAGGAGCTAAAGATTCGCATCATCTACAATTTGGAATATGATTTAGGGGGTCTTGTACACTCAAGTTTTTTAGTATGATTTTTGCCATACAAATAAGAGATTAATGAAACACATATCTAATAGTTATGACAGACATTCGGAGCACATAATTTCCCCACTTCCTTGTACCTATTCTCATTTTGGAAACAGTATTTTTTCACTGCAAATTGAGTATAAATAACTTGGCATTGAAAAATTCCGCAAAGATGAAATAATATTCTAATTGTGTTGAAAACTGATGCAGATTCGTTCCCGAAACGTCCACTAAGAAAAGTAGAATTTTCGTTTTTGTTTTTATCAAAAATATACTTATTTTTCCCATTTTTTTTTCAAAAACAAGGTGTCACCGACATATAGAGAATTCTTCTTTTGGTATCTGAAGGTGCAGAGACATGTTGAGGTAGATCACAAATCTGTCCTCACTTAGAAATATATTGAAATAATTATTATAATTTCTATTTTCATTTTAAGACACGAGGAGAGAAAATCTCACACAAAATCTGGATAAATTTAAAAATTAAACTTCCGTACACTTCGAAAATATCATAACTCACAACTCACAACTCACAACACGTCACAACTCTGCCTGAACTCGCATGATTCCAGTGGCGTTACGACCTCTTCGACTCGGGCGTGGCCCGCATGAACGTCGACTGGTGGGACCTGCGCTTGCGCTACCAGGGCGTCGTCCCGCCCGTGCCCAGATCCGACGCCCACTTCGACGCGGCGGCCAAGCGGCACGTGCCCGCCGACGCGGCCTACTTGCGATACTACGTGGCGCTGCTGCTGGAGTTCCAGGTGTTCCAGAAGATGTGCGACGCTGCCGGACATGCCGGTGCGCTGCACAGTTGCGACGTGTACAGGTCCAGGGACGCGGGAAGGGTGTTGATGTGAGTTTTTCCGTGTTTCTTTCTTACCATAATTTGAATCATTTTCACAGGTTCTTGGGATTCTCTCTCCTCGTTTCTAAAAATGAAATAAGAAATTATAACAATTAGTTCAATATATTTTTAAACAATAAATCAATACAAAATTTCTCTTCTAGGTATCTGAAGTTAAATTTCATCCGCAGTGACATTCTGGAGCAGATCATAAATCTGTCCTTACTACAAATATATTGAATTGATTATAAGTATGATTGCTATTTTTATTTTCAGAATCGAGGAGAAAATCCGTAAAAATCTGTAAAAATCAATATATTACCTCTTCAATTACCATACAGACAGTATTTATACTTTGAATCGTTTTTCAAACATTTCCTATATGTACTTGGATAAAATTCATTGAAGTACAAATTCAATTTTGAGTTTCAAGGTTGAATTAAAGTTGAATGGGACCTCTCGAACGTTCGCGAAAATCATTTGCCACTTTTGTTTTTGGGCGCGTTATATTCGAATCTATAATATTCCTAATGTCTGAAGAAAAGAACTTCTTGAATGTCTGTCGAAAATATATCCAAAAGCCATTCTATAAGTTCTGAATAGCTTTGAAGCTAACTTACTTTAAACTATGTTATACCAAAATACTTCATCACAAATTTAATATCTACTGTAAATATAATTGAAATACCCACATATTTTTTTTGTTTAATTCATTTTGTCAAGGAGTTGAAAATATCGAACTTGAAGTCTAATGAAGACTTAATGAAACAGACAATTGAATTTATCGACAGCAAATATCAAAGTATGAATTAAATATTGGCACTCAGTTTTTCACAATGATTATTGCTGTTTCTTTTCACATCATGACTGTTGAATCATATGAGACAAATTCAAACAGCAGGATATCCAGAAAGTATTCAAAGTGTTTTACTTCATTTTCAGTGATGTCATGAAACCTGGAAAATCGAAACACTGGAGGCAAGTCATCAGGTCAATGACGAGAGGTGAAACAGACCGCATATCTCCAGACGCGATGTTAGCGTACTTTGATCCCCTGTTGATCTGGCTCAGGAATCAGAACCGAGATGAAAAAATCGTGGGATGGACTACTTTCAAGGAAGACAAAGCTTTGTTCCAGCCCCTTATCTATGCTGGTTGTGTGCACCTAACGTCAAAATCAAATATCGTTTTTGTAGCTCTTCTAGTTATTTTCCAAATTGTAAATTGAGGAGAATGGATGTTGGAAAATCCAATTCGAATGTTGACAACCTTAAAATCTATCTCTCAATGCAAAAAAAATACCAGGAATGGTGAAATCTTAAAATCTTCAAATAAGTATTAACTTTCAATACTGAGGTGAAAACCTTTTGAGAAATTACAAAATGAACACTGTAGAGAATAGAATCAAATATGTGATCTTAGAAATAATGACCATTTACAAGTGGGTTAATTTGAAATGTTTCAATAAATCCTGTTTCATAGTTTGGTATTTTTATAGAAATCCTTCTGTACTATGTAGAACATCTGTGCATTATTTACATTCTGATCTTCTTGGTATATGTTTGAATGTTCAATAGCCAAACTCCTACAATTATGTCCCGTCTGCTGAAAATCGAGAAGTACCTTGCATCAAATTGAAACTGTATAA
Organism: Gastrophysa polygoni; assembly: GCA_963576655.1. Taxonomy (NCBI): domain Eukaryota; kingdom Metazoa; phylum Arthropoda; class Insecta; order Coleoptera; family Chrysomelidae; genus Gastrophysa; species Gastrophysa polygoni. The sequence continues at coordinate 3,889,097 of OY755091.1, read as the reverse complement.
ATACTGTCTATCTTCGATCATTGGGTTTGTTGTTCGGAGCTGTCTATAGTCTAAAACTGTATACAGCATACACACATTATATAATGCATTTCAATAATTTATTTAATTTCAATATCTTACACAACCTCAGAGGAATTTTAAACTATATGGATAAGATAGACTTCATACTAGTTGTGATACTTTTCATGTTCTTATCCAATTCATTTGCAAAAATGTATGGTTTTCTCTTTCATATCTCATAGGTTTGTGAGAATGGTTTTGCATTTTGAGGAAGTATAGCTAGTACCTATATTCCAAAGGAATTCTCCAACTTCAAATTCATTACAATCCAGCACAAAAAGTGAAATTCATTATTGGATTCAACTTATTTCCATCACTCCAGGCATCTTGGTTGCAGCCAAATAAGGATTGTCAATGAGAACTCCTTGGTTGTCTTCACTGTTCTTAGATTCATTGTGATCATCTTCCTTTACTACTTCTTCGCCTGGCTCCATCTTGATTTCTGCCTTTATCTTCTTTTTGGCTCTATCATGATTTTTCTGTTGCTGAATGATTTGACTCTTGGGATCAAAATCCAAGTCTTCAGCATCAAATATTTGGTCTTGTGGTAGAAGAGCACTCAGGTAGGGTGGATAAGCTGGCTTACAGGCTATTACTGAAAAATAAATTTCAACAATCTTTTTCAAATCTATGCTGAAGAGTCCGAGACATTGGCATCCTAACATTATGCATTATTCTAACTCACATGGAAATATATTTGCCTCATCAGTATCAAACAGATTATGTGTGGGACTGGTTTTTGTCAGGAACTTGGTGAGTGCTTTCTCCATGTCTCTTTTTTGGATTGCCGCCTTTTCTCTCACTGATTCATAATCTATCACAGGCTGCTTGTGGGTCTAAATAGAAAAAAAAAACAATGGATTAGTGAATTTTTTGAACTATTTATTGTTTTATAATTTAAAAAAAGTTATCATTTCTTGAATTGTCACATACTCACTGGTGTTCTGACATAGGCATGTGGATCAGGAAACTGAGGTAGATGTTGAGGAATATGTGAGGGTAGAGGTTGTTTTGACCCAGCTGACAACATACTGAGCTGTTTCTGAGACTGTTGCTGTTGAAGTGGTGGTAATACTGCGCTATGCTTAATGCTATGATAATATGAGTCCAGAGAGTGAAAGTTGAAGCCCATCTCAACAAAACCAAGAATGATATCTGCTATGATTGGTTCCACTCTGCCAGATATCTCACAACAGTTCTTGCTGAGAGTTGCGGTCTCTGTTATAACTGTAAATTATCAAGTATTGGTGATTGAGTGGACACATCTTTCATCAATATACTCACAAGCTTGCATCATTTCAGTGAGGGTTCCCAAAGCCTCCCTCTCCACTGACTCGTAGCCCTGATCTAGTAAAATACTAGAAATGGCTGCTGCAAGCATTTTTCGATACACACTTGGTTGTGGTTCCATTTCACAAGAATAATAATAATAACTTGCTGAATCAATTCATATCAACACATCAAGAACCACTTTCAAGTTTCAGTTTCTCTTGATTGTAAACATTTACATTTTTTGACAATGACAACTGACAGGAATGACTAATCTCTGGTTCGGAATTGAATTGAGTTATTGCCATGTTATTGCCAGTGCCAGTACCACAGAATAGAGACACGCTATAGGAGCGTAGCGTATCTCTATTCTGTGTCAGTACTGCCAATTGTCACAGCTGATCCCTTTTTCAGCTGCTGTTAATTTTATTTTTCATATGGAATTTTGAAATCCTGGAAAACAGTTAATGATGGACGAAGTGCAATTAGCACAATTTGCGGAAGCCGGTGGAGATACGATTTTTGGAAAAATATTACGAGGAGAAATTCCATGCAATTTCATCTATGAAGATGATGTGGTAGGTCTCTCATTGTTTCAGCACAAGCTCAATTCTCTTTAGTATATCATTTCAATACTATTTGTTCATTTTTTAGTGTGTAGCCTTCGATGACATTAGTCCTCAGGCTCCCGTTCATTTCCTTGTGATACCTCGCAAGTATATTCCACAACTCTCAAAGGCAGAAGATAGTGATGTATCCATCCTAGGGCACCTCCTTGTGGTTGCTAAGAAAATAGCACAGAAAAGAGACCTGAAGAATGGTTTCAGAATTGTCATCAATGATGGACCAGTAGGGGCCCAATCTGTTTACCATTTACATGTGCATGTTCTTTCTGGGAGGCAAATGCAGTGGCCTCCTGGCTAAGTACTTTGTAATACATAAAATGTACAGTCAGTTTTCAATAAATCAAATCTAATTTGTAAATATTCTTGGTTTAGGAATGAGATATTATTTTATTCAACATGTTAATTGGTTTCCTGTCTACATCAAGAATTATACACATAGATTTGCTAAAGGGCCTTGAGTTTTTCATTCCCAGGTTACTCTACTTCACATCTGCAGAAGAAAATCTGATGTAATGAAAGCTTTCCTAGTGTATACCTCAATAATTATTGATGCAAGTAATTTGCTTCAGAAAAGATTTGACTGAATTTTCATGGTAGGAATGAAAAAACAAACAATAAATTAACGGCTATATATTTTCAAAGTGAAATACATTCAATTTGGTAGTTGCCTTGATAAAAACTATGTCTGTCTATACAATAATCAAAATAATGTATAAGTAAATACAAACTTTCAACATGAACTGATTAACATGCAAGCTCAAAAGTATAAGAAATGCATTCATAACTATGAATAATTTACAAAACAAAGTGCAAACTGATATATCACACAGGTATTAATTCTCGAACATTAGGGATATCAACATTGTCTGTTATTATTGCTGATTCAATATAAATGTTTTGAATCCTACCATAAAATGTACTGTACTAGAATTTCTAATCAAACATGAAATGATCGAAAACAATGTATAGTGATTATGATAAAGCTCCAAATCCAACTTATAATTAGTAATTGTAAATATAGTAAAAAATGTTGTACACTTTACTCTCACAATTCTGAAAACATGTTTCATTCACCATGCAGAAATATTACTCAGTAAATCTCAAAGGTACAAGCAATCTACAAAATTATACAATTTTCTGTAAAGAATTTTTATAACCAAAAATCAGGGATCAATACTTTTTCGAAAGTATTTGTCCAATCCAGCTCACGCCCAAGAAACTGTTTTCTATATGCCTTGTATCGCTCATTGATCAAAAACATTTTCAATGTTACAGGGTAGACGGTTAAAACTAACAAAGGTAACGTTACTCTCAACATGATTTTGATGAACTCATATCTACAAGGTGTTCTAGAAAGTTGTGATAGCTTTGGAGACGTATCAAAAAAAGTATTAGAATATGTATAAAAATACATATTGTGGTTATAAAGGGAAACTAGGAGCAACTTATGACATTGAACTACAAGGTAATCTGGGAGAGCCCATCTGAGTGAGCACGCGATCCAGCCACTGCAAAGGCCCGTTCAGGTGGAGTTCTATCCAACAAGGTGTCGATGTAACCGTTTGCCTCCTGTATTTATGAAAAATTCATATTTCAGCATATCATCATATCAGTATAAATCATACAAGAAACACTCAAGTATAGTTTATACAGCAGATAAATCGAAACGAGAACAACAATAAATGAAAATATTAATTGAATGATAGATCCCAAAGTCTCTACATAAAATCATAAAATAATGGATTCAAAAACATAGTTTATCTGCATTGAACTGTTGTGACAGTGTCTTCGTAACTTTTGATTACTGTATTTTGATTTTGGTATTTCATGAAAATGATGAATATTTGATTATTTTATTTGTCATGTGTATAAACCACAGTTGGAAAAATTTATTTTATTGCAATTCAATTGCTGTATAACCACTCACTAGTTAATCACAAACCAACATATGGTGCTAAGTCAATGCCAAATTTCGAAAGAAGTAAACATTACAAAATCTAATATACAAAATGAAGTCCACTAGGAACTAAGGAGCCCAACAACAATACTTTTTGAACTTTGTTTTTGCATTTGCATATTGTTGACTGATGTTTGAAGGAACAATCTCTTGAAGGTTACAAAATACCAGTCTAAAAATAATCTGAATTCACCTGAATCAAGTCTCAAATCATTGGCTGACAATGGTGAAATATTTCGTTGTTGACCTCTTTTTCAGTCCCGAAACCAGAGGTCACGTTTATTACGATTTTTCATTCATTGGTTTCAATATTTCATTTGGAAAATATATATTCAAAATGTATTCAAATGCACTGATGAGATTTTTTTGTTGAAATCACTCCTTTCCTTTCAATCCTGAAGGGTTTAAACCACTCTAGAAGCAGAAATGATTTTAATCACCTGTATTCTGCACCCCATCCTTTGACAAATGACATCCTTATTGTACACATTCTTGTCAACTGATAAACAGCTTCAAATCCTTGGCTCACTGACTGTGATAACAAAGCAGCAAATTCCTGATTGTTGAATATTTTCAAGTTACAGCCTGAAAAAGAGCATAAATGAACTTTTTGCAATTTGTGAAATCACAATAATTCAATTGGTTTATTTCTTTATACACCTGTGCATACCTGGAGGAATTTTGCAAACTGTTGCTGGATGCCAACCATATCTCTGATTACAGTTTGGCGATTGAACAAAAATGCTAGAATCGCTCAAACATTCTGCAAATACCTCTCCTCCTAGAAAATAATTAAATCAAATCCAAATTGTTAAGTCTGAACAAACCAAATCAGCTGATTTTGGGAAAAGTACTGACCTATATAATACAGTCTCACTCCCTTTCCTATGTGTCTCCTAGTTTGCTCCACCACTGTGTTGCGATTTACATTCGACAACAAACCCAAACAGAACCTATATAATCATAGAAAATTATTGATGATATGGGATATAAAATGTGATAGAACATCGAAGCGTTGCCAGCTGAATGAAAAACCTAACAGCCTACTGTTAAAAATCTACAATCATGAACCCTTACATGTAACTAGGCGGGCACCACTTTAGGCAAATTTTTTTGGATTCCAGTTTTAAGGACTCTTTTCCAAATCATTAGATAATGAGAATATATTTTTTCAAAACTAAAATATCATTTAAATATTAAAGTTCTGATATACCTACAATCTAGAGTATCATGATACAAGTATTTTACATGATACAAGTATTATATACAAGATAAGATACAATTGATACATATCAATTGATAAAAGTGTTGTAATGAAGTATTTTTTGAGAGTTCTTTTGCATATTTTAGTTTCAAGTATTGTTTTGTAGTCATTTGGTGAGGAGTCGCATAAAATTATCCCATTATGGAATTTCAATTGTTTGCCTATTATAGAAATTCAAATGTCTAGTGCCATATACAATCTCAGTGCACAATCTCAATTTCTTCCTGGCATGAATATAGCAACAAATCTTGAGTTTATATACAGAAATTAGGTTTATCAAATTTTCAGGTTCTTATAAATTCACTGTTGGTTCCAAAAAAGGCAAACGGGAAAATCACTTGATCAATTTATTTTGTAATTTCATGAATATTCATGCTGCCACAAATATATGTATATCAAATATAGCAAAAAAAGGCAAAAATTAATGCTCTTCAAATATCTAACAGAAATAATATAACAGATTTTGAATAGCATGCCTATGATGGGGTCTATGTTTTTTCTTCAATAATCTGTATGTTGAGTCCACAAGAAATTTTAATCATTATAGACCTAGATTCTGCTATATAGTTTATAGATTGCATATGATATTGCATCAATTGATATATTTGATATTTTTCTTAATATATAATAATAGATTTTTCATAATTGAGAGCAAATTTATGATTTTGCGTGTTTTTCAAATTACTCATGATATAACAATCGTACAATATCTTTTGAATCTTTGGATACATAGATCAATGTTATAGTAGACTCAAATAATTTTAGATTGCCTTCCAACTCCATTGTTAATGTTGATATTGAATTGATTTTTCTTCTCAGTATCTGACTGGAGTCTGTAAGTGCTTTATTTTTGCGTCAAAACGACCAGAAAAAAAATCGGATTACAAATAACGGCTAACATTTGTTTCAATGTTTCAATTCAGTGCTTTACTAGTGATATCGTCATGCCTATTTTGTTAAAATAATTGTTAAAACTGCTGACAATGCCTCAAACGGTAAATAGTCTCAAAATACCTTTCTGAATTGCTGGGATCAGTAAAACCGTCTACAGTTATGGAGGGCTGGCTAGCATGAAAAGTCTCACCGACTCTGGTGTTCAGCTCATAATAGCTGATGCTGCACCAAAAGGCCGGTTCGCAATACAACACTGGCTGAGCGTCGACCGGTGGACTAGGGGTTATTCTCGACATACCTAAGAATGAATCATTTTAGAAAAGCATCCACTGTTGCACCCTTCATATACAGAGTATTTCCGAAAATGGAGTGATAAATGAAGTGGCTACTTTTCTTGCCAAAGACAAATTATTTTGAGTATTTGGGTAACAATAGTTTACCAATAACTTTTAATTTCAAACGAGTGATCACTCATATGGTTTATGGAAGTTATTCTACAATAAAACAAATGATTTCATATAGATAGACATAGGCTGATAAATGAAGAGAGCATTTTAAGATAGATGATAGTAATGAATCATGAAATGAATATAGTTTGGAACCCCCCAAAAAAAAATTCATCAGTTGCTCAAACATTTTCAATTCTTCATTCCACCCAAGATGATTTCTCTGAAGTATAGACGTGTGAGAAATTGCTCCGCATTTTATTTGAAAGATACGACAGAAATAATACTAAATAAATGTACTAACGATAATCCAAAAGTTCAGTGCTACAAACTATACGCCTAACACCACAAATTTTCACAGTTATATTCTGATTTTGAGTGAAAAAGAATAAAAACAGTGAATATGTCAGCGAAATGTGACAAATGCGCAAAAACTACAAATGATAGAGCGCCAGGCCTACAGTGTAGTTCTTGTTCGAAACTTTTTCATTACAAATGTCTTGGAATGTCTAAAGAACAAATTGCTCTGTTTATCAGCATGGAAGGGACTTTTTATAAGTGTGAGGATTGCAGACAACTCATGGGCGGGGACCCGGCTTTCGCACAGGGTACTGAGTGTGCCAATTGCCGCGAATTGACCCAGGCGATCAAGGATCTCACTGCACTAGTGAGAGGTTTGCAAGAAGAAATCAAAGAAATCAAGGAGATTAAATACTCTGATAATACTGAAACCATTATAACTGAGATATCGGAAAGGCAACGTAAAGAAAAAAATATAATTATATATAAACTGAAGGATGATGGCCAAGACTCCGATATGAAAAGTGCCAAAGAAATAATTGGAGCTATTGCACAGACAGTGAATACTGACGATATAAAAACGTACAGGATTGGCAGAAGAGGTGATCAGTTATCACCACTGAAAGTAACTCTGAATAGACGAGAAGATGTCAATATGGTATTGAAAAATAAACATAAACTAAAAAATTACAACTTTAATGTTCAGATTAGTACCGATAAGACAATTCTTCAACGTGAAATTTTGAGAAAGGTTCTTGTGCAACTTAAGGAACGGAAACAAAATGGCGAGGATGACATATATATCAAATATGTTTATGGCGTTCCATCCATCAGCAAATCAAAAAACTCAACATGAGATTCGGTCACGTGAATATTCGTTCCTTGAATAATTGTTTTGGTGACTTCAAAGACTCTATTAATAATAACAAAATTTCAATAATAGGAGTCACAGAAACCTGGCTTGCTCCAGAATATCCAGATAAATTTGTTACTATACCTAACTACAACTTGATACGTATGGACCGTGCTGGTAGAGGTGGTGGAATATGTTTTTTCATCAAATCACAGTATAATTATAAATTATACCACTCTTCTATTTCGACAAGTGGTCTAGAGCAGCTATGGATTATAACCAATATAAACAAACAAAAAGTAGCCTGTGGAGTTGTTTATCGTCCACCAGGAACAAATGTAGAGGTCTGTATGCAGGAGATGGGTGATGTACTGGAACGAGTGTATTTGGAAACATCCATGGTGGTGTTAGTTGGTGATATGAATATTAATTTGCTAAACTGTGACTCTCGCGATACTCAACTATTCACTGCCCTAGTTTCTTGTTTTGATATGAACCAGATTGTAGAAAATTCTACTCGGATAACAACAACCTCTGAATCCTTGATTGATGTTATTTGCACTAGTAAGGATGTAATGGTAAGAAATTCTAATACACTTGATATGAATGGTATAACTGATCACCTAATGGTATATTGCGATATTGATTTCAAAGGTGAAGACACTCATGATGACTTGATCTTTTATAGAAATTTTAGGAATTTCAATCATGAACTTTTTTCCCTAGATGCTGATAAATTACCATGGGGTGAAATTGTGACTATGCAAGATATTAATTCCAAAGTAAACTTTCTAAATGAATGCATCATTACGCTATTTGACAAACATGCTCCTATTTGCACTGTGAACAGGAAACATAAAGCACCCCCTTATATAACTTATAATATCAAATTGATGATGAAAACCCGTGATAGAGCTCATGCTAAATATCTTAAAGAAAAAACAGCAGCAACTAGACAATACTATGTAACTTTACGCAACTACGTCAGTGATGCAGTAAAACGTGAAAAAACAGCATACATACAATTTGTTCTGAACAAAAATAAAAACAACTCAAAAAAGACATGGAGAAATCTTGCAGATTGGGGTGTTACTACAAAATCATCCTCACAAATTAATAGCCTGCCAATTGAACTACGTAGACCTGAAGAAATTAATGACTATTTTTTAAATGTGGCTGGACATTCAATAGTAAATAATGACACTCTTTCATTCTATAATAGTAATAAATTGAATGCTCCTTTGAACTTTTCCCTTACCGATATATGTAATGCTGATATTTTGACTGCTATCAACGAAATAAAATCCAATGCTTTAGGAATTGACAATATAAATATCAAGATGATTTCCCTAGTGATACCACACTGTATTGATGAAGTTAAACATATTTTCAACGAGTCCTTCAGACAGGGTATTTTTCCAGATGTCTGGAAGGTTGCTAATATAATTCCAATCCCGAAAAAGAAGGCACCTACCTCTTTCAGTGACCTGCGCCCTATTAGCATTCTGCCCTCATTCTCTAAAATATTCGAGAAAAATGTTTCCCATCAAGTAAGAGCTTTTCTGGAAGAAAATCGAATACTTCCGAACGAGCAGTCTGGGTTCCGTAAAAAACACGGAACACAGACTGCCCTCTTGAAAGTCATCAACGATCTTGCGAGAGCCAGAGATGAGTCAGAAGTCACCATTTTAGTACTGCTTGATCAAAGCGAAGCTTTCGATTTAGTTAATTTTGATTTGCTCATTGGCAAACTCAAGTTCATAGGATTCGACGACATTTCTCTTAAATGGATGACCAGCTATCTCACAGGCCGGTCACAGAGGGTCAAACTGGATGATTACTCATGGTCAACCCTAAAAGAAACCTCCTCAGGTGTACCGCAGGTAAGCATTTTGGGGCCCTTGATGTTTTCAATGTTTATTTTTGATTACCCCACTTCCCTATCACATTGTCAGGTACATCTATACGCAGATGATATACAGTTATATTTGTCTTCCCATAACACTGATACAGAAAGTTGCGTAGCTAATTTAAACTTAGATTTGCATAAAACATTCCTTTACTCGGAACATCATGGACTGAAAATTAATCCAAATAAAACCCTGGCTCTATGCATAGGATCTCAGGGACAAAAAGTTGAAACCCAAAGAAACTTTAGGCTCACTCTCGATAACGCAGACATTGACTGGGTAGATAGTGCTAAAAATCTTGGAGTAATCATAGATAGCTCTTTGTCTTTCGATGAACATGTGAAAAACATTTTTAAAGTATCATTCTTCAAACTCAAATCGCTATATAAATTCAAGTATCAGTTATCTGAAGAAATGAAACTCAGGCTAGTTAAAACTCTTATTTACCCCCATATCGAGTATTGTTGTTCGGTGTATTACAATTTTTTGCCGCAATATAACAAATTGAAGTTACAACGCATACAAAATGCTTGCATGCGATTCGTATGCTGCATTCCATATGGTGAACATGTCACGCCATTTTTGTTAAAAACGAAGGAGTTGAATGTGAGGTACAGAGTCCAATATTTGATAACGATTTTTCTGTTTAAGTTGCTCCAAACTAAAACTCCTAGTTATTTATATTGTCTATTAAGCAGGCATTCTGACATACATTCGGTCAATTTGAGAATTAACTCATTCAACATACCTAGGCACCGTACTTTCAAATATGAAGGATGTTTTTCAAATATTGCCCCTAGTTATCTGAATGAAATTTTACCAATTTTACATCATAATATTCATCAATTCAAGAAAAAAATAAAATCACAGCTGCTTACTGCTCAGTGCTAATATAAGACTCAATGTATAATATTGTAATGTATTCGTTAAGTTGACCAATGGAATGTCAAGGATATTAATAGCTATTAGCACATTTATGATTGTATAAATTTTGTTTTGTTCTTTCTTTCTCTTTTCATTATTGATTTCTTCCTTTTTTTTCTCTAACATTGTTTTTTCTCTAACATTGTTTTTTTCTCTAACATTGTTTTGGTAGTGAATAAGTATTTTTCTTTTTAATTTTATCATTATTTTCTTACACACACTATTTAATTTTTAGGAGGGGTGGAAGATAGCCTTTGGCTAACCCTTTTCCTTTTATGTATAAAATGTACTTTATGCATAATAAACGATATTATTATTATTATTAAGTGATTACCAAGCTGTTAGAGTAAATTTCTGAAATATAAACTTCTTATGTTCATGGATCATGGTTCCAGAAAAAATAATCTTCCATATAGTACTCACTTTCTTGAAGGAAATGATACAATTCAAAATGTCACAAGGTAATCAGAAATCTTGAATATTCTTACTCATATTATCATTAGGATCAAGGGGGTCACCATCCTCTGACATGTATCCAGGCGGCGGAGTCTCAGTAGGAGGCGCTATACTATGAGGTGATTCCATATTGGTTGAAGTTCCGTTTGGACATATTCCTACATCCATGTAACTGGTGGTATGTTGGAGATGCAATCTAAACAGAATTGGCAACATCACAAATGCATAAATCCAGTTTGAATATGCATAATTTTTAAAACATTCATACTGAAATATTCCACAAACATTTGAACATCCAAACATGCAGACTTGGCGGCCACTTCCATAGTAGTCGATATTTTAATATTCAGCATAGACTTCGAACAAATTTGTAGGCCCACATTTATTAAATATAAAATTACGACTTTTGACAGCATATACTGTATTTTGTATATGAAGAATATCATTCATTTATTGATTATACTCACCCTAAACTATTGGTATTGTGAGGAAATGATGTATTTTCTGGAACAGAGGTGCTCAGATCGTCAAGAGAATGTGCATATATATTGTTTTCGTCACCCAATGTATGGCGAGGTACTAGAATTGCAGGTAGAGCTGAAAAGATTACCTTTATTGATCATTTCAGATTTTGGAAGAAGTATTATGTAAGTATCATGAAATTATTTGCAAATGACATGAACTGAAAGAATCCTCACCTGGACTTTCTATTCTGGTATAATGGTAAGGATTGATACAAACTTCATCTTTTTTCAATATGTAGCCATATTCACAGTGGTCCATAGACCTCAACTCATGATGGGACTGTAGTTCTGGCCATCTCCAAAGGCGGCCATAGATAACATGAGGTAGTCCTTTACGTTGTTGTTGGAGGTTGCCTAATTCTGCATTGGGACGAACTCTAAAAATTAGGACTGATCGAAATATGTATCCCACGAGTGCTATGATACAGAAATATTATTCAATGTAGGATAGCTAAAGCCATATTCACTGGATATATATGGAATAATCAGTCGAATAGTGTACACTCTATCTATATAACTGCAGAAGAACAGAACAAACAGACTGAAAGATTTGATTTCAGTACATGAACAAATCATTATAGAAATGATTATCAATGAATACCTCAATTCTATTAAATTCTCTATCTGTTAATATAGCTCTCAATTCAAATTTTGATCTTGAAATAGATTCAATTAGTAAAATGTAATATAAAACCACATATGAGGCAATTGTTTACCAACACAATGATCACAACATCCATACTATAGGTAGTTATATAGGTATGATCTTGAGCATTTATTTCATGATGGTATTCAAAGTTCCACTTTTAACAAACAATAAAATACTATTGTGATGACATCACACAGATAAACAAATATTATAATCAATGTATGCAGAAAAGTATTTGTACCTACCATTGAAAGAAAATACATTGAATTATGTACTAAAAAAGTTTAATTTGTCATAAACAAAGGCTTTGAATCTGCAAAAATCCGTTGGAAATCGAAAAATCTGTGAGATATGCGCTAAAGTTCTGAATAAGACATTTCGCAGACATTTAGGGTAGGTCACAATTCACAAACCAGACGTAGCGAGGAGCGGGGAGCGCGAATCCATAATTTGACCTTAAACTTCAATCTACGGTTATTGAGGAAGTTGGGAAAACAATGAGCACGAGATTGAGGACCCACCTTGGAATCGTCACGCATTTGGTGTTGGGATTTTGAGAGGAAATAGCTCGTTCGAGCTCTTCCAAAGCTCCAGATTTTTTCAATTTCTTCACCAAACTTTTGACTGCCTTCTCGCACCACTTGTCATCTGCGTCTGTACCTTTCTTCCAGCCCAAGAGCCTTTTAACCACCGGGGGTGTGAACGAAGGCAGCATCCCGTTCATCACGACACTTCAAAAAATCATCACCTCAAGGCATTACTCAATAATTAATTCATTGGGAAATTGTAAATGGATTCGTAACTCTGAAAATATTATTATTCTTCGATGATATTCACCACCATATTGTTTTTTACAGAGATGAGGAGACAAATTCGGCGCATGCTCATTGTTCATCTTCATGTGATTAGACTGAGCTGCTTATATTCCTTGATTACATCATGCTCAAGCATGCTTATAACTAGCTATAAACATCTCATATTAGAACAATGGTCTTCCTCACATGATTAAAACCACAGAATATACCCTTTGGAAGTGTATATACTGTGTTAGAACTTGGAACCTCTCTGCACTGACCTGAATAGGTGATGGCAGTGGATAGATGATTCATGTATGGGCACATTCATGATGTATATCAGTTCTGGTCCTGTCGAGGCATTACATCGGGGCGGAGATAAAAGTATCTGATCTTGGCAGAGATGAGTGATTGGTAACTTATCTCTGCTCTTGCTCAGGGCACCGTTCGGTGCTCAGGGCACAGCTCAGGGTTACAACACAGAGGGTATATACTGTGGTTACAAGTTGCAAGGAGCTAAGGTTGGTTCCATACATTCCTGTCTGTCATTTTTGTCGCAGTGTCTGTCATCTGTCGATCTATCTTGTGTCCTGAGTTCTAACTGTTCTGAGTTTACCAGTAGTTAAAAGACGGGAACGGGAAAGGGAAAATGGGGAAAGGAAAGTGGTAACGAGAATTTCATGGTTGGTGATTGATATTTAACTTATTTTACTGTTTAATTTTTCAAAGTTACAAGAAATTTGGTAAGTTTAATGAACAAACAATATTGTCCTTACTTTTATATGCTAGTTTTCATCCCGTGAGTCCTAATGTAGCCATATTTTGATGCTTGTTTTCCAATCCATCTTTGTTTTCAAAATCGCCCATCTGTAATTAAAAACCACTTTTCTATTGACTAGATTGCGCCGTTGCTGAATTCTTCAAAGAAATGTCCTGCTCCATGCTAGATTCTCTTGACTGAGTCTTTCTTTTCTTTTGAAATATCAACAGTAGTTGCTTACTCTAGAAAAGAAAACTTCAGGATATCGATAGGAACCTGAATGGAGTTCTTTAAATTCAAGATAATTTTGTTCCTTTGATGCCTCTCTAAGATAATCATTGCTGGTTCATAAATAATCTAGTTACACAACTTTGAACTTCATTAAAAATAAACTGTTATCAATACAATCTCCCAGTATTCAAGTAGGTATTTATATAAAATTGTGCTACTGATATTCAGGGTTCTCTGTCTGTTTACTAATTCTAGATTTTTTTCTCATTTAATTTGCATGTCTCTCATGGTTTGCATGTTCCTCACAGTATTGTTTTCATCTCAAGTCATCTTTAATTCAGTAAGGGGATAGGATTATTTTCTCAATTACAGAAGGCGTTATTGATATTCAGAAAAACTTGATCAAAATCAATACATGATTACATAAGTCAAAGATAATGAATGATTGCATATTCTTTGCATTTGCTATTGCATTTTAATAAGGATCTGAAAAATGGGATGGAAATATTCATCAAGACTCCATATCAATAACGCCGTGTACTCAAGATGTAGTATTTATGTCAAATTGGGATTTGATGGAGTAATAATTGATGATTTGATATCCTAGTGGTGAACTCTATCATGGTGAACACCCGTCGGAAGGATTCTAATGGTTCACCCCCAGGTCCAATTCATCGGACTAGGGTAGGTTCAAATGACAGTAATTTCAATAAATACACCATGTCGGTACATCCAATAGTGTTGAGCTAATGAAGGAATGAATATCATCAAAGTGACAAGGACAATACTAACCAAAAGGCCATATATTGAAGTTTCTTCAATAAAACTGAAATTTGCCACATTCTCAGATCTATATGTATGAAGGAGAGACAATTTGAAAACCCATTTTGGTTTTCTTGCAAATATGACTAACTACATATTTTTACTTCTTAAATATCTCTGAATTATCATAATTACTGATATACTGTGTTTTACATACCAAATCTAATTATGCTCTGACTTGTATGTGTTGTTTTATGTATCTCATCAAATATCGTATGAACATTCGTCCCCATTTTCCATAGTGAACCATTTTCATGGATTATTGGCAGTCCACATGAAAAATTATGAAACTGATTTCCTCACTTATTGCCAATTGCTCTCCTGCTGGAAATAGTTGTGAATAGGAATAAAGTAAATGACTTATACAGGTTGTTATTGAAATGGTGTAACAATATTTGGGGTGGGATAGTACCAATTGAAATATGAAAAAAAATTTGATGCTCTGTATAATTATTGTGTTTGTTGGCTTAGTTTTTGTTTTCTTTGTGTTTGTTCTTCATGGGGAAAATTATCATGTCATCATAATGTAATAATTTCAAAAATACCTAAATGATATATTTCTGGTGATTGCTACAATCACTGGACCAATAATTGCTTATTAGTTGATTTCAGATTCATTTGTTCATAAAGGAAACGTAAATTTATAATTATTTCTGTATGCTGATTCAATGCTCATAATCATAGAATTTTTTTGATTTTTTTGTTCTGCTTGTTGATTTGTATTGTATGTATATATCGATTTTGGACTTTATTATCAATGCATAAATTGAAAATCTTCAGGGAAGCCTGAGGTTAGTCAAACCAGAACAAGAGGAAGAGAGTGATTCTTCTATTGTTGGAGACAGGGATAGTGAAGATTCTTCTGATAAAGACTCATCTTACAACAAACCCTTGAAACCTGCAGCAACCAGTGAAGCCTCTCCTTCCCTACCTTCTAGACAACTACGTAGTAGATTTGGGTTCTCAGATCGAAATTTCAATGGTGAGTCCGAAAACTTTCATTCAGATCGCCAAAATATTCTGAGTCATATGACATCTCTTTCACCATTGACTTGTATATTCATACTGGAAAAAAAATGTCATACCAAGACTTTTGCTCAACCCTGTATTTCTCTGAGAAAGTTTCTGAGGGAATCCTTCAATGCTTCAGAAATTGAATTGCTCAAATTTTTTCTAGCTCATCCAGTAGGGAGCAACCACAGTCGCAGATCTATTGATGAGAGAAGAACATTAGCTGTTTATTCCCGCAAAATGCATGACGATTCTGTGGATACTGAAGATGAGATATACACAGTCAGGTAATTATTTCTCCCACATCGCAATTACTCCTATTTTGTATTTGTTACATTATTTTGTAGAGGAAGAAGATCCAGACATCTAATAAGGATGAGCAGAATGCAAAAACGTTCAGCGTTATCCCTTAGGCCAATAAGTCAGAAATCTTATGCTGATTCACATTCTCCTCATAATTTCAACTCTGATAGTGAAGGTAAAATATCACAGAATATCATTTTGAAAATATTGAGTTGTGCTCCCCCTTCTTTGGATCCTGAAAGCAATAATTTATGTGATTGGCCTACCAGATAGCTTGTGGATTTTGGCAGTACTTTATTTGTTCAATGATAATAGTAATTATTTTCTTTCACTTGTCAAAATTTGATTTTTTGTTTATTTTGACTAATTGCAATACTGTAGCAAAATAATTGCTGTATGTCAATCGAGAGTGGAAATTTTGTGATAAGGAGAATAAACTGAATTATTTCAAAGAGGGAATGGACAATGAATAGGCTTAAATATTAGAATCTTGATTATAACTTCTAAATTGTACTTCAAAAAGCTGAAATACTGTGAATTATGCAATTGTGTAATTGTGGAATAGTAGCACAATTGTGTATTTCTGCAGTTGAATTTCAACAATTAGACATGTTCATTTTCAATTCTTCAACAAAGATTGCTAAACTGCAACTCATGTAATTTTTTTCTGAAACATATCTAGTGACAATGAGTTTCTTTGAATTTAGTGACTGCTGCAGTCCTTTGGAAAAACATTAAATTCTTTGCACTCATTCTACATGTTTGTAGTGTCCATATTTTCGTCAAATAAAAGTTATTTTGTGAAGAAATTCACCAATAAAATTTGAAGAACTCGTAATATCCCCTTCGATGAAAGTGTGGAGGAATTGTTAGCCTTATTGAACAAAAAATCATTTGATTCAAATGTGAGCATTACATTCCTGCAATGAGTATATCAATATTTTAATTGGATTATATGGCTATTCAAATTGTGTTGCAGTGGGCGTGAGAAGAAGCAAACGTAAATGCGCGAATATGTCTTGGCTGGCCGACAGCCAAATGCACAAAATGGGCTATCCGAACCTCGACGCCGTTTACTCTGAGGAAGACAGCAGAGATGCTGCGGACGCGGCACACTCCGAAATGCAGATGACCAGAAGAGTAACGAGACGAGGCAGGACAGTCAAGAGTTCCAAGTATTTGTTCGATTATGAGACGGAAGATGTGCCGCAAAGGTATTGAGATGGATAAACATACTTTATTGTCAAACAAATTTACATTGTCAATATGATATATTTCCTTAGCATTTTTGCGTCTTAGCAGTTGTGAGTTACACTTAGGGTATCTTTGCATGTCTTCCTTTCTTTCAAAAAATATAATAGGTGTATAATATAAACCACACTGAATTAGTTGATCAAATTGCAAAACACAGTAAGCAAACAAACCCTTTGATAATTCCACCTCACTCTGATAGTGGAATCACAAGAGAAGGGAAAATATCAATCTAGATTCAACACACATCATTATTTGCCAATTATGAACACTCATTTACTCACTTTTTGTTCTGTTCAATTTTCAGGGAATTCACCATTTGCCGTAGAAGAACAAGAAGCAGACGGGAGTCTAATGACAAGGAGAATGATAAGGAACACATGGTGAATGGTAGATTGAGGAGTTCTGTGAAGGTCGAAAATTTTGAGGAAAATAAGGAAAGTGATGCTGAAAAGGATGAAGAGGCTGGTGAATCAAACAAGAATGATCTTGAAATTGAGGAAGAAACTAAAGTTAATGGTGAAAGAGGTAATATTGATGAAAAAGGAACAGTTATGTCTACTGCAGATTATGGAAATTGCATTCAATGTAATACTGGTGTATGTAATGTACGTTTCCGTTTTCCAGTATTATATTGTGTAAGTATCGAAATGTTTTGAGGCATATTAATTCTATTATTTTTTGAAAAGTATCATGTTGAAATTATAGAAATTTTCACCTGGACGTACATCAAAACTATCCAAAGACTGCAAGATTATCTTCTTTGACTTGACTTCTCGTAAAGTTTCGAAGTTCACAAAGACGTCAAATACTTATTTTTTGACGCTCAGTCTCAAATGAATCCATCTAGATGGAAGTATAATTATTTTAACTTTCTTAGTGATATATAGAAAAATTTTGAAGTGGTGTTTCTTTCAATTATAGCCGAATTGGAGAAGAAAACTGAGGAAATCAAGCAACCTCAATCAAGCGGCAGTGACGATGATCAAGACAACATCCCGTTAACTCGTTTGAGAACTACTAGGACCCGAACCAACAATAGAACAAATCATATGTACACCACGCGAGCGATGGGACATGCTGTAGGAACTGTCAGAAATGAAAAAGTGATGGGTCAGTAAAGTGTTTCATTAGACATTCTCATTTACTATCATAGATATAGTCGGTCCAATAACTTGATACATCCTTGATCACCCTGTATGGTGATTTAACTAAGAGATTCAGAGAAAATGCCTGCAAAATTTCAAAGAAATCCTAGTTAATTTATGGATTTTCCTCACAAAGTGTGCCCTACTCATTATTTAATAATATATTAATTTCCATAGATTCCTCCAGTTCATCAGAAGAGGAGACAGAAAAAAAGTACTCTTTGAGAGATCGACGGCCTAAGCCCCAACCGAATGCCAGTAAGTATAGTGCCCCAATGACTTTGTATTCATATTTGACACAAATTTGGTGCTTACTATGGAAGATACAAAGTCAGTGAAATTTAGAAAAATAAAAAAAAAATAGAAAATAAAGAAAATGTTTCGCAACTTCATTCATCCTACTGGTGGTAGTGTGAATTTTTTTTAGAAATTCTTTTTTGTGCCTTTTTGTCCCCATTTTTCAGACAGCTCATCTCTCAAAATTTACTAACATCCGATACTTTTCAGTGCAAAAGTCGATATTGATGAATAGAGAAATGGAAATGAGGACGAGAAGACACTTCACAAGAAGACGGAGACAAGTTACCGATAGTTCCAGCGATAGCACCTCTTCCGATGTTCGTTGCAGGTAATTCGGTTTGTGATGATGTTTTAGTCCGTCTGTTTCTTTTTCAAGTTGGATAAGTTTTGTATTGTTCTTATATAAAATGAAAATTTTATACTCAAATCACACTTATTCTATTGGCGTAGAAGTTTTAGGTGTTCATTTATTGAAAAAATCAAGTTTTACATTCATGGAATGATATTCATCATGATTAAGATATGGGTTTTATTGCTTCACGAAGCTATGCCAAGCTACCATATTTGATTTGAATCTCATTAGCAGTTAATTGCAACTTCAGAGCCGTCTAGCGCTCAAACTGAGCAACGTCGTACTGAGACTGTACATCTCACCCTTCACAAGGTTGACTGTATATTGTGGATGCATATTCTCGAACCCTGATTCATACAAATACGTTTTTGTCATAACAAACGTGAAACCGTCAATTGCGAAATGACATTTCATGATATTCATTCGTCCTCCGGAATGTGACCGCGACGATGAATCGTGCCTCTGTTTCAGCAAAACGCCCAAAAGTCCGCATACGAAAAATGAGAAGATGAAATCCGGCGCCGGCGGCAGCACCAAGGTCATCCCGATAAATCCTGAAACGCTCGACACCAGCGTCAGATTCAGCAAGATCGGCGGCCTGGCCAGCCACATCCAGTGCCTCAAGGAGATGGTGTTGTTGCCGATGATGTACCCCGAGGTTTTCAGCCAATTCCACATTCAGCCCCCGAGAGGGGTGCTCTTTCACGGACCGCCAGGTAACAAGACAACATAATATTGATGGAGATAATTTATTTCTTTTGTGAATCTGCACTACTGAACAGCGAACCACATATCCGCTTTGAATATCGTATTCTCGTACATTATTTTCCTGCATAGAGTAATCTATCAAACTGTGATTCATTTCTTTGTACAATTTTAGGTATTTACAAATAATGAATTAGATTTTTTCTCTCATTCTGACTATAGTATATGTATTTGGACATTTCGCAACTATGCAATTTCCCTTATCCATTCCTTAATTTCCTGCATTTTCTTCATGGTATAATCCTTTCGACTGCATCGTGTTGTTACTAGCTACGGCCTTAAAATCGATGAAAAATTTTCTTTAAAAAAATATCTGTTTGGCAAATATATTGGGTATGAAGTTGTCTGTGCCTAAATTCAATAGTTTTCGAAATAATGAGGTGATCAAAATAACATGTAAATCATCATATTCAGTTATCATCAACATTGAGGTTGATTATGTGACATATCACCCTCATAGCCAATTTAAAATAACCGAGCTCAGGAATATCTGATTTCTAGTAACACAAACTTCCATTTGCCAATATTTTGAGAAAAAATTAGAATTTTTTGGTCTGCATTAGGTATAGTGAATTCAAAAAATGTATTGAAAATTTCGCGTAGAATCTGAAAATATAATGTCTCATAATATGTATGTGTGCTGAAATAGTGGAAAAAAATGTGCAGAATTGAAAATTGTGTTCTAGGTACTGGCAAGACTATGATTGCTCGAGCATTAGCCAATGAATGCAGCTTTGGCAAGAGAAAAGTTTCGTTTTTCCTCCGAAAAGGTGCCGATCTTCTCAGCAAATGGATGGGAGAATCAGAAAAGCAACTCAAGATGTTGTTTGAAAAAGTAAGATTATTCATGAATTACTGCCATGGAAGTTTGTTTATACATCCATGATTACTACACTCACTTCGATGATACATGATAAATTGAGGCAGAATTATAGATTACGTTTTTTATTTGTATCCTTGGTTAATTTTGTGGTATATTCAGCTTCATCGAATGAATATATCTCTCATTTTTGTCTTCTTCGAGATAGATTTGAATCTCGGAATCAGTTGCCTTGTTGAAATGTTGTGTGCCAAACGATCCCCTTGGGCCTCACCAGAATGTTGCTCAGCTTCGACTGCGCCTTGGCCGCAAAGTTTTGATGGTCCGAAAAAGATCTCTTGATACACAAATTACTATTTTTTTTTAATTTCAACACCGCGTCTTTCGAAAACCAAGCTCCAAAATAATATTATTTTCTATTCCCTAAATTCAACTTTTTGACAACAAAACCACATGTCTACATTTTTGCCAACTTTTATAAGCAAAATTAGAATTTGACAAGAACGTATTCCATATCACTACCCTAGCATCATATCATCGAATCATATCAACCCTGAAGATATTACCGAAAGTAATCTGTTTTGTCCCTTGGGCTGCTAAACTCATAACAAGACGATTTTGTAGTTTTTTGCTAGGTAGACTGACTGCCACCTGAGTGATGCATATTTTGACGTTTCACATAAATGTTCAGTAAACGTCAGTGTGTATTAAAGTTTGGAATCACGAGAACAAAACTGTGTATTATATATTATATGGTTATATTTTCCGTTTTCTTGTGTTTGTCGTAGGTGAAAAACAGTTGTGTGTCACACATGCAGAGAGAACGCTTCAGCAGCCCTGAGCTGCTAGCTCATTTTTGCCCTTGTGACACAATATACTATATCAAACCAATTTATAATAATTGGAAAATTATGAATTACCTTATTTTTTAAATCAGCCGGGAAGCTCTGTCACCACCTACGTAACGATCGTCTATTGAATTCCCCCAATCGAAATCTGAACCACCCCCTGTATTTCCTCCCATAAACTCTTTTAGGCGGCCGAGATGAAACCGTCGATCATCTTCTTCGACGAGCTGGACGGCCTGGCGCCGGTGCGCACCTTCCGCTCGGACCAGGTGCACGCGAGCATCGTGTCGACGCTGCTGGCGCTGATGGACGGGCTGTCGGACCGAGGCGAGGTCATCATCATCGGCGCCACCAACAGGATAGACGCCATCGATCCGGCGCTCAGGAGGCCCGGCCGGTTCGACAGGGAGCTGTTGTTCCCGTTGCCGTCGAGAAGTGTGAGTATCGATTCGATTTATTCCGCAATGAAAAATCATATGAATTGCAATACGGTGGATCCACAGCTTTTCCCTTTGAAAATGTGAGGTAGGTATCTAACTATAATGTATTTCTTCGATCAGAAAGAAGACAATCTAAGCACAAGTGCTTGTAGTTTGCACTTCCAGTTTGATCTTCCAGATATTCTGGTATTTAAATATCCTAAAATAAGTTAACATACATTCTTTCATTTTGAAAAAAGTTAATAGAGAAGAATATTGCGACAGATAACGGATCAAAACCAGTGATTATTAATGTTGGTTTCAAAGTAAAATCAGAATTATCTTGAATATCTAACATTGATGATCTAACGGATTGATTGATTGTCAAAAAGAGTGTGAATCAAATTCATCCATCATGAGTTTCCAAACATGAAATGAATTTTGAATAAAACTCTTGTGGAATTAATGGAATTTTTCTCACATGATCTATGTGTAATGCCACAATAATCTTTCATCAATATAAAGACCTAGATCACTTTTCATGTCCAAAATGATAAAATTCGAATCTTCAGAGACATAGATCAATGTCGTGTCATCTGCAAATAGTTTTCCTCTCAATTTCAAAATTAATATCAAATGTCCCTGCGGTACATCACACGTGATATTCATGAATAAGCTGACAAATAGTCATGAATTTTTCCTCTGACACCTATGGAAAATTATGTATTTCATAAAATGTTATGATAAATAGTATCAAAGGCTTTGCATGAATTCAATGACAATGAACCACATTGATAGTTCTCATCAATTATATATAATGTAGCTCAAAATCTATATTTTTGGTTTGATAGATTAGGTGACTATTGACACCTCTTGAAGCGTTTGCTAGAGTTTTGATGCCTTCCAATACTATTCATTCTTACTTATTTTTTGACGATTTCATAATTATCTTGGGATATACATAAGAATTATTTTCATCAATATTCATTGTTCCCTAATTATGTATTTATAAGAAACACTTTTGTTTTCAAAATACTTGGTCTATAAGAGTCACTCAAAGAAATTATTTTCAGGAACGTGAAGAAATCCTTAACGTCCACACAATGTCATGGTCGAAACCGCCCAGCAAACAATTGCTGGGCTATTTGGCAGAGAATACCGTAGGATATTGCGGCTCAGATTTGAGGGCCCTATGTTCGGAAGCTGTGATACAGAGTTTCAGGAAAACCTATCCCCAAGTCTACAATTCTGAGGATAGGCTACTGCTGAATCCTGAAAACGTGAAAGTAAGTATCGTTAATATACATCTCACAGCAACAATCGATTTCTTCGTGTGCGTTTTCTAAAGCAATTTTCACATTACAGTCCTTGTTCTGCAATACAATTGCAAGCTATAACTCTGTTACAGTATTGATATTTTTTTAGGTTGAGAAGGTTGATTTTATGCGAGCCAAATCTTTGTTAGTTCCCGCGTCACAAAGGGTGACGCAAGGTTTAGGAAGAAAATTGTTTCCAGTACTGGAACCGTTAGTACAGGACTCTTTGAAGAAATCGTTGAGTATCTTGGAACAAACATTTCCGCATGGATTGAATGCAACTTTAGCCAAGTAAGTAACATTTTGTCAGCAAAAAATAAGTTGGAATTCAACAAAAATTATATTGCGTTCGTGATGATTTACTATCTATTTTGATCTTGTTCTGATTGAATGTTTGTTCAAGGGTCAAGTTATCCCCAAATGTGAGACCAGCTCAATTATTGATAACGGGTAACGGATCTGGGCATGGGCAAACGTCGCATTTGGGTCCTGCTATTTTATTCAAAATGGAACACATCCACGCCTATTTATTAGACCTATGTATGCTGTATCAAGAAACTGGTCGATCTGCAGAAGAAGCTTGTATCAAGGTATGACAAAGGTCCACCAAGAAATTCAACTTGCTACAGTAGAAAAATCGTTGGAATTCATAAAGGAAATAAATTTATTGTTTGTCGACTTTGTATTGAAATAATTAGTGAACATTTACAAATTGTAATTGTATCCAAATATGAATAAAATATATTTGAAGTTTTATAAAAAATAGAATCGATGAAACTTCATTCACAACCCGCTGAAATGGCATATTTCTATTTAATATTCCAAAAAACCGGAACATATATCAGAGAAATATGCAGAATTGGTTATGAAGTCGACGGATTTTTTTCAACCCTCGTTTATTGAGCTAATTATCATTTTCTCGGTCATCAATCATTTTGATCAATGAACAAATTGATTAAATAACTGTTATTGCATTATTTTAAGGTTTTTGGCGAGGCCAGAAAAAATGTTCCGAGCATCGTATACATTCCAAGCATCGACAAATGGTGGTGTTTAGTGTCGGAAACGGTACACGCCATCTTCAAAGCTCAACTGGCGCAGCTTGACCCCAATATACCGATTTTGATTCTAGCCACATCAGAAACTGTGTATAGCGATCTACCGGATGATGTAAGTTAGTATTTCTTAAGAATAATTTTCCTATTCATTCCTTCTAGTTATATTATACGATTCTTTATATCACAATTATATATTTATTATCGTTTCCGTGACAGGAAAATTAATATGGAGGAATATACACCTACAGAACGTGCCCTTTTAAAAAAAGGTAATCACTCCTCTGATGGAACTGGCGTATAGTAGAAAAATACAAGAATTTCATCAATATATTTTTTTTCACTTTTGCCACTTGATAAGGGCTGTCACTTCTATATTCCGAATTTTCTTCAAAATTGATATGAATGATATTTCATTCTTCCACTGACGACGCCATATATTTTATAATAATTATATTATATGTATCAACATTGCTTTTTTATATAATTGTCTATTTGTCGGTGACACCTTGTTTTCCAAAGGATTAAGGAGGCAAATGAATTTCAAACAAATATCAAAATTTCTACTCCTCTTAATGGTGGACGTTTCGTTAACGAATCTGCTCCCGTTTTCAACACAATGAATAATTATACACAATGAATGATTATAGCAATTTTCATCTTAGACACTAAACAGTGACATGTTGTCAGACAGAAAAATTTTTTTCGTTAATTGATCTTGTGAACAGGTATCTGAAGGTTGAATTTCAAGAGCGTGACATTTAGAAACTAGGAAACAATATTCTGATGGAAAAAAAATTAAGTGATGATTTCCCTCTCTCGCTGCAGGTGAAGACGATGTTCTCGCACTACCGTCACGAGGTGCTGGAAATGCGCGCGCCGTCCGCTGAGTCGCGACGCGCCTTCTACCGCCCCCTCGTCGTGGAGGGCGGCGTCGCGCCGATGCGCTGCTTCCGGCTTCGACCGACGACGCCGCCGCCGCTGCCGCGCGCGCCAACGCCCGCGCCTGCGCCGCTCACCGAGGAGCAGGCGAAGCGGCTGTACGACGCCGAGGAGCACACGTTGCGCGAACTCAGGATTTTCCTGAGGGACGTGTGCAAGAAGTTGGCCAACAACAAGTTGTGAGTGTTGTTATTGTATTTCGCAGAAGCGATTATCGTAAACTAGTTGTTTGATATTTAGAAATCATAAAATATGGTCCACGATACACTCAACTGAAGATAGGATGTTGAGCATGAGTGCGTGGTCCTTATTTTGACGTGTGGTTTCACTCACAGAGTTGTTCATGTCCTTGGGTGCCAAACTAACCTTTATATATGTTATGGTGTTTCAAATCAACTTTACATTCATACTTTTTTTCAACCCAAATTTGGATATAACTGTTAAAAATGCGGTGTGCCCTGGTAGTATGTGATCCCGATAACTGGTCAAATCGGAATCCGTGCAAAGACAATTTTTTTGTTAGTTTTTCTCAAGATGTCAACTTTAGTAAGAATTGGTTTTATTCAGCCAAGAGGAAGGACAAAATTATTGTAAAAATCAATTTAATTTTCTCCAAGTATTTCTGTGAAATTGACTATCTGTAAGTTTAATTGAAAAAATTTTTCTTAGGTTACACCCCAAGAATAATCATGATTTGAAGGACTCAAAATTTGCCGCAATCCTATGTGTTCCATTATTCAGACCTTCAACATCTGGTGCTAGAGAAAAGTGAAAAATTGTCTTTGAAGAAAGACGAAGATCTGATGAGAAATGATATTTTTAATGTTTTTTTTTTGTTGAATAGATGTTTTTTCTCAATGTTTAAGTTTGAATTAGCATATTTATTTTTTTTTATATAATTCATTGTACAAATTTCCTAACTTCTTTATGAGAATAAATTATTTTCCTAAAATATTTTCTATGAGCATAAACGGCATCAATAAAACGCCGCATTTAAACCTGGGCATCCGGCCTTGTTATGTTCCTATGAAAATATGACCCTTTACATTGAAACCTTCCAAAAAACATTGAAAATTTCTCACTAAATAAGCCTATACAAAATTAAGAAAGATTCACTTATATATTTTTCTAGATTTTTTGACTAATTTCCTTGAAATTTCCTTCGAACTATGACAATCATTCCAGAAAATAAGTGAACATAATCATACATCGTTAGTTTCCATTTACTTTGTTTGATTGCTCGCAAAGAAATACTTGTATTTTTTAGAAAGCAAGTAAAAAAAATCGCAGAACTAAAAAGTGCCCTGGTTTATTTTCACACCCTGTATGATACGATTCTCTATTTCAGATTTTACATGTTTACCAAACCTGTGGACACAGAAGAGGTTCCTGACTACACTACGATCATAACACAGCCCATGGATCTGGAGACCATGATGACCAAAGTTGATATCCACCGTTATGAATGTGCCAAAGACTTCTTAAACGATATCGAGCTCATATGTCAGAACGCCTTGGAATATAATCCCGCCAGGTGAGGAAACATTGATAAATGGTTAATTTAGAAAGTTGTCCTAATTCTGATGGAAAAATTATTGTCACGAATATAAAGTATACACGGAATACAAAATTTCTTCGTGGTATATTCAGATCACTGTTTTGAATATTCTTTTTTTGTTTCTAAGGTCATCTGCTGACAAGCAAATTAGGCACAGAGCATGTTCACTTCGAGATTATGCATACACTTTGATAAAAACAGAAATGGACACTGATTTTGAAGACAAATGTCAGGACATATCCAAGAAAAGGAAGGCAAGGAAGCATTGCCCCACCAAGTATCTGCCACCCTACATCAACACCCCAGGTATACTTGGATTCATGAAATCATGAAACATAGATATTTGTTTATTTTTCCTTCCATTCTATCGGTTCTTATTCTTTGTTATTGAGGATTTTGGTATCAGTCATGGAATACTGGAATGGTCATAAGATCATTCTTCCATCGAGATTTTTCAGAGTCACCTTTCAATCACGACATATCGGGAAATTTCGTAAAATATTCAAAATTGATATTTGATATGATTTTTCCATGTGATATAAGCTAGCTTATGAACAAATTTCTCCAGAGGCACCATTTAACGACGAAGAACCTATGGAAATTCCGGAAAATATCCAGAACGGAGATCACAAAGAAATAACCAAGTCTCTGTTGAAAACCGATAATAGAACACCGGCGAAAAGGAGGAAACGATTATCATGGCAGAGAGGTGAAGTGACCAAAAGGAAAAGGAAACGTGTTTCTGATAATTCTCAGAATCAGGTGAGGCATCTATACTGGCTAACTTTTGATATCAATTTGATCTCAAAAGTATATAATTATTCGATTTCAGAAGCAATTTAGGATAACTATTTGTACTAACACCTCCAGAAAATGTGCTCTGACCTACATCGGGTATAACTTCTCTGAAAATAAAGCTTCACTGCTACCAATGTTACCAACTGCAATATAATATCTGCTCTTGCAGTGCGATTCTACTAATGAACGTGAAAAATACTTTTGGTAGCAAATTTGATGATCCGTTGAAAAATTACAGAAATATGATCTTGACGCAGTTGAATATATTTAAACGGTAGTTTCAGATTGTTTCATTCTAAAACTGTTCCATGGCAAATAAAAAAATAGGGAGACTAAATCCCAAAAGTGTACATACCATCTCCTTGATTACAGATAGTAGGTATAAGTTTTCTGGCCTATAGTTGGAACATGATTAGATTAGAACAATTAGATCTCTGTGATTGGTTTTCAATTGCAATTCGAATTTATCATGAACTTAGATTGTGAGTAGCCGAGATGTCGAAAAAAAAAAAACACCATGAGTATCACAATGTTCCTCGATTAAAAGATATCTTTTCGTGTTGTCAATAACATATAGTGTTGAAGTTTCTGTGACTGTATTCCCATGTCTATGGAATAATATACCAATCCTTTCTCAGACGGAAGGAAAAGTGTCGACCGACGATTCGAAAGAAAACGAGACGGAGTCGAAGACAGTTCCCGGTGTCGATACCACTGATTCGAGTAACTCCGCTCCGACGGTCGGACAACCTGATTTCGCTAATCTGGTCGTCGACAGCGAAGTGACGACCCCCCTCACTATTGACTGTGATACGGCCGGTGTTCGTAAATCGAACGCATCGAGTACATTACAGTAAGTGATAATCCCTGTTAGATATTTGAAGAGCATTTATTTCTACCTTTTTTACTCGAAATTACAATATCTGTCTGGGAAATACGACTATTTCACTTTCGAAACCAGTGGAGTGCATTTTCAATTTACCTCTTCCGGTACCAACCATACATATATACAAACCTAGAAATGTTCTAAGTCTGTTTTGCTTGGAATGATTCAATACAACTTGTTACCGAATGAGCTCAAAAATATACATGATTCAAAACTAATCTCAAGAAATACTTGATCACAAAATTTCAATTGTATTAATATTATCTTTCATTTGGATACTCATACTTAGCATTGATATGTCAGTACATGGTTGTATCTCGAAATATTTTTTTAATTGTGAATAATTTATTCTTTCTCTTCAATGTTCCATTTATGTGTAGATGTAAATAGTAATGTTTCTTGGACAATCAAATCAAAATCAATCAATCAATCCAGTGAAATCAATGTTGAAACAATCTCAAAATGCAAAATAATTGCGATAATAATTTTTTTTATATAGTAGATATATGGCAAGTATAGATATATTGCATTGATTCAATTTTGTTTTGATGACATTTCAAATTATTCAATATAATTTAAAGAAAAAATTACTTTCACACGACTTGTTTTGATTTTTTCCAATTCAATTTTGAAGATCCCCGATGAGGAGACTAAGTGACCTGCTAAGTCCATCTGAGTTGCTGGACAACCCGCTGGACTTCGACGATGTAGAAGAGGCCCTGAACGAGAGCGGTAAGGAAGTTTTAGATACTTCGTTTCACGATGAAACCTTGCTTTTTTCGTTTTTAGTTTGTGACAATTTGAAGAATAGGAAACCGATCGAGTGTCCAGTAGCGGAATTGGAAAAAGTGTTGGAGAAAGCTGTAGAGGTTACAGAAGGGCACTCCTTGGTTACACTTCTGGATTTGTACAATCAGCTGAGCAGGATAATTAAAAGTTATTCTAGGACTACATCCAGAAATTCTTTACCGAAGGTACCGATGAACAAAATTTACCATTTCATAGCATTTTTATTCGGTTACATGCAATTAAAGAGTTAATGAGGCATGCACAATATTGATTTCACCATTTCGATAGATTCAAAAAGAGTTTTTTTTTGTTTCAGGAACTATCTAAAGAATTGACGAGGTTCAAAAAACAAGGAAGTTCTTACAATTCTCAGCCGTCCACTGCCGATTAAGATTTCTTTTTATTGGGAATATTTTTCTCTACAATAAGTATTTATTATTTATTTCTGGTGTATTTTAATTACATTTAATGATCTTGATGTTTTTAGTTTTTGGTTATTGAACCATTTACCACCAAAGATTTTGAGTAAAATTTCAATACCACACTGCCATATGAGATGTTCATTTTTGGGGATTAATTTATTATGAATTTTATGTAAATATGTGCCTTCCTAATTATTTCACATTGTTGAGCCCAAACTTCATTTCATGATTTGAAAATCATAGAATATATTCAGTTGTATCATGAAAATAAAATTATGGTGTTGACTCTCAGTCTTTTTTTGTCCTCATAAAAATACAATGCTGTAAATATACACAATTTATTTTTACTCTCTTACAGTTTGGTTATCCAAATTTATAAAATGGAATTATAAACAGGGTATAAAACTGGAATGAAATTGTTAATAGATAAAAAAAAGGAATACGTTTTTAGAAATAATTTTAAATTATCAATAAATTATATAAATGCTATTCAATTTAGCCCTGTTAACCTGACATGATCAATTTTACAAATTCCTCATAATTCACATTGCCCTGGGAATCCTCCTGACCTTGCAGAAGTTGTTCAACCTGAAAATGTTCGACAATAAGAACTGGCATTTTGATCTCTCAGGTAATTCTCGACTCACCTCATCATCTGTGAGTTTTTCCCCTAGAGTAGTGAGAAGGTGGCGTAATTCAGCTGAACTGATATAACCATTTCCATCTTTATCAAAATGACGCAGGCCTTCTATAAAGTCTTCAGCTGTATCTGCACTCCTAGTTTTAGATATTTGCTGAAATAAAGAGCATTCAATGTCATTCCTGAAATTTTTGAAATGCACGAGTTTTAGTTACACCCTGTGTGGCATGTGATGATATTGAATACATTTAGGAGATGATAAAAAGACATTTAGTCACATCATTTTAATTTGCAGTGGTAATTTTCAGAAATAATGAATTTGACGTTGACAGATTTATCTAGCTGATGCAAGTTATGATTCCGAAACATTCCACAGAATATACTCTCGAGGTCGATATCACTACACAATTTTGAAATATCCATGATTCATCAAGTTCAAATTATTTCTTATCTATACAATGGTTCAGAACAAGAGATAAAAACTAGGACTTGAATTATATAAACAACTGGATAGAGAATAAGAGCTCTCAGAAGTCAATGCATTTCATGAAAAGATAATATGGGGAAAAATTATATAAAATATTAATCTTGGATAATATTTGTATATCAAAACAAATCTCACTTGATAGATTGGTAAAAACACTTCAAAGGACACTCTCTCATCTGGTTTGTGCTGATGGGTGTATTTTTTCACATCAGATTCAGTAGGATTCTGTCCCAAGGCTCTCAAAGCATCACCTATCTGTGCAACATGAATTTTTCCATCTCCTCGGTTATCGAATAGTTGGAAAGCCTCCTGAAACTCTACAATGAAAAGATACAAATGTTTAATCGCACATTATTTGCAACTTTTCAAACCTTCAACAGATGTTAGAGATAGTTTGGTTGGCACTTCGTACATATACATGGTAACTACACTGAACAACTGTGTTAAGAAATTCAGTATACACAGATGAAATGCCTTACTTAGTTGGCAATGTGAACTTTCGAAATCATACCATATAAGGAAGAAGCACCAAACATGATTCATTTCGCATTTATGACCTACCTTACAGCATGTTTCTTTGTACAAATATAGATTAATAGTGAGTTTTCGACAAATCCATCGATAACGACTATAGTACAGTAAGTATGGAAATAGATAGTTTCAGAAATATTTATATTTTCAATGGAAAATAGCAGTAGTAATGTAAAAAAAACAATAAACGATAATAAAAGGCGGGGCAATGTAACCCAGTCTAGGTCTACAGATAAGTACTTACCAGCCATTTGGTCTTCACTGTAATTGGCCTGGAAAAGATATAATTCAACTTCATTATAATTAACCACATTTCAACCTAAATTCTTGAATATTCAATTGATAATTTCCTTACCATATTTGAATTATTTCAACTTCAGGAAACGTGTAATGGAATCAACTGAGCAACTGTCAAAAAAATGTTTCAAATCTAATGACGTTTGCAAATTCAAATAGTTCCAATTTTCGACACTATCAGCGGGAAATTCAAAGTGTTGTGGATAGACCAAAGATACAAGGGGAGATTGAAAACGTTCTCCGTATACAGGGGGTGATTGATAAGTTCTCGATTTCCCATTCTACATCGTTCCCATGATGCTTTGAACAACACACTGCTGAAGTTCTTTCCACAGCCACAATTCTTCTTTCATAGCGGTATGTATGATTACTTCTACAGGTATTTACAGGCGTGGTTTCTTCTACGATGTCGAAGGTCACATATTGTGTTATCTTACATACATTTTACTTGCTTGTGATTTATGGCTACTACAATTCTCATCTCCTAACATGAACATGATATCACCTCATGGTTTTAATGGGTCTTTGTTCCAGCTACAGCTCAAAGAGTTCACTAACAAATCCTTACTGCTGGAAATGAAAAATAGTAGAGGGAAACTGTGAATAATTTTTTCTTTCTCTCTGAATCAATTCATTGTTCGTTATGATCAATATTCCAATCAATTATTTCAAGTGACAATATTATTATTATCAATATTTTTCTCCTCCATCTAAGGAAACAATTCATTTCATTTCAGATTTTTTCTTATGATATTCATATTCAATTTCAGGGATTCCAACCCGCAGAGGATTGAAAGTAACAATGTGAATGTGAATTCGTCCTGAATAATTTGAAATAAACTCAAGAATTGAACAATAAAAACCACATTCAAAATCCTGTTGTTTTCTTAAGTTTGTGCTACACCCGACTAGAATATTTTCTTGAAAAGCAGTTCTTTATGGTTATACTGGGCGATCCATTTCACTTCAGACTCATCTTAAAATTTATTGAAAACTATCATCTTAATTTTTTTTTTTTTCGTTCAATATTGAAGCGAAATAGTGATACTCATCTCTTGAACTCAGAAATTAGGAAAATTATTGCAGGAAACAAAAATTCGAAATTTTTTCCGATGAGAAAAAACAAAGTTGACCCAAACAAAATCGCAATGTCAGAAAAATATTTTCACTGAATAAAACAACTTTTGTTTGAGACATTATATTTTCACTGCATGGTTCATAATGTATGAAAGGCTGCCCTGAAGTTAAATGGCCCACCCAGTAAATGACCATGATGCATTTGTATAAATTGGAACGAGAATACCTACACATTGATTGATGATTTCCAAAATAATGTATTCAAAGCACAAGTCTATTTAATTGAGACAAATTATGTTTCGCTGGCAGGGTGTCATGATTTATGGAATATTCGACACAATATTTTAGCCTACAGTCAAAAATTCATAACAAGCAGTCAAACGTCTGCTACTGTTTACAAGATTATTTCAACTACTCATGGCAGTTCCGAAGCATTATCAAACATAGTTTCTCATTTTTCATTTATCTATACAATATCTATAGAAGTTTCTATAGATATTTCATGAAGAATAAAATATTCATCATATATATTATTTGAAAGCATTAAATAACGTTTTTATTATGTCACATTTATATGTGATCTCAAACATTTACATTGACATAACTGAAGTGAAATTGATTACACCAGCGAGAACACAATAAAACGACAATGAGTATGCATCCAACCTTCGCAACGCTTGATTGTTGCATTTTTCGAATTTCATTATTTTCATTATACAAAAAATACATACACTTCATGTAATTGATCCTAATATCTACATTAGTTTAATTATGATTCAAAATACGCATCTTACAAAAATTGGTTTCATTTTTTGCATTCGATAGATCGATTCAGGTAAGGGAATATTCAATCGAGCTCTCATTTTCATCAAATTCATTAATAATCAATGCCATTATTTGATCGAAATCGAGTAGGTACAATATGAATGTATAACTAGACAGTTGTAGATATCTTTTTCTACGGCCATTAGGAAATATGACAGCTCTGAAAATGAATGAGAAGGTATTCATGTTGTCAAATGATTTGACTATTGAATAATATAGTCGTAGAAAAAGTAGAGTGTAAAACCGCACGAAATGCACATTCTCCATTCATGAGTACCATTATTCGGGCTCGTTTTACAATATACTATTTCTATATTGAGCCAAACTTCGGCTCTCGAGGTTCTCAGAACACACGTGGCGAGATAGGTAGAACAAAAATATTAGATCAACAGGGCGCGGTAGTGGCGGCATATATGTAGATTTGACGACGCCCACAAATTGTTTCCTTGGCGCAAAAAATGCAGAAAAAGAATGTAAATCGCCTGGCGCGATAATATAAAGTATAAAGTAGCCGTCCTTAAGAATATTTCTTCTAGAAACATGACTCTAAGGTCAGCACTTTTATAGACGATGAAATTTCATACTAATCACACCTCAAAATCAGAGCCGGACCATATAGGGCTGAGATGAATAAATATTTATGGTTGATTCGCACAAAGCTATAAGTTCATCCATCACTGGCTCACACGATGTTCCAAGAATATTATAGATTTTTCGTGTTCTCAAAAGAAAAAAGGAAAAAAAGTGCTATAATTATTTGATATTATATCACCCTTCTGTTTCTGTTCTTGCATTGAGTTATGAGAAACTGCACTTTACGATGACCTCTAGTAATAGGTGTATATAGTCACTCTGTAAGTGACCTCATAGACATGCAATGCCCTTCAATCTGTACGATCAACTCACACTTTTTTGTCACGGATATAGAAAGAGATCAGTCATGCTATATCGATTCCTCATAATTCAATGTAGGTACATTTGATGGCTCATACAAGGTAGACCAAATCTGTTCCAGCCTCTAGAGCAAGAAATACATAACAAGGAATACAATATAATGGTTGAAACAGATGGATAATTTGTCACATAAAAACTGTCATGCAGCACATATTCATTCGTAAAGTCATGAATTGCAGATTCAGATCATCGATTTTCCGTGTGAAAAATTGTTCTTGATCAATTTTCGGAAATTCGACCGAAAGAATAGACTCAACTGTTCCACCCTGTATATCAATCAAATCCTGTTCGCGACACAATCACAGATAGGTGTGGTTGGGTACCTCAGGGTTATTCTTGAGAGCTATATTTTGAATTTTATATTCATCTATTCGGTCATGTGAATTTTCGTTTTTTCTCTGGTTTTTGCCAAAGTGTCACTCAATTCTAGGTTATCATTTGTGTAAATCTAGATAGCAAATCGTGAACTGAACTGTAACAGTTACGATTAAGAATGTATACTTGCATATATATACATATTTTTGATTTTAACCAAGACCAAGGAATATTCATTTTCTATGTTACAAGACATCAGTTCGCAATATCGTATATGACTCAATAAATCGTTTCTAGATGTTTCCTCACTTGTTCCCTATGTATTATGTGGGTATTACTCAATCATAACCGTTTGGTTATTATTCGATGAAGATGATAATTGCTGGAGGCTAATATGTCACGTTTTACGAACTTTCCAATACGAGTATTTCTTCAAACAATGCTTTTATATTTTGTTTTATTCAAGTTCGTGAAATGTTGAGTGTGAAGAAATGCTTCGCGTCGTATTACTCTCAATATATTTCAGGTACCAAATGAAAATGATATCCACCTAAATACTCCCGAAAGTTGGCGCCTACTTATTTCAAAACCGAGCTTTCTAATAGTTCTGAGTGGATTTTGAATAGCGTCAGAGTTCCGGATGATTGAAATTTTGACTAGCAGATCATGGAGAACTATCAAATTCCCACCACCAACAGCGTCCTCACATGGGACGAACATTGCGAAGACAGTTCCTCAAAAACTTGTCTTCCTGTTTCATGCACATTGGTACTTCACAGCTCAGTAGCTTCTCAGGGTCTACAAAGTGCCAATTCGACCTGTGTTTGGAACCTCAAAAACATATGCTGAAGCTCTGAGACTCTACTCAGAAGAGAACTATTCGCCTAGTCGTTGATACTACACTCAAGAATTCAGCGACCTCTCTTTATAGATATTTTCCTGGTCGGTGCATTATCAGAATCGAGACATGTCGAACTTCGCATTGTTCATTTTCCAGATTTTTACAGACTTTGTGATCCGCCCCCAAATTGTCACTGCGCTTGAAATTAAACCTTTAGATAGGTACCTAAAAGAGAAATTCTCTATTTATCAGTGACACCTTGTTTTTGAAAAATCTGGAAATACAAATATATTTAAAAGAATAAAACCTCTACTCATCTTGGTGGACGTTACGGGAACGAATCTGCTCCCGTTCTCAAAACAAATGAATTTTTCAATATGTTTTCGGTTTTCATATTGAAAAATTTTGCGAAGAGAAAAATATTTTATTTGTGTTGAGAACGGGAGCAGATTCGTTCCCGAAACGTCCACCAAGATGAGTAGAGGTTTTATTCATATCAAATATATTTGTATTTCCAAATTTTTCAAAAACAAGGTGTCACTGACCAATAGAGAATTTCTCTTTTAGATATCTAAAGGTTTAATTTCAAGCGCAGTGACATTTTGGGACAGATCCTAAATCTGTCCTTACTACAAATATATTGCAATAATTTTTAATAACTTCTACTCTATTTTTTAGAAACGAGGAGAGAAAATCCCACGAAAAGCTGGAAAATGAAAGTACCACCTATTCGAAGAACTTACAGACAGTATTCGCATTGTTGTTTGATTCTCAGACTGGTTGAGTCTTTCCTGATGTTTACGACCACCTGACTTTCAAAATTCCACTTCTGACTCACACGATGTTCGACACATTTGCCGAACTCGACTTGCTTGTATACAGTCATAATAAAAACAGCTAAGAAATGTTACAAGAATTATTCTTTTTTTCAGGAAATTTGGGTTTTATGTTTTCACAAAGAATTACAAAGATGACAGCATTTCACCACTGAAAAAATCAGTACTCAATTAGGAAATTCATAGTCTGAATGATAATTATTTCGGTACGCCTATGATGATGACTGATCAAGAATATCCAACAAAGACCAACCAGAGCGGTGCGATGAAAAAATCGAATCTGAAGTTTTATGTAAGAAACTAGATTATGAATGATACTTCTATTATCTATTGTCAGCTCGACCACTTTATGATATTACTAAAAGCTCATAGAAAGTATTTCAGGGTCATGCGACTGTCTTTATATTAATTATTGTTCGTTTGTGATTAAAATACTGAATATTCTGTAGAATAGGTTTCATCGACCAAACCCTTTCTATAATTCATTAATATAAGTGTGGTGAACATTGAATTTTCATACAATCATTCATTTTGGGAGTTATTTTAGTCTAATTTGGATGCTATGATATGGTGTTATTACCTACTCATACTCTACTTCTACTCATTTGCAAAAATTCAAATGCCATTTGCGAATATGTGCGAAACCATTATAAATCAACATCTTCAATAAACTACCATATATACTGGGTGGCCCAATGAAAACGTATAAGGCCGATTCGACATAGTTATCGTTCTCAGAAGAAAAAACGCTCAAATCGGTCGATTTTTATTTCGAGGGGGAAATATTTTGCGCATGTTTTCAACTTTTTCACTTCAAACCCCTCGGAGGGGTGAACTCCAACCCTTGAATCTCAAATGGGATGAGGGGTCAAGTGATACATCATTTTGAAGGTAATCGAAATCTCTTACCAACGCTTCCTTGTTTTTGGAATTTAATGCAGTAGTTCTCGAGAAAACACGTTGAAGAAAATAATTGGCTAGTGATGGAAAGTAACGCTTATTTTTTCCCTTTCATCACTATTTCTCATTTCGTAGTTAGAACGATGTTCATCTAAGATGTGCCTCATGTGTTTTTTTTAATCCTGTCCTCTCCAACATTACATGAAGAATCATTTATTTCAATGTCAGTTCCTTGATCTCTCAGTAACATGCATACCTTGTTTCGTTCTCATTGGGCCACCCTGTATGTTGTCACCTTATATCATATAAAACACATTTCCTATATTATTATCGATCATATCATGCATTCAGAGAAGTAAATAAAGACATAAATTAAATAAAAATGGAAACATAAATCATTTTCATCAAATTGTATGGTGCCGATCTGTCATCGTTAATTATGTCGATCACTTTCCTCAGCAATGAATCTTGGCCCCTATGGAGGAGGTGTGTCTTGAAGCCCACAAGAACTGCAAAAGGCCAACTAGATAGTTAAGAGAAGAAATCTTCGGACATTCAAGGCGATATATCGGAAATATGTTGGAAGTTATCATTATTTCCTCTGGACTTGTCAACTAGCACTAATTATACTTCGAGTAAGCATAAACCTCGAAGTGCTCAATTAAAATTAGTAATTTTTGCCATTCGTACTTGAAGAGATTCTTAATCAAGTAAACTCGATTATCTTCACTTCTCAATCAAGGTTTAATTATTTATTTAGCAGAATTGACAACATACAATATGACATTTATTGGATTACTTATCATCCCTGAGTCAGTACAGTCTTTTCTTCGAATATGTTTAATAAGGATATCACCATGATATCTAATAACATAAAAAATCCTTGAAAATCATAAAAACTTTGTCAACCAAAACCAATTCTATATTTTGAATCTAACATTAGTAAACAGTTTGTAGCAGTTTCAGGAAATTTACTGAAAAGCTCTCATCCAGTAAAGTTTGTGGATGAACTTGTGATATTCAATCTGATAAAGCATTAGTCGATAAAATGTCTATCAGAGTTCTTTATACTTCGATTCTAGAAACCCATGAACATATTCCAAAAATCAATAATACTGGCACTGTTAATGCATTCATCAGGTTTTTAAAATATTACCACACAAACATTTTAATTTTTGGTGCGACGTGTTATCACAATACACAATTAAAAAACTAAATTTGTATCTTATTAGATGCAGAGAAACGTCACAGTCTCATATTTAATGCAATCATAGACCATCCTTGGAATCTTCCTTATGTTCAGATGAATAGGTTGGAAATAATGTTGTCTCACCTGAGTCGGAA
The DNA here is from genome assembly GCA_963576655.1 of Gastrophysa polygoni. Taxonomy (NCBI): domain Eukaryota; kingdom Metazoa; phylum Arthropoda; class Insecta; order Coleoptera; family Chrysomelidae; genus Gastrophysa; species Gastrophysa polygoni. The sequence goes on along the minus strand of OY755091.1, from coordinate 3,850,328 downwards.
CTGATAGGAATTTATTAGAGACATGGCAAAAATTTCACAACGCCCATACTATCACAGGCCGTAGTGTCTCAACCTTGATATTTCAATACTAATCGAATGTGGGTACTTAGAATGTGATACGAAAGCAAATGATTTTGTCGCAAATAGTTCGAAAACCTCGCTACATTCATTTGACTTGACGATGGGAGATAGACAATCATTTTTGAAGTCTGACATCAAAGAATACATCGAAATTCCGAAGTGGTTAGAATGGCGAATAAAAAAATTGAAATTTTGGTGGGTGTAGAAACTTCCTTCCGCCATATTGTCAATATTTTGTTATGTTTCTGAATTCTGAATAAAGTCAAAGAAATTATTTCTCTCACATTTGCTAAAGACACAAGATCTGGTGGGTTCTTCAGTTTCAAGTAGTGTTCAAGTTCATCAGAACAGCTTGTTGAAATTCAGAATTGTGTTTCATCGTGGATTAGTATTGCCCACTTCAATGACCATTTTTTGTGCACTCATTTTAGCTGGATATAAAAACCAAACCAGAAGTCACGTTACAAAGACAGATATTTCGAACGATTCAGAGCATGTCTTTAAAAGTAAAAGTCATTGATCAGGTGGGTATAGCCCAGTTAATAGGGTTCGTCACGGTTGAAACTAAGATGTTTCATCACCAATCATATTGCTGGAGTCAACATATTCCATTATACAGTGTGTAAAAGCCAAACGGAATAAATTCATTATTCAGGTTACTGTACATATTAATGACAAATCCCGAAACACGTCGAATTAAAATTATAAATTGACATTTTTCAACGTCAAAATGGTCAGAAGTATCAAGAAACGAGGTCATTTGTTTTCAGGTTATATTCAATGGATGAATAATCATTATGGATAATAATGTGTTATCATTTGTGATACTGTGCTTGTATGAATATGTTATATTTCCATTTGACTCAGATCTGGGTGATAAATATTAAAAAAATCACAGCATAACCCTCACAATAGTATATCAACCTGTCATAAATGACAGAGTAAGCGGAGTTCACTATCAGCAAGATTTTGAACGATTGTGAGTTCATACTCCATACTGACAGAGTACGTTCACGAACGCTTCAAATCAAGATGGCTGAACAATTACTGAACTTACCGTCATTCATTAAAATGACATTTCAACATCTGGTCAGTGACTCGCTCAGAAGTTCCATCAATTTTTCACTCAGCAGTTAATCGAAATAATGCCCTGTAGCTGCTAAACACATTGAGAGGTGAACTTATTTTGGTCTCAATTTGGCGTGTATCATCTGGTACCATTTTGTATAAATATTTTAGGGATACGATGTATAACTAATGACTACTTCCTTGTCAACTAGTCTGTTCACAGAATTCACCAACATTCAGATTAATATTTATCTGCACTCAGATCCATTTACCTCGTCCTTGGTATAAACAACTCATGATTGAAAATATAAGTTTCTTTACTTAACCGGTCTGCAGTTTGTACTGATCTGATATTTGGCTCTTAATTCGGAATGTTGAATATCGATTAAATCGTCTTAATTATCATTTCCTGCTCATCACACTGCTCCATTATAGAATTTCGAGAATTTGGAATTTTTACAGCCAAACCTTTTCCATTTGGCGTGGTCTAATAACTACGTGATAAAATACGCCTAGTTGGGTTATTTGAGAATGGATAAGTTCTATTCCAATGGTATTCTTCCATACAGTCAAATTCCAACGTAGTTACTCTTGTATACCAACGGAAAAAATAATCTAAAAGTAATCGAAAGGACAATAACAAATATCGTCTTGCTGAGAATTTTTGCCAGGTGCCGTTGACATAATTATGAATGACTTTTAGATTTACTTGAGTAACTTTGATTCTCAAAAAACTTCAATAGTTGCTATTTTCATCATGACATCAACATAATGGTGAATATACACGGTGGCCCAATGAAAACGAAACAAGGTTTGCATTTCACTGAGAGATCAAGAAATTGACATTACAAATAAATGATTCTTCATGTAATGCTGGATAAAACAGGATTAAAAAAACGCATGAGACACTTCTTAAATTAACATCATTCTAACTATAGAATGAGAAAAAGTGCTGAAAGGGAAAATAGCTGATTATTTCGATAAACGTGTTTTCTCGAGAACTACTTCATTGAATTTCAAAAACAAGGAAGCGTTGGTGAGAGAACTCGATTGCCTTCAAAATGATACATCACTTGACCCCTTATTCCATTTGAGATTCAAGAGTTGGAGCTCAACCCTCCGAGGGGTTTGAAGTGAAAAACATGGAAACATGCGCAAAATATTTCCCTCTCGAAATAAAAATCTACCGGTCCGACCCTTTTTTTTTCTGAGAACGATAACTGTGCCAAATCGGCCTTGTTTCACTGTTATTGGGCCACCCAGTGTATTAAGTTTTCGTGGATTTCATTTGTTTGTTCTTATCATTTCACAATAGGAAGGGTGTAGAAAACATTTATCAAAGAAGTGACAGTTTTACCTACATCAATTCACGAAATAAAACGCTATTAATTTTTTTTATCATTCTTTTACGAGACACATCAGAAAATTTTTGGCGGTATTTGCCTTCGTTTTTATCAGTCCTGCCTTCTTCAAATTTGTTTCTGCATCTGCGTCTGAGTATGTTGGTAAATTTTCAATTCGACTGTTGGGATAACATTCTTTTCATGAACTTGAGAGAAATCGTGTTTTTCAAAATAAGCCACCACACTAATAATCAAAGTTTAAGATGGTCATTGAATCATTAATCATTATGAAAAATTCAAATTTCAAATAATAATCACCGATCTAATTGTTCGACATCAAGTCACAGTGACAATTCAATGATCGAAATCCACAGTTTACGATGAACGACAAGAGATAGATTCTAACTTGGTACATCTCCAGGACTCGGGACTTCCTACTGGGAAAACTCACTAGTTTTTTCTCTATGCTCGAACGATATTGATCCTTCATAATTACAGTAAAAAATGTTGAAGACACCAGATACATCCGCTGCAAAGAAGTAAAAGTAAGATTACGTCCTCCAGCACAAGCGGAGTTCAAGTAAACAATGAAGAACTCGCAGTGTGCTGTGAACTGGTCCAAATCAAGATGGAAATGGTATATTTCGTCTAAGTTCACGGTTACACACAGGGTGTGGTGGCTGTATAAATTCGAATTATTTTCGGTGGATAGGCATTCTGAACTTGAACAGCAAATCAACAACATGTTCGTAAAACTGGTAAGTCATCGACTCGAAATTTAACAAAATAATATCACATAAACAGTGCCCAACTCCCAGAATCGAAGATGGTCAGTAGTGTGAAGAGGAGTTCGTGTGTGAATTTGTGCAGTGATCAATACAGGGTGTGTCGAATCTCAAGCTGAAAATCTTGATTTCACGGTGGTCAAAAAATGGGGATTAGTTCGGATGGCACAATTTTCAAAAAATCAAGAAATACGGAATGGATAAATTAGGTTTATATTAGTTTTTTTTCCAATACTGCACTTGGATTGCACGTGGATTTGGTTTTTGTTCGCCGGTTCAGGAAGACTCATACAAATTTACAGTTGAATATTCTGAGGCGTAACAATTTCTCAGTTCTGTTTAGACCTTTTTGATGCATTCATTAATTCATTTACAATTTACAATTCACTTCATAAAATAGGTGAACCAGCTAGTTTTTCCCAACTGTTTTGAATAACGGTTTTTGTTATGTAATATTTTCTACAATTTGAAATGATATTTTCTGCAGAAATTTCAATAGAACACCCTGTGCTGCCTTATCCAAAAGGTTAATCAATTTCGAACTTTTCTGCCAACGATACCATTCGAAAGTTTCGAATATCTCAGCTATGTGAAAATGACTACAATTCAATGCAGATTACAGATTCGGATAAATTTATTTCAAATTGATTCATTGATTGTCTCCATCAACCCCAAGAAACATTATCGTTTATTGATTATTTTTTTGATTGATTCCATAAGTAGTTTCAAACCTCAAATACATGCTGCTCCAGATGAATATCAAATATTATTATTTTTAATAAAAGTGACAGAAATAAATGCTCTTTAAATATGTAACAGAAATAAAATCACGGATTTTATAATAATCGTCCATTGATGGAGAAAATGAGCAGTAATAATAGTCATCAGTATTTTGGTTTGTGAAGTACTTCAATCCTTAATAGAAAGAAAGTCAACCGGAAAATAGCATCTAACATTCATGCGATAGTTCAGTAATATCATCAGGTATCATTTTAATAAAGTTGCCCTCATTTCAGACTGACAACTATTGAAATTCTTCACTGCTGTTTCTTTATGTCGTCCTACCGTAACTCGCTCTAATATCAATATTCGCCACTTCTTCAACTGAATTTCCCCATTTTCAGGCAGTTTTCGCTTGCTCCCTGGCATTCGCCACATCAGCCTACAGCGGCCCCCTAGCTGGAGGCCAACCTGCAGACCTCTACCCTGCCGGCGTCGATCCCAAGGCCTGCCCCAACTTCCCCCTCTGTTCCAACCCCGCCGTAGCCGTCAACCAAGTGCCGGTGCAAGAGTACCCCCAACAGTACCAGCCCCAGCAGTACCAGGCTCAGCCCCAGCAGTACCAGGCCCAGCCCCAGCAGTACCAACCACAGCAATACCAGGCGCAGCCCCAGCACTACCAACCACAGCAGTACCAGGCCCAGAACCAGGGACAGTACACCTCCGAGCTGCAGAACGCTTTGGACAGGGGGGAATACATTGGAGACGGAGACTACCACGGTGAAGGGCTTGCCGAGGCTTTGGCCCCTGGACATGCCGGTAAGTCGAGTCGATTCATTATTAGTTGTTCACAAGTATACAACGAAAGTAATTCCAGCCCTATGACTCCCATCAAGACACAAGTGATGATCTCTTCTGGTAGGTATCCTAAGACTTCCGACAGAGTCTTGAAGTTGAAAATATCACTGTTGAACTTTCTTCTTGTTATATAATACAGTTACAGTCTTCATTCATTTACTTGAGTAACTTTGATTCTCAAAAAACTTCAATAGTTGCTATTTTCATCATGACATCATCAACGAAAGTAATTCCAGCCCTATGACTCCCATCAAGACACAAGTGATGATCTCTTCTGGTAGGTATCCTAAGACTTCCGACAGAGTCTTGAAGTTGAAAATATCACTGTTGAACTTTCTTCTTGTTATATAATACAGTTACAGTCTTCATTCATTAGGGGGCCGTAGCGTAGTCGTTAACGCGTCCGTTCCATAACCCGCGGTCGTTGGTTCGAACCCAGCCAGCGGCTAATAATTTTTTCTGTTAAAAATTGGTTCTAGATTTTGATCCTGATGTCGCTCCGGCAGTGTCGGTCCCCCCGAAGTGGTCCCGGAGTCCACTATAAAAAATAAATAAATGAAAATTGTCTTTTGAAAATGATATACAGGCTTTCAGAAATGACTTGCATGCCTCTCCAAAATAAGTGTGCTGTATCTTTCAGCAAAATCAGTTAGTTGTCAATCATTAGTTATTTCTATCCAGTATAGGTGTATCTTATTGTACCTCAGTTGCGATCGCTTCGGAGATGTGCTCCACATCGACGATGGGTTTGAGGAGACCTCCTGTCGAGTCCAGAACTGTGTGGATGATAGTACCCACATTTCGTACCACCTTCGCCTCTGATGAAGACATAGGTGCAAAACGGTGACAGGTCGATATCTACTATAAATGAAGATCTTCAAATGGGGATCTGGAAATTTAGTACTATTATTCACATGAAGTCGTCAATATCCATGCTCAGTATCAACACAAGCTGCTTCACAAAATCTGCAGCCTCCTCATGATCCACAAAGCGCAAATTCAACCTACAGTTTAAATATGTTCTGAAAATGAGTCTCTGGTAACGGAAGAAGGGAAAGTGGAAAAAGAGGCAGCGTTGCTTGAGGGCTCAATCAACAATGACAGGTTAATGAAGACGGTGATAAAATGGCGGTAGCACAGTGTGTTGAGTTCCTCATTCGAAAAGTAACAAAAGATCACTGACAATATGTATCTCTTTTCTTTCAGCTCCTCAACAAAGAGCATACAATCCTGCCCCAGCTTACAACCCAGCAGCCTACAACCAAGCCGCCTACAACCAACCTCAGTACAACCAACCTCAGTACAACCAGGCTGGTGCACACGCTACCCCAGCGCAAATCCCAGCAGGCGTTGATGCCAGCTCGTGCCCAAATTACCCATTCTGCCACTAAGAATAATCTTGGTTCGAAAACGTAGTAAACTTTTTGTTTAAAAAGCCAGACTGCCAGTTGACAACATGTTGTCCGATTTTGTTTCCTAATTTTTTAGATGTTTCCTGTAATATAGATAAAATTGTGTATAATTTCTTTTATACAAAAGTTATTTAATTAAAAACATTCTAAAAAAATCTCTTCATACCTCTGATTTCATGAAGCACAGACAACAATATCAATGTACCAAGCCCACTCTCAACATTCCAACAACTAAGCGGATTACAATATTTAGTACTTTTAGTACGACAAATATAACCTCGTGACAGAGGCGGATCCACGATTTTTGTGGCCCTACGTTCAATTATTATTTGGGCCCTTCCTCTCATGCCTTCGTGCTATGTTTCCTCACCAATTTCAAATGTTGATACCAACTCTATGGGTTCTATTGTTTCGAATATAGATTTGTGCGACATTGACAGTTATCGAGAGTTTGACATCATTCTAACACAGGTTTCAGAATATACGATTTTTTGATTCAGTTAAACCCAATTCAATCTTGATCGAACTAAGTGAAAATTATAACATTCCATTGCTTTCGAACCATCATATGAGGTATTCTAATTCAAACAGTTGAATCGGATGATTTAAAGCAAGTTTTCAGCAGAAAAAGAATTTTCAAAATCATATCACATTTTTCTGAAATCAGGTCAGAAAATTGAAATGGTGGAACTTTTTATATTTTGAAGATCCATTTCTTGTGAACCTCGAATATTCAATTCAACCTTTCTGACAGAAAAAAACAAAACAAAATAAAATAAACGTAAGGATTTACAATAGCTCATATTCAATGTACCATATTTAATAAGGAAAGTGTCTACGAGATTATTCACTTGATGAACTCAAATTTCATGATCTTGATAACGTGATTTTCAATATCTATTTAGAATGTAAAAATGCCCTTTTGGTTAAAAGTTCAATTGGCACATTAGGGTAGTGCGATAGCTTTTTCGACAGCATTTGCCATGCAGAAAACGCTTAAGAATTTTTTTCTTCCGTTCACTCAACCCACTGAAACATGTTATTGAGAAACATCAAACTGATCTACATCAACCTGAATATCATTTAGCTCACCAAAATATTATTTGGCTTCATTATTTATATAATATTTCGATATGCACTGGGGTTGTTTTGGTAGGTTTCAATAAATGATTCATTGTCCTCTAGTTCATCGTCAGAACACATCAAAATAATAAAAATACTCATTGTACGACAGTAAAATGTCATGAAATTCAGAAAATGGGATGATTTTATGATTGTTCTTCGAATGGGCCATTCTACAACACCACACCTGCGGTTGATTCATTCGATCCAAGAAAAATATTGATCGAGGTCACTTGAGGAGCAATAAATTTAAGGAATCAGATATCAGAAATTTGCGATCTCAATACGTAGTAAAATCATGAATGCTAACTGCACAAGATACTGGCGATAAGTATAAACCAACTTGGCATGATACAATAATTAATGAGTGTATACAATGTATCGATTACATGTGGGAGTGTGAATAAATACATTGATACACAGGGTGTACGATTGGGCATTTACGGTGATTAATAATCTGTAAATGAATTTGACCTTCCGTGATGTTGGAAGAACTGAATTCACTTTTTATTTAGTTGACGAAATACCAATGTCGAAATGTTTCCGTGGAGGGATTTAAAAATAATATAAAAACGACCACTCTGTATATAAAATTCATACAAAATTTGTGTTGGACGTATCAGGACATTGGAATGATTGAATTTGTAAGGGATTTATAAATATTTCAGAAAATGCTACATACATTTTCTTATTCAAATCTCTATGGATATTTCATTGTATCTTTTCATCTATATTCCTATCACTAGATCTAACTTGTATTCTACTGTTTCGGCTAATTCTTTCTCTTGTCAAGCATATTGGAAACAATACCGGTGAGAAAATTTCTGATTTCTATTCCTCAATATGTAGCTAGGTACTATATTGAGAATATTTCATTGAATAAAAATAATATCGACTTGGCAACAATAGAGAAATGAAACAAGAAACTAATAATCCGAACCAAGGATGGAAACAATTCTTGAATACCTATTAGGAGAAGTTCATTGTGTATTCAGTAGAATAGTTTCTGTATAAAGAGTTGGGAGAAATCATTTTTTGTGATCGTCCTAAAATTCCCATTTTTTTTTGTAGAACGCAACTCTCAACACAGTGACTCAGTATACATCGTTTTCAATGTCTATTTCAATAGTATCTCATAATTCAATCATTGTATTTCATGCTTATAAAGAGTCCAATCCATTTGAAACCAGCTATAGCATCCTATATTTCTATACCTACATTTTACCATATCACCCTATATTTTTGTACCATCAGTTTCAGATGAGCAGATTTCAAAAAAGTATAGAATGCGTATGCTCTGACGGGGTTATAGTTCGGGAGCTAAAAAACTTTTGAGTTGATAACTATCTGAATTCCATCTTCGTTGGTAAAAGTCACATTATGTGCTTGTTGAATAATATACTATTTCAATCCTGTCCTATTCTGTTCTAAATAGCAGCGTGCGAAAATTTCATTCTCAGCTCGAATAAGGTCACAGTCTCACAATATAAGGAAAGCCTCACCTACGGAAGGTATTTCAACTTTTTTCGCTACGACTTAGACGATTTTTTTCAATTGCAGAATATTTACCGTGGCAATGAAGTGTGCAAGGACCTTGGGAGGCAATGTGACAGAACGTTAATGACCAATTGAGAGGAAAACAGTTTTGCCTCAGCCCGATTTGTCTGCATTTACCCCACACTATACAGGGCGATTCCAAATCTCCCCAGGAGATACCGTATTAGGTTATTTGAAGAACGTGATAGCGGCATTACAAACTAGCAGAAAACATTTCTTCTCTCACAAAAAAAATGATGAATCATGATTCTGGCTATTGCCTGTCTTCTACTTTTGTATGTCAAAATTCAGAAAACTACATTAATATCTTGGAATTCTATATTGGTAAATTCTGCTTTTCAATGGAAACGTTTATGGATAGCTATGACACGATTAACTATTTCAATTTTATTTTCCTGGAATGTTCCAATCCTCATTAATAGAATGCATATATATTCACCAAAACAAATATTTTAATTTTCATAAAAACGAATTTTTCTCACCTGTTCCAGATTGAATCCAAAATATCTACAATCGTCAATGTTATAGAAAGAAATCTGAAACAAGTTACAAGTATTTTATTTAGTAAGATATTGAGGGGTTAATTAGTTCCGGGTCACTTGATGTAAATTCACCATATTTGGGAGAAGATTTTTCATTTCAAAATAGAATATTCTGAAAATAAATTAGCAACATATTGTTACTTGGAAACAAATGCATTGTAGATATAGGTAATGATTATTATCTTGCCTTGACTGCTCCAGGCCAATCGCCCTGTAGATTGCCTTCGATATTTTCTTCTAGTAAGTATGTGTGGGATCGGTATTAAAAATATCACTGTTACATTTCTATGAATCGGGGCGGGTGTGGTACTAATATATAAAAGCAAAGTTTGCCTTTGCGACTCACTTAAGGTAACTTAGAAAAATAGTCAACATGTTTGTAAAACTGGTAAGTAAATCAGTGACTGAGGAAAAGTGATTTTTCTGAAGAAATAAAGTGTTTTTTTGCGCATTGTGAGGTGTATATGTGCCTTTCTTGGACTGAAGTGAAAATTTCGGATTTCTTGTGGAAAACCATGTGATAACAAAAAGTGTTTGTTGAATCGGAGAGAAAATTATTCGCCCCTCTAGAAAATTTACCATTGCGATTGAGTATATGGGACCCAATGTGGAACCGTGTGGCATACTTTCATGGAGGCTTATAAAAGTTCATCATCAGTAGTTCAGGTTCATATTGGGGACATGTAGAATGGAAGATCACTTTTTCTTTTAAATTCATGGAATAATCACCAAATGCAGAATGAAAATTCAATGCAGGAAGATTTTGGGGCTACTTTTGTTTCTTCGTAGATCATTCATTTAGTTTTGCGTTGAAACGGTTGAAGTGAAAATGAAACGTTGATTTTTTGTACATAAAGGATGTCAAATATTCATGACTTCGGCCTAATCGATTGTTATCAAAAACTTCGGTGACAATAATGGAATCTAGAAATCAGATGAGCATAATAAATAGCATTATTTGATAGTGAGTTATTTTTCATTTCGTTATGTATTTGCATTATGCATGTAATTTTATACGTTATACAGCGATATTTTGACAAACGCCATTTCAAAACCAAAAAAATCATTGTTTACCTTCATTGATTTTTTTGTACCCTTCATTGGACAATTATCACTTATCGGTGAAGTCATTTTATAAAAAGATAGTAGGTATACAGCAGTTCAAAGAAAAGGAGTCACTTATTTACAAATCACAAGTTTTACACACTATAATATGAACAGAATGGACAAATGATCATACACAGATTCAAGAACGAACAGTACTTGAGAAAAATTCATTCATATCGTGAAAAAAAATTATGAATCAAGAATGTTTCCAATTTGATTTTGAAATCGTCCAATGATTTACTGGTTCTCGCGCAGTTTGTTGACTTATTGTTGATTTATTTCCAGTACATTTCTCAAATTGATGCGAAGAAATTTCAAGGGAGATAACAATAAGATGATATTTTTACAATTCAGATGATTCTCATCTAGATTGATACCTGAGAATCTAGTCAGGTTGTGATTACTATGAATTGGAATATTGTCAATACTGAAAGCCAAATCATCAACTCTTTCCTGGCTACGATGAATTCTGAAAACTCCTGTTCTCTCGGTCTTGGAAAACAAACTGTTTGAAATGATCTGAAACTTTGGTCATCAAACCTCAGCAAGGATTTTTGGTGCCAAGATAGCAAATGAAAAATCACCCGCAAATGCAATGTAACAACGTGCCTGGCCGATGAAATTATCGAGTTGATTAACATAAATTATAAAAAGCACAGGACCCAAAATGGAGCCTTGAGGAACCGCCGTCTCTGATGTTTTCGAGTTTTTTGAGTTGAATATCTATTCCACAGGCCGTATTAGCTTGCAGTCTGGCGGCAGCCACGGCTGTATGGAATGGCCCTTTGGCCGGAGGGCAACCCGCCCATCTCTATCCGGCGGGCGTCAGTCCCCAGGCGTGTCCCAACTTCCCCAACTGCGCCAACCCCGCCTTGGCCGCCAACCCCCAGCAGCCTGCCGCTCATCAGTGGGGCGCACCTCAGCAGCAGTGGAACCCGCAGCCCAACCAGTGGAACGCGCAGCCCAACCAGTGGAACCAGGTGAGTCACGTCAGCTGTCAAACCAATTGATCAAATACTGTCTGTAAAAAAAAACAATTGATCAAATTTCATAAAAAATTGAATTGTGAAAGTATTTGCTTGATGCCCTCTTAGGCCACCAACCTGAACGTCCGTAAGATATCTTTCATGGAAGTCATCAAAGTTTGCTTCACAAGATTGTATAACAAATAACTCACTTATACAATAATTTGAATGCGAACTCACTTTCTCCTTGGATTTGACCACGTGATGCATTCCAACGGAAACACACGCATAGGATTAAACTATTCACCTATTTCAAAATATACAAAATTACAAATTCACAACAATAAAAAAAGTTCGAAAAAAAGTACCACCAGTTTTTTTATTCTATTCTATTTTTTAGGGTAACCAATGGAACCCAGCTCCAGTGCCTCAACAATGGGGAAATGGCAATGACGCTACTGCTAGGCTCAACAGAGGTGAATACATTGGGGACGGAGACTACCACGGTGAAGGTCTTGCAGAGGCTCTCGCACCAGGTTATGGTGAGTATCAATCACTCAGAGCAGAAATTGGTCAAGCTGCTTGGTCAAAGATAACGAAATGTTGATGATAAATGACTTTTCAGACGTTTTTTTCAGCTGTAAATGAATGTGTTGGGAAAATACAGTGTATGTCAGACTGAATTGAAAATAATGAACAGAGTATACTACAATCACGTTCAAATATTTCATGGATTTCATAAATGAGATACGAAAAATGAACCTAAAAAGTTGCAATTTCATTGGCTAAATTAAAGTCTTGTTTCTAGCTGAATTCAAAACATCATCTTCCATTCGTCGAGTGAAACATAATTATAAACATTTTATAAATTATAAAATTAATAGTTATCAACAATCACATTCAACAGGACGTACAGATTTTTTTCTTATCAAAATCGAATCTGATATTGGTGAAAGGTCTATTTATTATAATGGAATAATACTTTACTTAAAAAAATTAAAGCCAAAAAAATTCAAGCAAGAACTGAAAATTATCATTTATACAAAGTAATTTCTGAATATCCATCTATTTAACCATTTGATTATTCTTCTATACAATCCATGAATTTGTTGTTCATATATTTATGTTATCTGTTGTGAATATGTACATCTCGTATCTTGGGAATGATCAAAATCATTCTCTTGTTCATCTCATCTCAAGAATGCAAAAAGAGCGAAGAATGTACAAAGTGCTATTTTCTAAACAAAAACTATCCGACTTCACAGCATGGTCACCTATACTCCTAGCAGTAATATCAATAAAATATTTTATTGAAATGATTATCATGAATAAGAAACATATTTGTTTGTACTTTTTCTGGACATTGGCGGGTGTGTTTAGGCCTGAAATATTTCAACTGATTTCAAGTATTTGGGAAAATTGTAATTTTCATATTTTGTTAGCTAACAGCTGGAACGGAAACAACCAGGGTGCCCTGAACCAGGGAATTCCCCCAAATGCTCACCAAGCCCACGGGGTAGGTCAGATTCCTGCCGGAGTGGACGCACATTCTTGCCCCAACTACCCCTTCTGCGGATAGACAGCCAGCTGACAACATGTTGTTATTCTTGTCATTTCACTTTCGATATTTAATTTAATTATTTTTGTAACTCGCTGTGAAGATACATTCTGTGTTCAACCAAATTAGAAGAATTTACTTCAAACAATGCTCAATATTCTGTTTCTCTCTTATTTAATGTACATTCAACTATATTTCCTCACTGTTGATAGTGAGACATTTTATAAATGTTTTTGGGGTAAATCAAGGAATTATGCAAATACCTTTGATAGGTTTGAACTTTTTTCACTTTTCATATATCTTAGACAAAATGGAACTTAATCTGTAAATGGATGAGAATAAATTATGGGAAATTTCAATACAAATAACAATTTCATTTCCAAATAACAAAAATTATTGAACCAAAATGGGTGCTCGCAACCCTGATATTCAATCTAATCCTGTGAAATTATCACCTATAAAACAATTGAGATCAAAAAGGTATTGGACAATGTAATAAATACCCAAAACTTTCATGTAATAAAATCATACTTATTAACGACTACAGGACAATAAGTGTCAAACAGCCAAATTTGGTTAATTCAAAACTTATTCTATAAAACAGAACAAAATATATATTCATAGCATATTCACATACTAAGATACTGATGTCAATAGATATGAATCACAGCTTGAGGTATTCCAACAAACTAGAGATAAAAGCAATAGTAAAAGGAACAATATGAGGACAATATTTTCATTATTTGGTACCAGTTGATCCAAATCCACCTTCACCACGTAATGTTTCAGTGAGTTCCTGAAAACAGAGAATGGATTTGTTTCATTTTTTGCTATTACTAGAATGAAAACAAGATTGAAAAACTTACATATGAATATTGAGAAGGAGTTTTGTAATACTTTGAAAATCACAGATCCACGTTTTTTGGCATTGTGAAAATTCCTTAAATTCTATTTGTTCAAAGTACTTTATGTATCTCAAGTTATCAAACCTTTGGACATGATAAAGAGTAGTTATTGATGGAATTGAGAATCATATATTCACTGACCAGTGTTAATATATACTCTAAAGTGATAATTTCAGTGAAGTTTCCAAAGAAATTTGGCACCTACCTCTACTTCTTCAAGATCAGGGTAGTAAATCTTCTCACAAATCAATTGGGCAATACGGTCTCCACTTTTGACTTCAAAATCGCTATCGGAATGGTTGAAAAGAACCACTTTCAGAACTCCTCTATAGTCCTCATCTACTACACCAGCTAAAAGGAAAAAATAAGTTGAACCAGAACACTTTTGAAAGGGGAAAAACACTGAAAATGTATTCCGGTAGTTGAAACAGTATTTCCACTTCTTTCTGGGCCATTATTGTGAATTTTTTAAGATTGAAAAAGTATACATAGTAGAAAAACAAAAAAACGTACCTCCAACATCTATGAAGTTCTTTACTGCCAAGCCAGACCTAGGGGCTATTCTTCCATAGCACCCTTCTGGAAGCTCTATCTTCAGACCTGTGTCCACCAACGCTTTCCCCCTTGCTGGAACAACTACATCAGAAGCACTTTTCAAGTCATACCCTGCCGCCTTTTTGGATCCTTTAGTTGGTGGATAAGCTTCAGGCAATACTTTTGTGTATTTCAAAACAAGAGGAGCTTTAGATGAAGGCATTTTTGGATTATTCAATAATTTCTCAGTAGAATGGCACAGTGCACGCCTCGAGTAATGGTTATAGAATGTCGATATGGCGGTAAAGGCAAACTCTTCTTTGGTAAAGGGTCTAAAAAATTGGCGGCATTTCAGTATTTGGCGGGATACTACTGACAACGACATTTGTTTGGGGAAATTTGAATTCCCAGGAGATGTGATAGATTCAAATATGCATGTCCTAAAACCAAATTATCAATATATATTATTGGGCTGAGCAGGATCTGGATCATGAAGAATTCAGGTAATTGCTCATGAAATACAGAAATCATATTGAAAGCACGATGAAGAGTTTACGGTCACGTTTTTTTAGATTATGTGTGAACCCTACCTGTGGTTGATTAAAAAAATGTATCTCATTCATCATTGATGTTGGTAAGTCACAACTTTTTCGGTATACTTTGTTAAGTATCAAGTGAATGTAGTACATGTTCAAATATGAAATATAACAGCCATGAACTAACAGACTTTTCAGTTTATCAATATCATCTGATGCACAGCTGGTTCACCACTGAACTATTTAGTGTATTTAGACAATCTTAGAAATGCGCATCTTCGTAATCCTAGTACCAAGTACCACTGAATTATATTTCATAACCTGGGGCAAGAACCGTCAACAAGAGGCA
Organism: Gastrophysa polygoni; assembly: GCA_963576655.1. Classification (NCBI taxonomy): domain Eukaryota; kingdom Metazoa; phylum Arthropoda; class Insecta; order Coleoptera; family Chrysomelidae; genus Gastrophysa; species Gastrophysa polygoni. Next base: position 3,834,886 of record OY755091.1, on the reverse strand, counting down.
TATGCCATTTGACATTTCTTTGTGCCATCAAAAATGTCAAATGTCAACCAGCATCCAGTGTCATATTTTTTTGATTTTTGATTATATGGCAGGTTTTTCCAATTGATTTTTTATATTTGATTTGAAATCTTCATTAACGTGAAGGGTTGTCAAAATATACAGAAATAACATATATCCAAATAGAAAATATCAATATATCCGTCCATTGATTTTACGTATAGAATAAATTCGTCAAATTTCGTGACTTAAATTATGAACGAAGGACATCGTGAAAATCAATAAAATAGGACGATGGTAATGAAAACATGTCTGTATTTTTTCAGGAATTCCTGAATTTTACTAGAGATTATATAGGTGAGTAGGTAATAGTATCAATTGTAGCGTAAATAATCGGTACAGATTGAGTAAACATTTTCATCATGAATTTGAATAATCATAGCTCACAGTATCTGATGACTACCCAATTTGGAAGACACGTCTTCTTTGAATTGAAGATTGAAATAAATATTTTGGAATGAAAAGAGCACAGTAATGTATAGAGGATGATACTGATGAAACTTTCAAATATATTGTCTTAACTTATCCCTCCTACAAAATTTGCTGGGATATACACAATATAATACACACTGTATAATACACAGATCATATTTCATACATCTTCATTAGTTTTTTCACAAGTTTTGATACAAATGTGAAACAATTTAAATGCATTATGATCATCGAAAGCCTCAAACTGAAATAACTTTTTTGTATGGTCATTGTAATCAAAGCACACTTTTGCCTGCCTGGGTAAGAAATAGCTAATGGATATTATAAGTGTATGTAAAAATTATTCTCGATAGTTCCAATATTTTTTATCAGTGAATTTTATTAATAATCATAGGAAAGTATTGTTTGAATGTTAATGGAATGTTAATTCTGCGTATTGTTCTGATGACTTTGAGAAACATACCATAGAATAATTGTTTATACACCATATACCTTGCAATTTTTTGGAAAGTTGTGTTCAGAGACAGTTGAAAAAAGAAAACATAGTATGTAATTATTAAATAATTAGTTAATTTGTAGTTTGTTATTGTAGGCATTGAAAACAAGAAAAAAATTATGATAATCATAAGAAAATTGCTATCATCAGTAACTCTGTCTTTACACCTAAACATTTACTACATGTTCATTGATTATTCCATTGCATTAAGAATATATTGTGTGCACATGTCACAATCTGTTTATCTCTTTGAAAATTGCTCTATCAAACATTACATAAAGTAGGTTCTCAACCATTCTGAATTAGGTTTGAATATGTATTTTTTATCATTGATTTTCATACTTTCATCAAGTCCCAATTGTATTTTAGTGAACTACATAGACATTGACTATTCATTATGGATATCATGGGTTTTGGCCCCATTGCTGATAACCTTCCTTCTACCTGTGGTCATAGCACTCTTTCTATACTTCAGTGCCTTTTTGTTGTATATTTACAAACTGCACTGGAACAATATCAGAAAAACCCTGCAAACTGGAGACATGTGGGAAACTATCAGAAAGTTTATTTGTGCACTTTGGGATGCTCATGGTTGGATATGGCATGGTGAGTTTCAATTTTATAGAAAATACTCAGGTTTAATACACTTTCGTTTTATGCTCATCAATTTCTACAAAAAATAAAAAAAAATATTGTGTTGGTTTTGATCAAAAATAAATCTATAATAGTTCACTTTTAAATTCAATGACAGCTAGAGTTTTTGTTATTGAATACAGACCTGTTTTCTTTTGAAAGTCTTGACAATATTTTTATGGGAATTCAAAATTCACTACTTTATCTCAAAATTATTTCCAAATGGAGTCTGGAGAAATGAAGAACAGTAATTTTCAAAACTCAAGTTCTTTCTGAAATTCTTGAAGCCATTGGCAAGACTAATAATCATAAGAAAGCCATATTCATAATAATACAATAATAATACAAAATGTTATTTTTTAGGCTATGAGGTTAGGGGTTTTGAAAATATCCCAGATAATGGGTCAGCTTTAATCATCTATTATCATGGAGCAATTCCCATAGATGTTTATTACTTCTTGGCTAAGTCTATTTGTGTCAAAAATAGGCTAGTACATACTGTGGCTGATAACTTCTTATTCAAGGTACCAGGTAAAATGCACTCAAAAAATAAATTCCTACACAATATTTATCACTTCCTTCCATAATACTGCTAATCTGTTTGTTTCATTAGCTTCTTCACCTGGTCATTACTGCAATTTTATTTCACAGGTTTTAGTATAATAGCAGAATGTATGAATGTTATACCTGGGACTGTTCAAACATGCTCAAATATACTGAAAGAGGGCAATCTATTAGCCATTTCCCCAGGAGGTGTCTATGAAGCTCAGTTTGGGCATAATTATAATCTCTTATGGAAAAAACGATTAGGCTTTGCCAAAGTAGCTTTAGAAGCTAAAGTGGTTAGTTTTGTTATTTGATAGATTCCTTCTCCTTCATATCATATTTTTATATGATTATGGTTCCAAAAAAACAATGTGAAGGGTTTGTTATTTTTGTTTTCTAGCCAATCATCCCAATGTTCACCCAAAACCTAAGGGAAGCTTTTAGAACAGTCAGTATAGGAAAACGATTTTACCTGAAAATGTATTCTATGTTCAAAATGCCTTTGGCACCAGTCTATGGGGGTTTTCCAGTGAAAATGGTGACACATTTAGGAAAGCCTATTCCCTATGATGGAAGTCTGACACCAGAACAACTGCAGGCAAAGGTACAGAACACACCAGTTATTGTCAGTAGCTATATAATAAGTAAATGATATTTTGTATGGTGAATATGAAAATAAGCAAATCACAGCATTTAATTTATATTCAAAATTCTAGTTTATATCCATGAAGTTTATGAGTTTATAAAATTTGTTTGATAATTGATAGTTGTTTGGATGTAGTGGATTCATTTTAAAATATATGATTTCTTTCCAGGTAGCTGCAGCATTAGAAGATCTCATTATGAGAAATCAGAGATTGCCTGGCAATATTTTATTTGCTCTTTTTGAGCGAATACCTTTTTTTAGGAAAAAAACAGTGTGAATTATCTTAAGTTCATTCAGTAAATAATTTAATTTATTGGTGATTTTTGAGAAGTACTTACATGTAACACCATGCTTTGATGTATTTGTATAAGATTCACATTTTCAAGGGTAAATTTTTCATGAAAGAATTAAGGTGGTGGAAATATTTCTGTTTTTCTGAATACAATTATTGTCACAATAGTGCATTTTGGGATTTTCTTCATTGGATTTCCAATTACGCCTGATCTTGGAAACAAAATCTCAGGCACCACCTCAAAAAATAATTATTTGTTCAACTAGGACAAAAGATAGTGGATTGTCACAAGGTAGTGGATTGTAAATTGACTGTCATTTCAATTCCCACAATCTCTTTATTTTCTCCCTTGTCACAAATTCAATGAAAACTTGATAGAATATACCTACTTTCTTGATGAAAAAGGCAAATATTTGATTGCATACGAGAACATCATTTTGAAAATGATACTTTGTTTATTGATTCAAACTTTCATCAAATCAATTTTCTCTCACGAAAATTTGAAAAAAAATATTACTGCAAAAAACTTTTTAAGCAAATAATCAAAGAAAAGTTCGTTTTCTAGAGTATATGGAGCTGGGGAGGCTGACAAACAATAAATGAAATTATTTCAATAGTTCAATTTTGTAGAAAAATAAATGATGTGGTGATAAAACAAGCATGTAGAAGAATAGTGATGCTGTTACTTCTCCAGCAAGAACATTTTGTACAACTTTTCATCTTCTTTCTTATCGAACTTTGGAACAAAAGGAACTTTCAGGATTTCATCAAATCCTTCAGACATTACAGGTTCTTCAAATTTAGTTTTATATGAATTGATAATGATTTCAGCAACTGGAACATGAGATTGGTCAGTGAGCTCTCTGAACTTATTGTTATGTTTCATGTGCTGATAATTTGTAGACATCACCAAGCAACCACAGATGACATTGTTCCTTTTTGCTACTTCAATAAATCTAGCCCGGGATTCTTTGTCTGGATTGGTATTGTCAACAACACAATTCTTCTTTTCCTTTATATTTTCTTCCAGCATTTTGACACACTTTTGCCATGAACCCAAAGTATCTCGATTGATATGGATATAACCTTTAGGCAATAATACTTTTCTACAAAAGTAACTTTTTCCAGATCCTGGACCTCCTACCATCAGAATAACATTAGGTGTCTTGAAATTAACATCTGGATAGCTTGTAGTAGTCAAGTCACGTGGATCAAATTCTGGCATAACATAAGGTGCAGGTTTAGCTTTCAGAAAATATTCCTCAGGTGTGTAAAATTTCAAGCCAATATTTAATGCAAATAGTCTGTCAGCTTTAGAATGATCTTTATTATGTTTTGGAGCCCAGTTTTTTTCTCTGCCTGCTGCATCTCCAACATAAAAAGACTCATTAATATCAATGGTGATGTCATAATTTTTTGTAGTTTTTAATACATTCCACATTCCAGGAGCTGGCTTTCTATAAATATTTTTTGCAAGTGCTGCATACACCTGAATTGGTACAGATAGTTTTCTAACTATATTCTCTACTTTATGTTTGAATTCTTTTATCCTGGGAGGATTATTAAAAATACCTGACTGGTTGGTGAAGAAAACTATTTTAAAACCTCCTTCATTGAGGGATTCTAATTGTTGTGGTATGTCATTATAATTGAGAACCCAATCATCAGAATCTTTAGGAAACCTAGCACCTGACTTGGTTTTGATTATTGTTCCATCCATATCAAAGGCAGCTATTTTGGATCGACTTTCAATACTTTCATGTGTGTAAATTAATAATTCTTTGTGACCAATGACTTGCCAAGTACCACCATGGCTAAACATAGTTTCGCTATCTTTCACTTTACCTTTATTGAATATGGGAAAATCCAATTTAGGTTTCTTGGCTACTGGTTCAGTCACTACATCACCCTCTTCGTCAGCAAAGGGTGGCTCGAAAATGATATTATAAGGATGGAAACCTAATCTCATTTCTATCATGTGTCCCTGACCTATTCTGTAAACCTTATCTTTCAGTATGGCATATCCATCTATCCCAGAAATAGATCGTCCAATGGGTTTGACACTTACTTCACCAATGTCTATGTTTGCTACACATTCTAGCTGTTTCTTAGACAGGAACATATCTTGAATCTTCGTTGCAGGACTCCGACCAAGTATTTTCAGTTCATTATGAACTAGTTCAATCTTGTTGTTTGACGGGTCTCGGAGATAACATTTTCTTGTTGTCATGATGTAATCTTTCAATAGTTTTTCTGTGTATTTGTTATGAGTGGTTATACATTTCGAACTTCCTAATGTTCAAAATTTATGACATTTCAACTTTTGAGGATATCTTCTTCTTCGTCTAAGTTCTTAGCCTCATTATCGGTACAATAACACAACAAACTCCGTAGAGAAGTAAACCCAAGTAAACCTGGTGCTACAGACACATAAAATCGACAGTACTGAAACTGAACCACAGCATATTGCAAAAGAAACTGCTTGGAAAATAAATTATGCTAGGGATCTTTGTACCAAAGATGTTGTGTTGGCAGAACTGCTCAAATTGGCCGTTTTTAGATCAGTCGCCATTTTTAATCCCCATATTTCTACTTTTTTGTTTAGGAGCGTGTTAGGAAGTGGCTGGGTCATATTGAATTTTTTATACATTTTTTGAACATATATTGTACATAATAACGCGGTGAACATTATCAAAGGTAAAATCTGTATGAAATATTACCATATTTAGCCATAATTTATTCTATTTATTTCCAGCGAATATGGGAGTACAAGTAGAAACAATCTCACAAGGCGATGGTAAGTTGAATATTCCTTTAAATTATCATTCCAAATTTGAATCAAGAGTTTGTTATATCATACAGTTTTGATGAGTAGAAAGTAACATTCCCTCAACTTTGGACAAAATCAATAAATGCAGTATACAGTGGAATTGTACTTGACCTTGAGTGGTTATGGATTTTCTTGACAATTTTCAATAAGAATCCACTGATTCAGTTTTTGCTATTTCAATATAGTGAACTCCTCATTTTTCAGGACGAACCTTCCCAAAGACAGGTCAAACTGTTGTAGTCCATTATACGGGTACTTTAACAAATGGACAAAAGTTTGATTCATCTAGAGACCGAGGTACCCCATTCAAGTTCAACATCGGAAAAGGGGAGGTCATCAAAGGTTGGGATGAAGGAGTAGCCCAAGTAAGTATTCTTCTTTTTATGGTATTACCAACTGTTATTGAGGCCATACATACTAGAGGAATTTGATTCACTTATTAAGTGTATTGTAATTCAACACTAATTGATCCAGATTTCTGCTGACGTTGGATATCTAGAGTCTCCATTTTCAAATCAATCTTGGATCCAATTGATGTAAATTTCATTTGAACCTATTCAAAAAATGATGATTTCCCATCCTTGCGCTCTGATCTACTTCAAGAGTTGAAGTGATGCTTTTTGGCTTTCTGAATGTAGAATCTTTGACAATAATTATTATCCTACAATAATACTGTATTTATTTCTAAAATCCATTTATTATTGCAGATGAGTGTGGGTCAAAGGGCAAGACTTACTTGTTCTCCTGACTATGCTTATGGTTCGAGGGGACATCCAGGAGTCATTCCTCCAAATGCAACACTCATCTTTGATGTGGAATTATTGGAAATCAAGTGAATCAATCATAGTTTCATATGGGAGGCTTTGAGGCAGTTACCAATAAGCAATAATGGAATCAGAGATCATTGTAGTCAAATTTAGTGAGGAGTCAAAATCTTACAATAATATTTTTGGACTTGATAGCTGGTCTTCAAAGTCTCTGGATGAATTTTAGAAATGAATTGATTAAGTTTAATTCACGATAAACTGCATTTAGAACTTCATTTTCATTGCATTATTTCTTATTAACAGTTGATAACATAAGTTTTTTAATACATTCTGGAGGGTATGATAAAGCTTTTATTTTTGGTTTGAAGCCTCGTTTATAGGTGTTGTGATGTTCCAATAAAAAGATTTCAGTGTCATTGTTGTTTTTTTCTCAAGTCATATCCCTCCACAGAAGGATCCGTTATATCTGTAGTTTCTTAGAACACTATTCATTGGACATTTCTAACACAAAATATTTGGTTTTTCTTAATCCAAACAATTGAAATTAAGCACCTTTTTATTGTGGCATCAACAATTCTACTTGACTAATAATCTGTATCCCAATTTGGCCTTCTCCAGTAACCACATCAAATTTTCATTCTTCCAAAAAGGCGTCATTAACCCTGATTTGGATGAAAACAGAAATGGGGTATTCTATCTTGTTGTTTCTCTTCTGATGAAGCTGGTAGTCATTAAAAATTCTGATTGGGTAAAAGTCACCCTTTTTTTTTCAAGATATATTCTGAAACATCAATATTTTTCATTTCTTCAGTGCATTCATTGAGTGTAGAAACACTTGTCTGGTTATACTCATACTGAGTAATTCCCAGTTTGATAATCAAATAAATGTTATAAAAATTATGAATAATCGATCTGCCGAGATTCAACTTCCAAAATAATCAACTGGTGAAATTATGTGGCATTTTTATTATTCATGAACACTGAGTATCTATACAGGCTATCTTACGATCGATTGTACCTTTTAGACGTATACAGAAAATGATAATTGCAAAAGAGATACCTTGTATATTATAAAATTTTTGGATTCGTTATCACATTCATGACCTATTGTAGAAGCTCTTGTGAAAAGTTCTGGGCATATCATACCAAGATTCTGTGACTTAGTTTTGTATATAGTATATAGGAACACTATGTATATTATCAAATAAACTGAAAGACCATGAACATCCCATTCGAATGATTTTTCGTGTTGTATTGTATCTGGCATATAATCAGAAATTTTTGTCGATCCTGTATAATGTAGAACAAACTCCACCATACAGAACTGATTGGCTGGACCTTGGTATGCTAGACCTAAAATTCAGAGTTCTTATGAAACCAGATTATTCCGTATTGATAAACATTAAAGTTGAGCTGTTTAGGAGAAAAAATTATAAATATTGACACGAAAACCGTCAGAGATGGCAGGTAAAGGTGAGTATAAGACGAAAAGATTCATAAAGTGATTACTGATCCAAGAAAGCAATAAAGATACCTATACAGGGTCTCATTCGAAATATTGAACTCTGCAAATATTTTACATCGTTGAAAAACGAGCGATTATCGGAGTACCCAAATTTTCAGAATAATCCGATGTCTCATTTTCGAGTGCCTTATCGTCAGATACAACAGTCTATGCAAACAAAAATATATTTCTACTGTAATGTAAAAATGTAAAAATCCTACTTTCAGAGTCCAAACAGGGACTGAATCATACAAGTTATGTAGTATTACACCAGCTGACACCAAATAGGAATACGAGTAGGTAAATGGTTTCAATAGATTTTTTTTATTGTCCATTCACCTAGTTTGACCTGAGTGGTCATCATCCGTCCACCTTGATCATTGGGGTCGCTCCGTCCATAGATAAACAATTGATGAACAACAACTCTGACAGTGAGTAGTTGGGTATACGCCTTGCGAAATGGACATGGGTCAAGTCTCCTCACCGGTCTCACGTGACTATTATGCAAGGCACAAGGTGAATCGATAAATTCGCTGTTTTAGTTTTCATAGTGTTTTGTTTCAGCGGAGCAGAGAGTAAATATTGAGACCACAGACTGTAATATAAGCACTTTGTAAATTTGATTCAAAGATATGATGTTATAATTCTCTACTAGATGCACCCTTGCACCGTCGACTTTTGAGGAGCATTGAAACGAACGTCAGGAAGAGGAAGAACTATCGATTCGTCTGGATGTGCAACGAAGAAAGGTGCAGTTTTGCCAACAGATCGGCTGATCACTGCTGGTCGCCTCTCTTTCGTTTGCTGTTTTCACTGTTTGGATTTCTTCGCCATTCTCTAGGCGCGAACTTGGGTCTATTTGAAAGTTGTTCAACATTATTAAATATCTTATGCTATTTAAAATCTGTTCAACATCTCTAACAGACAACAAAGTTTCAAAATCCTTCCTTGACTTGATGGGCTCTGAACCAACTAGGATTTTTTACCAATTTTTAATATTCAAACAACAAATAAAACTGAGTCTCTTTGTTTTAACACAAATATGGATCAATAAACGATAAATAATTGATTTGAGTGAATAATCTTACACTATCAAATCGATTCGAATGGAAATATCTGAAATTGTCGTATTTATCGATACAATGGCATATCTATTATGGCATGGCCCATAAAATGTTTTGCCAACAGTCAGCTGATTTTTGATCGCTGCGCTAAACTCGATCTGGTAGAGAATAAATATCATATCTTTGATATGATCACTTGAACTATTATTGGTATTTACTTCAATAGATGGCAGAAGAATGAATAATGTTCCATTACATTTTTTTCATACATATTCATTTCATTCATTTACATACATAAGGAGCAGGCGAAGCTTGTCGAACGTATGTATCGTATTTTATATTTTCCGATCAAATAAAGAACAAAATAATAAAATTCACAAAAATCATGCATTAAGTACATATACCATCAAACTTTCTGACTGCGTAAAATCGAAACGTAAACCTATGTTGGCGGTGTGATTGGCTCACATTGGCTATACACTCAAACGAATATTTCTTCTAGTCTAGAAGCAACTTTGTACCGAGGTAGGTTTTTGTTTTAATCGACTTGTTTTAGTCTGAGGAATTTGGTAGATTTTTGTAAAGACGTGAAATCAAAGATTTTGTCATCTGAAGAAAATGATTTGGTCAAAACGAGAGTACAGAATATGCTTGAAATTGAGTTCCCTGAGTGAATATCGAATATCCTAATTTTTCATATCTCATTGTTTTGAACTGAGACATTTATGCTATAAAGGCATCCGACAGATATTTGTAGTGTACTCTTTATATGGTAATGAAAAATCCTTGAAAATCACTTCAGATCATGAGCCCAATTGTTTAATTTTAATTTTCTTCCAGAAACGCTACATGATTGTAATAAACGTTCTATTCGACATGTCAAATTATCAGATTTAATAGCAGTAGATAATAGGTATTTTGCTGAAAAAAGATGAAATACATATGGTGTTTCCAAATACATTACCATATTCAGACAGTTGCAATTAAGTATTAGTAATAAAACAATAATAATATGAGGTGCTAACACAACGATCTATGACAAAACTCATAATTGGTGGTTCACTTAGTTTTCAGACCGTAACCAATTTTATAACCTGTAATTATTATTGAAGTACATGAAAGTGAGGGGATCGAATGCCGGATGCAGAAAAGCAATAATCCACACTGATATAAAATATATTTCGACATGAATTGAACATACACACACTAAGATGATAAAACAACAGTACACGATAATGTCTCTAGACGGACTGCCTTGGTAGCTGCTCTGGTTTCGCTACCTGCGCCCTGTCGGCAAGCTGTCCGAAAGGTGGATAGGAATTCCAACATTACAGTGGCGGAGTCGCCACATCACCCCCCCGCGGAGTAGAGTGCGCTGCGGTTCACGTGGTGAGGCGCGCCGGAAAGTGTACGCGGCGCCCAGAGCGGGTGACGCGAGGGGCAGGAGCAACTTCCGGAGGCGGTGCAGGGACGATGGCGGCTGGTGCCGGGACGGTGGCAGCTGGAGTTGTCTCGGGCAATGTTGGGGGCGAGAGAAGGTGGGCTGGCTTGAGTCGGTCCAAGGAGACTGTCACCTGCTTGTCGCGTATTAGTAGCCGATAAGTTTTAGGTCCTCGGTCCAGTACGGGGTACGGTCCGGTATATGGAGGCTCCAAAGATGCTCGTACGGCGTCCTGGCGCACAAAAACGTGCGAAGCGTTGGGAAGTTCGCTGTGCACGAAAACGTTCGGCGATGCATGGCGCGATGTGGGTACCGGGCGGAGCGTAGCGAAGTGGCGTCTGAGTTGAGACACGAAATCCGGGTACGCGGGTGGACTCTGCAGCGGCGGCGTCAGCAGTTCGCTAGGGAGGCGGAGTGGCTCCCCGTACACGAGGTCGGCGACAGAGGCGTGAAGGTCAGGACGAAAAGCGCTGCGTAATCCGAGAAGGACCACGGGAAGAGCGTCTATCCACTTATCATCGGCGTGGCACATGAGTGCTGCTTTCAGAGGCCGATGAAGGCGTTCGACCAGGCCGTTGGCCTGAGGGTGGTAGGCTGTTGTGTGCGTGAGCCGTACGCCGGTGAGGGTTGCCAGGGCGCGAAACAGGTGGGACTCAAACTGACGTCCCCTGTCGGTGGTGACTTGAACTGGACACCCAAAACGCGCGATCCACATCGCGAAGAAAGCTCTGGCGACGGTCTCGGCAGTGATATCGGCGAGAGGCGTAACTTCTGGCCACCGCGAAAAACGGTCGACGGCCGTGAGGCAATATCTGAATCCTCCCGCGTGAGGTAGGGGACCGATGAGATCGATATGCACGTGAGTGAAACGAGCAGGAGGGGCTGCGAAGGTGCCCAGAGGCGTAGTCACGTGACGAGTAACTTTGCAGCGTTGGCACTGTTCGCAAGCTTTCGCCCACTCACGGCAATCCTTGCGCAATCCATGCCAGACGAAGCGGTCGGCGACTAGCTGAGCCGAGGCGTTGCGGCCGGGATGACTCAGAGAATGTAGCGCGGTGAAGGCTGCCTGGCGGAAGGGCGCTGTGAGATAAGGTCGTGGGCGGTCACCAGCGGTGTCGCAGTAAATGGAGACGTTCAAGCCGGGGACGGGACAGCGTGCGAGCCTCAGAACCGAAGTAGGCGAACGCAGGTGGTCTGTGAGTTCCGGATCAGTGTTCTGAGATTCGGCGAGAGCTGCGTAGTCCAGGGGCGAAGAGATAGCCGCGGTGCGCGACATGGCGTCGGCAACGACGTTGTCTGCCCCGGAAACATGGCGAATATCCGTAGAAAATTGGCTGATATAATCCAAATAGCGGAGTTGCCGAGGTGAACAGGCATCCAACTTCTGTTTGAATGAAAAGATTAGCGGTTTGTGATCAGAAAAAATCACAAAGGCTCTGCCTTCGAGCATATGGCGGAAATACCGCGTGGAACGGTACACTGCGTAAAGTTCGCGGTCGTAGGGGGACCAGTGCAGTTGGGAGGCAGTCAGCTTGTGCGAAAAGAAACCAAGTGGTTGCCACGTGCCATCAGGAATCCTTTGTTGCACGACACCGCCGACACAGGAGTTGGACGCGTCGGTGAAGAGCGCGAGTTCTGCTGCTGGGTCAGGATGCACAAGCATAGTAGCTTCAGCGAGGCTAGCTTTGCAGGCGTCGAATGCAGCGACACGAGCGGGTGTCATATCAACAGGCGCGGAGCCTCTGGTGTTAGGTCCACGGAGAGCATCGTCAAGCGGTGCTTGTAGGGAAGCCGCGTTTGCAAGAAAACGTCGATAGAACGTGAACATCCCGAGAAAACGCCGTAGTTCCTTAGCGGTGGTGGGCTGCGGGTACTCTAAAATCGCTCGGACTTTTTCCGGAAGTGGACGGATTCCATCTGCAGAGACGTGGTGTCCCAAGAATGATAACGAGGGCACTCCGAAGAGGCATTTGGCTTGGTTGATGAGGACGCCATGTTCGGACAACCGCTGGAACACGACACGGAGGTGTTCTTCATGTTCTGCAGGAGATCGGGACGCGATGAGCACGTCATCGATGTGACATGTACAGAATGGTAATCCGGTGAGGACTTGATCCATGAACCTCTGGAAAGTCTGGCCGGCGTTACGTAGGCCGAATGGCATGAATAAAAATTCGAAGAGGCCGAAGGGCGTGATGATCGCGGTTTTAGGAACATCTTCTGGCGCAACAGGTATCTGGAGATAGGCCTTGACTAAATCCAGTTTTGAAAAGATCGTGGATCCAGTCAGGAAGGCGTTGAAATCGGCGACGTTATGCACCGGGTAGCAGTCGGGAACTGTGCGGGCGTTTAGTGCTCGATAGTCGCCGCAGGGTCGCCAACCGTCCGGTTTAGGAACCATGTGAAGCGGTGAAGCCCAACAGCTAGAAGATGGCCGCGCGATGCCGGCACGGACCATGTCGTCGAATTCGGCGCGTGCGATCCGGAGTCTGTCGGGTGGAAGGCGCCGTGCCCGTGAGGCGACGGGAGGTCCGGGCGTCACGTTGATGTAATGCTGAGTAGCATGGCGGGGCGTATGTGGTACTCCGCGAGGACGAGTGAGATCGGGGAACTCAGCGAGTATGGTTGAAAATGGTCCATCGCTGGTAATTGTCTTCACGCTGGACTGGAGCGTGGTTCCAGTCATGCCTGTAGCAGCGAGGGAGGTGACATTGTCAACCAGGCGGGAGCGTCGAATGTCGACGAGAAGGTCGTAAAATGACAAAAAATCGACGCCGATGATGGGTTTCTCGACGTCGGCGATGACGAAACGCCACGAAAAATCACGGCGTAACCCTAAGTCAAGGTGAAGCACCATTGCGCCGTAGGTGGCGATGGTAGTGCCGTTGGCAGCCATGAGCTCGTACGACGTTCTTGTTGGTCTTCCAGGTACTCGCGATCGTGGGAAAACGCATAAATCTGAACCAGTGTCGATCAGGAATTGTATGCGCGACTTGCGGTCCGAAACGTGAAGGCGGCGCGGAGAAACGGAGCAGCCACTGCCCGCCATCATTGAATGCTGCCTTGTAGATTGGCTGTCGGTACGCGGGCGACTTTGCGAACGACTGCGTGAACGACTTTGCGAACGGTTGGAGCGAGTACTTTCGCGGCGCTCGGGTGATCGAAAACGGGTGCTGAGAGCGGCTACCTGCCGGGAGAGCTCTGCTACTTGTTGCGCTAAATTCTGTGGCGTGGAGGCAGGGATGGCGGCGACGACACGTGGCTCGGCGGATACCTCGTACACCTTGTCAGCGAGGCGCGCGACTTGTTCGATCGGAGCGTCTGCTTGAGTTGCGATGATGGCCTGGAGTTGGGATGGAAGGCGGTCGGTCCACAAAGTTCGTAGAAGGGCCTCTGGAATGTCACTGGAATCAGCCAGGCCACGGAGGTGTCGAAGAAACTGGGACGGTGTCCTGTCTCCGAGCTCTTCCTGTGACAACACCTGGCGTACGCGTTGTTCTGCTGTTTTCGAAAAACGCGTAATGAGCTCTTGTTTGAGTTTGTCATACCTGTTCGTGACTGGTGGATTCAATATGATGTCCTTAACTTCTGTCGCGTACGTATTGTCTAGTTGAGACGTAACGTGGCTGTATTTCGTGTGGTCTTGAGTAATCCCTGCTAGCTGGAACTGGGCCTCTACTTGAGCGAACCACAAGGCAGGGTCACTAGGCCAGAAGTTTGGCAGTTTGGGGGACACTCTGTAGATAGCATCGGTGCCTACAGTCGTGGCAGCAGCAGGTGGAGCGTTGCGGCCCAAAACGGCGTGGGCGGCGGCTGATTGAACGGCGGGATCGGCAATTGGGCCCGGTAGCCCTAATAGACGCTCATATTCGCTTTGAACTAACGCGAGTTGTTGAAGTTGAGTCTGGAACATCTGTTGTAGTTGCTCGAACTGCTGTTGTGGTTGCAGCGGGGGTGCTCGTGGAGGAAGATGTGTTTCAGCTTCTTGTACGGGTAGATGCGGGTCTGATGAGGCCGCTTGAGTACCCGGAGGATGGTTAGGGTCATCCATTTTCGAGAATACACGCGAAAGAACTCTGAAACCGGAGGTAATTCACGAAAGTTTATCACTTGTGCGCAACACAAAGCGAAAACGAGACAGTAGACGAAACTCGTGGCTACAATTCGTCGAAAAAATCACGTCGGGGTCACCACTGAGGGGATCGAATGCCGGATGCAGAAAAGCAATAATCCACACTGATATAAAATATATTTCGACATGAATTGAACATACACACACTAAGATGATAAAACAACAGTACACGATAATGTCTCTAGACGGACTGCCTTGGTAGCTGCTCTGGTTTCGCTACCTGCGCCCTGTCGGCAAGCTGTCCGAAAGGTGGATAGGAATTCCAACATTACAGTGGCGGAGTCGCCACAAAAGTAATTAACATTGACAAAGAAATCTTCATGAAATTCATCGTTTATATATGATACGTGTATACTTTTCATATAATACTATACTGACAGATGAGTAAAAGGTATACATACAAAACAGAACGGAAAAAAATCTCATAAATTACCATGTCATCGCTGAGATGGTGAGGCTTTGCACGTTTTTTTGAGATCTGTGAATTGTATAAGAAATACTTAGTCGGTTAAGTTATGACAAAGTTGCGCAATTTGATGCCCTATAAAACGCCTTTTCGAAATTCATGAAATTCCGTATATTTCCGGATATATCCAGAAAAAACTAAATTCCTTAACATAGACTTATTACTGAGGAGAATGAGTCTATGTTCCTAAATGATCTTCGATGTTTCGTTTTGGAACTTTCTGTTTCCATTTTATATTATCCTATTGACATCCCAAAAGTTCAGATATTTGCGATAATATTTAGTTTCATCTTCGAGAAACCATCATCGATTTGATTTTTTTTAATACGGATCAGACTTTTTATTATATTGACATCTCAAAAAACAACCCATCACAAAATTCGGTTTTTTTAAACGTATCGATGCCAAAAATAGACTGTACCTATCTTTGAACTGTACTTTGAACACTAAATTTTTCAAATAAATTCGATGCTATAGGCAGCATCAAAACAGTGGCAAGATTCTGATGGAATCCTTTGCTCATCCCTGCTCTGCTTTCAAAAACTTGAATGAAAACAAAAATGAAATGAATAACCAGGTCGGTATATAGAAAAAAGTTGATTATGGCTTCTGGAATACGAAACGTCAAATTTCAAATTTGAAAAGGCCATCTTGTAGGTAAGGAAAAGTGGCCATGATGAAGAATCATTCATTTCGATGAATTTGTTCAAAACGTAAAAAAATGAGAACCTGAATGATACTAATAGAAACTCTATAACCTCAAATATGAGCTTGAGTATATGAATACTTTTGTTTGTTATAAAAAAAAGATATTTGAAAAAATGAGGTTTCGAGTGAAGGAAAACGTTTTTGGTTTACTTTTTTGGCACCTGTTTCTAACCACAATTCTTTTTTTCATCGAAATGTCGCCATCGTAGCATAATATCGATCATGTGGAATAAATTTATGACAATTTCATGACCATATAGATCGAAAAAGAAAATGTTTATTCGGGCATATGCGAAGTGATGACTATGTGGTATCACAATATTCACATAATCATATAGTTTGGAAAAATGTTATAACATACAGGGTGTACCGTTTGGAAATCGAAAATATATGTAATTTCTGGAAAATCCGGTAGAAGAAACAGTTTCTCAATCAAAAAGTGCCCTCTTTTTTGAATGGTGGAAACACAATGATTTTGGTGTCTCATATAGTCCATTACATTATTTGATCAAATTTCATTTAATGAAAATCATTTTCGATCATTCCGAAAACGGCAGTATCAGCAAAAAACCTGACCTCGTTAAGGAGTATTTGTCTTAGACAGGTTGCAAACGATTGTCAAAGGGATATTTATAAAGAGCCGACATTGTCTCTAGAAAACGATGTATATGTTTTCCTCTCATGGACTTATTGCTATCCACCACTCCAAGGTTGAACATTGAACATGATCTGCTCGCTCTTTTTATAATGACATAATATATTTCGATTGAAACATTTTCATGACACGATATGACTTATGACCTCAAAACTGATGAACCGAACCATATATTTATGTACCTTGAAACTCAGGATTATTATACCAAATTGAAGAAAAACATGACAATAGCTGATCAAGAGGTTATATATTTGGACCAAATTGATCGGTAACCAGGAGTGACTATTCTGGAATCATTTTCTTTATTCGTCCTAGATTTCCCAGTTTTGGTGACTCACTCATATTACGAATCTAATTGAATACAAAATACATAACTCCTTTGGGACATTATAGATTCTTTAATTCCCTCTACAGCTTGATAACAAAGTTGTGTTTATAAACAAGTAATATCATACCAACAACAAAACTCCTATAATCAACGCTACCTAATTCAACTATAGCGGGAAGATAAAGAATTGGTAGGTACATTTATACTGTTTTAAAGATAAACAAAATTTTATGGAATTCGATCAGAAATAAAATTATCTATGTATGACGGGAATTATTGAGCTATCCAAACTTTGCCATCGGTAATTAAGACCCTTATTATAATTCTCTTGATACATAAATAACTTTTTTATAGAGCTATGTGAACCTTCAAAACCTTTGTGCCCTCTGACTGAATAAAGATTTGTTATTGTCACTGTATAGCCAACATTACTTTTTTTCAGAAGCTTCAGCAACATGAATGTTTATAACTAACAATATTTATGACACAGTTTGACAGGATCGATTATTGTAATATGTATAATTATCGAATTGTAAAATGTCTCATCAGCTTTCCATAAAACTTTCAATTAAATAGAATGAATGCAATAAGTGTTCCATTTGAAGAAAAGCTGAGTTACGGTTATTTTGGATCTTCACAATATGGAAGCTATTTTCTGAGCCCCTCTGTTTTCAGATGCTCAACTGAATTTTAAAATCGATCTATCCGAGCTCTGTAAATATAGGGTGGCCCAATGAAAACAAAACAAGATATGCACTTTACTGAAAGATCAAGGAAGTGATAATAAAATGAATGATTCTTAAATGTAATATTGGATAGGACAGGATTAAAAAAAAAACAGATAAGGCACTTCCTAGATGAACATCGTTCAATCTACAAAATGAGAAATAGCGATGAAAGGGAAAAAAGCGTTACTTTCCATCACTAGCCGATTATTTTCATAAACGTGTTTTCTCGAGAACTACTGCATTGAATTCCAAAAACAAGGAAGCGTTGGTAAGAGATTTTGATTACCTTCAAAATGATGTATCACTTGACCCCTTTTGGAGCTCATCCCTCCGAGGGGTTTGAAGTGAAAAAGTTGAGAGCTAGCAAAATATTTTCCCCTTGGAATAAAAATCGACCGGCTCGAGCGTTTCGTTTTCATTGGGCCACTCAGTATTTGACTTATTTGTTCAACCTAAACACGTGCACATGATACTTTTGACGATATTCGAACCTAATTAATCGAACTCATGTAATGCCCAATAAAATTATGGCCCTGTCGGTTGCATAGTCACTCCAAATCCAATTCGATGTCCATTAAAAAGAATCTATACGAATTCATCAGTTGTCATGGAATCTATTGTCGAATCACGATCACGAAGCCAAAAAATGTGTGTCAGTTCCCTCTTCAGCCCTGAGATAATTCTCGTTTTTTATTGTTCCCACACGATGATTCGAAAAGTGAATATTGCCGGGTCAAGTTCGAACCGAACATTGTGACTTCTGAAGTGACCATAATGTCTTTATCATGATCACGAGTGCATTATATCATGAGACATGATTCTCAGTATACTTGAGAGAAATAGGTTAAGCAGCAGGGTTCCATCAATGACAAAATCGATCGAATTTATTCAGCTCAGATGCCATATTATTTTAGGTGACGTTAAGAACGACTGGGACTGATTATGATTTGAAAATTTCAATTTTTTCTGAACATTTCCTTGATGATTATCGAACGGTGCTTATTTGGTTTGAATATCTTTTAGGAATGCTAGTGCAAAATTTCTAAAACTGATTTTTCCTATGACAGCTATATGACAATTGTCTCAAAACTATTGAATATTCTGATGATTTTTTGAATTCAAATAATCAGAACACAATAATTTCCTCGACAGCAACTAAAATCTTTGAACTTCAATTCCACTTGTTTGCCCATTCTTGTAGAGTTTTCAAAAACTGCCGACATATGGTGACACTGATGGTGATACTCGGTTTTGATACAGAATAAACGATACAAAAGAAAATATTTTTGTGACTCTGGTAATACAAATTACAAGGACATTGATACAATTCAGAAACAAAGAATGAATGAATGAGAAAATCAAAAGAAACTTAAATTCGGAACTTGATTCATCAAATTCGATCATTGAAGACACTGTGTCTCCAAATGGCAATCAATTAGATCATTGATTGTATTTCACCATTCACAAATTTATTTTTCGATAATGATGAACGATTCTATGACTGGTCTTTGACTTCGATCCCCAGTGTAGTCGCTCATTTTGAGAAACATGAGCTTCAGTCAACTTCATAGAAATAATGTGAGCACAGCAGTCGAAGCCTACATATTCAGAGAGAAGTATCGAATCAAAATAACACCAACAAACTCAGACGCAGACTGAAAGGCCAAAAACTGAAACTGAGGCAATCTCCACCATGACATGATAATCTCGTGCGCGTTGCACAATATAATATTTCTTGGTGTGAATAACCGGCATTGGCAGGAATACCATCACAATTTTCACCCAGCTGACTCCAAGTGGCCCATCATTGATGGGAAGAATTGCGCTACCACCTTGATAATTTCAATTCAATGACAAGTGCTATAGCGATAATTTTTTGCTCAATGATTGCAATTATTTCGATAAAGTCACCGCCATGCGAGATTTCTCATATCCTTTGTTATACCAATACAATATCGCGCGAATGTGAGCCAATAAAGTTTGATTTACAAGTGACTGACTGCAAAAGTTACAGTAGCAAAGGCAGCACAATCAACGTTACGTCCATGATTTTTTCAGTCGTGTGGGTGATTTTGCAATTTTCTCACTGACATGTGCCCTTGTAACGAATGGAAGATTACTATAGATGCGGGTTGTGAAGAAACTCACTGGAATCGAATGTACGAGGTGTTTGAGAGATCGTGCAGGAAGCTGAAAGGAGGGCTTCTTTGACATTCTGTCTATATGAAAGGTTTTTCAAATTAATAACCTCATGTACCCAAGGGCCATTAGCGGTAGACATGTTCGTACATTAATTCAATACTACAAATTGTTTATCTTTGTGGTTCGACTGTGATGTGACCCACAGACAGATCCACATCCCATATATCGCATTAACTAATTAATTAATAAAATCTGTTAACAATGAAAATGTTAACGCTTCACATATTTGTAACTGAATAAGGAGGGTCTGATAGTAATATCTGTAACTCTTGGAACTTTCGCAGTTGTTTGTGAATTTTTCCAATTTCCACATTAGCTAGGTGGATGTTTATCAGATCTGGTCAAATCTAAACTTTCTGATTTGGTTCAAGTAAGAACAAGTAAGTATCTTCAGATACTTCGAAGAGGTCTTGACGTAGATTTTGAACCTTTGAATACATAGCTCTTTTTTTTACTGAAATACAGTATAATCTTGACCCAGGATGGATTTTTGATTATTGTTGATAATGATGTTGTTTTGTAACCTTCACATTGTCTAATGGAACGAAAATGTTTTTATGGTTTTCTTGTATAATTGACGAGTCTGCACTAAGGATGACTTTAGAGTCGAGTGCTTTCATGAACAAAATTTCTTGCTTCGAGAAATTATTCCTACTCTCTTGTGATATCATAAGAAGGAAAATAAATTTGTTGCATTATAGAACACATACTATACTGGCATTATAAGACAAATTTTCGCCTGATGGATCTTATAATATACAGTGAGTCTATATGTAACCGACAATAATGAATATTCTTGTCACATCTTCGAGGTCTAATCTACATAGTGGGAATTAGTTCCCAATCAAGCATGTGAAAGAATGTTTATTATTATATGGTTGTGTACGATGGATGACATGCTATTCGTTTAACTCCGTTGAACACGCACATTTATTCATGTACTCCTGTCCTTATATGGCATTTTTGTCGAGCTTAGTTAGCTACTGACTAAAATAAAACATTTAAGGACTGGAAATAGTTCGTAGTCTTGCATTTCTACATATTATTGCACAATATACGAAAAACAGTGAGAATAATGATTGAAACCGAAGCGACATCTTAATCAAGTTCTGATGGAATTATGTCGAGGAAAGATAACGAATGAATCATACTAATGTAACTCCAGGATAGATACTGGCATCCCAAAAACTTTTCCATCGAATTTTCTTGTATCATTCTTGAAATTTAATCTCAACTAACATCATTCTCAACTTGATTTTCACAAATGGCTTATAATCATTGGATATTAGGAACATCCATTATAAGGCAAATGCAGGTCCGTATTATGAAAATTTCTAGATGATGGTCAAGCAGGGCTCGAAATGCATTCAAAAGATGATATGTATGTATCTTGCTGAAATCAGAATGGAAAGGAAAGTAATATCGGTTTTCTAGCAATAGCGCAACCAACTGTGTTTTTTAGATTCATCTACACGTTTTTAGGTTCTAGGTTATGTTTTCGGTTATGTAACGGGTGAACGGAACAAAAAAAATCATGAATCCCATAAATATTCTGTGCCTTTCCTGAAATTACCGAAGATACTTAGACAACAGACAATGATAATTCGATACTTTGATAGTTGGTGTCACTTTCTGCGTGAACCACTGATGACGTCACCATCCGCTTTCGTTCTGAAAGGGCGTTAATACGCGCAGGGCCGGTCCTGCTATTCAGACACCCCACGGACTTCGAGAAGCAAATACCGTATGCAAAATGATAGTTATAATGTGGGATCACCTATTAGATACGGTCTGGTTGGTAACGCTGCTAAGGACGAAGACGATGGAAGATATTATTGGTATCGACCTCGACGGCCGGTAGGTGGATTCAAGATGGTGGCCTTTGGGCATTTCCGGCGGCAAAAATTTCCAATATTGCCAATTAGTAAGGTACTGATTGTTCGTGTAATTTGTTGTTGCTCGATTCTGGAAATTGATATGTTTAGAAATTCGAGGTTATCTTCGAGATTGTTTCCCTTACCTCATGTTGAAAAGATTTACATTGTGTCCTGTGAAGTCTTTTACTTCACTTCAATTTCGACGAAACTTCACTTTTACTATCGACGAAGAATATACAAAATGAGAAGGTAATTTTCCACTTATTCGCACTTATTTCGTCGTCCTAAATCTGAAAATATGAGTTTCACAACGACAGAGGGAGAAAATCTTTATTTTTCGAGATAATCCAGAGAAGAGTGGTGCCTAGATGCAATTTTGAAAGATAGAAATTTGTTATCGGTGTCAAAATATAATTACCAACTAAACAACTAACGTATGTTAGAGAATGTTACGGGGGAGACTTTATGGACACATTGCATAATAATGAAAGTTCGATTTACATTTTTAATAACATGGAGGAAAATTCAACTCGATTGAAAGTACGAATCGGTA
Source organism: Gastrophysa polygoni (assembly GCA_963576655.1). Lineage (NCBI taxonomy): Eukaryota > Metazoa > Arthropoda > Insecta > Coleoptera > Chrysomelidae > Gastrophysa > Gastrophysa polygoni. The sequence goes on along the minus strand of OY755091.1, from coordinate 3,812,529 downwards.
GCATCACACACTGTATTGGGTGGCCCAATGAAAACGAATCAAGGCCGATTTGACATGGTTAACGTTCGCAGAAAAAAAACGTTCGTACCGGTCGATTTTTATTTCGAGGGGGAAATATTTTGCGCATGCTTTCAACTATTTCACTTCAAAATCTTCGGAGGGGCGAGCTCCAACCCTTGAATCTCAAATGGGAGAAAGTAACACTTGTTTTCCTTTCATCACTATTTCTCATTTTGTAGTTATAGAATAATGTTCATCGGAGAAGTGACTTTTTTTTCAAATCCTGTCCTATCCAACATTACAAAAAGAATCATTTATTTTGATGTCAGTTCCTTGATCTCTCAGTGAAATGCATACCTTGTTTCGTTTTCATTGTCCCACCCTGTATATATCAGTCCTTTCTCCGTTTTTCTCTGTCAATTCATTCATGTATTCAATTGTTTGAACCAGTTCCATTTCAAATGTATACTAATGGATTTTTGATTTTTAATAATGCGATTCTTCAATTGTTCCGTTTCAATTAAGCTGATTCATCCTTGTCTCAAATGTTTAAGTGAGAGATTATTGTCTAATGAGTAGCAGGACCATGTAATATTTGTCTCTCAGAATTGTCTCTGTTGAATATGGAAGATTTTATATGCGATGGGAAGAATCATATCTTCAAGAATGAATTACCATGAACCGAAATTGTTCAAGAAAATGCACGATTGTATTCTTCTACGTCCTATAATGAAGTATGTGGCACCTGTTAGTACTTTTGAAAGTACAGGGTGTCCAAAATAAATGTTACAAATCAGTGAGTTATTCGGAATGATATAGTAATATAGGAACGTCTCTTTTTCATATCTATAAATTCGAGAGGAATCATCTTGAAAAACATTTCATCACCTCAGGTACACCTTCCTTCAGTCTAACTATCCTGATAACTGGCTGAGATACTGATTTAGGAAAACATACTAGAATCTTATTGTTACTATAATACTTCTTTGATTTTTTCCATTTTCTCAACGTAATTTTTCTGCAGTGAATTATCACTTGTAATACGACACGAGGGATGTGAATTTCTGAAAATATTGCGTCAAATCATCAAAGTGTCGAAGAAGAGAAAAAATATTCAATATGGCCTACTGTCACTCCTCATAATGTCAAAAAATTTAGCAGTAGAAGACTTGCTTGGATTGCTATAGCAATATAGCAATATCAAGAATCAGTGACGCCGTCTAAGACATTGGAACTTTCAAAGTCCATTTTGTCGTTCCAGTTTGATATCGTAGAAACTGCTCTGGAAACTCGTCATTCGAAAATTCATAAATTCACGTTTGAAACAATCGATTTATCGAATCAGATCAAATCAAATATACTTTATTGTCAAAGATTGATACATCTTATGGACAAAGCAAATATAAAACTAAGTGCCAATAGGACAAACAATACAAAGGTAATACAGATTAAAATCTTAAAATGAAATAATAGTCAATCAATAAAAATACACAGAGAATAAGCATTTATAAAATCAGAAAACATCTCAAATTCTTTCCTCAAAAAATTCGCGAATCTCATAGTATGGTCTACAAAGTGAAAATTCTTTAAGCGCTTTCCTGAATAGTAAATAGGCTCCTATATTTTTTACCGAAAGTGGGAGGTGATTAAACATATTTCCTCCATTGTAAATGAAAGGATTTTTTACCAATTGTGATCTCGGCAGAGGCAAGGGAATTTGACGAAGTCTAATATTGACTGGATTTTTTTGTCTATATAAATGATACTGATGCTTATGAATTAGACACACGGTTTCCAATATAAAAAGACATGGTAATGTAAGAATCTTCCCCTTCACAAATAAAGTCTTACACGATGTTAAAGCGTCCACTTTAAAAATATACCTCACCGCACGTTTCTGTAGGGCAAACATAATGTACAAAAAATTTGTTCATCGAATAATTATGACTGTCTGAACCATTTCACTGGAAACATAGTGGTTATTGGATGTTCATCGGTCTTACTCTTTCAAAACATCATATGTTTTCATCTGATGACGGTACATTGCATAGTGACATTTGATTTTGTCATCTTGTCTCTATAGAAACACAACACGAATATGAATTTTATAATGGTGCCGTTGAATGCCACAGCACACTTTTTCTGAAGTCGAGCGCAGACACATAACTTCATGAGTGATTTCATAATCATAAATACCTTTATTTAGCTCTATAGCTGATTGGTACATCGCAATTTACATCAATGTGTATCACCCTTATCTTAATCCTGATTACGAATATATTTTAAGTTTCATTACTCGTTGGAAGGAAATCATCATATGTTTAAAGACAAATAAATTTTTCAGCACAAGCACAGGTGTAGGTCACGTTTAAAAAAAATCTGCTTTCACTTATGTAATAGAGCCAAAGAAAGTAGCTGATACAATGCGTAAAGATCGAATAATTGGGTGCCGTTTTTCAGTGAGGACAGATACAAATATCATGCACATCTAGTCAAGAAAGAGAGTGATTCTTGATGACCCTGTAATGGATATTTTTGCACAAATTGCATCATGAACACTACTTTGATGTACCTTTGCGAGTTCACCATCAGATAATTTGAAATTATTTCGCTTGATTTCGACTTACTTTGTCTCGGCGAAAATTCTGAAGTTTCAAACCCGTTTGAAAAGCTTTGGAAATTTCGTCATCCAGAGAGTGAATGCGACAATGATTTCTGGAATTTTCGATAAAAAGATTCGAATTTTCTACCAAGTGAAATTATTTTTATTCATCAGAACATACTGTAATTCATTCATTGTTCGAATATTGAAGCAAAATAATATGTTTTTTATGGTCCAGTTTATTATCATTGTTGCTACCTTAAGCCTTAATTTTCGAAATTTGCTGAAATTTAGAATATCCTGACATTTCCAAACTTTCTGTGAGGTTCTCTGAAGTGTTGGAGACTTTGACAGTTTTGAAAAGAAACATTCAAAAATGCTCTAAAATACGCCCAAATATATATTAGAAAATCGTTGATATTATTTTTTCGATTTAATAAATACACATCCAAAGGGCTGGATACAAAGTCACAAAAGAATTCGGGCGATAAATATTGCAACACCTTGTATACAGGTATATAAACAAATAAATATCTGAAAGGTATGCAAAGTGGGTCTCTTGGTCTAGAAAAAACGTCCTTGCGAGGCATTCGGCGCCATGTCAGACGAGATGTGGACTTTTCGAGAGCAACTTTTAGTTGCATCACATTCCAGCATTCCGATTTTCAATACTATCACAGTCCAATTTCGCGTCGTTAGAACGTTGCAAAATTTCTTGTTATTCGGACAAATGTTTCGCCTCGATTAAACCATATATTGCGTGGTTAGCAAAAGTGAGTTTTGGTTAGTTATCGATATGTTGCGACTGTAGTGAAACCGAAATTTATCAGAACGCTCTTTGGAAGTTCACAAAGGAAGAATGTTAGGACGAATGGTACCATCAGATAATACACTTTTGATGAGCATTACCTCACGTTCAATTCTAATGGTATCACCTACAACTACTGATGAAATGTAGACAACACTTCAGATAGATACATACCTACCTGGAATCCTCGTTCTCTTGATAAGAAATTCATTGCAAAGATAATTATATTCTTTGTTCATGGGAATGTTTTCATTCTCACGCGCTTTTGGAACTACCATCAATCGCTTAACAATAGCTACGTGAATTTTTCAATGTAGAATATGTTACAACCATTTCGTCAATATTATCACATTAACAACCCATCAATAATTGTTGATGGGATGGTTATCCTACAGAATGTGAATGTCTTTCTTGACGCCACAGTCTTGTTCAGACTTTTCTATTCGGAACTTTTTCCTTATTCCTGAATATTTTGTTTTCTTCAGTGCCAGCAACGATTATTCAGAATTGAATTGAAATGTATGCAACTGAATTTAAATTGAATTGAATTCATTGAAATGAATAACTTTAGTTACACCGAATGCTTAAACTCAGATGGGTAGTAGTTCATTCTTCAATATGTCGTATTTACTATACACTCTAATTTTTAGGTCACTAAAACTGACTAGACTTATATGAAGGAAAATTTGAAAGATAAGATGAACTTACCAGCCTGAAAATAAGACATCAGAAAACTGAATTTTCAAAAAGAGTATCTGAAATAGTTATTTTCGTATCTACTGAGCAAAATACTACTTTTGTGATCGAGAACTGATTTTTTTTGGTCGAGATCATCAAAGTATTTCGCGAACGAGTTGTAGACAGAATTTTTTCTTTAAACGTCAAAAAATGTATAAATCTTAATAAATACTGTTCTAAACTGAAAATCTCGGACCGTGGAAGATTCTTTCAATAATAAAATTCAGATTGTGAAATTTCAGGATCAAGTACTATCCCTGACCTGACGTGAGAAAATTGAAAAAAAAGAGTCACATCGCATATTGTTATCAATGCGCGAGCGTAAAAAAAAATTATTCTTGTTGGAACTTCCCAGAGCAAGAATAATGAGAAAAAAGAAGAAGAACCCGATTCGATTCGGGCTTTCGCAACGATGATGGATTCGCGAAAAAACGCGACTTGGCCGGCGGATCCCACTCATCCATCTAGCTTCTGGCCGCATCCTCCGGTGCATACCCATGGAGACGACTCTTCGGCCAGGCACCGAGTGCACTTTCAGTTTCGTTGGCGGGTCAGAGCCAGCCGGCTGTTTCGCTCGATTCGCCGCCCGCGCACGTCGACTTTCTTTCGTTTATTCTTCTTCTTTCTTTCCCGTAATCGGATATTCGCGTTTTGCCGCGCGATCGCTTCGCGCGCGTTATATAATCGTAGCTGGCTGTGATTTGTCGTTTTAGTTGTTTTGTTGCTGCTGAGCGGCCCCGAAGGATTATTTTGGTTTTGTAACGGTGACCGCCTGGATTTCGATGGGACATTGAGGTTGGTTAGGTCATTTGCTTGTCGAAAATATCTAATTTATTTAAGTAGTAGGGTATTTGAAAAATGAAAGAAATATTCTTGGAATGTGAAAAAAAAATGAGTTTTAAGTCGATATTCACTCTGAAATGTCATATGATACAGATAAATCTGCCTTCGTTAATTTCCTATATTATATTAAATTTTTAGAGAACTGATGTTGATGACAATTCTTTCTTCCTGTCGAACTTCCTTCACTCAGTTTTCAAAGGTAAAAATAGATTATGGGATTTTCACTAGTAATACCACTAGAGGTCAGAAAATTTCCGGATTCAATTTGACCTCGTGTGGTATTCGGTAAGAAAATTCCACAACAAATGATCAAGATAACAAATCATTCTGCGAGGGCCACTGCTGTTTCAACAATTAATTAAAATAACAGGGGATGATAGCAGTCACTCCATAAAACCATATCTGCAAATTGACTCGGGCCATCATCAGGATATAATTGACGCAATGAGGTCTGCTTCAACTTTTGCAAAGACAGTCCAAGAATCTATAAATCAAGAGCATGCAACTTCGAATCAACATGCCATAGTATACAATAATTGCGTTTTTAATATATACATCAATCATAATGGTGCATGAATTTAGAAAACATTTAAGCTTTTTGTTGAAATTAATCAAAATTATTATGTGTGAAAATAAATAAAAATTAGATTGTCAAAAAAAATCTGTCATTATAAACGTCAAAAAAATTTCCAGTATAATTCGCTGTTGGGTACCCACCAGGAAAAAATTTCCGATAAAATTCATCCGTTGCTATAGCGATCTGACAGAAATACACGTTCTGATTGGTAAAAATCACATGTGTGGAATTTTCATCTGAATACACTAGTAGTCACTTCAACTGTTTCAGATATCTGAAAGAGAAATTACTTGCTGATAGTAGGTGTTTGAAAATTGTAGAAAAAAAACACAAATATGTATTAATGATGAATACTGATTATTACTTATCTTTATGGACGTTTCAGGAACAAATCTGGTACCTTCAAAATTGAAGTTCTCTTTCGCAAATAAACTGTTAACTGACCGAAATAAACGTGAACTAATGTTGCTTATGCCTCCAACATATACGAGCGAAACAAATAATTAGGGTATAAGGATTGTTATCCATATGATTTTCGATTCGTTCTATTCCAGTCAAGTCAATATATGTCAAAGATGATAGATAGACAAAGAAGATGATGAGTCTTGTTGATAAAGCATGCATGAATTGCACATACTTATGATGAATTGAAGTGACGTCGAAAGTACCAAAATACAGTACAATTTGAATTTGGTGGAATAAATAAATAAATTATAAGCAATACAGTAGAGTAAATTCCACGAAAAAACTATGGAGAGTAGATAATATACATGTGTTACAGAACTATGGGATCGAACTTCTTGGGGTTATTCAGTGCAACAGTAGAAAACATTTGAGTAGTGGTCCCATGTCATAGGATCTAATGCATTTAATTTTTGCCTTTTTTTACATGACATCATCACAACAATTGTTCAAAATGTCCTCCTCCAACCTGAATACACCGATTCAAACGTCGCACATGAATTCGGCGGACTTGGCTAAAACTTTGATCCTCGTTTTGAATGATTTCAAATGCTGCTGTAATTCGTCCAATTGAGTATTGTTCTGTATCTACTGGAGTTTCGTAGATCAAAGTCTATACATGTTCCCACAGAAAAAAATCTAGCGATGTTAAATCGGGTAACCTAGGAGGCCAAGAAACAGCTTAACCTCTGGCAATCCAACGGTGCCCAAACCGCTGATTTTTTCCTGTGTAGTGTCTTTGGTCTACGAAACTCCAGTAGAAACAGATCAAGACACAATTGAAGGAATTACAACAGCATTTGGAATCATTCAAATTGAGGATCAAATTTTTAGTCATCGAGGCTTTTATCATTTTCGAACAGCTCGAGAAAATAGAGTTTCGTCTATATTTCCCATCATGAGTGACGTGAAGTGTCCATCAACTATAAAATTCGACCGGGAATAAAAAATTGAGAATCAAATCATGAAAAATGCAAAACTGTCTTGCACTATAGACGTAATATACCATGTGGGTCATGAATTAACTTGAATCTGACATGCAAATCGAATTCTTACCGTTTTGTATAAGCGGTTTGAATGCATTATAATCTAATAAATAACGATACAAGTTCACTCAGTGTGTTATATAACCGCAAAGTCACATGGCAAGAGATAAAAAAAAACCAGAATCTATGCGAATGAGGGCACTTTCAGTTTCAATATTCAATACGTTACGCTTGTAAATACGTAAATATTATGCCAGCATTATTCATTCAAACCTGTGGTCAAGGCTTGATCGGTAAAAATGCAATTACTTGTCAACTAAACTCACCTTGTCAATATTACTACAAAAAATTTCCCATCTCATAACATTCCAAGACTTATGAATTGAAGTTGTTATATAATTTGCTTTGAATGGAAACTTATAGTAAATAGCAGGACACTCATACAAGAGAGTTTTATCGACCATTTTATGTTGAACTCAGTTTTTAACTTTCATGAAATATATTACCCACCAAAGAACACTGTATGGAATAATATCAAAGTTTTGGTTCATTTTTTGGTTATCATTAGGATAAATGCTACACAATTTATTCAATTCTCGTTTGTGTATGAGAAGTTTCATCTTATTTGAGATCATGGACTAGTAGCAAGAATATGCTTGGGCTATGCCGATGATATGAAACTGTGGGCGATAATTTCGACCAGATTGTCCATTATATACAGGGTGAGTCAAAAATGTGTGTGTGGGGGTGATAGACCATTGAAAAATACGTGTAGTTTGATGATTAAACTCATGGCCCAAAATCAGAGAAAGCTCGGTACACATTTTTGACTCAACCTGTATAATGTTGCTGTCGCAATGTATTCCGTATATTCCTGATTTCTCAATATCATTAATTTTGTCTTTGGGGTTAAGTTTTCGGATAATATACTCAGTTACTCTTCTATGCTTTTCTACCATCCCTTCGATAATATCCCAGAATGAAAATCGACCCAATCAAGATAATCAATTTGATACCCAGAAGTGAAAATGAATGTCGACGAAACGAATATACAGATGTCAGTCAGTACGATGATTTACAGCTTACTACTATAAAAAAGTAGAGAAATGTTAGGCATCTATAGAATAATTAATGGTATTATTGGATGGTGATCTCATACCCATTTCTTTTCGGTTTCATTTCTGACATACTTACATCCGCCTCATTACTTTCATTGTATGATTCAACATACATTGTATCGAGTAGGTATACATGTAATCATTGGAGTCATTTTTTGGCAATAGATTGTTTGGATATTGATAATATTTGGATCAATATCAGGCTAATAGAAAGTAACTATGAAATCATCAGTTGTGATTCTCTTTGGTCAATATAGAGAGAATACTTTGATTCAATAAAAATGATCACTATTCTTTCATGGAGAATAGAATTTATTCAAATAGATGCATCATTGATGCAAGTGATGACAATGAGTAAAAAAACAGCTATTATGATCATGTATTCCTTATTATGATGAACAGTGTATCTCATCTGAAATGAAGGCATAAATATTTTTCCTAGCATTTTTTCTTTCAATTCGTATTTAGATTCAGTTATATAATTTGAATTTCATATCCTTAACAACTCTTTTCGACATCTTCCAATTTTTTTGGCACTTGAATTCAAGTTGGATATATCTTGGATTCTAATTGTGTCGAAGGTCATATCTGAAGTCAAAAAAGCCTTCATTCCAAATAAGTCACGCTGTATACATTGATAAGAGTGTTCTGCGATTGTATGGTAGGTTAGGTAGCAATTAAAAATAATAATGAAGAACATTTTGTGATAGACGCTCACATCGTCTGTGCTTCATATATTAAAATATCAGATATTAATTCTGAAAAGGAGTTAAAGTTTGTATTCATACAGTCAGTTCATTAGTATTATTATATTGTATTAGTATTATTGTGTCCCATTGTAGAGTAGATACTCAATCTGAATTGAAACTGGAGTTTCACTATCAATTCGTTTAATTATTGAGTGAAACCAAATATTGGCTTCAAATCGGTCCGTAATGTACCGTTTGTATATAGGTAATCGCCAATATAATATTTATAAAAATGGTAAATTAGGGTTCAGTCAACCATAATAACTACTAATTGGAGAAATGAAATTATGGAAGTGTTTTTTTTAGGTTCATTAGTCATATTTCATTTTATTCATATAGAGAGTGTTTCCTAACGATATGTACTGAACTTCAGAGTATGATTTGTTAGGTCGTTTTGAGAATAAAAGTTCCCATAGACGTGGACAGAAGTTACCAGAAGGTGGACATTTTGCTCTTTTACTTCAATGTCGAAATTGTGTACATTTTACAAACTATTTACCCCTTGTAGTTCATCGGTATCTTTTCAGGACACCCTGTATTTAGAAAATGAATATAAACAAAATCAGGGATTCATAGTTGTTCTGTATATGATTTGGCAAAATTTCGAAGTTTCTCCTCGAATATCAATTTAGAAAATGAATATAAACAAAATCAGGGATTCTCAGTTGTTCTGTATATGATTGGGCAAAATTTCGAAATTTTTCTTCGTATATCAACTGAGAAAATGAATATAAACAAAATCAGGGATTTCCAGTTGTTCCGAAATATTTCAGCAACGGCTGCAATTTTTTCACCTCGCAAAACGGAATATTGAAGAGCTCAGAATTTGATCAACTTTGAAGAAATATCAATACTGTTCCTATGAAATTCCAATACCTTCCTACTCTCCCAACATTCCACAACTGACTAACACGATGTTCCTCGAACATAATAGGATTTCCTATTGTGTTGTCAAAAGTTGAAACGAAAAAATCTGTGGGACCCTGGCATAGTCTTCGAAATAATCCCATCACGCCCGTTTTCAGACCAGCAAAACCGGCGTCAACCACAATGCCTCCAGGTGCCCCCAATCGCCCCCGATTAACCTGAACCATGCCCCGGTGGTCGGGCCCCCTCAAGCCCCCCGAACCGCCAGACCAACCAGCCCCGAAACAACCCCCGCGAGCTCGAAACGTCACGGACGACCCTCTGGCTGCGATCGACACGGGGCAGTCCCGGTGCCAGAAGATCTACTCAGTTAGCAGGTCAGTCTTTTTGCCCAGAGTGACGCTCAAGAATGGTACCCTTAGAGGTACTTCTGGTGGAGGGTGAGTAAAAGTCATTGTTCTCATGCATAACTTTTTTCCAATTGTAGTGCAAAAAGAGGCAGTTCTATTTCACAATAGTTATTTATAATTCATGATGCATCGTTTCAATTCCAAAGTTTGTTGAATTTCAAAGTTTATTCATATACAGGGTGTCCCATAAACATACCGACAAACTTTAAGAGATGTTAGAGGACATCAAAATAAACATTTTTGCTCGATAAAGATAAGTCCGGAAACTCTTCGTATTCGAGATACAGGGTGTTAATTTTTTAAAAAAAATCGATTTTTTATTAATATCGAAAAAACGATTTGGTCAATTTCAATGAAATTTTTACAGATTATTGATACATTCATAAGGTATCTTTTGGAGCTATTAGAATTTGCCCAATAATTTCAGGGGCGTGCCCACGGGCTATGTCAGATAGTTTCTGCACAAAAAAAATATCGCCCAGTAGAATTTTTGTGATTATAATAATTTTTTTTAATAAACAACTAAACAGGCAATTTTTTTGTTCCTTGAATTTTTTCCGTATCTAGCTTCGTTTTGAAGAAAAAAAAACATATCTCTTACATCTATGAGAAACAATTAAATGCTTCAAAACTATACCTTACATTTTACCAATGCGTTTATTGAAATATTGAAAAACTAATGAAACTTCCAATAACTTTTTTTTACTAATAATTAATTATTTTTAATGACTTTTAATCATTTTTTGTTTTGTATTTAATTGGAAAATATTCGTAATTTTTAATATCTTGGAAAAAGTATCCAAAACATACCGACAAATAAAGGGTGCTAAAGCAATAAAATTAAACACCCTGTATCTCGAAAACGAAGAGTTTCCGGACTTATGTTTATCGAGCAAAAATGTTTATTTTGATGTCCTCTACCATCCCTTAAAGTTTGTCGGTATGTTTATGGGACACCCTGTATATTCTACCACGCACAAGTTGTTGATTCTGTCAACAACTTCTGAGGGTTCTTGTGTGGTTGCATTCATTATAACACATTATCAATGTCAATAAACCTATATATTCTATTCTAGTCATTTGAATTGAAAGAATATCAATTGCATTTTGTTATAAACAAATCTTGAAATACATGAGACACTTTTTGAAATTACACTAATTTGGAATACAATCAACGCATTCTGAACTAGAAATGAGGAGGGCCGTAGCACAATGGTCGAGGTGTTTGAACCATGATCGAGTTGCCGGAGCGGTAGTGAGTTCGAACCCGGCCATGGCTGTTTTTTTTCATTAAAATTAAGTAGGTTCAGCGATTTTAATCCTGATATCGATCTTGTAGTGTCGATACACGGTCCCCCAGGATAAAAACTCGCCCCGCTCTTCTCAACTCGCTCCAGCTCCGGTTAATGGGACGTTGGATTTCGACGTAGAAGGAGCGATTAATAAAAAAAAATGATGATGACTCTCAGAGTTGCCGCACCCCGGGGTCTTCCGGTGACATTTACATGATACTTTGCTCGAGTTTTCAATACGATGAATGATGTTGTGGATGCATGGCGATATACACATAATCGTGAATATAAAAAATACTAAATGGGGCATGCTATATCGCAATCAGCTCAATTCCACTTTCCGTTTCCTCTCATAATAACAACTGTTCCAATCCATAACCGATTCGATGATTGCAGCTTCAAACACGCGCAAAAATCTATGCATATTTAAAAGAAATGCATGTTCATATCATTAGAAGGTGCGTGCAATCATGTACTTACGTAACTTCATGATATGGGTAGATAATTGACAAGAAGACTGTTACATTACCGTTCAGAATAACAGAGGACTATTTTTATTGAATGTTTTACGTTCTTCGTAGCCTTCAGACTACAGGAAAACTTTTTTCTTGGCGCATAACATATTTTCACTATCAAATATTTAGAGATAATTTCGTGGAATGCAAATGAATATCCTGACCCTTACCCTTACAACTGAAGTCTGAGACGTAAGCTGTTACTTCACACAAATACAGTTCGACATACAATTTTCGTGATTCTTTCCTACCATTGTTTTTTTTTTTTGGAAAAAAGCCATCTCCTCACTTCAGGCTGATTCCGAAGCTACCAGGGTTGACCCGAAAAAATCTCCCCACAAAGTCGAAACCTCCTACTAATGAATAACTGAATATGGTATTGAATGACCATTTCATTTTCGAACAAACTGGCTTGAACCAAGACTAAATAATCAATGGAATACTGCCAGACATAAATTTTACTGCTGAAGCACATGTTTAAGTACAAGGAAAAGGAGAAGCAGAAATAAATTATGCCGCGTTTGCAAAATTATCTCGAGAATGTCATGAAAAGCTCGTTATTAGTTGGGTATTATGAACTATATAGGTAGATTACAGAATTATTATCTTGAGGGGAAGATAACCATACCGTGAAGCACCCTCGTAAATCGCCCTTACATCCAATGGTACCAAGCAACGTACTTTCGGATACTTTCGAAATCATCTCGTTTACCGTATTTTCGGTGTCATCACTATGCTGGGGATTATCATTGAGGAATGGTTCATATTCCTTTGAGGAATGCATTGTACTGGTTTCCAAAATAGAGTCTGCCTGTGCGCTTGTGGAAAATATTCTTTTATAGCAGAATCCAACAAGGATCTGTCATAGCTGAAACTCGATTGAGAGGGTGAATTTTGTTGTAAATCGCGACATTCTAGTTACTATACATGGATAGAAATTCAAAATATTTCTAGATCATTTGACACAACCGAATAATTGTGTTACTTTCACAACACTGCAACATTATAGCTTATAGCTTGAAGAAAAAAATTTGGTTGTTACATCAATGTAACAGTATTAGGGTGAGAAAATGATTTTCTGATCACAGACATTTCCTAAGTGCAACCTAAACCATCACCCTTGCCGGTTCAAAGCTAATGATATCACTTTTCTGATGCAGCAGTCAATACCCAATTGACGAAATATTCGCATTTTATATAACTCCAAGTGAGAGGGAAAATATGAAGAAATATCACTGAATTTCTTCTTCAATCCCGTGTGATGGAACATTCAGTTTATTCATCGGGAAGTTTCACAGTCACGTTGCACTTGCACAATTTATTCATTAAACATGTTGCGACAAATTGAACGACTAATTGTTGAGTAATTTCTTTTATGACATTCTCAAGGCGATGTGGTCGTGAGAATTTTTTTCAACGGGAATATTCACAGGGCTACTGAACAGTAGCGAATTCCGAATATCGAATTTTCTAATATAATTAGTGAACTCCCATGGTAATTAGGTCCAAATTACATGAATACATTTTTTATTTAGTCATCGTACGGATTACTCCATCTTGTTCTGTTATATATTCAATCAAATATCGCGTCAAGTCTCTATTTCGAAATATCAGCTACATATGGTCAGTAGAAATCCAGTATGAATAGTCCAATTCAATAAATTAATCACATCAACTACTCGATTTTTTTTGTGTGAATGATATGACATAATCAATTATCCAAGTAGGAACAGTTGGTTCTTGAACATTGTTTATATGAAGAAACCAATATTGCATATCATATACAATACATTATACAAATTTGTTATTTGCAACTGGTTTTCATGACAATCTGTGAAAAATTCGCCATTTTCGTAGTGGAATGGAATAGACAAAAATGAGATATTAATATTCATGTCGACGACCAAAAATTTTTCTCACTCGATTCCATGAAGTATATAACCCAGCAATATTCACATGCATCATACAAAATCCGTAAATTTATTTTCTCACGAGTGGTACATCTTCACAGTTTTTATAACTTGACAGAGAAGACTTAATATTCATATCCAATTGCGAAAAATACCGAAAGACAATTCATTTCTCGAGAGTAGGTATATATTTCGAAAATATGAAAAAACATAGAGAGAAAGAGACTCGATGGATATCGTGGGGGTATCAGGAATATTCAAAATTTTATCGTGTATAGGTGGGTATTTTATTTTGATAGTCGTAGAGAAAGTATAGTCTCGAACTCGGAATGGTCATTATACTCTATCGCATGAAAGTTTGAAGCCACCAAGTCACCAAGGCTCGGACTGTAACAATCCGATACACAGAACACTATTTTTATGATATACCGGGTGACACAGACTCATGGTTTGTTCTTACAATTCTGAAATTCCGAACACCAAATATGCTCACTATATGGCACTTTTTGACTCTGGATTGTTGAAATGCTTCACACGAAAACAATGAATGAAGGGAAATGACATTCAATTTCCTTCACTGAAATGAGAAAATGAGAAACCCGAAAAATCATTTTGGGAACGAACGCCACTGATTGAATAATCATTGTTGGTGTACCAGAAAATGCGAGTACATGAGAAAGAAGATAACTCCTGAAACAACAAGACTCAACAATCAAGAGTTATCTTCTTGAAGTGTCCCCAAAATCACCTCCCTAATATATTCCAATATCTTCAATTAACCTTCTGTGAAATACATTTTTTCTCATGTATGTTCCAGGATCAATCCTCTCTTCGTTGACACGAATATTCGACAATCCCGTTCAACGAAGAAATCTCAAACTGCCAACCATAGATACTCCTCCAAAGACAAATCCATTTCCTCTGGCTATGGAGACAGTTCCTCGGAAGCCCTCTACCAAGACCACCTCAAGCTCATGGAAGACGTCGGTGCCATCTTGGAACAGAACCCGGCATTCGTGAAATCCATCAGAATAGCTACCAGAGGCCTGGTACCCAATAAGAACGTGCCATCGCATTCATGTTCTTCAGGAGGAGGCACTCTCACGACCATTCCAGAAGGGGAGGTAGATCAGCCGATCCCCGAACCAATATGGCCGCTGCACGACAAAAAGCTGCTCAACCACTACGACTCGTTGGTAGACGACGCTTTGTTGATATACACCAGCTTGAATTACAAGCCAGACCAGTTGAGATCTTTGGAAACCTACCTGGACATATCGGTGAAGGACTTGCTCGTGGATCTGCTGCATGGCATCAACGAGACCTTGGAGGGGAAGAACCATACCAGGCCAGAGGAAATGCTGAAGATTGTCGACGAGCAGATAAGGCTCAAGCTGCAGTTGCTCAAGGCATCAACGGAAGAGGAGGTCAGAAGACTGTGCGTCAATATGAGCAACTGCAAGAAGAAGAACTCCGTACTCAGAGCGCTGAGCAATAGTTCTTCGAGCGGTCGCTCGTCCAACGGCAGGATGAGGACCATTTCTTCGGAGACGGAGGAGATCTACCAGGAACCGTCTGGTTCCTCCAGCAGCGGTTTCAGTGATTCTCTCAAAGACTCTCCCGGTTCGGTACCAGTACCGCTGTTCGTTCACGAGGACTTGACCAGTGTTCCCAATTTGGTGCGTAACGCCATGATCTACGGTACACTGTGTAGGGGCAAGGAGGCGCTGCTGAAGAAGACGAAGAAGATCGCCACGTTGCCCAGGAAGATGAGTTCGCTGAAGGCTGTGAGCAACGAGAAACCGAGCGTGTGGCAGCAGTACTACGGGATGAAGGCTGTGGAGGAAGGGGATGTGAAATATGTGGCGAAACCTACTGATGTTCCTATATATGTGAGTAAGAACCAGAGAATAGAATAAAATAAAAACTTCATGAGTACCGAGCACAATAAAAAAGCCCAAATTTGCGGTCAGGTGGTTGATGTGGTCTAGCGACATGGTAGTGATAATGATAACGATCCCTGGCTGGGTACATTTATACTCTGTACAATGTATATCATGAAGCAATATATTGAAGTAGATCAAAATGCCACAGTGGTGATGCTTCCAGTTTTATTAACTGTAGATCCTCGTCTTCTTTACTCCCACAAGCCCTTCAAGTGTTTCTAAGTGTGCTCAGGCAACTAAGAAAATGAGTAATAATGCAGCAATACATTAAAACACAACAAGATTCAAAACTTGCCAGTGAGAATATCTCAAAAATGCAGAGCCATGAGCAAATTACGATACTTTCATCCCATATGCCCAGTTAATTCCCACCTTCCTTCCTTCCTTCCTTCCTTCTCTCCCGAAATTCCACCGCTGGCTAACACGATGTTCCTCGAACATCATAGGTTTCCCTTTCGTGTTGTCCACAGATAAAAAAAAATCTTTGAAAGTATAAACTCCAACTGTCCATGTGTGTCACATTATTGGACAACGTTTTTGAGAAGAAGTTCTCGGAATGGATCTCACATGGTTGTCCCATGAGAGGGCGCTGTGGTGGTGACACCCAGTATGGATATTGACGACTTCAAAGGAACAGTGGTATATACCTAATATCATCATATCGGGCATTGTGTGATCCGCCTTCCTGGTGAAGATACAAATCTTGAGTCTTTGTTGCATTGAACTCTATTAGATTTTCAGGTCCTCATTTTAGAATTCTTGCCAGATCATCATTCATAGTAACGACATGTCTCCCTCGTGAACCAATAGTCCTGAATTTTCCTAGATTTTTCTCCATTCCGGTACATATATTAAAATGAATCCAAAGATAAGAATGTTCCTCTATAGCTCTCACTGGATGAGAGATTATCGAGACTCCTATTGATGAAGATGAATAACTCTTTGGCAAAACCGTTCTTCCACTTCTATACCAACCATGTACGAGGTAGATCGTGAGATCTCGTGAATCGTAAGATATACAGGGTGAGTCAAAAATGTGTACCGAGCTTTCTGAGGGTGATAGACCATTGAAAAATAAGTATAGTTTGATGATTAAACTCATGGCCTAAAATGCATATTAAGGGAGATATATCCTTCCAAAGTTGATAAAATTAAAATAATTTCTCCGCATAACTTCTGAACGATGAAAGCCACCCGATTGAAATTTTGTGCATGAATGTATGTTGTCAAAATACATTTTTTCGTCACACTTTCACATTTCCCTGTATTATTTTCGGTGAAAAAACAGAAGCATTTGATGTAGCGAAGAAAATTACATGAAAAAGATGCTCTTATTCAAATACAAAAAATTGAGCCGTTCGTGAGATATTTGAGTTTTTGTAGTTATATGATATTAGCAGATTGATTTTATTCATCGCGAGATTCATCAGTATAACGATATTTCAGCAGCATTTGCATTTCCGAAGCACTCGCCAAGCATTAGAAGCATATCAGTTTGTTCAGAGAACGAATAACCTGCCATATTTCTTAAAATCTCAGTTGATAATCGCAGTGATAAATGACACAGAAAAACCACACGAACAAATCGACTACAACAATGTTGACTCGAATGTTGATGACATGAACGTCAAAATTGAGAACAAAATCATTCATCATGGCCTGCTAAAATATTGTTACCGATGAATCTCGCGATGAATAAAATCAATCTGCTGATATCATGTAACTACAAAAACTCAAATATCTCACGAACGGCTCAATTTTTTGTATTTGAATAAGAGTACCTTTTTCATGTAATTTTCTTCGCTCCATCGAATGCTCCTGTTTTTTCACCGAAAATAATACAGGGAAAAAAGTTTTCTACAAAAAATCATGACTCACCCTCTGAAAACACCCTTTATAACAATATCAGAAATGTGAAAGTGTGGACGAAAAAATGTATTTTGACAACATACATTCATGCACAAAATTTCAATCAGGCGGCTTTCATCGTTCAGAAGTTATGCGGAGAAATTATTTTAATTTTATCAACTTTGGAAGGATATATCTCCCTCAATATGCATTTTGGGCCATGAGTTTAATCATCAAACTACACTTATTTTTCAATGGTCTATCACCCCCAGAAAGCTCGGTACACATTTTTGACTCACCCTGTATATGGCTGGGTAATTTATTACGTTGTTGAATGGTTTGGTGTTTGATGCAATGTTGCCTTGAAATTTGATGAATTCCGAACACAAGCTGAGATATCCGGAAAAATTAAAGTTTCGTTTCCAAGACGAAATAATTCGATTCCATTGTCATTTCAGCGTTGCCACTTTTTCCTGCATGTTGACTTTGTCACATAATCCGAATGTTTGCTGATAATAGAAAACATTCCATGTGTAACTTCTTCTATCATTTATGCTCAGGTCTTACACCTGCAACACCTGCAAACGAAGTAAAGAGCCTTCGTACCTACAAAATAACCATTTTTCATCATCGCAAGGAGGATAAATAAGTTTACCTACTCCTATCGGTTGAGAGAAACTTGAAAGTCTCAATGGATGTTGAACCGTGTCTGTAATTAAAGTTTCAAGTGACTAAGTGGTTCGATACTGTTTTAAAAGTTCGATATTGAAAGTAAGACATTCGTTTTACCTACTGTTCTGATCTGAATTCACCGTTACATAACATATATTTATGACATGCTTTAATGGATAATTGAACTCATTGGTTTGCAACTCGCTACCTACAATGATATTGCTTTCTTTTCATCTATCTAATACAGGGTAGGGTCCTCAGCAGTCTATCAAACTTGATAATTATTTTTCATCACAACCATCGAAGATCATATTTAACGTCTTGAATTCTCGATTGATTGTATCCAATGCTATATAACCGTGAGAGTGATTTCATGTAGTTATCAACATCCTACATTATCGAATTCAATGCTTTTCGAATCTTTTGATTTGTCAAGTATGGTCATAACAATCACACTTTGATATACAGCAAAAACATTTTAATGTATCTACCATGACTTTATTCCTCCAAAATCATCATTTCGACTTCTATTTCGACTTTAATCGGGGCTGAATTTATTGAATATGAATTATCGATCGTAAGATATCTGCTGATGGAGGAGTTAAACAAGAACAAATCGAAGTCACCTCACGAAGTATTAATTCTAAACTTTTATTTTGTGTCCATTTTTCATTTTTTTCTTCTATTCCAACAGATTTTCGTCGATATGTGTTTCTCCTCCATTTGAATTTCCATTCTACATATCTCAAATAAGTCTGGATGATGTGGTAATTGAGTATAAAAAATGAATCTTGTGTATCAATGACACAACTTCTTTTTTGCTTCTCACAGTGAAGGATTGTATTGATTTTCCTTTGATATTCTAGACGGATTCGGTGATCTGTGAATCATTAACCGGAATCAAAGACCACATATATGTGATACACTATGTACACGGAGTATACAATAAATTCATTATTTCCTTAACTGAAAACATCTTGAAGAAATCCCACTCATTTCATCTATCTATCACTGGGAAGTGATATTTGAATCATCCATAAATGCACAATCGAAAAAAAAATGAAAAATGGGTTGAAAAAGTATTCTTTTTTTTGGATTCGACTCTAATATATCTATACCTAAAGCTTATTTTTGGTGGGTCTAGAACTTTGTCTACCAGCGTATTCGCAGATTGCATGGTTTCGAGTGACTTTCCATTTCGTTTTGCTCAGATGTTTTGTTTTATGTAGGACAGTAGGCCGCCTTGCAATCAATGAAAGTGAAAATTGTGGCTGATTTTCATATCTATCCTACAAGATCAATAACATCCATTCGCATATAATATGCCAATTTCATCGAGGTGTAATTCAAGTATATGCATTTATTCTTAAGTTTCACTACAAGAATTATTCTAGAAGATGGATTCAGCTGAAACAAGCGAATATTTCAGATTGTTACTGAATGGGGTTAATTGAAATATACTTCTGGAATTCAATTTTTTTCTCAAGCTTTCTCGATATGAAGTCATGTACTTGAATATCTACTAGAATCAAAGTGGATCTGATCACCACAGAAATCACAAATTATTCTTGCGTAGGCAGGTAAAATTATATGTTATAAAAAAAAAACAGTAGTTACCATCCCGCAAAAATTGAGGAATTAGAGATTATAAGAAAAATTAATGCAAGCTCAAATTTGACGTGATAATACGTATTGGATCAAATGAAACGTCAGAATAAATTTCATGTCCCATTTTCATGTTGCATCTCACTGTATCAATGATGTAAAGGGTTCATCAAATAGAAAATTGTCTACTTGTGTCTGATGACGATACTTACTTTTTTTTCCATAGCAATCATAAGTCTACTTGAATTTGTTATTTCTAACTGAAATGATATCTGAATCGCGTTCTGTAGAACCATTTAATTTTCATCCTGTATATTTCATGATAACTAGTCAGTTGCGCTATCTGATACTTGGACAATAAATATTTCGTCACAATTAAAAAAAAAAGATTCGTTGTCGTGATTATTACCTCATCGTTTGTTTCATAATGATATTATGCTAGAGGTGAATCAATCAATCATTGATTAAAACGCTCATCAGTATCCACTGATTATACCATGTGAAATGTGAAAACATCACTACTTTTGTCTAATGGTGTTGTCACCTTATTGAGAAAATGTAACAAACACTTATTTAGTAACTTAACTGAAATCTGCAATTACTTACGCTAATTTCATCTTTTTCCGCCACATGTCGACCAATTAATCTTGTCTCGAGAAAGAAAATCTCAGAAGTTGAATGTCTAATAATATGCCCCCATAGCGGTCTCATTGATCAGTAAATTACAATATTCGGATACTGCTGATGGAAAATGGCGATCTCTTCCAGTACATGAAAAGAGATTGTCTCCATAAATTGAGATTATGTTTTTTCGATCAGGGATCACCAATTTTGTTCCAGTTTCTCGATACCAAGAGGTTTATGAGTGCAAACATAAAGAAAGAGAAACCTTTTTTGATGTATAATTCGTTGAATATACAGTGGGTACCTAAGAATCTTTCTCTGTAATCTCTTGAACCAAACGAGGCATAAATTTTAGGAATCCAGGAGTAAAACAGGAGAGGTGAACTACTATGTTTTGATTTCGAAGTTCATGTTTCGTTGTGGCAGACGTAGACGTTTGTGAAGTAGAAAGAGTAATAAATCGATCCTTGATTGACATCAGATCACGGGCGTTCTTAAAAACCTGATATCGAATATTATTTGGACTATTGATCAAAATCTATACATGAATATAAACAATCATCGCTGTTGAAGCGACAACTTCATTTCATCTGGTTGGAAATTTCAATGAGGAGAGAGACTTTCAATGGTGATAATACACAACGCTTCTAAAAAATTCCGTCATCTATTCAAATTGGCTCCCAACAAGTCATGACTCTGTCCCTACTTTCGATATATAATAAAATTTTCCACTATTCAAAGGTTAGGAAATTCAAGAACTTCCTCTGAATGAATATTCTGGTTATCATTGACAACATATTGATGTGTTTATTATCGATCGTACGTCGGTCCTGGAATTCCAAAGACCCAGTATCGACACCCGGTCAAGGTCGACTAGAAATCCGTCGCCCCTCGTACGGTTGTTTTGTAAATGCAGCCGAAAATCGGCGAAATTCCAATGGAACTCGCCGCGACGGCCTTAGAAGGTCGTTTGTTCACCAAGACACATTAAACGGGGTGCCCCGAGGAGCTGTTCGCCAGCCGATCTCGTATATTGGCGCCCGACGCGTATCGCAACGTGGCCATGACTTTTTTCGGCATGCATACTATCCGTGTAACTGCGGATCAACAACATGCCGACCAAGATATCGCACTCGAAAAGAATGGATTCGTCTCACAGAAAAATAAAACATCGAGACAAGGAAACATCGACGAATATTGTCGTTATTGTGGAGCTTTCTGGTTTCTCCGGAAGTGACGTCATATTTGGTATTCTGTCACTCACCATAATCACCACTCTCAGAGATTTGATTTCAGAGTGTATGATCACATATCCAAAGTTTCTAAATTCTCCATATGATTCCAGAATTTCAGACGAACGTATTCATACAAACCGAAACGGCTGTTGATAATTGAGAGACTTGCGAAACTATCATGTCATTTCAATTGTTTTCGTTATTATGCTAGATAGTGAGCTTTCGTAGATATCAAAGAGTCCTTGGGAGATCTCCATCTAGTCTTAAACGATCCTGCTATGAGATTTCTAGCAATTCCATCTGCCGTAAAAGAGTTAATCAGTGAGCGCGAATATTTTTCTGGCAAAGAAATCATTGATCAGATGTGGCCGACTTCAGTAATATTTCGTGATAAAATAAGTCGAAAGCATCCAATTCTGAAGAGTAGGATTTTCTCTTTTCACAACCCAATGTGAAATAAATTTTACGATTAAATGCATGGATTTTTTGAAAACATCTTCATTGACATGTTTCTCAAAAAGCAGCAAAGACAGATCAGACCAGTGCGATTTCATATCTATGCTGTATCTCTGACTTTGGTGTGTCCCTGATATTCATAGTATCGGAAGAAAGAAGTAATTGACTTTGCTAATTGGCTGAATTTATAACAATCATTGAAACCATCATTCAATATCGTGATTCCTTCAGAAGGGATTCCTATTTAAAAAAAGGAGACGAGAAATAGGGTAGGTTTATGATATGTGAATAAATTGACAGGATTTTGATTTTTCAAATCCTCAACATTCAAAGTATTTTCTACAGTACTCTATTGCTCTTGGGGTAGAACATCGGTCTCAATCATTCTCAATCCCAAGTCTCCGCTTGTCGATTTGATAATGTCTGCGATTCCGAGGAACTTTCTCCGAATATTTCGAACCCACCAATCAACTGGACCTTGGTCTGTCATGACATCAACGTTCTGTTTGTTGTCCAACAGAAATAAACAATGGTATTCAAGGTGCACAGAATAATTCATGCTTTACACGGCATATTGATGATGCCATTCGATTAAAGTGAATTCAAGCTATTTTTATGATTTCCGACGTTTTTCTTTGAAGTAAGACCTATTTAGTAAGGTCCAAACATTTCCATTCTCAGAATTGTAACTCTTTTTCCTGAATTCAAACTTCACACTTTGAATTCGAACATTTTTGTAGAGAACTGAACTCAAACATTTTTCTTTGATTCCAGACATTTCCATTCTTTCATTCGGATGAATTCGAAAAATTTGCTTTGAATTCATTGTATTGTCTTCGATTCAATAGTCAGTAAATTGATTTTTTTGTAACATATCAGTTGAAAATTCGATTTCGAAAAGTTTGTTTCATATCGAAGGAATAAATTCGAAGCAAAATGTCTGAATTTGAGGAAAAACTTGAGTTCAAAAGAAAAGTCCAGATTCAATTATCGAAAAAACGTCTGAATTGAAAAGAGTAACAGTCAACTTTTGTATTTTTCAAAAAAGTGATTCTAGACAGTATTGTTATAACCACCAAACAATGTTGTTTTGTACGGTACATTTTTCTATTCTCCTTATCAACTGAATGTTCTTATGCAACAGAGAGTTTTTTCATGTTTAATCATCGTTTATCTTTCTGAAACGGTCAATTATTTGATCATACGAGGGTAACGTTGTTTGTTCCTAATATGGACGTGTTTATTAGAACACAAGAATAATTTTATTTCGATAACCGTTGAAGAGTAAGAATTATATATCTTTTTTGCTATTCTGAATAATCATTCATGCATTATTATGAAGGTAGGAATTCTAGAAATCTTTCGAATTTTATCTGAAAGTCAAAAGCATGCAAAGAATGTTGATCATTTGCTACGAGTTCTGAAAAAAAAAATCAAAAGCTCAGCATTAAAATCTTCTTTGCCAAGTTTTGAAACACATGTGTCACTGTTTATCATTATCAAGGAACTTTCTTATCTTTTTCGTGTGAGTCAGCGGTGGAATGTTGGGAGAGAAGGAACGTATTGGATTCTTTTGAGTATGGGTTTTTTGATTATTCAAATCGAGACTAGGATTTTTGTTCGTCTGGGCACTTTTTTTTCTGGATCTAATTATGGTGATCTCATTGTAGACAGATCAGTGGTCGTCAAAATATCCTTCGGTCATGGTCGAATGAATGATTCTCGATAGAGAGAAAATTGACAGAAGCTCCTTGACTTTCTCTAGGATCGTGAGGCTCGCCTCGTATATGACATAATTTCCGCTTTTACCAACACAGTTCGAAATATTCAGCTCGAGATTCGTCATCAAAAAACCATAGCACTGAATTCGTGGGAAAATTCAATACCCGTTATAGTTATAGCCAATGCATTTTGACATGTTGGCCCTAGGAACATTATATGCATTTTTCTGAAATCACTTCACCGTAAACACTTCACTATAAGATTATCAAGTGAACATTTTCCTGAAAGGTATTTATTTTTCAACTGGAACATGATTCTCAAATTTCAAACTTCAGAATCCTTATGATTTTCAAATGTTTCAGAAATTCCTTTCTCAGCTCTTCATGAAATAAAAGTGATACTACGACACCATTTTCCCTTTCCCACACTCGATTTATTGGTAGAATATGGAATTATTTCACGAAGAAAGTTGCTCATGTCAATGAACTGATCCTATTTTCCAGGATTTATGCCAAATATGCTCAGATTCTGAATAAAAAAATGTGGGTATTACAATTCATTTCATTATTGAATATTCAATTAGCTATGCTTTTGATACCCATATGTCAACAAGGCGATCAACTACAAACAAACTACAACAACAAACTTTGATTGTGATATCATAAAACGCGTAAAATTATCATATATTTTGTATGCGTTATCCTTCAATTTTAACGGTTTTTTATTAAGTATTGTTATTCAAACCTTGTTTTACTAGATCACAGGGAATATTATCAAACAGCAATTAAAATATGAATGTCTCATTTGCTTTATTCTCTAGTACTATGGAGTTATGTGAGGAAAGTAGAATTTTTACTAATTTATTCAATGATCCAAACCTATCTAAAAGTGCATTCGGAAATTGACGTTTGGCATGAAAACCGCGATTAGTAAAAATTATGAAATCGTGTGACATTGGTCATCTACTTCATGAGTCAAATTCTCTCTCGAGTGTCTCTTCATCTCAACTTTGGCGACTGAAAATGCGTGACCATGATGCTGCATACCAATGGCTCCTAATTACATCTGATGTGGATATCACGACAAAGGTCGTTGACAATGTATACCTATTGCTCAACTGAATTCACCACCTGTATTAGATAATCATATAAATTTATCCCAAACATGTGAAAACCGTGAAGTGTGTCAATATTAACATCTTTGCCATGAAAATCAATGGCTGGACACCCACAATGTTTACAAATTTATCACCTCAGGTACGCAATATACGCATTTTATTATAGCGATTCATTATAGTGATGATTGTCAGTAACACTAACATGGTTATGGTTATGCAAAAAATGCAAAATATCAAAAATCAAGTTTTGATGGCATGCTTTCTTAATTTTTCTGGTAGTTCTCTAGATTTTCAAGAACCCTTGCACCGACTCAGTTCAACTAGGTGTGTTAAAAATGAGCTGTGAATCCCCTTCACATTATCTTGTTGATTTTCTGGGCAATTTTGTTCGACCTCAGACAAAATTTTTGCATGTCAGTTTCGATTATCGAACGAGCATTATCATAAACACATCGAGATGTTATGATGACCCTATTTTCATTCACCAATAGTCTAATGACTTGGAGAGGTCCCATCTGTGATCAAAAACAATATAATATTCTTGTGATAATAAAATTTCGTGAATAATAATACAAATTATTACGCAATTGCGAACAAGATGACGGACTAATTCAGAAATGAGTCATTGAAATTGATGTGCTGTTTGTGGAAACTAAAGAGTGGAAGTGTGCCGTTTGAGAAAAATTGAGCTAAGAGCCATTGAAATTCGAGAAATTTCAAGTATTTTTCTGACCTCCCTGAATACTTTGTGTGGAAGATGAATATTTCAAAATTCCACCGCTGGCTAACACGATGTTCCTCGAACATTATAGGTTTTCCTTTCGTGTTGTCAACAGATGAAAAAAATATATGGTCTTGACTACCACATATTGTTACAAAGTTCGAATGACTTTATGAAATATCATCAGTAGCAGACATTTTTCGAAGATTTCTCTATATATAAAAAAAACTGTTACAACTTGGCACACTGGATCGGATTCTGAGGAAAAAAACAACAATTACTAAGCATTCATTGAGTTATATGAGAATTTAGATACGTTGAAATATACGTTACACTTTTCAATTGAAATAAAATCCACTTAAAACTTTTCACTCTTCTATGACGAATAATTATGAATGGTAATTAATTTTTTTCTCTTCATGGAAACGAAATAAATGTTATACTTGATGATATGAATGAATACACACTATTATCATCATGATTATTGAATATTTCTTTGAATTAACAACTTTGAAGTCTCAAGGAACTGTATACCAAAGAGAAATTATCAATTAATGTTCTTTACATCGACCAAGCTTCCACAACTGATTTCGAAACGTCAATTTTCAAATCACATCCTTTCTAGTTTTAGTTGGTCGACTGAGGAAGCGATAAAAAAAGATGCGCATCGTACATCTGTAGAACAATAATCGCCGAAGCCTTGAAACGCTGTTCACTGGATCATGCATCTTGCAATATTTCGCTAGAACACGCTGTATTTCACAAGAGACCATAGGAGTATCCAGAGCGAATCAATGAACGCCTTGAAAAGAGAAAATGTTGTATTGAGTCACTCCTGGTATCACATGAACCTCTCAGGAAACAGGATACCTCAGACCAATAAGAACCTATCAAAGTTCGCATCGAAAAGAAATTTGCTATTTATACGAGGTAAATTGTACAAAGGCACGAAAATTAGTTTTTCTCAGCGTAGGTCACGTTTTATCAAATGTAAAATTTAATCAGAACCTAGCCTCCACCCTGAGATTTATAATCATCACTTAAAGAATGAAAAATGAATGGAAAAATATTAGATCCACACATTCTTCCACGTCATAACAAATCAAAACGGAAAATAATATATTTTGTGAATACCTGGAAAAATCTTCATGATATTTAATTTTTTTTCAATATCATGGAATTATTTCTCCTCGTTTATGAAAATTAAAATTGAAAATATATACAGAAATGGAAGACATCAATACAAACAATATATGTAAACAGACAATGGAACTTTTTAGTAATGAAAAATATCCCACATCTGCAATTTTGTGAAGAAAATGGGAGCAGATTCATTCCCGAATGGTGATTTCCCATGATTATTATATTTCATTATTATTTTCAAACAATCCAGGGAAGAGAATATCATAAAGTCTGGAAAAATGAAAGACCTTATTATCTAGGATCTTCATATTATGTTAATAACGGTAAATGAGAAGTCATAATGTAACAATAACAGCTAGATTATTGCACATGATTTGATTTTAATTATATTTTGGGTTTCTGGGAAAATAAAAAAAAAAACTCTGTAGCTGGAAAACTATCGGAAATGGATCACTACTTGTTTGCAAATTGGACGTTATGTATCATTTATTCTAATAACCTTCGGAATCTTTGTTCTCATCAACCAAATACTGTGTTTATCATAATATATGATGCACACTGCAGCCATTTCTTTCACTGGGAGAAATTCTGCCAAATAGTAAAAGTATAATATTTCACTCGTGAGACATATTATCGCATTCCTCGCTTTCCTCGACTTGAGCGAAGGAATAAATGTCAAACCAAATTCTCCTTCCTGTGATCTGTATATTCGAAGGATTCGCGAACCTGCCTCCGTCGATTTTTTTCGACATTATCATTCACATTTAACCTTTTGTCACTAAGACGTAACACGTAATGGACGAGACGACATTGCTGATCAGAGAAAGTACTTATGATTCGGCAGCATAACGTTACCGTATATTTGAATACAATAATTGCATTTTATAACAACAAACTTTCTTCTTCCGGTCGTATAATAGGATAATCAAGTTCTTCGTCCGCAGCTACAAGTGATAGGTGAACAAATGACAAATGACATCAGAAACACTTCTCAGAAGCCGTGCTTTCGACTTCATTCTACTGTTGCATTCAATCTCATTGCAAGATTTATCTTGCTCTTGAGCTATTTGATACATTTTTCTTACTCTCAAGGTAATTGCGAGCTTTTTTGCCTTGCAATTAGACCTCAATTGGCAGATTTGTCATCTATTTGAGTTGATTGCAACATCATTCTGTCAATTAGGCTGATTTCGAGATTTATGTTGCTGGTAAGCAACTGTAGGATTATTCTGTTAGTTGATTGACAGATTTTTCTTGCAGTTAGAGCAAAGAATATATACGTGTTATGTTCGTGTATAACACGTATATATTCTTTGGTTAGAGCTCAATTTGCAGATGTATCTTGCATTGCAGCTAATTGCAAGATTCATCCTGCATTTGAGTTAATTGCGAGATTTCTCTTGCCATTTGAGCTTGATTGACAGATTTATAAAGCATTTAAACTAAGCGTTATGTCATGTTCTGTCAACTGAGCTTTATCTGTCAACTGAGCTATATCTGTCAACTGAGCATCTTGTAGTTAGGGCTTGAATAATTAATAAGTCGGGCTTAATTAATTAATAAGTCGGTACGTCGTTCATTCACAGCCTTCAGCATTTCAAACTGACAGAATTCAATTCCAGAAATGGACACTGACAAACACTGGTATTCATGGATAATCACGAATATCGTTCGCCGAAACTGTCATTATCAGAGCAATGGTCCATGGTTCATGTAGATAGATTTCCTAATCAACAGTGCAAAAAGAAAGTTTTCTTCCTATTTTTTGCACTGGTGCGACGAACAGAACTTTTCGCATTGTCAATAATGCAAAAGGTACAATTTTTCTTGGAGAATATTTTTCTCTCACTATACTTTCCTGTAATGTGATGAAATATTATTTCTCGAATACCATATCTGAAAATGAATTACCTTAAGAATATGACCGAAAGTAATCTATATTGTCCCTTGGGCTGCTAAACTCAAAACATCACGATCTTGTAGTTTTTCACTGGCTACACACCTTTGAATTTCACTTGCGTGATGCGTATTTTGACGTTTTACATAAATTCACATGAAACGTCAATACGGATCAAACTCTGAAATCGAGAGAACAAAACTGTTAATGATAAATATCACGTAATAATCAACATTATTTACTGTAATGGATAAGTTCGTACTACTTGAGTTGTCTGTCTGAATTTATTAAATTGAAATTTGACGTTATATTTTCCGTTTTTGTGTGTTTATGGTAGGCGAAAAACAGTTGTGTATCGCACATGTAGAAAACGTTTTAGCCCTCAGAGCTACAATCATTTTTCAGCTTTTTATGGGATTTTCTCTCCTCGTTTCTAAAAAAAAAAAAGAAGTTATTAAAAATTATTGCAACATATTTGTATTAAGGACAGATTTAGGATCTGCCCCAAAATGTCACTGCGCTTGAAATTAAACCTTCAGATACCTAAAAGAGAAATTCTCTATTGGTCAGGGACACCTTGTTTTTGAAAAAAATTTTGGAAATACAAATATATTTAATAAGAATAAAACCTCTACTTATCTTGGTGGACGTTTCGGGAACGAATCTGCTCCCGTTCTCAACACAATTAAAATATTTTTCTCTTCGTTAGTTGATTGACAGATTTTTCTTGCAGTTAGAGCAAAGAATATATACGTGCTATGTTCGTGTATAACACGTATATATTCTTTAGTTAGAGCTCAATTGGCAGCATTGCATGAAAACGTTTTAGCCCTCAGAGCTACAATCATTTTTCAGCTTTTCATGGGATTTTCTCTCCTCGTTTCTAAAAAAAAAAAAGAAGTTATTAAAAATTATTGCAACATATTTGTATTAAGGACAGATTTAGGATCTGCCCCAAAATGTCACTGCGCTTGAAATTAAACCTTCAGATACCTAAAAGAGAAATTCTCTATTGGTCAGGGACACCTTGTTTTTGAAAAAAATTTTGGAAATACAAATATATTTAATAAGAATAAAACCTCTACTTATCTTGGTGGACGTTTCGGGAACGAATCTGCTCCCGTTCTCAACACAATTAAAATATTTTTCTCTTCGTAAATTTTTTCAATGTTTTTGATTTTGACACTGAAAAGTGACATTGTCACTTCCCGTTCTCAACACAATTAAAATATTTTTCTCTTCGTAAATTGTTTCGATGTTTTTGATTTTGACACTGAAAAGTGACATTATACAGACAGTATTCCTCAGCTACAAGCTTCTCTAGGGCTGCTAAAGCTCATTTCCTGTCCTCGTGACACAATATACTATTCGATACTCATAAATAACACACTTCAGGCACACGAACAGGATTCTGACTCAAAAGAGATTCCATTGTGGCCACTCAAAACTACCACGAAAATCTCATGAATAATCTGGGCTTTGCAAATTCCAGCCCGGCGGCAGACCCGAGGCAGATTTCACCCTCGACGTGCCGAGGTCGGAGCACCTGCTGAAGACGATGAAAGACAACAAGAAATGGCGGTGCCGATGCAGGGTGCTCACCTCCTTCCTGGGCCTGGTCTTCTTCCTGCTGTCGGTGATGGCGGTCAGCTTGATACTCACGAGGGGGAAGCGGATGTTCGGCTCGATGGTCTAGCGAAGGAACTGTGGAAATACTCATACAGGGTTGGGATAAAGTATGGAACCAAGTAAATATCTTATAAAACAAAAAGAACGACATTTATGAAAATTTGCAGGTGAGTGCATTTGGAACCAAATGCATCTGATGTACATTTTTTTGTGAATAATATACTTCCGGTTCAACCGGAAATGGCATCAACTTAAATAATTTAAATGAGGCACCCTATATATTTCTACATATTTTGGGAAGAGCTTGTTATTTTGTATTCAAACATACTGAGTTCAGTGTGAAAAAATTTGTAAGAACGAGGAATATACCACTTTAATCAACCTCCTTTCAGTTTTTTGCATTAGAGCAAAAAACTTTTTAGATGAACTAATTGATGTTGGTTGTATGCATTGTCATGAATAAACGTACGAATTGAAAATTGTACAATTTTGAATGGTTCAATCGAGTGAAAAAGAGCGTATTGAAATTTTAATGATGATCGGTTACAGTGATTGTAAAATTCTTCTCCGTCAAGTAGAATTTGACACTAAGAGAGCAAAAGAGTACTCGTTTATTTATTACTTTGCATACAATCAACATCAATTAGTACATCTGAATAGTTTTCTGCTCTGATCCAAAAAACTCAAAGGAGGTTGATTCAAGTGATATATACCTCGTTTTTACATTTTTTTTACACTCAACTCAGTATGTATGGATTCAAAATAACAAGCTCTTTCAAAATCTGTAAAAATATATAGGGTGTCCCATTTGAATTAAAGATGTTGATGGCATTTCCGGTTGAACCGGAAGTATATTATTCAGAAAAAAATGTACATCAGATGCATTTTGTTCTATGGCACTTACCTGCAAATTTTCATGAATATCGTTCTTTTCGTTTGAAATATATTTACTTGGTTCCATACTTTATCCCAACCCTGTATATCTCTTTACAGGGTATCCCGAAATTACATAGAAAGATTTCAACCACAGATTGAGATTGAAAAGTTGGGAATTTTCTGAAATTTTGATTAGGGACGTGGGAAATAAGTGAGACAATGAGCACTTTCTTCCTCAACTTCTTTGTTCACGCAATTTTCGGTAGTTTTTGACCACGAAATTTGAAGATATCATAATTTTCGCTGGGAAATGCTACTCCTATTTAGTTCCGATAGCACTCACCATCAACGAGATGAATCGATTTCAAAAGTCTGCTGCGTAATAATATCAAAAATAAAGCTCAAAACCAAATGTAGATGTTAGAAGAGAGATTTTCCATCCAATCATAACTTTTGGGATAATTTAGTAGTCGATCAAGGAGAAAGCAGTATTTTATTACGCAGCAGAATTTTGTATCGAATTATTTCGAAAATGGTGAATAATACCTAAAACAAACAAGAGTAGTATTTTTGAGTAGAGATGTTGAGCTTTCCATTTTTCGTCAAGCTGCCGAAAATTGCATCAAAAAAGTTGGAAGGAAAAGTGCCCTTAAACCCACCTATTTCCCACGCTCCTGATCAGAATTTCGGAATCTTTTTTACATTTCCGAATCAGAAGTTTGGTTATTTCATCAAAGAGGGTTCCAAAAATATTCACTTTGAACCTTAATCTCAGGCTCGCCCTTAGATGACTATAACTTCCTAATTAACTTTTTTCATTATTTTTGTTCCTATGATCTGTGGTTGGACTTCTTCTATGTAAATTCTGGACACCCTATATTTAGAATAAGAAACTTTGAATGGTCCTCCATAGATCATCCTGTGTCTTAATATTATTTCCAGTATCCAATAGATTCGTTCTAGTATTAGCATTGTTGTTACCAGAGTTACCAGATTTGGAGTTTTCATATGAATATTGGTCCAGAAGAGGCCAAATAGAGATGTGATAAATCAGATAGTGTCATTGTAGGATAAGATTTTTGTGATGCATTCTTTCATTATTTATATATTTATATTGAACCGTTGATGACGAGATACGAAGAGAAATATATTTTTTTCTTTTCCACATTCTTTATATTTGGTGAAATGGCTTTCCGCTATCTCCTGTCAGGTTTTAGGAATATGAATATCTTCCAAAAAATATAATATCTTTTACATTATGAATAGTATATCTGTTACCATAGAAAATACAATAGATTGATCGAATTCAAGTCATGAGAAAAATTCGAAATCAAAACGAATAATGTCGAAGCAGTATCTCAGTATACTACAAACAAAATACAAATACAATTTGTAGTACTAACGCAAGTCAAATAAGGATGTTTGGGTACCTACCTACAGATATTGAATAAATATTTGATATGTCAATGACAGTGATATAACGATTGCGTTGAATATTATGCACTCTTAGAACCATGTTTGGAGTTTTTGTGAATATACTCATATTTTGATTACTTACTATATAAATATATATAAACTATGAGTTTCAATAAATTATTACAGGAATGCTTCTCTATTATGTGTGGTAGTTTCCTCTGTGTTTTGCGAGTGATGTGAAAATACGAGGTTCTCATTTCCAAGTAAATGAGCTTTCCATATTGAGAATTGATATCAAGATTTATTGAGAGAATTATCTGAGTAATGATGATTATAAAACGAATTTTATATATAGAAACTGCATTTATAATCATTTCAGAAGGAAATTTGAGGAAGAGTCACTTACGAATGGATTAGAGGAACTCAATTGGAGTCAAAATTCACCAAGAGAGATACCTCAAGCCATGATTTTTTAGCATTCCCCCATTATTCAATAAATATTCCAAAATGTATAATCCCTCGAAGAGATTATTCAAATCCGTTGACAGGAAATCTGCAAAAGGGTGAATTATCCTTATTAGGTCAAAACAAAATGATTGCAGGTCAGGCCATATAATGATATGCCTAATCCCTTAAACAAGTGAAGTAGCCCCTATAAATAGCCTCGGGTCAGAATTTAGAATCATTCTTATCCAGAATACAGTGACTGAAGTTCCGGAGTTGTAGCAGAAAAAGTAGTGAAAATGAATAACATTGACCTGAGTGGAGTGCAGCTTCCAGAATATCTAGAGAAACTGAAGCATCTGAAGAAATCATCGGAAATTCGCTTCCAAGAGTCAGGCGACTTTGCAGCGAGAATTGAGTACCTAACAATCAGTGAGGCCTTCGACAAGATACTGATATTCCGGTTGCATCTGAGGGCCAAAGATGGAAACATTCCGGAAGTAATCGCCAAAGTACTGGCTCATCATTTGACAGTGTTGATGAAGAAAAGCTTGAGGGAGCGAAATCTTTGGACGATGACCAGAGAGCCTAGGTATAAATTATCTCATCAGGGAATTCAGTCAGCCTTGAAAAAAATGTTGACCGTCCTTGAAACAATGAAGGAAATTTTTTAATGATACTAAAATTGTTGAATGTGAAATATAAACCGACTATCATTCTTGTAAAGAATTGATTCTGAAATCATGATGAGCTATGAAATAAATAATATGTTCGAAGTATTTAATGATCTTTCATTATTTTGTTTTTTGATGGCATTGAATCTTATTTTGAATACAGATATGAATACCTTTTTCACATGCTATCAATAGCAAATACTATCAAAAAAATGCAGTTTATACTACTCATGCAAGTCAAATTTATTGTAATACGAATATTAAATGAATATTGGGGATGTCAATGAAAGTGATGTATCGATTGCGATAAATATAATGCACTATTCAAACCAAACTCGGAATTTTTGGAATTCTTGTGTAGATACTCATTTTTTAATCATAACTATACAAGGTCCTGCCGTTTTCATTGGGACAGTATTGCTATTTCCTCAATAGTGAGAGATAGACAAGAAGAATTAGACAAAAGTCGCGTAATTAGGGCCTATTCAATACGCCGTTGTAGAAAAAATTTGGGAAAACTTATAATTAATGATTTTGTTTATTTTCATTTCCTCAGTCAATCTTCGAGGAACAATTTTGAAATCTTGCCTAATCAGCAACCAAGACAAAGAAGTTGAGATTATCAGAAATATACCTTCTTCACTAGCTTATATTGGGGAATAGCAAATATTCTCTTGAAAATTTTATTTTATCACGATTTTGAATCGAAGATCAATGAACACAACATTCTATTGAACATTTTATTAGATCACAGATAATTTTCTGTTCGTTGCACATTTTCCTCAACATTTCTACTCCTTTCTCTGTCTTATTACCTATAGTACCCACTGTCTGGAATCAAAGTCATAAATGGAAAAGGTCGACAAAATAATTTCAATTTCCATTTCCCACTTCAGCTAATTTAGATTTAAATTGATTAAGAAGTGTTCGTGAACGTCATGAACAAATTCTAGAAATATCATTTTCTACAGCAGAATCGATGCCCAAGTTGAAGGCAGCACACTCTACAGCATCGTGGACACTTGGGAAAATTTTCACATCTCCTGGCCCTTTTTCCTTTGGAATCATGTCACATTTTTCCATCGTGTTATAAACGCGATCTGAAACAGAAATCACAAATTGAAACACTGAAAGATACGTTCTAGCCCTAGAGTTTGGTTGAATTTCAAAAAATAAAATATCCCGCCATTCTTGCTGGATCATATGCAACGTTATCATGGGCAATAAAATAACTTGTAGGTCAGTGCAAATGACACCTGACCTGACCAGGGGAATGAAAATGATTATCGGTTATTGAGAAAATATAAATTGATTCCGACTTCATTTGACTGCTACTGCTGCGAACATGGCGAAAAAATTCTAGAACCTACCACGTCGGCAAAAATACAATAATGACTGGATGATTACCTATACATTGAGAAAGCACGAAAAATAATATCTTGGCGCTGATACGTTAATTGTATCAACAGAATCCGAATCTTCCGGTATATCAGCAATATATATATAATAGAACGGCAAAGTTGTGGAATTCTTTGCCTAGTGAAGTCTTTCCTGATGCTTACAACCTCCAAACATTCAAGAAAAATTCCAACACCTTCCTTCTTTCCCAAAATTCCACCGCTGGCTAACACGATGTTCCTCGAACATCATAGGTTTCCCTTTCGTGTTGTCCACAGATAAAAAAAAAAAAAAAAAAAAATAATTCCTGCGACTGTAGATGAAGACGCATATATGCTTGTTCTCACAGATTCTATTCCTGACTTTTACGACGATATTTGCATGTTAATGCCAAGAAAAAAAAGGGGACAGTCCAGTGAGATATCCAACTGTGCAAAGCTCAGTTTGATCTTGGACATTATCTCCCACCCCTACTTTTCTTCGATGATACAACTGGTGTTGAAAATTTGTCCGGGGGCTTAAACCTACGTGCACTGGACTATATACATATATATATATATAGGTATATATAATTTTGTCTTGTTGTCCGAAAGAGGATAATGCACCCCTTTGCAGATTACCTGTTAATAAATTTGAATAATCTCATTGAGGGATACATTTTGGAATATTTATTGAATAATGGGGGAATGCTGGAAAATTATGACTTGAGGTATCTCTCTTGGTGAATTTCGACTCTAATTCAGTTCCTCTAGTCCATTCGGGAGTTACTCTTCCTCAAATATTTCCTTCTGAAATGATTATGAATACCGGTTATATATTTAATTCGTTTTATTATCATTATCACTCGTATATTTTCCTTATAGATCTGGATATCAATTCTCAATATGGAAAGCTCATTCACATGGAAATGAGAGCCTCGTCCTAATGTATGTAGGCAATTCAATAATTAAATAAAACATATTGGAAAATGGAAATCGATATATTTTCTTAAAAATTACTTCATCGACTGAGCTCATTTATATCTTCTACTATTCTATCTTATACTATTCTATACTACGTAATGTCCATGTGATGAATTGAAGATCAATAAATATTTCGAACATATCATTCATTTCATGGTTCAACGTCATTTAAAAAACAATCCTTCACAAGAATTATAGTCAGTTCACAATCAATATTCAGAAAATTCCAATATCATCACAAGATTTCCTTCATTGTTTCAAGGACAGCCAACAATTTCTTCAAGGCTGACTGAGTCCCCTCATAAGAGAATTTATACCTAAGCTCTCTAGTCATCTTCCAAAGATTTCGCTCCCTCAAGTTTTTCTTCATTAACACTGTCAAATGATGAGCCAGTACTTTGGCGATTACTTCCGGAATGTTCCCTTTTCTCACCCCCAGGTGCAATCGGAACATCAGGATCTTGTGGAAGGCCTCGAAGATTGTGAGATATTCAATTCTCGCTGCGAAGTCTCCTGACTCTTGGAAGCTAGTCTCAGATGATTGCTTTAGTCGCATCAGTTTTTCCAGGAACTTGGACAGCTTCACTCCACTCAGTTCAATGTCATTCATTTTCACTACTTCTGCTGCAACTTCGTAACTTAACTCACTGTGATCTGGATAAGAATGATTTGAAATGCTGACCCAGGGCTATTTATGGGGGCTACTTTACTTGTTCAAGGGATTAGGCACATCATTAGAAGACCTGACCTGCAATAATTTTGTTTCGACCAAATAAGGCACCCTTTTGAAGATTAACTGTCAATAAATCTGAATAATCTCTTTGAGATTCTTATTGAATAATAAAGCAATGATGATTATGGCTTGAAGTAATCCTCTTGAGGAATTTTGACTCTGGTTGATTTTGATCATTAATTGATAAAATGAACATTCTGGAAGAGATTGATCAGTCTAAAAATCTCCGAGTTCGCCGAAACTTCTTCGAAACTATAGTACAGAGCTATGAGTCTCAACCTGGACGAAAATGTTAACAACCAGTTGCAGTATGGAAGAAAAGGAGGCATGAGAGGAAATGTCCGAGAGCATAAGCTTGACCTTTGCACAGTTGAATATCCTGCTGGATCTTTCTTCCTCTCTTCCAAATGTTAATAGTTTTGGAATCATGAACACTTGTCAATCATTATTTCGTCTACATTTGCACCAGTTCGAAACTTCTAAATCGCTGCTCTTTCTTGGGTCACTCCGTATGAATGTAACTAGAACTATCGACGAAGAGTTCGAATAAAACCCTACAACTAAGCATCGTACATTTTTTTTGTGATATGTATAAAAAAGAAGTTATGATGAGGGGGAGGCGACCGACTTTTGTTCCTCACTGTATATTGGGAAATCAATTGTTCCTATTATTTTCATCCGATAGTAACAGTTCAAATATAGCTGTACAAAAAATATCATTTTTCATCAGTTCAATGATTGCATGACCATCTTTCATATCTTACCAGAACATCCAGAAATGTAGAAAGCAATTTTCAATTTCCTGAAACTTTCTATCACATTCTGTAGCATAGAAACTCCTGAAGGGTCGATATAGCTGACCGATGAAAAGTCCATGATGAGACATTTGAGTTTCAAATTGATTTTCCCAGAAAGTTTATTCATCTTTTTTTCATCCCCTATCTTGGAGCTACTCTCTATCTGAAAATCACATGAAAAATTCGTTTCACTCCAACACCGCATACGAAGTTCACATACAAACCTTTTTCTGTTTAGCTTCGAGCCTTTTTCTATAAATAATTTCTTTTTGTGGGTTGAGGTCTACCAATTTATAAAGCTCGTCTCTGAAAATGTTTTTCGTAGCAAAGTTCAGTCCCCCACTGTAGTGGAATATCTTCATGCCATCTATTTCCTTCGTCTACAAGCACAAAATGCAATATTGATATCAATTATATTGGTTAGAGAGATCACGAGAGCGCTTGGGTATCACACGGTTATAATAAAATAATTGTTTTCAATAAATTCGAAAAAAAATCAATATCCACAGTGTCTCTAAGAGGTCTCAGACCAAAAAAAAATTGGAACAAGTACCTCATTTGTAAGTACAGCTGATTCATAACTCAGTAAAAAGTTGCTTTTGGGCACTAGACGATTCTAAAATTATAATTTTCAAATAGTTTTCGTTTCATTACTTTGAAACATGAGGTTTTCTCCAAATTTGAGAGGCTGGCATAGTTTTCTTGCAGTGAATAAATATTTGAAAGTTCTACGTCGATGGAAAGAAAGGGGTTCAACTATAAAGTATGAAATTGTACAGCCATATCTCCAAAGCTGAACGAATACTTGATTTGAATACATATGACAAAATGTTAGCGTTTATGTATCTGAGAGATAAGATCAGGACCATGAACTTGAAAAGGAAAAATAATTCGTGAGAATTTTTCCGACTGGTCGATTTCATTCAAGCTCTGTAGACGAATTGCTATTTGTTGAAACTCAAACAAATACGGCACGTTTTGACATTTTTCAACAGACCGATTCGATCCAGTATCGATGTCGAAATTGTCTGCATAAACAAGTCTTTCTTTAATTGACTATTGAATAATGCATCTATTATATTCAAGAAATCTTTTGATGAATTAAGGTCACTTTTTGAACAATTTGCGATGGAAATGTCTCCAAGATGAATGAAGTTAAAGAACACATTCCAACGTTGCTCTTGACAATGTCAATCTTGCAACTAATGTATGCAGCAGTAATGTGCGCCATGTAAAGAAAACTAACATTTCCTATATATGTTTACCTGATTTTTAATTTCCCATTTCAATTCGTTGAATTATGTTTTCCCTTCGACTATTTCTATTATGAAAATATCCGTATAAGATGATAAGGATGAGATATAATGAGTCTACCATCCCTGAACTTACCCCTTTGTACCTGTTGATATCCAGATAGAGATCCGTATGGGGTACGGATCCCAGTAGGCATGTGTGTGGTTTGAAGCTAAAGATGAAAATTGAGATCAAGGACATGGCTACCCCGACCAACAAGCCTATATCCATCCCCACTAGGATGACAGTAAAAAAGGTCAGTATCCATACCATGGCGTCCATTTTACTGAGCTTCCAGAATTTCACCACATCTTTGATTTGCATCAGCATCCCTTTCAAAGACACCACTATCACGCTGGCTAGCACACACTGGAAGGAAACGAATAAAACTATTGATGATTACTTCGAGGAAGTTTGAATGAAGGCGCGATCTCATGATTGCTACTCCAGTTGGAAATGTTCAACATCAACAGATATATCGATGGTCCTTAGTCTAATACATACCTTGTATGTCAGAAATTCCATATTCTCTGTAGTTTCGATAAACTAGAGATATTTTTTTAAAATCACATTTCCAATACCATTCCTGGTGTGATTCAGATTTTGATAACAGAAAAAATATCAATACGTGCCTAAATTGAAGATGAATAAATTGAATCTTCCATAGATTTAGACAGACCATCGATATTGGACTTGTCCACACTGATCGTCTACCCTATATTCATGTCTAAGAGATCTGAATCAATATTGTGTACATGAATAAATATAAATATGAAAAAATTGTTCAATGTATGATCAGTCCTTCAAAGATCTCTGGTTTCTTAAAAATAAAAAAATGAAATTATAATAATTATCTACTTTCCAGATAGATCAGAGTCGATGCAGAAGTTATTTCGGAAGTTATCGGAAAATAATGACTTCAAAAGTTTCATAGTTTTTCTGAATCATCAGAATTACGCATCAAAAATTCAAAAACAATCGGCAAATGTCATATCTTGAGAAGTTGCCCCCTTCTTCTCAATGGAACACCCTGTATATCAAATTATATCTGAAAGAAATCCTGATTTCAAAAATATATATCTCATGCCTCATTCCATGCATCCGTTCCCGAAATATGAGCGTTCAACATGTATGTAAACTCAATTATGGTACATGAAACCGTCTGGTGATATATTGAACCCGCAAATCGTTAAAATAACACCGCACGTATGTAAG
Source organism: Gastrophysa polygoni (assembly GCA_963576655.1). Classification (NCBI taxonomy): domain Eukaryota; kingdom Metazoa; phylum Arthropoda; class Insecta; order Coleoptera; family Chrysomelidae; genus Gastrophysa; species Gastrophysa polygoni. The sequence goes on along the minus strand of OY755091.1, from coordinate 3,772,229 downwards.
GATACTGATGTTTTATCATTCTGCTCTCATTGATCATCACATCAAAAAAATGATAAACAAACAACAAAAAAGTCAATGAAATAAAAGTGTGCTAATTTCACGAATTTATTTATAAAGCAGTGAAGTCATTGTTCACACTGCATCTGCGGTGTTGTTTCAACACCAAAATGATGTTCACCAATATAGACATATAGACACATGTGGTGATGATTTGATGTTGAAAATTTCTATTGTATGCGTTGGATGAGTGAACCTGATCTATAAAAGTTGATCAAGTGAATTTGAAACTTGGAAATGAGCATTTTTTTTTCGGAATATCATGATGGGGAATATATTTATATATATTTAATTTTGAAACAGGTGGAATGTAATATAAAGTCTTCGTTAGAGAAGTTAGGAGTGAATCAAGTTTCTGGCATTCATATTCTGACTTACTCTTGGAAGTGGTTCGAAAAAAGGACCCAACCATAGAAGGACACACACCAAGAGGGAACCTGCGATGACAGACACGAGCTGAGTCTTTCCTCCAACCACGTACTGTATCATCGATCTAGACAGCGAAGCACATACAGGCATGCACGAGAAGAGTGATCCCACGACATTTCCAGTACCCTGTATAACAAATCGATGATGGATCAAGGAAAAACTATGTATTCGTGTGGGGTAATTGAAGAGATTCATTTCCTCTGGCAACTTTGACGGAGTCATTGAAACCGAGATTATTTTTTTACAGATCTTTTTGGATTTTCTCTCCTTGTTTATAAAAATGAAAATAGAGATTATAATGATTATTTCAATATATTTGTAGTGAGGACAGACTTATGATCTACCCCAAAATCTATCTGCGCTTGAAATTCTTCAGATACCTATAAGAACAGTTTTCTCATTGTCAGTAATACCTTGTTTTGAAAAAAAAAATTGGCAGTCATAATCCCTACCTATCTTTCGGGAACGAATCTGCTTCTGTTAGAATCCGTAGAAGGATTACTCAAAGCAACGCGTTCGACTACTGATTTGTTTTTCTATTCAGCATCAATAATGAGTTCATTGAAATCTTTGCATATCTACCAATTCTCGCACAGAAATTCAAGAAACAACTTTCATATCTCTGAATTGAGATTTTGAGATATATATGATCAACAGCATACTCTCTAAAGGCGCCTTTCTTTTGCTGTCTTGCTGGCCTATACAGATACTTTCCTGAACTGAGTCTTGATTTTGAACTTACAATTCACCAATTGATAGATACATGATGTGACATAGAATTTGGTCGATTCAAACATTCTCCACATTTCGATCAACAATATAATGAATTGGATCGAATCAATTTCTGCGTTGAAATTGAACATAATGTAGTTGGTTGGACATGATATATCGTTCATCCAAAGAATATTTAGTTGACTGAAACTTTGAATTCGCTCTTAAAAAAAGATCGAATGTTACTCGGTTCAACATTATATTTTGTCGTGCATATATGACACTTTTATTTGGTTGATCGAAGTAAATATTGCTTGAATCAACGAATTCTTTTTTTCCGTGTACCAAATATTGGTTAATTTAGAACTAATTTCATTATTATAATCCACCCACAATAGAACTGAAATAAAATAATGATAATCCAAATAGAAACAGCTGTCACCTCACAGTCAAGGCTACCGTTTCATGAAATATAGCATATGTAAACCCATGATAGTATTATAATTATCTGATGTAATTTTCATGTCAGATAGGAATCTCTATTTTTTCACCGTTATTAATGATAACGGCTAAATTCTAATATAGATCAGTCAATTAAAATCCTCGTAGTGTAAAACAAATATCCACTAATTTGAGCGAACTAGGAATCACAACTTGTTATATAACTTCCTCGATTTCGTTATGAAAATATTCTCACCATAGCTAAGAGCTCTTGATTGGCATCGACTTCGTAGTCTGCTTTTTGGGCCATCATCATCGCTAAAGAAAGAGACACTACATAGGAAACGATCGCAGTAGTGAGGCCGTCCACCAAAACGACCGGAAACAGAGATAATGGCGGAAGGGAAGGCTCCGGCAACCTGAAATATCAGCAAAAGAAATATTCATTCCAAGTCGATAGGCTATTTCCAATGCGATTCCCCATGTGGAGCTCGAACGTAGTCATTTTTCAACCATAATGAGGTTATGGGAAGTCATGATGGAACCGCAAAAAAGGAAAAAGAGCCAAACATCCGTGACAAGCGTCGTACATCTTAGGAGAAAGCGAAAAAAGATGTATGATATTGTGTTTGACGTTGAACAAGCTTTGAAATATATCAGGAATGTGTTATTTTCAACGTTTGTCCAACATTTTTCGACGTTTTCAACTTTTCTCGACGTATTTCATGGGTTGTTCAATGTCATACGCAACGCTTTCCCCACGAATTTTCGACGCTGTTCCATGGATGTTTGACGCATTTTCAAGTGTTTTGATGGATACATTTCGCATTTTCCGCGGAAGTTCTCCTCTAGATGCCCTTGTCTTATCGACTTATAAGGAACATTGAACGAACATAAAAAAGAATTAGTTATCGAATCCTCATCGAAAGGTTCAATTTTGCCAACAGTCAGCTGATCACTGCTGGTTGCCTCTCTCTCGTTTCATTGGTTGGATACCTTCGCCTTTCTCTAGAAGCGAACTAGGGTCTATTTCAAATTCATTAATACTTATGCATCAATAAACTTCATTTAACAATAGATTTGAGTGAATAGTCTTACACTATCAACTCGATTCGAATGGAAATCTGAAAATGTCATATTTCTCGATACAATGACATGGCACATCAAAATGTTTTGACAACGCCACGCTTTTTCCACCGATGTTTTGCATGGATGTTCAACCGAAACACTTCATCTCACGCAATTTCACTATCAGTCAACTTCTTAGGGAACTTATTATTGAATTTTCCTTATCTGAGATATTCAGGGTGCGCCCTTCTTGAATATTCATCTCTCAGTCTTCATATTCTATGTTTCTCAATTATTCTCCGAAGAAAGAAGGGCGCTGTCAATCAACTACATCCGTTTATGATGCCAATCAATTACATCCGATTATAAACTTCGATTTTGTCAAAGAACAGGTAGTAAGAATATAAGTTCAAGCTCACCCTGTAGGAATTGTTCCAACTGTTTTGATGCCATAGTTCTCTTGTAGATAGCAATACTGGGATATCACTGTTCCTGACACAACTGCGATAAGTTCGATTGGTATAGGAATTGAAGTCCTTTTGGCGACCTTTGGCTGAATAGTAAAATATAATAATATTGAACATGCACATTATTATAGCTGTGTGGATAATAGTCGATATGTGTGAGTTCAAGACTGAACTTTATCTACAACTATTTGAATCACAAAGCCAATGATTTACCTTTACAAGTCTCTGATGGTTTTATTTTTTTACCTTCTGTATTCAACTTACACCCCATGTGATTCATTTTATATTGTTCAACACCGGAATTATCTCATTTATGTTAATATCTATTGATTTTGGTTATTTTGTATATACGTATTTTGCACTCTTGAATTTTTGTACCTACCTCTATGCCCCAAAACTAATAATCTTAATAGTTCGTCAAATGTACCACGTACAAGCAACAGTGCTGCTTCTGTGGGTTTTCTAATGTTTATTTACCTGATGTTGTCTTGTTTTCATTATTTCTTCCATTGTATTCTGATTCTTTTGAAATGAACATTATTATTATTATTATTATAATTTTTATTAATACTATTATTATTATTATTATTATTATTATCATTAACATTATTATTCTGAGACGAAATGATTTTTGAAGTGGTTGACAGTGATAGTGATGAATTTAACGAAACGTTTGAGAAGTATTGATATTAATTGATCGTTCTGTTATTGTTTCGATATTGTTGATATTGAATTCATTGATATTCAATAAGCATTTTGGTCCCTCATGGAACAGAATGATTTCAATAGTTACCCACGCATATTTTAACATTTTTTTTTTTGAGAAACTGATTCAGAATCGGAATACTCACTTTGAGTATCTCATTGTTGAAGCATAATATGAGTATCGAAATGGATGTTATCACGATAGCTGCTACGTTAACGTTGCCCAAATCGCTTATAATTGCGATCATAGTCTGAAAAACAGAAAACATATGCATCAATCATCAATTGAAAAGATGCAATATAGTTAGAAGACACAAGAAGACGAGAAATTTTGGACATAATTCCACACAACACATTAAGAAGATAGCAAGATGTCTGATGAGTCATGTATATCATAATTATATCGCAAAGGCATGTATCATCTTCCACAATAATGTTTTCAAGGCTTTATGAATGTATTGGCTGTACTCACGTTCACAACAGCGAAATATCCTTTGAATTTGGGGATGGATAGGCCCAAGAGATCTTTGACTTGGGTACTTATCACTTGAACAGCAGCTCCTGCTGTGAAGGCATTGACTAGCATCTCAGACAGAATGGCACTCATCGCACCAAGTCGCAAGAAAGACATTATCAACTGGAAGAGAAGAACATCGAAGGTTGAACCATGATTCATTCTTTTCGAGACTATTGTCGAAAAACTACCTGGATGACTGCAACTACGAGAGTCACGGTAGTAGCTACTTGAATGGGTGAGTATCCTAAGGGTATAGTTGTACTGTTCGAAATATCTGATCCATCAGAATGGTGGTCACTGAAATAGCTTGGATCACTGTGTTCCAATACCGCTTTACCTGTCATCAGGCAGGCTATGGAGAATGTGCCTGGAATCAAGAAGATTGTGGTTCAAAATCGAACTTGTTTTGTCTCAAATTGTACAGGTTTTTATGACATACTCAAAATATCAAAGAAAATAATGCCACCTTTTTAATAGAATTAGAAACTATAATAGGTGTCAGTTGAAAAACTCAACTAGATTCTTGACAGTTTTCGGGATACAACTGTTTGGAAACTATAACAATGGCCATTCTTTTCCGAAGTAAAACTAAACGTATCAATAACCGTAGTATAGTTTGCCTGAACTCAATATATATGGAAGTCTTCCGCTTCTTCTTCTCCACGAGTAAGAAACATTATAGGTTCCTCTTGGAATCGAGAGAATTGATGGGTATCTTTTGTCAACACTCCTAGAAAGAACGCAAGTGGTGTGATGCACCTTGTTGCCAAATTTCATGTTTTATCTCGTCCAATGGACGATTTACTGAACCAACTTACCCATAGAATTGTGCTTGGATGACCCAAAAATCACATACATGATAACTGGGAACACTGCCATATAAATGCCAACAACGGGAGCTACATTTCCCAACAGAGCATATGCCATTCCTGCAATTATTCATAAAAGCCTAATTAAATCATGAACGTGGATTCAAAACACAGATTTTCATATAAATAATTCACATGAAGTACAACTCCCTTCGTTTGTTACATTACATAAGTGTATGCACTCTGATTTTCAAAAGTATACGAATACGATCGACGGATACACATACACAGTCATTATATGTCGAGACAAAAATCTCGAATGGTAGAATTGATAAATGGTATAATCAGACTACACGAATACCATATCAAACACAAAATACATTCAATGCATACACATATACACAATACATTCAATGATTGAATTGTCCCTAATGCAGATAGTCTTAGCCACTAGGATAGAACTTCACCATCTCCTGTGGAACGACACAACCTTCTCCTTCAACGTTCAATGCTCAAATGACCCCCACCACTCTGAATGTCAGCTCTTACAATCACCACTTGTACTGTTATTTCTCAGAAAAGATGTTGTAAATGTAATGCCGCTCCGTCAAAAAAATCAATTCTCAAATAACATATCATCATTGAGGAACATATCGATTGAGCAGAATGAAATCTTCTGTACTGGGTGATAATATTCTGGCTGACTGACCTATAGTATTCCCTCATGACAAGAACATTCCGAAGAGCTTTCCAAAAATACCTTTCTCTATCGTTTAAATCATTTTTGAAAACTTGTGAATGACAATGATTCAGAATCTATATACGTTGATACTCTATTTTCATCGATGTTATTTGCTCTAATCAAAAATTATAGTCACTGAAATGAAATGAACTTCAACGAAAAAAATTGATGCTTCGATGAAGACAACAATAAATGATCACCATTCACTTGAAATGGCAATTAATCATAGAGAACCTCCATCATTTATAGATATCCATACGAAATGAATAGGAGAAACCTTCAGCATGTTCTTATTTCGAGAAATTTTGGAAAACTCATCGAAGGATGTGTTTCTACCTACAAAAATGGAAATGTTGTATGAGGTCATATTTCGAAGCGTACAAGATTTCTCTTTTAGGTATCTTAAGGTTGAATTTTAAGCGCACTAAAATTTTGGGACAGTGCATAAATCTGTCCTTACTACAAATATATCAAGATAATCATTCCCAAAAATCTATATGAAATTATTATACCACTACCCCGATTAACCTACAGACTGTAGTTGAAGTAAATCTTCGATATGTAAAGACCTACCTTGTGGTATATGCATGATGGCACATGTTATTCCAGCAATAAGATCTGATGTTGCATCTCCTTTCCAGTCGTATTTAGGTAACCATCCTATTACTGGTACCAACTTCGTGAATATTTTCTTGAATTTTGGCTTCTCTTCGGAGCAACCTAATAATCCTGAAATCATGATACCAAAATATTGAGATAACCAGGTTGAGGAACCTACAGAATTCAGATCATTTTTGAAATCGAAATACCTAACCTTACCTAACCTAACCATGAAATCACGATACGAACATATCAAGATAGTTAGGCTGAGAAATCTACAAAATTCAGATTATTTTCGAAAATATTTTGAATATAGAATTTTATGTCAGAAAACATCCCAATTCATAGTCAACTCTTTGAAACTTTATAGACAAGTTTTACCTACATCACTAGAAGTAACAAGTCGAGATCTATATTTTCGCAGAAGAAATTGAATTTGCTGTCAAAATAAAAAATAATATGATACTAAAGATTCAAGAAGTCGGGACTAGAAATATGTATCACCATCAACACTATATGAATAATAAGAACATTTTTTGGACATTTCCAGATGTTTTTTGCATTTTGAAATCAATTCGCATATCAGAGACAGATTTTCTCTTATTAGAGATTAGCTGTTTGCTACGACTTTTCTACGTGACTGAGGTTTACTTGAATTTCTAGTGTTCGCTGGAAGAAGTGAAACCAACTCACGTTTTTCCTTTTTGTGTTCATATCGTAGCTGTTCTCTCAGTTCATCTTTTTGGTAAAGAGGACGGTCTATCTTGATTTGTGGGAACATGTCCGTATTGTTCATGATGAAATACAATTCGTATTGTTACAATTCACTGAAATGAAACGTATTTTTAAAAGTGTTCGATGGAACTAAAAATAGTGATCTATATTAGCGTTAGCTCTTAAAGGTAATGCAATATACACATGAATTACCGTTATAATATCTGGAGGACTCAATTTGATATCTGTATTTATGCATTATAATATTAAAATAATCAAACATTTACAAAAGCGCACAAGCAAAAGCTTAGAAAGTACCATATTTCGTGTATTAATATTTTCATCAAAAGATAGCACCGTTCTCTTACAACAGTATGAATATTTTATGACAAACCCTACTTTTTTCCTAACAATAGAAGATATGATAGCGACAATCACCGATTATTTCTTCATTATGGAGATCTTGTATCGAACTCGAGACTCATGAAGTCGCACAATGCAATTGATTATATTTCATTATTATTATTAGCATTTTGCCGATCCATGTCATCAGTAACAGAAATAAAGTGGCTCTTCAATGGTGGGAAATGTCGAAATTGACTATTGACTAGAGGAAAGTTCAAAAATAAATAAATGAGGTGATTCTAGTTGCCGATATTGAAAAGAAAGTGTCAGCAAAATCAATAATATCAACTTTGAATGAAGGAGTTCAAGAAGAGCTGTGAAAATAATTATTGCCATGCTAATACAATCAGAGAATGAGAAGATCAGATCGTGAAAATATGGTCATGCCCATGAGTAAAAAAATCCAACAGCAAAAGAAAAGAGTTGACGATATCAGAGAATGAATCAGAAAACTAAAGATGTTGGGACTTGATACGTTTACGAGTATACCAATAGTATTGATACACAAAGAAACAAATACACATATTACTATAGAAAAAAATGACGGGAACTAAATTATTTTCAATTCATCAGACACTCACCACTTGAGATTCTATTCACATAAATATATACACACAAAGGTCAAGCAGTTGATGAATCTAGTGGTAACTGTACTGAACAAATGATCAAATGCAAGAGACAATTCAATTAGGTGGATATGGTCAATAATCCATGACAGTATTGACCAACAAGTAGAATTCAGTCCAAGAAAAAATGAATTGAGGCGTATCGAGAACATTCAAGGATTTTCTTCTGGAAGTACCATTTGTGCTATATTCAATGTTGATATTAATTGCGAGTTAAGAGAACGAAATTTCACTAAGACTCTGTCTAATTTTGTTTTCTATCAATCTGTATAGAGAACTATCCACAGGTTTTTTTATGTGATACAATCTTGTTTTCGCACCTTTTTCTCGAATATCGCAAAGATCATTTGAAAATCAGAGGATGTGAAAACAAACAAGTCGATACAAATCAAATCGCAAATATATCAGAATATTTGGAAATCATGTGAGGTTCTCTTTTTGGGAAACCCTAAAAAAAAACAAATATTTGTAGTAATCAACTTGAGAACACGTCTTATACGAATTTTTGAAGCGAATGGATGGGTATGAGTTTGACGAAATCAAAGTATACACAATACTAATCCTTTAAATTGTGACGAAATAAATCAGATGTACGTAATTCTAGAAAATCTCTATGATATCAATCGAGTATCAGGCTGTAGATGTTTCATTATACATTGAATTTTATACTTGCATTTGAAAAGTAGTATTCATTTTGTTTTTATGATAGCAATGTTACCTATTGAAATGGTTTGATAAAACACGATTATTCTATGAAAGACATATTTTCCATATTGGGCATTCAAGAGAAACCTATAATGTTCGAGGAACATCGTGTTAGCCAGCGGTGGAATTTTCCTTGAAAATTTGGAGGTTATAATTTTGATGAGAAAGATAATGATATTTCCCGGGCGAGTATCCCGAAATATTACTTGACTACCTGAAAAAGTTACAGGGTGTTACGCAGCTGCTGGTCACCTCGTAGGTATATAGAAAATAAAGATATATCTGTAATTCGAAATATTCTAGACGATTATTTGCTCCAGTGAAGCCCTCGAATCAACACATAATGCTACCTCGCGATGGCAAAAAAAAATAGTAAAATTACACACCCAATCTAATACATTTTCCTTGCGAATCCTTCACCTATTTTTCCTCACATTCACTGTCGTTCGCCTCTGAACTGAAACTGAGCGACGATATTCCGTACTGGTCGGGTTCGCAATGTTATCTGCTTAAAATTATTAATTTTAATATTTAATTTAGATTCTGATTTACAATCCGAATGCAATCAGACGTAACTTAGCGTTGAGGAAACATTTCTAGGTACGCACAACCTCAAGTACGTCAATTATTAAAGGAACGAAGGTGTGATTTTAGTTCTCGACCAATTTCACGAATATTTCCTTTTCGGATTCAAAGAAGAATCCTGATTTCTGATTTAATTTCCAATCCATTTCTGCATATATTGAGATATAAGAAGGTCTATTCTTTTTTTTGATCTGTATAGAGCATCAGATTTTTCAATCTCTTCGAAAATCACCAATGGCCATCATTATTTTGAATTTCACGTTGCATATCAAAATCATTATCACCTACACCCCATTTCAAAAATCACTAAATTCAAGATTTCGATACCAAGTATTTTTTCACATCATTGATTTTTCCTCTATTTCCCATACCAATAATAGGATCATGTGTCTACACCGAGTGTTTCGAAATATATGACCAATGCTATAGTGACGAATCCTTTTTTCTATACCATCATTGATACGCTGCTTTCATAGGGTAATGCCTATATTTTCAATTCAATCAGTTTTATTTATTTTTATCATTTGATCCGACATGATCATAACTAGATTCATCATTCTGAATTGAGATTCTGAATGATAATCCGAATCATCATATACAGATAATCCTTATCACAGATATTTGTGAATTTTGAACATCTGATACCAGCATTCATTCTCTCTACTATCTGATATCTATAGTAGAGAGAAATAGTTGTTTATTGTTGTTATACATGAGAAATTATTTCAAATATCTTCTATGGGCAATACTCCGAAAAATCAAGTATTCAAGATGGATAAATTCGTTCAACCATCGTCGGTTAATTGTTTGAGAATAAACCCAAACCCTGAGAAATTTTACATAGCTTCCAATTATCGTTTTAATTATAAACGATCAGTATTTTTTGATTCGTCGATGAAAAAAATAAGATAATAATTTTTCTCAACGCAATAAAGATTTCATGATTCTCGAGAAAATCTCTTTATCTTATTCATCGATAAGAGGTGTTGGCAAAATTTTGCACATGAAACGCTATTGGAAATATGAAAATGTCCATGAGCAACTTCTTACCAAAAATGTATTCAGCATGTTGACAAAAATACTCCGATATCTAGTTGATCTTCAAAAACGATAGACATAGATATTTGACATTTGACGACATAAATTTGACGTGAATCGGGTACGATCGAAATCGGGACTTCATTCTGGTTACCTTGTAGGAATTTCCCCATTTTTGAACTACTACCCCTAGGAACTTGCATTTTCACTGTTTAGTGTCAAAAGACCAAGTAGCCAAACAATTGAAAAGAAAAACATTCTCCATTGTGTGAAAACTGGAGCAGATTCGTTCACGAAACGTCCACAATGATAAGTAGTAGATGACTTCAATATATTTGTAGCCCCAATTTTTTTTTAGAAAAAAACAAGGTGTCACTGACATATAGACTTTCTCTTTTAGGTATCTAAGGTTATAAATTTCAAGGGCAGTAGCATTTTCGGGCAGGTCATAAAATTTGTCTTTACTTTACTACAAATGTATTGAAATCATTTTTAACAACTTCTATTTTATTTTTCAGAAGGAATCCCAAGAATCTGTGAATTACCTCGAGTAAAAACTAAAAATAAATGAATTGAAGTTAACTAATTGCAAAGTATTGTCAATGAAGTAACACTATAATTTCTGCACGAAAATGTATTCATCATCATCAAGTTTGACAACACATTTTTGAATCATGCATCTTCGATTTTGTAAGCGAATTAACATCATTCTATGTGAAAAGTCTAGATATTCATTGAAACAAACTTACAACAAGGTTTATCGCTCATGATGATGATTTCTGTACAGTAGCTAGTTATTATTTAGAAAATCTCCTGGAAAGATTTATATTGCGAATATGATAACATCTGTTGTATAGAATATAGATTATCGAGATATCTGCTCGAATCCATCTCGAACAGGTACTCCATTTAAAATTTACTGACATAAATACATAAATTCGAATATGGTACTAATAACGAAAATTATTGCCTCATTTTCAGTCATTTACTCTCTTCCATTGATTGATTTCTTGGCTAGAAAGATTATTGGCAATATTCAGTACGCACTTTGATCTGATCACAAGGATTCTGATATAGTGAACCTTCGTGATATATGGAATCGTCAGATCTTGCACAGGATCGGCCAGAACTGTATTTATTGGGATTTCAATTTGTTAGTCATGAATATTTGGAGAAGATTTTCAGAAACGGTTTCGTCCCTAAAACGTCCAAATAGTCACTTTTCAGTGTCAAAACTAACTGCACATTGAAAAATTTTGCGAATAAAAGTATTCTAATTGTGTTGAGAACGGGAGCAGATTCGTTCCCGAAACGTCCACTTAGATAAGTAGAAGTTTCATTTTTATTGAATATATTTATATTTTCAAATTTTCAAAGAACAAGATGTCACTGACAAATAGATAATTTTTCTTTTTGGTTTCTGAAGGTTCAATTCGAAGTGAGTGACATTTTGGGCAGATCACAAAATCTGTCCCTTCAAATATATTGAAATAATTTTTAATAACTTCTGCCTAATTTTTCAGAAACGAGGAGAGGAAATCCCACAAAAAGCTGGAAAATGAATGAGATAAGTTGAAAATTTTGATATTTATCGAATATATTAGCCCCCAATTTTTTTTTAAACAAGGTTTTCTCTTTCAGGTATCTGAAGGTTGTATTCCAAGCGCAGTGATATTTTTAGGCAGAGTATAAATCTGTCCCTACTACAAATATATTGAGATAATTATTATAATAACTATTTTTATCTTGGGAAAAGCTTCTACAGACTTGAATGATACATCATCCGTTTGAATAATAGTATCAATAATATGTTCGTTGAATATTATACTATTTTAGAGGTGGTTGGTGACGTAACCGTCACAGATAAATAAATGATACTAAATTCTAAGTTTAACATTCACTAACTCACCCTCCAATATTTTTTCTACATTCCTCCACCATTCTCTTCAAACAATGGCCAGCATATTCTTACATAATTTATGAACGTTATGAAGTGATCGAACACTCGGTACCCATACCCCAATTAAGGAAATTGTTGCCTTGTTCTGCACGGGTGTTGATCCTGAATGAAATTACAAAGCATGACTAAGGAGAATGTGCACGATATTCATTGATTTTTAAGAAAGTACTTATTCCATATCGCTCGATTCACTTTGCTCTTCGTTTATGGACCGAGAGAGCCAGAAATAGACATTTCTCACGTACTGCAATATTTTAGAAACACAGAAATCACGTCAAATATACCTGATGTAATGGGAGACACACTGTATACTTTTTGATGTGCATCACGTAATATATGAGCGTATACAGACAACTATTATTCTGGAGGGTGATAAAAGTTCTGGTCGAAATCTGAAGAACGTCCTCTATATCAATTATCAACAATTATTGCAATATATTTGTAGTAAGGACAGATTTGTGAAATGCCCCACAATGTCACTGCGCTTGGAATTAATCCTTTAGGGAAATAGAGAGTTCCTTTTTTAGGTATCTGAAGGTTCTATTTCAAGCGCAATGACTCTTTGGGGCAGATCACAAATCTGTCCTTACTACTTTATTTTTTAGAAACGAAGAGAAAAATCCCACTGAAAAGCTGAAAAATCAATATACCACCTCCTCTAATAACTAACAGACAGTAGCTTTTCTCCTGATTCTAAAAATATATGAATGTGGTTTATTTCATTCATCCGTTTTCAATCAAAAAATGAGCTGTCAATTATTTCATTAAATGTGAATCAATGTGAGGTAGAACATAGGAAGCCATGTTCGATAGAATTTATAATTTTCTGATAACTTTTCAAATAACACATAACAAGTAATTTGATGGTAGATAGAGGAAAAAGTAATTAAAAAATTATGAATCCATGAAAACTTACATTCAATAGGTTGATAAAAATAAAGTGGCGCCAGAATCCTTGTATACATTTTTTTTAATCAGAAAAAACAGCACTTTTTAGATATGAGATAATATACGTGGTGTTTCATCGAACAAAGTTGACAATGTGTGTAAATATGACATCTGCGGTAATAATTTGGATATATCGTTTTAGAATACGCTACTGTATCCAGATCTAATCATACCAGTGAACGTCATGTGTTTAACATATAACACTAAATAATACCAAATAATACATTGCACGAAGTAATGCAATCGCAATTAAAATGAAGCAGTGAGCGATTCAACAATCACCTACGATACTATATAAGCAAACAACGATCTGATCGGTGATGATGAAAAAATGCGAATAATCTCAGTCTGCGATCTTCTGATTCTATTAGACAGCTGTAGCGATGTAGAAGAAATCGTTTCCTATTTATTGTATAATTCGGTAGACTTCATTATTCAATGCATCAAAATGAATAGAGGACAGTTAATTTTCATAATTCCGAAAAAATCCAGATGTATTCGGATTACTTCCAATCACTGAATCATATTCTAAGATTGGAACTAAATCACTTGGTTAGTTCTTCTAGGAGCATAAAAAAATATTTCGGATTTCATCAACAACAAAAACATATCCTGAAAATATCTTTGCAGTTTCTTTGCACTTTTAAGTTTCTTAGTGGGGTAACATGGTCTGATTCTAAGTGGACCAACAACAGCTGTCTAATCGCCATAAAATAATGTCATTTATTTAGAATATATCAAGTGACCTCTTTATTATATGTCAACCTTGTGTCATTTCTCGTAATACCTATCTCTTCAATGACTTCAACTCTTCTAATTTTGAAGCATTCTTTTCAAGTTTCCTTGAGTAGATCGAGTTTTCTCTCTGTTACAAGTTAGACCATGGAACGCTTATTTCTGATTCAACGACCGATTCCGTATTATTTTACATTCCATTTTTACAATTGAGAAGATGGAATCGATAAATGTATTCATATCTGTATCCACAAAAAAATATCATTCATCATCACTCACTCAAATAAAATGTAAAATTCGATTTATTGCCTGTTGAATGATTTCGTATAACAATTCAGCCTCATCTATTGACAGTTAGGTAGTCTCAATCCATGATCATCCAGAGATAGAGTGTTTGAAATCATCTATCTCTTGGAGATATCAAATTGTATTTCTCTGTAAAGATATCCACAAGGAAAGCGAATATTGTATCACGATGTTCTAAGTGTTTCAATTCTGTATGTCTGAGGTTGTGATAGTTGAGCCAGTCAGTAAATTTTTCGGATCCGAACAGTACCCAAGGGTTATCAATTTCGAGCTTTGTAGAGTCAAAAGCTGCTGTGAGGTGAAGCGTTTAGTTGACTCGCCGGTACTTTTCTATCAACCTTTGTATCGTTGAATTGCTAACTGCAAACCCTATTCGAATATACTATAAAGTACAGGTGTTTCCGTCCTCTAGGACCGAGAATCATCAATACTAGGAACATCTCCGGAGTTGTTGAGTGACACAGCAGAACTTCACATGTCTGTCAAGGCTCACCCCATACAAGGAGTGCACACCTTCCCTTCCAATCTGACCTTCGAACTGCCGAAATTCTCAGAGGGTCAGTTTCGGAAGACATTATCACAGGGAACCAAGCAACAAGAGAGTATGGAGCATAGAATCCACTCAAGCACGGGGTAGAACACCATTACTTGGTTTACGAACGGGTCCAAAACTCCCAACTCAACTGAAGCAGGAGTCTTTGGACCCTGCCCCAAACACTCCGAACCTATGGGCAGGTTCCCCAGCATTCTTCGAGCGCATTCTTTTGCCTATCTGATTGCACTATTGAACTATCATCAATTCGAAAATGATATGGGAATGTCTTCACGAACTGAATAATTTAGGCAGTAACAACAAAGTGAAGTGGTAGGAATGAACAAACAGATGTTCTGGCACGAAAAGAAGCAACAAGGCTATCGATCAGGCCAGAATCATTCTGTGGCCTTGGAAACCCACATTTCCCAGAAAAAACAATGAGATTAACAATATGTCAAAGACCTCCAGAGATTAAAGACGAATTATGAACCTCAGCAAAAGTATCGAGCCAATAATTGAATTTCTAGCAGGGCACTGCAATATCTGAGAAAGTACCTGCAGATTCTGCGAGAAACCCAACATATCACAACAAAAGATTGGACATACTGGGACATACCAGAGACTGTGGAAGAAATACCACGGATAAACTCTTTTAATATTCTTCAATTCCTAAAGGATTCGAAGCTCAATGAGTTGATATGAACGAGCTGAAACCTTGAAAGAAGCAGAAGAAGAAGATGAGGCATAATAGATCCAATCAGGTCGCAGCGCATCTGTCACCATCCACAACTACCAACAGCAATACTCTAGTAAAAATGACAAACTTTCATCATCGTATAGCCGGGTGCGGCGGTGATTGAAATCTTGATATATACGCCATATTAGAGCAATTTTCTCGCAACTTTGAACGAATTAAAGTACGCCCCTGGCCACCATCACATTAGACGGTATAGTCGATGCCTCTTAGCACTCTTTACGGATCGTGAACTTGCAAATTGCTAGCTCTTGCAATCTATTTTAGAATTTCGATCATTTTCTCATATGCATCGACCCCACCCATTTCTCATATAATATAAATACAGGGGGATGAGCAATCGAGGATCATAGTCGCTTCTGGTTTTCTTCTAACATTATATCTTGTGGCTTGCCGTAAAAGAGTGAGTGAAGGATCATCAGTAGGCAATATTTGATTTTGAAAATACTTTTTCTTTGTTTCAGCTGAAATGTTCGGGATTTTCGTATTCTTGGTTTGTGCTGGTGAGTACTCTTCTTCATTCGATATTTGCAATAGTTGATTTTTGCTTAAAAGAGTTCCTTTCTTCAATTCACCACAAAAAGACACCTCCAAAATAATGTGATTCTCGGATCTAGCAATGAGAATTCCCAAGAATATCAATTCAAGGTTTTTCGACACAATTTCCATCATTATTTTGGTGAAATCATTTTCAGCTGAAAGTTACGTCAACATTTTTCTCAGAAACCCAAAGACTCCTGAAGGATCTAGAAATTCAATTGGAATCTGAAGCGATATATTTGGAATAACGAAGTGAACACCAACTTCTGGGTTCACCGGAGGAAAAACGTCATTTTATTCGCACTATTTCAGCCAGGATGGACATTTGGAGGTGTGATTTTACTTCAAAAATTAATGGTTCGAAAATGTTCGGCTATGCATGAAAATATGGGCTGCTAAAAGAAAAAAAAAATTGTTAATTAGTTGTTGTCATTGACCTCACATAGTCTTCTCATGAAAGAGTGCTGTTGATGATGATGCTGATGGTGATGATCATAGAAACAGGATGAACCTAACATCTCAACATTGGGCATTGCTGATTCGCCTTTTTATTGCGAAGATTCAAAATTGAGGATTTGTTGCATTGAACTCTACTCGCCAAAACCCTTGCCAGATCTTCATGGAATGGTATCGTCTTCCACCTCTGACCTCATTGGATAAAAGTGGTTCTAAGAGGAGCAGGCGGTATGAAGAATACTGTCATTCGCGAAGCTATGGACAAAAAAAGAGGTCGCATCCAATAAATGATCGTCAATATGGAGCAAAAACAAAGTTGGCATCAAGACAAATCTTCGTGGAACACCAGCAATGATAGTATTTGCATCAGATGAGATAACATCCACGATCACTTAAGGTGTTGAGGCAGCAATCCATATGATGGAGGTTTTGCTTCAGAAGGCCTCGGTGCCAAAATCTATCATACGGTTTGGAAATATCCAGTGCTACAGCTAGTTGTTTCTCGATTGACACCACCACTTATGCATACATGTCGCATTTGCGCTTTGTAGATCATGTTTTTTGAGCTCCACGACATAAAAGACGGCACATTCGGCAACAATCATAATCCCTTTTATTTTCAGTCGCCACCTCGACAGCGGGCGTAGCAAAATCCGCGAACATCGTAGTTCCCGAGCAACAGGTCCAGGCGTCGCACGTCAGCTACGACGCTTCCGGCTACGACGGCGACTACGGCGCAGGCGCGGAAGCCGGTGGCCAGAAATCCGGCAACGGTGCCGAGTTGACCAGCTTGGCGCACAGTTCGGCCGTGCAGGCGAAAAACGCCGTCAGGAGCCAACACACTGCGGGCAGTCAGGCCGCCTTCGGAGCCAAGAGCAGTCTGGCGAGCGCAGCTCTAGGGGTGAGCAAAGACTCAGGCTCAGCTGTAGCTGTTCATGTTCATTAACACATTTCGCACATCTAAAGGTCTTGGAACACTTCGGCAAAGTCTACTTACAAATAAAAACTCTGCATGTTGTCAATTGGACATTCTAATCAAATAAGACCTGAGTCCTCCACTTCACCACATCCACAATCGATAGCTTCCGATTGATCATACTAACTGACACGAACACGCTCGTGCAGGCCGCCCAAACTGCCCAAGCCGCCCTCGTCGGCAAACTAGCCATCGTCCAGAACCTCAAGAGGCAAGCCATCGACTCCCAGCAGCAGCTCCAAGGCGAAATCGCCCAGTACCACCAACTGGAAGCCGTCGCCCAGGCCGCCCACCAGGTCTCCCAGGACGCCCAGAACCAGTTGCACACCATAACGGCTGCTCTAGCGGCCGCCCAAGGCGGCGCCGCCCACGCCGAGCAGGCCGCAGCTGCAGCTGCCAACGCCGCCGCCTCCCAGCACGAAATGGTCGCCGAAGCTAAACAGCGTATCTCTCAGGTATTTTGCACTGAGGCCATTGTGCTTCCTCTGCCAAAGTCTACCGGTCCTCTTCAGGAAGGACCGGAGATCCTTAGTCCGAACTCCACTTAGGTCTTCTTCTTCCAACAAAAATGGTGTAGTCTAGTCTAGAGGGCAGTCGCACACGAAGGGTTGCGAGGTCTCCTCCAGGTCTAGACATGCTTCACAGTTAGGGTTTTCACTTCCTATCAGAGTTAAGTGTCTGTTCAGCCCACAGTGCCCAGTCATGATACTCGTTACCAAACATGATTCATTCCTTTTTATTCTGAGACAGTTTCTTAGGTCGTGATGCAGTGGTCCTTCGAGGAAGTTTCTTTCGCTGATGCTGTTCTCGATAGTTCACCGGCTCTTTCATTGACAGGCATTCCTCTAAGAAACGATGTATAGAATACTGGTGAAGCTATTCTGCCTATTTGCCTATCTAATTCCTTCAACCAGAACTCTAACGTACAGCTAACTTGATAGCAACATTTTATTCGTTATAGCGGAAAATCACCCAAGTGTCAGTTGTTAGATGGCGACACAAAAATGAAAACAAAATCAGTATTATTGATAATTGCACAATCAGTGTTATAAAAATGTTGATTCAGAAGTACTAATTTAGGTACCTCCTCAATTAATGATCGAACTACATAATTACAATCTCAAAACGTCAACTATTTGTACAGAAATCTGTAAAAATGTCATCATCTTCTGGAGAGTTTCATAACTATTATGCCATTATATCGGAAAATGACGTTAGCGTTTTTGACGAAGCAAAACACCATCAGTGACTGCACCAGTGTTTTGTACATCCTTCTCTACGACCATGCACCCAAACCAGTGTCAGTCTGTTTAGGTTCACTAGCGAACCCCGACGTTGATGAACAAGTTTAGATTGATTTTCCTTCGACACTGAACGAAAAACATTCTACATTGTGTTAAGAATGAGAGCAGATTCGTTCCTGAAACTTTCCTCATTGTTCTCATTCGCCCTCGTACGAGAGTATTATTGTTGTCTCTTTCAAAAACTTTCAATGTGACAGATTTGATAAAATGGATACGTATGCCGTGTTGAATGAGACTTTTTCTTATGGATTTCGATTTGTCACTCCACCGGTTCATCATTTCTGCTTCTTTCGCTGATTGGTCCGTTCGATCATCACCTTCAAAACCAATGGGAGAATCTTAGTGGAAGAGTTAGTTTTCATGAATCTCATTGTATTTCAGAAATGTTGTGGGGTATAATCATAACTATATGTCGATTATTATGTTAACCGAGAGGAATCGACTAACAGAGTTCGTTTGCGCAGGTGTTGGGCCAGCTACAGCAGGCTCTGGACGACCTCCAGGACACCGAAGCTTCAGCGGCCAAGGCGTCCGAAGCTGCGCACCTAGCCCAGTCTAACGCTGCAGCTGCGGGTTTGGCAGTAGCTGCGGCAAGCGCTAACAGCGCGCATGGCGGATACCATCATTGAAGTCGTTAGTTTTAGGCAAAGAACAGTTTTTCTAATAAACAGTATTTCCAAGAATGTTTTGTGTCATTGAACATCCATTCAATCACAAGTGACCACGATATTTGCACGTGTGGTATTACTGAAAGTTGTGGAGTACAGTATTGGCGATACGAATAATAATAATAATAATAATATGTTCGCACACAGAATCTAAAACATATACATTATAGTTCTGTAGCGTTTTTCTGCAATTGAACTGTTCACAGGAGCTGATTCAAAGGATTAAAACGTGGAATATGTAAATATATAAAACGAGATATGGAATATCAAAATCGCAACATGAAAATGACAAAATCCTAATATAAAAATGGCAAAATTGAATAAAAAATATGCGAAATAACAAATAACATAGAAATAAAATAAATATAAAAATAGTAAATTGAATAAATGAAAAACACTGCGACACACAATATGATGAAATCACAATGAAAAACATTTCTTCAAATCCATGAATTTCAGGGAGTCTAGCAGGGATAATGTAACAATTTGGGTAGATGAATCTCATATACCGGGTAGGTGAAATCACATAATAAGTGGGTAATAATCGCATATCGGATGAATCACTCCTTGATACATCAGATACACCTTGATACATCAGATACTGAATATTGATGATACTTATATAAATGAAGGATCTCTAGAATAAAGTACTTTTCTAATTTCCTAAATCTCCTAAATTTCCTGATTTGAAATCAATAGGCATCAAGAACAATATAGGTGTTCTTGTCCTGTCCTCTATGAAATCTCGAATTATTCCACCTCACGGAATTAATCAAGTAGATAATTTCTCTTTTAGGTATCTAAAGGTTCAGTTTCAAGCGCATTGAAATTTTGGGACAGGTCCTTGCTACAAACGAATTGAAAAAATTTTTAATAACTTCTACTTCATTTTTTAAAAACGAGGAGAGAAAATTCCACAGGAATGATGAAAAATGAATGTTGAACAAATTTCAAATGAAACCTAGTTTCTTAATGGCGGAGGAATCCGTCGAATGAAAACAGCAAGCGAGAGAGAGGCAACCAGCAGTGATCAGCTGACTGTTGGCAAAATTGTATGTACACCGACACATGTACAGACAATGTGATTAGGAAGCGAATATTCATCATGTAATGTAATGTAATAATCTAATGTATCAAAAATCATTCACATACAATGCAATTAAATTGTACAATTCACTGAGTCCAACTTTAAAATCAATTCCAATCTACAATTTCAAAAAACGCCTCAAATCACTTTTACTTTTTCAACAAAACTCTGTTTGATATTTTGAATACTAATATTAATAATTATTAAGTACTTGTATATATGTATGTTATGTTCTTTCACAAAATATCATCATGTACTATTGATGTGCAGAGTTAGGTGTAAGAGTAGCCATTATGGCTAAATCTCGCCCTGCACTATGTTTGTATAGACATAAAATCAAATAAAGACGTTTATTATTATTAGTATTATTATTAATGTATATTGATTAAATGGAAATGTTTAATGAATTAAAAAAAAATAAAATATAAATATTAATATAAATAAAACGAGTGATATTACCTAGCTCCTCTCCTCCATTTAGCCAATGTTAGCTGATCATTAGAAAATAAAAGCCAAAATGGTGTCTACTTTCGAAAGAAACCTCAGTTTTTGTTGTACCTAAAGTAAATTTCATTTTTTCTCAACTGTTGACAGCACGAAAAGAAAGCCTATAATTTTCGAGGAACATCGTGTTCGCAAACGGTGGAATGTTGGGAGAGAAGGAAAATGTTGAAATAATTCTGGAAAGTTTGGAGGTCATGAAGCATCAGGAAAGATTGTTGAATGATTTTCATGCAAAAACGACTTGGGATATATCTCTGTATCCAAATGTTCATAAACTCAACGTAGGTACCTCAGATATGATACAAAAAAAAACTTGTTCTGATTCATATCTTCAGCCAAGTGCTTCTAGAAATTTTGTGGAATAGTACATTGTCTATACAGAATGTATAAATAAGTAGTAGGAATCACTTCGTCTGTGAGGGTGGCCATCCACTTTGAATCAGCCTGTATAGCCCAACTTATAAAGTGAGCAATTTTCGCAATAACTCATAGTCACGTTTCACTATAACAGCCATGAAATGAACTGAATGAATATAAAGAAACAATTCATTGAATTATATAAAGAATGCTATGTGATCGAAATAGACAATAGAAGATAATTTCATTGTTGCTGCGAAAAACTACAATGAAACTCCAACAGATCAATTTCATCTGAAGAAAAAAAAAATACTTTTCACACAGCTATATAAATGTTTCTTATATTCAGCCTGGTCTGATGAACTATATTACGGATGTCTCAAACATCTTTCTACACAAAACTGAAACTGATGTACAAATAATTTGATCAGTAAGAATTTCAAATTTGGAACTTTTCGTTTTATTATATTCATATCACATAGCTAGTATAATAATAATAATATCGTTTATTTTGTATACATGGTCGAATAACATTCTTATAACAGAATACCCGAGCGGTAACCCGTTAGATGGTTTGATGCATAATAGCTATATCGATTTCATAAAAATTGATGTGTCAACTGTGTCAAGTCACTGTCATGTATCCGTAGTATTTTCTTGAGGTTGTTATGCATATTGATTCATTCATTTTTCGAACGATTAGGATGCAAAACCGATCTAAATATACGATATGAACGATATATTGGATACCAGCAGTAAATTTTGTAGGTGAAATATCATTACAGTTATCAATAACTGTGGGCCGACACTTCACAGTTGCCATAGTGAGAAAGGCTACTTTCTTAATAACAGTAGTGTGCCATTCGCAGTTTTCATATATATGGTCGTAGGGAAATGAGTTTTCATAATGGCAGTTCAGAGCGGTCGTAATCTATGTGAGTTAAGATCTGAACAAACGAACCAGCTGCATTATCCCTTTTACCAATGATGGGAATGATGATATTCTCCGTTACTGAAAGTAAAATGACTTTTTAATTGCATTCCAATTCCTCTTTATCAGCAGATATATCTTAAGAGAATGTAAAGAAGACGTGAACATGAAAATCAAGGAGTTAGATAGAATAAAAATGGATAACTGTATCGAAATCATTGGCGTGTAAACAGGACAATGAATTAAGGAAATGTTCCCGGGTAAATAGTAAATCACCTAAGTACTACTTAGTTTTCCAAATGTGTCTTTCGGAAACTGAAATATCGATTTTTTTAAACTGTACTTTTCATATCCTATGCATTTCCCGATGGGACAAGTTCACAAAAATAATGATCTTGTGGGACTTGCTATTGGTTCAGGGTGAGCGTTGTCATCTTATACAAATTTTTGACTGCTCATTGGCAGTTCGAACATGACTTGATACGGGATGGACGAAGGTTCGATACCACAAAAAACACGTATGAAATTATAAGTTGACAGACAGTTATTTGTTCCGCAACATTTCGTTTTCAGTGAATTATTTTGTTTCGATTCGGCTTAAATCCTGTTGAAAGAAATGTATCATCATCTTTGAGAACGAAATAGTGTTATTGAAAGGAAGAAATATAATTTATTAGGCACAATTTATTCAAACAGGTACACTGAAGTCATAATTCTTATAAAAATATTTGTGTGTATCTGTGTAAAACACTTTTTCAAAATTCTGATCGTATCAATAGAATGAAGTTGCCTATTGTCGGTATTTCCTTGATATCAGTTGGTAAAGAAATATAAATGCTCAAACCCTGTAGATCAAAAGCCTCCATCAGGAAGGATTTCTTACTAAAATCTATGTTGAAACTATCTTCTGATCTTTTATTGACAAAAATTGAGTTCTGCACGTTCGATCAACAGCACCTGAAGATACTCTGGAACCTAATTTATATTTTGAGCATACGAAAGGACACATTGGTGTGCGTTTATCACGATTTGATGAAATCACACCAGTTTGAATCCCAAAATTCTGCTCCAATAAGAAATTTACAAACTAGAGAGCCCTTCAAAATTTGAAGTGACTACGTTTCTGGTTTTCCCAAATCATTGTTCACGCTTTGTGCACAAATTCGTTTGTCATGATTTTTGCTACAATTCAATCTATAGAGACCCCCTCCCTACAATCACAGTCTTTCAAAATTCTGTGTATAAATATATCGGATATCGAAAAATAAATCATTACATCCAACTCTCTGGTAGCTTCAATAAAGAGTTTCTACAACCTCTGGTGAGTGGATCGAAAAGTAGAGTCCTGATATAGATTAATCCTGAATTTTATTTCCACAGTGAAAATGTTCAAGTTTTTCGTGATAGTTGCTTCTGTTGGTAAGTGACATTTTGATTATCATCATATTTCCCAATGGATAAATATAACGGGCAAACATTTTTTTATCCTTCCGAGTACTCTCGTGAATTGTTTCTGCGAGAGATCTTTCAATATCCTGCATTGTCAGGCTCGATACCTGTCACTCTACTGAGCATATCAGAACGATAAATTTGTGGAATTATCCGCCTAGTGAAGTCTTTCCTGATGCTTACGACCTCGAAACTCTCAAGAAAAAGTCCAATACCTTCCTTCTGAATATGCCCTCTATATTATTTAGAATTCACAATTTGTTTGATATCCTCGAAAGTATCCTTCTGAATGTTGATGACTTTTCAAAACATAGGTGAGATTAGGATAAAAAATACAAAGAAATGTTCTAAATTGAAGTGTTTGTGTGCACGCCGATACACATTTCTAAAATATTTCGTGATATACTGGATGGGTGTTCAGCCTGATGGAGACAACATAAAATTTACTCTTTTTTCTGCATCTAGCCTTATCTTCTTTTGCTGTTCCTGGAGATTTCAATTTCAATTTTTCCGAAACGGTTTGAGAAATAATGCAATCCAGCAGTTTATGTTGAATTTGTGAATGCAAAGTGAAAATCATTCAGGGGTATTTGAAGAAGCATATAAGGTAATTTCAACCCTAATCACTTTGTGCGGTATTCTTTGCAATTTGGTCGCTGAGTATTCAAATTGGAGTGTCAAAATTTATAGGATGCACAAATTCGAAAAAAAAAAATTGGAAAAGTTTGTAACATGTACAAGTTTGTAACAGAAATCAGACCTTCTCCATGTATGAAACTTTGAATTTTCATATTCTGTGGCCAAATTGCAAAAAAAGTTGCACACAAAAGAGTAAGGGCTGAAAATATCATAGGTCGTGCATGTTTAAATACCCCTGGATGATTCTGCGAATTCAGCTCAAAACAGCGTAAGTAAGTAAGTAAAAGATCATCTTCAGGAGCGATCCTATAAGATGCTGGAGCTCCTCTCAGGAGTCATTTGCTGACCCATGTATACATGAAGTTTTCTTGCCATTTCTTCTTCTAGAAACCGCTGATAGAGAATTGCACACTATTTTCGGGCCACCCATTATAATTCCATATTTTCAACTGTGAAGTCGCTGATAGGGATTGTATTTCGTTCATCTCAGTATGATCATTAGATCTCATCAAATCATTACCAAGTAAAATGCACTAGGTTAAAAATATTTGTGAACACATATTGAGCGGGTGCTGCTCTACTGATGTAGCTCAAACAGGAGTGAATAAATGAATAATAATAATGAAACTATGAAAATGGAATTAAATGGTGAAAGTAGAATAATAATGAGAGATATTAAATAAATAAACCAATGAATGATTATGAAGTGAATCTCCATTGTGTCTAGTGGCCCTCTCGAGTGCGGGCGTGGTCAAACAGAGGCAAGAGAACGTAGTCCTTGAACCGCATCCAGAGGGCAGCTTCAGCTTCAGCAGCTTCGAGGGCGGCTTCCATGGCGGCTTCGAGGGCGGCTTCGGCGGCAAGGGCAGCAACGGGGCGGAACTGTCGAGTTTGGCGCACAGTTCGGCCGCTCAGGCCAAGAACGCGGTTAGAAACCAGCATGCGGCAGGAAGTCAAGCCGCTTTCGGAGTGAAGAGCAGTTTGGCTAGTGCTGCACTAGGGGTAAGGAACAGTGCGGGTCTTCCGGATGTCATAGCACCAGGAGGCAAAGTCTTGAAACTCGAATTCAAGAATCATGGGGATTCAAGAAACTTCCATTTCACTAGAGATGGACTAAATCTCGCCAATAATGGTACTATTCCATCGACTTTCGAAAGCACTTTTAACGTCACCTGTCTAGGAACAAACATGATTTACCTCAATAACCACAGTGTGTTGAAAACATGATTTAAAATGAGTTCCAACACGAATTCAAATCATAATTTTCGTTGTGGTTAACATTGGTCGTAAAACTGCTACCATTTGGGATAAATATACCTTGGAAAGAGAAATTATTCCAATACCTTTTATCGGAAGATATTTTTTTCATTTTATGTTCTCGATTTTCTCAACGACTCTTTATTGAAATAGTTATTTCATGATGGAACTTTCTTGAGTCTGAAGGGAGGGACATCTGTCATAGCACCAGGCGGCAAATTACCTTAAGCCGGTACTGAAAGTGATCGCAGTTTCTAAATAATGATAATCATAATAATAATTATAATAATTGTATAATGCGTACTATATCGAGTGGAACGAGTCGAGTTTCCGTTCATCCTGCCATACTTCTGAGCCTTGATTCTTCCAGGCCGCCCATGCCGCCCAAGCAGCCCTCGTGGGCAGACAAGCTCTAGTGAGCAACCTCAAGAGGCAGCTGCAAGAAGCCCAAGCGCAGCTCCAGGTCGAAGTAGCGCAGTTCCATCAGACGCAGGCTGCCGCTCAGGCGGCTGAGGAATCGTCCCAGCAGGCCCAAGCGCAAGTGAACACGCTGTCAGCTGCGCTAGCAGCTGCCCAGGGTGGCGCGCAGCACGCCAGCCAAGCTGCGGCTGAGGCCGCCCACTCTGCTGCGGCGCAGCACTCCATGGTGGTCGAAGCTAAGCAGAGGCTGAACACGATCGTCGCGCAGCTTCAGGGGTCTTTGAGCGAGCTGCACGAGACGGAAGCTGCAGCGCACAAGGCCGCGCAGTCCGCGAACGTAGCGCAGTCGAACGCAGCTGCAGCTGGCGCGGCTGCGGTTGCTGCCGGTTCAAAGGGTGGATACTCCGGCTATGGACACGGACACAATCACTTCTGAGCTATTAGTTTTGAGTTTTTTTTATTGCTTTTTCACTTGATCTTTCAATAAAGATTTTTTTATATAAATAATTGTTTATTTTTCAATTCAACACTGGACTTACTGTATTTCTGGGAACGATTGGGATAAAATGACTGAAGAATCTATTATTTCAGATATAGTTCTAGAACATTATCGTGTTCATCAGAAAATGAAGGTTATCAGATTGAGGATTGTCAAACAGATTAACGTGACGTGTGAACTTGGTAATGGATTGAATGAGAGTAATTCATTTCCATCCTTGTTGGTCCATCGAACAATTGATTTTTCATGAAGAATAACCTGTATACGAGGCAAGAACTATGGGAGCTATGAACACGATCGTCGCGGAGCTTCAGGAGTCTTTGGACGAGCTGCGCAGTTCGCGAACGTGGTGCAATGCAGCTGCAGCTGCTGCCGGTTCCAAGGGTGAAAACTCCGGCTATGGACACGGATACAATCACTTCTGAGCAACCAGTTTTGAGTTTTTTTCATCAATTTTTCCACATGATCTCTCAATAAAGATTTTTCATATAAATAACTGTTCATTTTTCAATTCAACAAAGGACAAAGGATAAATGAATAATCAATAATCTCACATATAGTTCTAGAACATTCTCGTGTTCATCAGAATATGAAGGTGTTCATGAAAATTATCAGATTGAGAATTGTCAAACAGATTAACGTGTGAACCA
This sequence comes from Gastrophysa polygoni, assembly GCA_963576655.1. NCBI lineage: Eukaryota > Metazoa > Arthropoda > Insecta > Coleoptera > Chrysomelidae > Gastrophysa > Gastrophysa polygoni. Next base: position 3,744,635 of record OY755091.1, on the reverse strand, counting down.
GTTTTGAGTTCTTCCATTAACTTTTTACTTGATCTCTCAATAAAGATTTTTCAATATGAATGATTGTTTATTTTACTTATCCTCCAAGAGACTCACTGTATTCTTGAACCGATTGAGATAATAGCTTTTAGACTCACAGTATTGATTGAGAGTGACTCACTCCCATTTATATTGGTTCATTAAACAATAAGGTACATTCATTTTTCAGCTTTTTGTGAGATTTTCTCTTCTCGTTTTTTAAAAATGAAGTAGAAGTTATTGAAATTTATTTCAATATAGGAAAGCTACGAACTTCAACAGCCTTCAACAATGCAATCAACATCTCTTGAAACCGCTTTTCATAAGAAAGCTTTGTATTGACTGGACCAACGAAGATCTCTGTCTTGGGACCTATAAATATACAATGATGGACAAAAGTGTCGAACCACAAGTGAATATCTCGGTAACCGTTCGTTGGATTTCTTCGAATTTTTGAACAGGATGATTTCAAAATATGGCGGACTTGAAAATTTTATCGACAATATTGCCACGTTTTCAGTTTCTTGAACTTTATCATTTCGGAAGACACGCCCTGTATTTTCTTAAGGTCTGTTGAAAGAAGACCCAGGAAGGCAAGAAACTGTGAAAGAATCAAAAAAATCCTCAAATTGTATCTGAATTATACAGAGTAAAAAGTCATTCATCGTATTCAAAGAATTCAAGAGGATTTCTAGAAAAAATCAGTATAATCGGTGAGACCTGAAAACCTGTAATGTATTTGTGGAGGTGAGAAATACAAGCTGACCATTTGACCAAATTTCATTCCGATTTGATCAGCCGAAAATTCTACTTTAATGTGCATCTTGAACAGCAAAAATGGATCGACTTTGAACCCTTCCATTCCTTTAATACTATTCAATTCCTATACACACGAGACATCCTGTATACAGTGGTGTGAGACATATACACTGAAAATTCAGCATCCTGGGACGTACATTTACATTCATAGGATGAATAGAAGAAACTGGTGTAGAGGTATTGAGGTTACTAAAGGTAACAAATCGCTTTACCCAAGCCAAAATAACCAGTAAAATCTAATCTAATGGAAATATTAATCGTTTCACTGAGAGAGAACATAATATATTGGAAAAGTCACTTCAATTTTTGATTATACCAGAGGTCGTTACCTCTACCAAATTCCATTTGTTCACAAACCCTAAGAAACGAGAATCAAATAAAAAAATTCAGAGCACAAATGAAAATATATGTCCTCGGAAAATTCATGAAGTTATAGATATGTAATAACAAGAATAATAATATTATACGAACATGATGAATATAATAAACACACCTACATAGACATTTTGCACATATATACACTTTTGCACGTTACTTTTCCACTTTTCCACACTTAAATTTTCAAAAATTTTACATATCTTAGCCTATAGAACAAGTAGACCCCAAATTGATATAATTAGAGTATAAGTAGTATATAAGTATAGTATAACATGTTCAATTGATCATAATTTTTTAACCATTGTATTTTATCTTTACATGAAAAATTGTACCTTCGTCCTATATCAGTGTATCACATATTTTTATATATATATATATATATATATATATATATATATATATATATATATATATTACTCTATCTATATTTTATATATTATATCTCACTTTTTTTATTGAGTAAATACAAATTTATGTTAGCTTTATATGAGCCACTGTAGAATGCGTCCACAAACAAACAGTCCACTGCTTCGTGGTATATTCTTCATTCACCCCTGTACTATCATTTTTGTGAATAAACTATTATTATTATTATTATTATCATCAACCTGATATTGAAATTTCACACTGTTAATCCATGTCCGTGAAATTCACGCTCACTGAACGAATCGAAGCAGTCGTGAGTTTCAGATAATTCAAGAAACCTATATCTGGTTACCTTATCCGTTCGATACCATATAAATATAAGATGAAAAATTCAGAAATATATCATTCCACTGTCTATTCTCCTCGACAATAGTCTCAAAAATTTCTGTGACTGAAGATGTGGACATATTCGATTCTTCTGGCCATACTGGGTAAGAAATAAAGATATCGAACGAAAACAACCAAATGTGGTTGGCTTTAGCTGTAGGGGTTGAGTTGGTGAGTTGGGGTAGCAAAGTTTTCAGATTGACACACTGTATATCGGCGCTTCGCTGGAAGTATACGGAGTGGATCATTCAAATTGAGACCTCATCTCAAGAAAACAATGCATAATGTTCAAAGAGAATGTGGTAATGCTATCTTTTGACATCAGGTATGGAAAACATCTTTGTAGAAAATAAAAATATTTTTGGTAGGAAATCATTATTATTTTTCAAGTATATCAAGAGTACGTTAGGGAAAAATGAGTTTTTATTCATCAGTTTAAATGTAATTACCATTCAGTTAGGTTCTTAGTATTGTCATTAAAAAATTACAAGACCGAAAAAACTTATATTTTACATAATTCAATCTGAAGATTACAAACGTTGAAGAAAAATTCAGTGACTTGCATTTATTCTCACCATTTGTATAAATCTGGTAGCCCTCTGCGACCCCACTGGAAGTATTATTTCGAATATAATTATATTTAAAAAGCACACTGTTACTGCTAACCAAACATAGGTTCATAAAAACTGACGAGAAGACCTCTGAGTGAATACAACAAATTTGATTTTTTGTTAACAAGTTTCAGGTCGAATAAATCATACTAGGCTTGGAAACTTGGTGTAGCATTGATCACAAATATGACGTAAAAATACTAGAATGATATACCATGAGCCGATTCAATCTTATCAAAACTTATTTTTATTTGAGTGCTATATCGAGTTCTTGATGATGAGTTCCACTTTTATTTACTATCATCCTAAGATCAGCGTCAGGTTTTTCGTAACTGAAGACCTAAACCAAAAAAAAATCAATAAGCGAGTTATTGGGACATATGTTGAACCTAGAATTTGTTCTTTCATGAGGGATCACCCCCTGAGAAAAAGTAGCTACTCAATTATAATTAGGAGTAGTTTGATATCTCACTTCTTCTCCAGTAACCAAAACAACTACATACTATCAATTCTGTATTGATTAAAAACCAATCCTTTATGTCCTACAGTCGCATGTTCCGCTAAGCATCTAGACACCGATCAGCAAGATTCTTCTTCAGCTTCAATTGACCATCAATACACCGAATCGAACCACTTGTACACCAACGTGCACCATCCTATCGCTAACCATCACTTGATTGACCATAACCTCGATGACATCGTTCACAACAACGGAGCACAGCTCAGCAGCATCGCCCAAAATTCAGCTGCACAAGCCGACCAAGCCGTGCAAACTCAAAACTCAGCTGGTCATCAAGCTGCATTCGGAGTTCAGAGCAGCTTCGCAAGCGCAGCTACTGGGGTGAGCAAATTCTATTTAGCATAGTCGTACTCGGATATCCTTATGAGTCTGTCAAAATCTTCGAAACGCTCGAAAAATTGTGGAAATTTCAATTTTGGATTCTCCTTCGACCGTTGTTCAAACGTTAACTCACTGTCGATCGACAGGCCGCCCAAGCTGCCCAGGCCGCGCTGGTAGGCAAACAAGCCCTCGCCGCCACCCTCAAGCGTCAACTGATCGACGCGACGCGCCAGCTTCAGGAGGAGCTCTCCCTCTACCAGCGCTCCGAAGCTGCCGCCCGGTCGGCCCGAGACTCCGCCCACCAGACGCAGACGCAGCTGGCCGCGCTAGCGGCGGCGCACTCGGCCGCGCAGGGTGGCGCCGAACGGGCGGGCCGCGCCGCAGCTGAGGCCGCCCGCGCGTCGAGCAGCCAGCGCGAGATGGTCGTGCAGGCCGAGGGGCGGGTGGGGCGGCTGGTGGCCGAGCTGCGCGCGGCAGCGGGCGGGCTCGCGGACACGGAGGCGTTGGCGCACAGGGCGGCAGAGGCCGCCCAGCAGGCGCAGAGCAACGCAGCTGCAGCTGGGCAACGGGCGGCACACGGGGAACATCACTGAAAGGGGTGGATTTTCCGTGTGGATGTCTGTATGAGGTGGATAACATCTCAATGCGTATTGTGTTTTTGTACAACAGAATTATAAGATATCTCATCAAGCAGTATCTCCGAATTATTTCAGAACGGTTCCTTTTGCTGATTTATAAGACATGGTTGTCAATAAAACTATCATTTTATAGTGGTTTCGATTCACATTCTAGCAATATTTCAACTTCACTTTTAATTGCATTACGAAAATATTTAATGAACCTCTAAACACACTTATCGACTTTCCAACTAGAACCACCTTTGTAATTATCTTCTCGTACAAAAATATCATTCAACGACATCATTCGTTCTCAAGGTTAGCTCACATGATTTATTTTCGAAATACAGCCCTATCCAAAAACCCATTCAAACTGGTGACGTAATTATCCTACTGTTGTTGTTTCTCTTCATGTGTTATAACCATGATGTAAATAAAGACTGGTGTCTCAACTCCCTATACCCAGGCACTAGAAAAAGTTGTAGACCTTCACCTACTTGATTTTGTCGGATTTCAATACCTTACTAAGGCTTCCCAAGATCCAAACTAGGTGGCGTCACCTATGCCTATCTCGAAGGTTATCTTGGAAATGCTGGAAACACGATGTGGATTTGAAATTCAACATAAATGTAAAAACTGAACTGTTAGCTATCCATCACTGTCAGGTATCCGTCATTATCAGTAAAAGCGGATTTGACTTCACCGGATCGACGATCGTATCGCCATCTATACTCAAGTGGTGCGGCCTTAGTGAGGTCGTTGGACAGGTCTACATGTTTTGGAAAGAAACAATTCAAGAGTTATTTCACCATCCTATATCCACCTTGGTTATAACTAAACAGACTCATGTCAAAGCTTCGTGACGTTTCTAGTCAGCTGTGTTGATGCTAGAGTAATCGATTTTTCTGTCAGTTATGTAACGTAAGTCGTTATAAATGAGGAACTTTCGCATTTATTTTGAGTGACCAATCTAATGTCTGACGTCACTAGATCTGTTCGTTTCTTGCTACTATGGAAATCGCAAATTCCAATATTCATTAAGGAAACGTGCGTAAAAAGTACTTAGAGAAAATCGGATTGGGGAAGGAGGCAAGTTTTAGTGAGTACTATCAAATGATTCAATTTGATAGGTGACTTGTTACTTCGATTATCATCACATCATTTTTTTATATCACCATATTAAGTTCTACATAATTTTGAAAGCACAACAAATCTTATAAAATAATGTATACAATTGAATATGAATATGCTACTGTTAGCGCCACTATAAGATAATAAGTCTAAGGTCACAATGAGAGGAATTCATGGAATATCCTACTCCATAAGAAATGTGATGGTTTTGTGAACCAGACCCTTTGTCGAATCGCCTAGATTTTTAAAAAAATGCAGATGAAAGTAACGCAAACAAGTTCAATCCTGCCATAGCACCGTCAGCGTCAAAGTCAACAATTTTTCGAATGTTAGATCGCAAATGAGGAATATAGTAGTAGCTGGTATATCTTGAAATGCTTCTCAAGAAATCGAAATTGTTAAAGTAGAAGACGCATTGAAATGGAATCATCCAGGATAATCAAAATTAGAAAATAAATACAACACAAAAGTTGAAAGTTTACTTTTCAATAATCTTGCACAAAAACTTCAACTTTCATTATCTATTGCGTACGAATGTTTCGAGAGAACCGAGACACAATTCTTTTTCTTCTAATATCATCGATCACGAAGATTTGACCACAGATATATAGTTACTCGACAAAAAATGGAACTATATTTTTTTCAACTAAAAATCCTTCTGATAATCAATTCGTTTTAGCTTTTCCTCTACGAACAATCAACCGCCATATGAACTTGAAAACTTTCACTTTTATAAAAGCAACGCACAAACTGATAACAACCGCAATGAAAATAACGTCCAAAAAGAAATATTCTGTAAACGATACATCTACAGTGGGACTTCTAAGATGTTTCGTTCCTTTATGTCTGAGAACGTAATCTATCCACCACATCGCCCGGTCCAAGGACTTCATCGGTTGATCCACCCACAATGATGCCAGACTTTTAATATTCGTTCTATACCTACAAAAAATATGTCTCTCAGAAAATCAACTATCGTAGATATTACAAAACTCGTCAGACGTACTTTGGGTTTTCTGCAACCTCTATCAATTTTTCCTTCACCTCCTCCTTCGTTATTGTGAGATACTCAATACCCAAAGCGACCTCGAATTCTTGCAACCTCTTGATATTCATAGTTTGATCAGCAATAAAGGGCAAACCAACCATCGGAACTCCCCTAGAAACCGCCTCTTCAATCGATTGAAGTCCGCATTGGGTCAGAAATACTTTGACATTAGGATGTGCTGGAAAGCAGAAGGAGATAGTAATTTATTTCCAACAGGTTTACACCCAATTACAGGAAATGTATAAGATATGAATAAAATACTTAGATACAACTTCAAGTCGTCTGCATAAAGGAGCTTAGAGCTTTCAATCTCCTTTGCTAGGTCATCAATAAAAAGTAAAAATAAAAGGGGCCCTAAATCAGAGCCTTGTGGCACTCCAGAACTGGGGGTGTATAAAGGCGACTGAACTATCACATTCCACATATTGTTTTCTGTCAAGAAGAGAACTTGTGGAGGGATCAATCAAACTTGGAGGAGATGAAATGGAAACTATTTTCCCACCAATAGCTCACCTAGAACGTCTTGTTGGGGCAGCCACTTGTTGATGTGGACATTCTTCGGCTGGTTCGGTAAAGAATCCGCTTCGAATTTCCACAACACTTGGTATGGGAGTTCTGCAAACGCTTCTATCAAAGTATCCCGCACAAAGTCAGGTATGTTGACACTCTTAACGTTGGAACCCAAACTGAAGTAGACCACTCCTTCTTTAGCATTATCTAAAAAGTGTTGGAGGTCCTACAAAAAAAAATTGTCAGACTGGTAAGATTGTTTAGCAATAGCATAGTATCTCGTTATATATATAGTGAATGGTCAAGGTCTTCGAAATCTAAGCGAATTATGTAAACATTACCATTACAATCGGTATTTGTCGAAAAAACGAAAGGTTTTGCTAAACAGACTTCACCTTTTCAAATTACTCACTTGTGGCAACACTCCGACAGGTTTTATGTGCATCTGCTCCAAACTTATGATAGTCGGCACCGTTGGCCGAGGGGTGTACAGAATGGGATTAGTCGTCAAAAACAGCAAGCTCATATTCCTCTCGATATCCCCTAGATAAGGCAGATCGTTTCCTAGATACTTCCTAGCTATCCCATCGCACTTCGGCAGAGCGTCAAACGTCAAATAATACCTGGCCCACAGATAATACAAACCACTTTTCACTCGCTCGTACATGGTCATCTGCCCGTGGTAGGGTAGGAACATTTCCGAGTACAAAGAGGGCGGATGAGGGTTGCCCATGGCGAAATGGGACCCTATATAGCCCCCCATCGAAGCTACACCCACCAAGGGGACTTGGAACCTAGCAGCGAGGCTGTAGAATATCGGGGAGATGTAAGTTTGGGTGATCACCAGATCGAATTCCTCGTGGGCATCGTTGTAGATTCTGGAGAACTCCTTGTTGGAGAATATGGCCTCGGCTAGCTCGTAGTTCAGAGCGAAGATTTTGCGTACCTTGGTCTGCACATAGTTCTCCTTGTTCATGAAGAACTGGAAGCCATGTCTCTCCATGATCGCACGCGTCTCGCCGACCTCTATTTCGGTCAGGTTCACTAGACGGGGGTCCTTCAGTGGAAAGGGGGTGACCACCACTACTTCGTGACCTCTCAGCGACAGTTCTTTCCATAGCGGTTGGAACACTCTGTGGTGGCTGATGGCAGGCATTTGGAAAAGGCACAGTATACGGGCAGAGGTTGCCTCGCGGGTCGCTGATAATGCGACCAGGAATGTAAAAAGCAGCACATTCATGCTTCGATGTTGGTTGACGACTAGACTACGAACTGGTATTGACTCTATAACGTTTGATACTAGGAGATAGTTCCAGTTTCTCGCATCAATTACATAGCGGTCGTGACAGATCTTAATGTTCTTTGAAAGACAATTATCGTATACGAGGGTGAACCTATATCACGTTATTGTTCGTTATGGATCCATGTCATCTAAAATGTTTTCTTCATGATTGATTACATAGTCTAAAAGTCCACCTACATGAATGTGTAGAGGTTTTTTTATTGGAAACAACGTATACCATTTTTGAAGAAGTCACTTTCTTCCCACGATATACAATTCAGAATCTTTGGACTGGTGATAGCTCTGGGGGTTGCCATTCGAGATATCTGAGTTGGGGTAGCTACCCCGATAGTTAAGAGAAGAGAATAATTTGCCAAGAATATGAAATCAAAACATGGTTCGTTTGACTGATTTTGCCATGAATATGTGAAGAGAATGAGTTGTATTTGGAGAGATTAGATTTCACAGTAATATAGTAAGTTTTGGATGTGTCCTTATAGTTTTTTTGGATAGTTCCTCGAGTGCAGAAGAATTTTTGCAATGTTACATCCTATGAATATTGTATGTGAGTTAATCGAGGAGGTGGTATAATAATTTTTCTAGATTTTTTTCTACTCGCATACAAGGAGAGAAAATCTCGAAGAATCTAGAAAAGTGTCATCCAATATTCGATGTCAATAAAAAATAACAATCTATTTGTAAAAAATCTACATCGATAGATAGGGTTTCATGTAAAATATGTAGGTATATTTTGCCCTCGAACTAGTTCTGTGAAGGAGTTCTTCTTCCAGTCTGATGACAATATGTCGGAAACAGGATTTCGAAAGATGACATTTTATCGAGTACTATCAGCCCATCAATCAGTATAATATCGAATGGAATGCTATGTATCAAATCAAGCATTTCTGTTGGTTAAAATAACCTATGTACGTAGAGACTGAAGACTTCAGAATCAGAAAAATAAAAAAAAAAAATTGAAAAAACAGTATACTTACGTTTTTACAACTATATCAATACTTTCCATAGTTGAATACAATATATATGTCTGATACTCATTTATTCAACTTTGGACACCTGGAACACAAATTGTTGCATCATTCTTGTTATATTTGTCATCAGTCATAAGCCATATCCGTCCCCATTGTTCATTAGATTAAAAATAAACAAATTCAACAAGCATTCTGTGCTCACAATTTACCGAGCACTTCATGAATGTTTTATAAACATCGTTCGAGGAAATTACTGTTTGATGATTGATAAATCATCCTGAAAAGTCATATGAGTTTATATGTAAAATCAACTCTTTTTCGCCTATTGCACAATAATACTTTTTCAAAGCGAATGTTATTTACTTTGACAGAAAGTAATATTTATAGTCTTTCGAGCTGCTGGAATCATTGTTCAAAAGTGCAATTAGTAGACTCATTGAATGTGGAAATAAATGGCAAATAATTTGAGAACAACTTGAATATGAATTGTTTAACAATTGGATTACGAACAGAGATCGACTAGGCAATACTGATGGAATAGGTACTCATTTTCAAACCTCGAATGTCAAGTTGAATTCATCAGACATCATAATTGCTAGAAAGTTTTTAACCATTCCTTGGAAATCTCGAAATCTCCCCGTGGGCTCAAATCCAGTAACAATGTTTTCGATCACCCTCGTAATATAGTCTATAATTAGTTTATCTAACTAGCAGATAAGGTGCCGAGTGTTCAGGTCGAAAGACGAGGGTCAAAAAATCACAGAAAGTTAGCCATAACTCATACCATGCGTCATTATCACCATCAGTAACATAACCAAAAATGTTGTTTTTCCTCTCAATCCTGTTGTTGATAGCGGCTTCAACTGAATCGGCCAGAATTCTCTGCATCTTCCAATTCCCTTCCTTCAGCCACCAAATAGTGTATCAACCCCTATGGAGAGAACTTTCACTCAGAGGCCACCAGGTAACAGTCGTAACCCCCTACCCTCTCAAAGATGCCGCCTTAGTGAATCTAACCGAAATAGACGTCAGCAGTGTCCAGAACATCCTGACCACCGAAGATGCCCTGGAAAACTCCATGGCCATAGACGCACCTGCCACTGACATGATGAAAGGCTTTTACACCACCTCAGCAAAACTCATGGATGGGATCCTGGCTCATCCAGAGGTAGCCAAACTCTACACAGACCCGCTCCGGAGCTTCGACTTGGTCGTCACGGAATGCTTGCACCCCGGTATGTACAGCCTGGCTGCGAAATTCCGAGCTCACGCTATAGGGGTGTCGAGTCTGGGCGTTGTGGTGGCCACTCACAGCTCCCTGGGCAATCCCGTCCACCCGGTGCTGTTTCCCGACATGAACTTGGCCGACCACGACGAGCTGAATTTGAAGCAGAAAGTTTACAGCATTTACTTCACCCTGTGGCTGTTGTACCATTACAATTATGTGGTTGTGCCGGAGGCGGATAGCATCGCCAGGAGGTATCTGGGGGATGATCTGCCCTATCTTGGGGATGTAGGCAAGAGTGTTAGTTTGATACTGATCAATACGAATCCAGTTATTTATACAGTGAGGCCGAATGTGCCAACTGTTGTGACTCTGGGGCGAATGCACTTGCGAACTTTGAAACCACTGAGTAGGGTAAGTGCTTCTCCACCATCTTGTCCATCCTTGTCCATTGAAAGCAGCAGTCATTCTCGCAATACTGTGGATAGTAGTTTTATCAGAAAAAAACAACATCGGATTGCTTGCTATTTGGATATTTTTACATTATTTTCGTTAGTACTGAGATGATTCCACGAATACAAAAAGTTAGGACAGTTTACGAATATATTTATCAAAAAACCAACTAGGTATCATCACATTCAATTTACTTATTTCAGTTCGTTGAACAGAAACCCATATATGGAGTAATATCAATCAGAATAGCTGAAAATGCAGGCCTTCAATACCGTATTTTCAGGAACTCCAAAATATCCTTGACGCATCTGAAAATGGCGTAATTTATCTCAGTTTCGGATCCAATGTTAATAGTTCTAACCTACCAGAGAGACTCAAACAAATAATCATTGATGTATTTGAGAGCCTTCCTTACACAGTCTTATGGAAAGTCAGCACCGAAGAAAAAGGATCAGTCGATTTGCCCAAGAATGTTGTCACCAGAAAATGGTTTCCACAGCAAGATCTTCTGGGTAATGTAACTCATAGAATCTTATAATCTGATGGTCATCATCAGCCAAGGCAACAGCATATCATTATTTTTCTGAATAGGTTCTTCCACTATTCGTTTATCTTTCCAGCTCATCCTAATATCAGAGTTTTCGTGACTCAAGGAGGTCTCCAGTCCATAGAAGAGGCCATCAAATGTAAAGTTCCAATGGTGGGTTTGCCGTTTATAGGGGACCAAGCGATGAATGTTAAAAAATTGACGAGAGCTGGAATTGGCATTGGGATTGATCCTAGCACGTCAACAACAGGAGAACTCAGGGCTGCAATAATGGAAGTAGCACTGAATCAACAGTGAGTTTCCGGTATTTTCGAAAATTACTTCGGCTTGCGCTCATTCATTGTTTTTCCATATGCACATGACAAAGTTATTTTAGATGACATTCTTCAGCGTAATTCTGACATTCAATACTCATCATGCTTATATATATTCACTGGGAGAAATGTTAAATACCGAAATTAAAAAGGACAAACCCAAATACCTATCTGATCGCTTGGTTCTCAGGTATCGGCAGAAAATTGAAGAACTGAGTGATATTCTTGATGATCAGCCGATGACAAGCTTGGAGAAAGCTGTTTGGTGGACAGAATACGTCATCAGGAATAATGGAACAAAAATTCTTCGGAGTCCTACAGCAGATTCTCCTTGGTGGGAGTACTTCCTACTGGATATAATAGGAATTATTTCTATAAATCTCTTCATTAGCTACAAAATGATATGTTACTTGATAGGATCAATCAAGGGTTATAGAGAAAGAGTCAAAATTAACTAATGAGAGTTCTAATGATATACATTCATTCTGACATACACTCTGAACGAAAAATATATGATGCTACTATGAGTACCTATGAGCAATTAAAGTGCCAGCATCTTGTTCAATTTTGTGAACATTTCAGTGGTTCAATCATTCATGATATTGATGATCTACGTAGCTGTAGATGCAGAAATGGCGTCGATAAGAAGATATCAAGGAGAATTTCGTTCCACAAGATCACATCACTTTACATTGTCATACTGTAAACACTTTGCAAACCCGTACATGAAACATCCGACTTGAGGATGCTTGAGTTGTACAATGAAAATTTATAACCATCTGCAAATTTTGCAAATTATGCAAATTATGCAAATTTTATGCCATCATATAATAATCAATAAATCAGTTATAATGCCATATTGACACTTGTAAGTTTCGTTCCAGTCTCCCCTTCATTACGTCGGTACAAGATCCCTCCAGGGATCTATTTTTGAACCCTCGATTTTTTCTATTCAACAAATATATCTTGTTTGACTCAGGTGAATTTCAATACGATGAAAATAGATAATATTTATTCCGATCATCATCAGTTACAAAAAAGTAGAAAATGTATGGAGTTGTATAAAAACATGGTGACTTCTTTTGTGAACGTCACGTATCCATTCCTGAAAAAATTATTCATCTGCGTAAATCACCATATCAAGGTTAACGTCAGTTTCTTCGATTGGCAATTTCTCCACGATTTGCTCCTTGAAGGCCAAAGCTACCAAATAAGGACTAGTGGCTTGCGTCGTCATGATACTTTTCAAACATTTATCGTAGTAGCCTTCTCCATGTCCTAATCTGTCACCAGTTTTGGTGAAAGCTACCCCTGGACATATCACTAGGTCCAATCCTGCAAAAACAAACAAGCGCTCATGAATGATACTGTATTAACAATTTCCTTGCTAGGAATGAGGTTTTTCAGACGAAATCAGTGTTATTTATGTTGGTCATCTAATAAAAATCTTTCTTTGCTGATATATCCAAATAATACACGAATTCTAATCTACTCAAACTATGAAACTGAAACACTAACGAAGGCAAAACTGTACAGTGTGTCAGAGTCCAATTCTTGAAGCTTTTGCTAGATATCTCAATTGTCTTTGGGGATAGAGATTTGAGGTTTTCACTTTATTTCCCTACTTTATTGTGAAACGAATAATGCCTCAAACAAAACTATGAGATGCCGTTCTCATATTCGAAATCTGACTGATATATATTTTATATATATGTAGCTGATATAATATATGTACTAAATAGTGTTTCTCGCGGTAGGCGTGCATCAATTTTTTTTGTGATTATATAAATTGATTCTTTTGAAAATGTTGGAAGTTGTATATCGAATGATAACAACAACAATTTACCAGTGTCTAGTGCATTTCTTCTTGAATCATCCCACGCTGGTTGCTTGATATTCCACTTAGTTACAGGCAAAGAAGCCCAATCGTCCATGTCTCGAAGTTCCACCATCTGCATAAGACTCTTTTTGTACCTGTAATTTGAGCCTTTATTCAAGAGTTTCGAAATCAGAAAAGGAGGCATGACCTTGGTACGAAGCAACACTTTCCATCTTCGAAAATTTTCTCAAGTATGGGTTTGGTGTTGACTTCATTGTCCAAACTCAGGTAAATCGAGATATTCTTGGCATTCTGATAGTGAGGAAGCGTGAATAACTGAAATTAAAAAGGACCAATCAATACTGTCAATATCACTGAATCTGCAAATCTCCAGAAAAAACTTATGAATATTCGATCATGGATTGTCGAATGTATGTCGAATAAAAGAACCAAAATTATCATAATTTTCAAAATATGAATAGTGTCTTATTTTGTGTGTGTATTTCCAGGATGATAAATAATCGATTATAGTGTAGGCAACCAAAAATACACAAATTCAAACGTTTTCCATGTTTTCAGCATCTTTTTTGAATGAACATTTCTTTGAAAGCAAAAAAAATGATTTCAGGGACGGAACTTTCTTGGTGTAGTGGAAAGATGTATTATCTGCAAAAGTCACAAAAATGATGCAGATAGGCTCATCTAAAACAAAATGTTTGTATTCAAAGCAATAGTATGATACACTTTAGATGGTTTCAATAAAGATATCTAGACGATTAATCATTAGCACAACTTATGAATGCAATTATCGGTTCTACTGGAAGTTATTCATTATTTTCTAACCTTTTTTTGGACCACCGCTGACTGTTTGTTTCTCTCCTCTGCAGTCATCTGGGCAAGTTTTTTCTCGACTTCTTTTCTCAAAGCCGCCTTAGCTAGTTTCACGGTACTCATTGTAACTCTAGCAATCCGAAGAAGTTCCAGAGGACTAACACACACTGAATGCACGAATCTATGAAGACTGGTTGGAACTAATGAAACCCAAATGGTTTTATCTTAGCTGTTGACAAACAAATGAGTAAGGTCATCATGTAGTGATTATTTTCCGTTAAGTAATATGAGATTACTTTTGTGAATAATGATAACAACAAAACACACATCAGATATGAAAAAAATATTGATTTTGCATATCTGACGTTGCTGCTAGCCAGTTACATGTTTCCAAAATTAATAAATAATCACTATATCACGGTAATAATCAGGCTCAATTTATAGGGTTGATCATTTTTCACTGGTATATTATTTGTTTATAATCCATTAATATTTTCATTATTTGTTTATGATTTGTTCGCTATACAAGATCATAAACACTGCTACTACAACTTGATTATGTCATGCCAATCAGTGAAATCATGCATCTGTTCACACAACTGGAGGAAATGACTAATTTTTTAGTAAAAAATAAAATCTAGTATGCACCATATCAGCGTAATTGAATTTAAGCGCCCATCGGTTGACATCCATCCCTCGGACCGGAGTCCCTCTGGCTGGATCAGTCAACCTCTTCCATATCCAATCATTCCACATCAATTCCAATCATCACAGACTTCCTTACTCAATCATCTATGCATGCAAACATGAATGACGGGATCATCAAGGAAAAGGGAAACTATATTTGGATCATTAAATGAATAATAGATGGCGCCACGAATCAGTATTCGTCAGGGGTGGTACACCTCAGCATTATGCCTTCAGATCTACCAACTTTGAATATTCACAGAGTACACAGTTGATCAGTGGATAACTTATCTCGAGTAGCAGTCATACATACATAGAACTGCATACAATTTTCGAAATCGCCAACATACCCAAAATTGAATGGCATCAGCAGTTCTGGGAGGTGATCTATTCCTTGGTAAGAAGATGAAACCCTCGCTTGGTGTCACCGGTTCCTTATTGCCTCTCAGTCAGTTATGCAGAGTTGTTTGATTGGTTGCCTAATCAATGGTGAATTGAAGTAGATCTTAAATTATTTTCGTTTCATAGATATGTGATTATAGTCTGTGCAATAAGAAACTAACGATATGAAATGAGTTATTTACCTTATAGTCACTTCGGTTAACAAAAAGAGTACAGTAATATCTCGCCATGTCGGACTAAAGTAACCAGATCACAACACATGAAAACATCATTAAAAAATTCGACCACAGTGACGTTCTGTGACGTTGCCAATGCAGATGATCGTGCCAAAATCGTACTAATATTCAGTGTACATAAGTTCGTGCCTGAATAATTCAACACCGTCTCTTGTCCTGTTTCAGGTTTGCGCATTGGTGGGGTTGCCTTTTGCGCTGTCAGAGTCACGTGCAAAGCAACAAATTTAGCCGGAACTAGCCGAAAAGAACATCTGCAAGAGCGATTCCTGTCGAACAAATTCAGTACACTTGCTGTGAGTTTGTGGTGATGTTCGCGTTGTCAGTTGTCTTGTGCATGTGCTATTTTGGCGAAGTTTGAATTTTTGTCGCATGCCTAGGTGAGAAAAAAGTAATGTCACTAGACATTGCCCTCCTGTCGAATTTGACTAATCGATGTGTCAAGAAAAGATTGCACGAGACAGTTGAACAAGAAACCTTAATTCACCTACTGAACAATTTAAAATACCTACCTAATATCAGAATTGGAACTTCCGAATGTAAAGTTCAATATTGATCGACCTCAATGATATCATGGTCATTCATTCATAATTATAAATATAATCGACTAAGTTTGCCAATTTGATATCTCATGACAATTTCTTGTGCGATATTCCGAAGTGTTGATTGAGGTTATGTTTTTGATTTGGTAAAAAAAACTAAAAACATTGAGGTTTGATCGAGGAAATGGTGAAATAAATTTGTCAAATTAGGTAAACTTCGATCTCATGAAATGTACCAACTAGTAAATACTTTTTTGAAATATTTCAAAAACAAAAATTATGAAATTTTGTGAAATATTTCATAATGGAAATTTCCAAACGCCCTATAGGTACTGCGCTGTTTTTTTTTGTCAGGGGGTTCAAGTTTATTTTTTTCAGTTCAACATCTAGAATGCGCAGCTTCTAGCGAACCTAATGTGACAAAAACAAGATCACAAATTTGTGTTCAAATTGTTTTTTGTTTCTTCTAATGTTTATCTTCTGAGTGCCACTGTTCTTGTCCACCATCTTCTCCTTTGACGGTGTCTATGGGTGGCTATTAATCATTATGTGACAGAATCGTGAAACGAGCATCAATGATTGTGATGAAATAAATTTGAACTTGGAGGTTGCATGCCTAACACCCTGTATATGCCGAAAGTCTAGATTGACTCCAGAACATCATCAATCATTATTGTATCCATTGATAGATTATAATTTTTCACTTTTCGTCGTTTTTCCGTAACATATGACCTCTAAACGATGTTGTGCATAATGCTGATTCCCTAAATAAAGGAGGGTGGTTTGAAACTCGGTTTGATATTGCAGAAAATAAAAACTACTTAGACTCAGGTAGGACTGAGTCAAGAAATTTTTGGTGTACGACAAGAAATCAAAATTCATCGATTTCTTCGACATGGCAATCGATCAATATTGAATGCTGTTTATTAAATAACGACAAAATCATCTGAATTTTGAATGACATGTATATTTACATAAAACTGAGTCGAAGTGTTTTGAGATAAACGTTTATTTTTATGCTGTCTGAATCAAATCTTTTTGTAACACCTATATTGAACCATTCGAATAAATTTGAAGTGTTTTCTTTGCAAAAAAATCCAGGTATAAATCGAACTTGTTATCAGACAACAAAATTTGCATAATATACTGCGAGTTCTTATGCCCTGTTTACTAAACTTCGTTTCTTTTGTGTTCTGTTCAACTTATTATATAATTCAAGGTGTCCGTTTTCTTGATATCTCTTTCCATTTCCGACACTGTTGATATCAACTCGAAATGTGCAAAATTTTGATTCAGTTTTGAGAGTGTTCACTTCGGTTCTCCTACGAATATCTCCATCCAGAATTCAATTCGCGCCTCCTCCAGTTATTATAAGTCAAGAACGCCTCCAATTATTATTCCAGCTTGAATCTCTAATTGAACTGTTTATTTGGGACTAACAGTGCGCGGATTGACAAGGATATTCGCTTTAATTGGAATGAACTGGAGATGTATCGTTTCATTCGAATCGATGGCGTTCTAATGACTGGAAAATAGAATTGTTGCACAACAACTTCCAGGAAAAATTATCGACTTTGTTTACGTTCCTCATGAATTCATTTGATAAGGGGAAGATGCGTCACCTGTTTCTAGCAGGGATCGGAAGATATGTCCCACTTCATACAGGGTGTTTCGAAATTCTCTACAAAAGATTCCAAGCATTTTTCCATGAATGAACGTGTATATCGAAAATTTTCATGAAAATTTGAATATAGTGGTAATTGACCTGAGCTTATTTATGTTGATTTGTAATTTTCTTCAGGACACATATTATCATTAGTTGTCAATGATCTACCAAAGAAAAAATGTAATCACGGAGAGATTAATATCGAAATTGTAAGTAGGAATACATGATAATATGAACATTATCATTCGGACTAGGTACTTATTCTCTCATTTCGAACTTTGAGGTCTTGCAACCATTTTAAAATTTCAATAATTTCATCTTAGTTTTATTGAAAAGTGATGCAACAAAATAGTAGATCACCGTAATTTTATAAGATATACAGGGTGGCCCAATAAAAACGAAACAAGGTATGCATTTCACTGATCGATCAAGGGACTGACATTAAAATGAATGATTCTTCATGTAATGTTGGATAGCACAGGATTTGAAAAAAAAAAAACATAAGGCACTTCTCAGATGAACATCATTCTAACTACAAAATGAGAAATAGTGATTTAAGGGAAAAAAACCTTACTTTCCATCACTAGCCGATTATTTTCATAAACGTGTTTCCTCAGGATTTACTGCATTGAATTCTAAAAACAAGGAAGCGTTGGTAAGAGATTTAGATTACCTTCAAAATGATGTATCACTTGACCCCTTATCCCATTTGAGATTCAAGGGTTGGAGCTCACCCCTCCGAGGGGTTTGAAGTGAAAAAGTTGAAAACATGCGCAAAATATTTCCTCTTCGAAATAAAAATCGACCGGTTCAAGCGTTTTTTTTTTCTGAGAACGATAATTATGTCAAATCGACCTTGTTTCGTTTTCATTGGGCCACCCAGTATATCTTTTTTTTTTAATACTCCTCGCTGCTGCTTGTCCAAGAAACTTGCGCACCAAAGGAGTTTGTCTATACTATATGATTATTCCGAGGTCTGTACTATAATGTTTTACATCAATCCCATTTTTTCTCTCATATCGTATATCGTTCAAGTATACGAAGGAATTTTCCGTTTCATTGAAAATTTCGGAATATGGAACTTAAAATATCCGCTCAAATAATTAACTGGAAATGAGCTCTAAAATCATCCACGAAATAGAATGATTCATACTGAAATTCTCCACAAATTATTCGTCCAATTGCCAAATACTTAACATCAATTAGCTAATGTCTATCAATTCGTTCGATAAACACGCAAAACAGTTACCTATGACGAATATCGTTTAGTTGAAATCTGGTAAGCGAGTTGGAAGGACAAATTTTCGTACTGATGTTTTTGTTCGGATGTGAATGTTCCTGGGATTGTCTGATCGCGAATTTTTGTTGCAGAGCCACAACTATAAGGTGGGCTCTGAAACAATGGTAGAAACAGTGTTGTCCAGTGAAATTACCCGCAGTCAACATGAAGAAATCCAAGTTGCACGCGAAAACGGTAAGTTTTCCTCGTCTTATTGTGTCTTCTTTCTATGTTCTTCGTCTTCCCTACTTCAGGTTTGACTCGTCTAACTTCGTGAATCGAAACCAATCGACGAGAAACCAGGAGAGATATCGAAATAAACGAAAACGATTTTTTGGTCGCTATTTATTCGTCGTCGAAAATATATGACTTGGAAAAATGAAACACAGTATATTAGCTCTCGTTTCTAAAGAGAAAAAACTCAAAAACCAAGAGAGCTTCAACACTTCGTGTATTGGAAACCGTTCATTCCACCGATTCTCAAAGTCAGGCAGGTTAAATTGGAAACATCCTGTGAATTATCCAATATTTTTCATACGCCCCTATTCCGCGATAGAGCCTACATTCGATTTAATAGTTCAATTTTGAAAAACAAATGAAAAAATCATTGAAACAACAAGTTCATCAACAATTAGGTATACATTTTCCGCTATTTTTGAGATTGAAGAGAATTTCTAGGAAGTTCCACAGCAAATGTGTATTGAATTTCCGATTCAACATGCTCTGTTGGAAGCTCGGTTGGAAGACATGAATGTGAAATAGTTTTCATAACTCTCTCAAATTCCTTTGATGCATTAATATTTTTTTTTATAGGAGCGATTCGATACATTCAACACTTCATCAGACCATTTTGAATATTAGATTTACAATGGGGAAATCTCTATAAATAATGAGATCTCAAATATCTGATTAGTGTTAGCATCTCGGTTAGCATTCAACAGATTCATAGTGCGATAGTCATTTTATATTGGATATAGCAACATTAATCCGGAATGTTTCTTATCATTCAACATTTTTCACTCTGCCATTCTCAAGAGGTGAATATCTCAGTATTTCTTCTCTTCTTTTGACGATGAAAACAATATATTTTCGAAAATCTCATTTCATTTATGTTCTGAAAACACGATTACCTATATACTCCCTATATACCTATACACTATATATCACACCTCTGAAAGTCTTTACCTTGTTATCCTTCAGATATAATGATCATTTTTATGCTGAGAACAAAAATGAGTTATTGTTCTCTTTTCTCGAGTTATTTTCATCATTTTGAATGAGTTGTATGTATCGGAAAGTTTTGAAAATAGTGCTACACAAATTCATACTCAAACGAATTAGACTTCAATATTACGTAAATATTTCATGCCATACACTTTCTGGGTGATATCTTGAAACATCAAAAAAGTACTTCATTATACATATACATTAAATTATATATAAGTGGTGACATATTTTCCGATGGCCCTGTGTATAGAAGCTATCACATCCGAGATTTTTCTGGTCATTTCCAAGATCTGTCAGTTATTAGTTTGATTGCATTCTTTATGTTGCCTAATTCGATTGTGTGTGATGATTGGAAGGCTAATGATTCTCAATTTTCATGAAAGCGATAACGTTTTGTGCCAACATCATTTCAGTCCAGAGACTATTACTGAGATATTACTATAATGGACCATCACTATTTAACGAATGTGAATCATTGACCGTTTAGTATCTCAAACGAGTTTGTATTCACACAATTTCTGCTGATCATATGTTGAGTTCGATAATAGAATTAATCTTCAATGACATATATAATATATACCCGTTTTTCACTAAAGTATCAATTTATTATAATAAATGGTTCTCGAATATACAGCATCTGGTGTTCAAATTAATCAATGATGTATAAGTATTCAATTTTCTGAGCTTCTCTCATTTCGAGATACCGAAAATATGAATATTCTGATTTGTTTTGTTTCGATCGATCAACAGAAAAAAACATGATTTCATACGGTGAAATTTGTGTGTACACATTACTGTTCAAATGAATCAAATGAAGAGAGTTGTATTACGTTCAGATCATAAATCTGTCCTCACTACAAATATACTGAGAAAGTTATTATAATTTCTTTTTTTATTTCTTAGAAACGAGGAGAGAAAATACCACAAAAACTAGAAAAATGAATATTCCACCTCCTCGAATAACTTACAGACAGTATTCACGAGGAGTTCCTTCTCGAGAAAATCAGTTGATAAAACTATATGGTACAAACGTTGATGTGTACAGTCATACATTCAACAAGTATAATTAAATTCAAATTCAATTCAAAAATAATGTACAATTCTCAACCAATGAATTGTCACGTGGAAATTAAAAAAAACACATTTGTAAAATGAAAAAAGACGTTAGAGAAAGAAAGCAAATAAGACTTTTGAGACATAATCTGCACATTTTCTTTTGAAGGAGTTCAGTGTATCACAGTTTCTCAGATGATCAAGAAGATCATTGGATGAACTCAAACCAGAACTAAACAATGAATCAGTACCTAAACATAGTGGATCTATTAGTCTATATGGTCTATATTCAACCCCAGATATCTGAAAATCGAAACTCTCTCAATATCCACATTATCAATTTTGATATCTATTAATTTAATTTAAACAACGGACCCAATACCCAACCTTGAGGAACTCCTGAAGTTATGTCTGCATAACTGATGGAGATCACATGTCAGTATTCAACCGACTGTGAAACGAACCGTTCCAGAACATTTCTATACTATATTTCGATAATGATTCCATCATATGAAGACTCCATGAGAATATAATTTTTCAGAAAATAGAAATGTTCATTCCACCAGAAATTACACCTCTGAATCTGGTGATCCCTATTTCCAAAGCACATTCCGGATGCAAATTTCGATGCGCATTTTTCATGACTGTTCATTCATTCGTGAATTCCACATGTGTATAGACTTCGTCACACCCCTCTTCGAACTCATTATCGCAAACCGAAAATGAATATTTTATGAGATCGCGTCGTATAATGCACGCTCATGATGGCAGAATGTGAACTTTCTGCACGACTGAACTTCCGTAAACTCCAGGCAACTTTGGAGGACTAGGAGTTACATAAATCATAATATACAGATACAAATTACTCGACTATGGTTATAATAGTAATTGGAGTGTTGGTGTAGTATTTCTGGGATAGTTGTTCCATAATTTGCAGACATTTCAACTCGAACTTGATAGTTTTCAACAAGGAAGATCTCCAGATTACGGAAACAGTATTTTTCCACATACTCCAGAGTCTTCGGTTTTTATTTCAATTTTTGCATTCGGCAATATTGCTTTATCTCTAGATCTCAAAATTCTTATTCAATTTCTAGATACCTCCAATTATTTAGAAGACTGATCTTGGCTTGTGCATACATACAGAGCCTTCCGAAAGAACTCCAAAAATGCATATTTCGAATAAATATATTCCCAGCTACTGTCATCTTGAGAATATTTTCTTTGGTGAGAAACTGCCTTTATACTCAATGTGTTTCATGATTTTGCTGTGCACATTAACATCAGAATGACTAGTCTAGTTACTTCTCGATCAGCAATTTATTCCCAACCTGTCTTTTGAATAATCAATGATCGGCACGTGCTTCAAAGTTTTCCATATCGTCTCGTATAATAACGAATATCAATCCATACAAGTACTAAATATACTATATAAGTTCTCATAGTTATTCGAATCAGCAGTTTCCAGCATGATGAACCGCTTTTGATAAGATAAATAAGTCTATTCTAAAAATTTATATCGACCTTGTCGTCGCCATTAATAATAGTTATAGGTGTTTATCTTTCAAATAACACCGCGTGCTTTGATGATAACAAGAAGAGCGAAAAGTAATGATATGCCAGTTTGAATATTCAGTTGTCCTTGTCATGGAAAATGGTTTTCCCCACACAGACTCTCACTGAAATAATGTACCAAATTCTAGAAGTGGAAACGAAATCGTCTGCGTCAGGGGTAGAATGTTAGGAGAGCAGTTATTGTAACTTTTCTTTAAAGGTCATTGAAACATTGAATTCGAATTCGAAAGAGTCACTTTCAGAACCAGCATTTTTTTTATCATTTGACAACATGGAACACAGTGTTCAGAAAGATTATTTAGCATCGTGTCTCCTTTGAAAGATGGCGCCACATTACTTTCGTGGAATTCAAAGTAGAACTCAGATACACATACAGAATTAATATTCCGATCGTTATAGTATTTACAAATAACACAGACCACAAATCTCGGAACAAATCCGTGAAACTTCACTCGACTTTATTCATATCAAATGAATTTGAATTTCTTTGTAGGAATTCTACAAACTCGTTATTTTCTATCTTCATAATATACCTCGGGAGTTTTCATTGTGAAAACATTAGAATGTAAACATTCGGAAACTTAGAAGTTTTGACTCTATTCAAAGTTTCACAGTTGCTGAGAAATATATGGAAGAAGTTTTAGCTATATCCGGCTAACTTTGTAGTTATGGAAATGATTCGAGTTCAGCCCAAAAGATTTCCACGAAACAAATAGATTTTCCGAACAAATAATAGCGACTCTGATTCAAAAAAATATGTTACTTGCGAGGTGGGGTAATCAATTTCATGTGAATATAGGTCGACAAACGGATCCTAATATGGAGCTCAAAAGCCTTTCCAAAATTCGAATCCTGAAGATGTTTCTAGATCTATAACATACCATGAAAACAATTTGAGATGAAGCATTAATTAAACGCTTTCATGATAGCCATGCATTTTTCTACGTAGGTTTTTTCTGGAAATCGAATCATTTGTTTCGATTCAAAATGAACAATAAAACGATTTGTCATTTTCAGTATTCGTACGCCTATCAGGCTAAACCCAGAGCGAAAGTAAGTTTGATGTTATACATTGTTTTAGATCGCTTCTGCTATAGAAGTTTGTTTTTGTTTTCATTTGATTTGGCACACGGCACCGTTCGTTTCATTGATTTCATATATGTCTGACTACCGATTGGCATGAGTTTTATTGGTTACAGATAAATATAATTTTATTGCGTGAATGTTATCATGTGAATAGAAAGGGCATTTCGAGTTGGCATTTGGTTTTGAAGTCGCAGAAGCGATGGAACTTGGAAATCGTGTGAATTTAAAGTTATTTCGAGCGAGTTCATAGGATATCACACGACAATGGGGTTGAGAGTTTGAAAATGCCGAGAAAAAAGCTTTCTCTCATTCGATTTGTTGGTTCCATTTTTTTGGAATTTATGTTAATGCCTGTGAAAAATTTTTCTTGCAAATTCAGTTTAAGTACGAGCCATAGAATTTGTACCTGCTAAGTAATTACAAATTGTATCTAATTTATATGTTCAAGTATCATTGTGCATAAGTGTCATCATTGAATGAATTATTAAAATTAATATTATTGGTACCCTGTGTGCCAACCTAATAAAGCCGCAGTCAATCCTATGTTTTATCATATTCCCAGAAACAACGAAAGATGCACCTTTAAAATTTTTTCACCATATCAAGACAACAAAACCTCTCGATAGTGTACTCAACTCGAATGTATTGAATCTAAATTCAAAGTTGAATAGCTTTATCAAAATGAGACTTTGCTGATGATAAAGTTATTATGGCAGGAAAAGAAAAGGGCTTACAAAGAAAAAATATGGTGATAGAAGGATACGGAGTGGAGCCGGATTTATGCACAGCGCTTTTTCAATTATTTGTATTTTTTCTTCCGTTAATGTATTCATTAAAATTTTGATAACTATCTATTTCCATGTAACCATTTATACATCTAAATTAACTCAAATTTTTCACTATCCTTCATTTAAGAGATCTTTCAGCGAAAAGTTAAAAGTAAAATACGATGAGCGCATGCGCGAATCTATCATTGATAATTTCCTCTTCTTTTTATCAATTGTGGTTAGAGTTCTTTTCAACCTTGCCACTTATTTAGACAGGAATGAAACTCCCATTGCAAAAAACATTGAACTCCTGTGAAAGCAATACAGTGAAAACCTTGTTGTTGAGTGCCAGAGTGCCAGAGAAAGGCCAGTTTCACAAATTTACAAAGAGTTTTCATATTACAAAAAGCTGCTGTACGTAGCATTGCAAGGGTTAACTATGATGAACATTGCAAACCACTCTTTCAAAATTTCGGCATTATGACACTGTTTGCTCAAATCATCTATGAAAATTTGATACATGTCAAGAAAAATATACATACTTTTACGACACACTCTAATGTTCACACCTTCCACACCCGCAACAGACATAACATCGTGCCTAGTAGGAAGAGATTGGAAAAAAGTAAATCTATAGGTATCCCCCTTTTCAATTTGCTCTCTCGTGAAACGAGGGAACTACCACTGAATTCTTTCAAAAATAAAATCAGGAAAAATCTTGTCAACATGGTTCCCTACAAGATAAACGAGTTTAGTGGATCACTAAGTGTTTCGCTCGCTGACAACTAGTGGTATTTTAACTCATATTCGTTGTTGTGTTCTATATACACATGTATTTATTTTTTTTATTATTATTATAGTGACTAATTTATGTAACATTCTATTCTGTTTTGTGACGTTTTCTTTGTTATATATGGCAATGTGTAATATACTTTTATACTTTGTATATTTTAAACAAAGAAATAAATTATCTATCTATCTATCTATCTATTATTATAAACTATCAAAACACAAATAATCATATCGGGCTAAGTACGTAAGCGACTAGTATCACATGACGAAGTAGAGTTTTAATCCATCAAAGTGTGTGCATAGAGGTGAAAAAGTCTTGATGAAAGGTTGAATTATATTGGAAGTTAATGAAAGAAAAGAGTAAATACAAAGCGTTGTGCATAAATTCACCTTGAAACTGAACAAAAATGAAACTAAAGTAATCGAAAGTAACGAAAGATATTCATCTTGACAAGTGGAAAGCTTAAAATACTCAGGAGTAGAAATGGAAGACAATAGAAGAGACGATATGGAAATTAATAGCGGAATGCATATACATGATATGAAAGAAAACGAAGATAAACGTGTTCAAGCCAATTAATAGACCAATTCTGACATTCGGTTGTGAATCCATATGATAATTGAGTTATGGATTATACAAATATATCTGGAAGAATTCCAAGATTCACTACTTTTCGGGCATTAACAATAGCATACACAAGTTGCAACCGATTTCATGGTTATCAGTGCATAATTGATTCATTGCCTACTGGTGGGGGGTTCTAAGAAGCCCGTACTCTATTACTCGCTGTTGAATCTACCATCAGATAATATATCTGTCTCACCAAATCCAAAGTCTTGTTCACGCATCATAAAAGTAATATTTTATCTCATTATTCAAGTCGATTGCGTCGGATCTGCTCGTCTATACTCCATACCCTAGATAAACTAATTCCAAGTCGAATTGTTTCCTGACAAGATGTATTAGTCGGGCTTCCAGTTATCTCGATCTCTCGACGAATAGTGATCGGTTGACGAATATACCTGGTGCAGTCGAATTATTTGATTCATCGCACGCGACGGTGGTGCTGTGAGGTTAGTTTTCGTGAAAATGCCATGCAGCGGAAAAACGATCTGGTCACGTGGTCCCAAAGGATAGGGGGCAGCTTTCAGGAGTTGAATCCCATCATTTTGTGGGGCAAGAGGAGGAAGAAGGATAAGGAGGAGGTTAGGATGAGGCTCTGTTGGTGAAAGAGTTGTTCGATATGATGGATGAATGAAAGTTTGATGCTTATCGTACCGATATAGGGCGTTCAAAAAGTGATATTCTGAGCTGGTGAGGTGATTCAGGAATGATTTGACGGAATTTATCATTAGCAATTTGATTTTTTCAGAAGCATTCGAAATGTCAGCGTTCGTTTTCAGAGTTTAAAGGTCTAGTTATGAAAATTTTGGCAGAAATCTAATCAAATAGAATAATCACAACCGCTCTATTAGAAGTTTGACAATATTTTCAACATTTCGAGTGGAAATTTCTTGAAAATTTCAATTCTAGTACTGAAACTCGAACTTCGGAAAGTCGAAAGTTGACGATTGGGAAGTCTTTTGCTAAAAATAGATATCACTTATTTTGCCAAAGATTACATTTTTGTAACTGATAGTGAATCGATTATGAATAAATTCGTCATAATAAAATTGTGTAAATAGGCAGAAAAAGAGAAAAACATACAGAAATAGAAAGAAAAACATGTACATCTATGATATATATCATAAGGTAGGTACCTGACTCGGTACCTGGAATGCAAGAATACAAAATTGCAAACAAGTGAAATGCAGTACTCGAAGTACTCTGATAAAGAGTAAATTGTAAAATCTTAGACTTTAGAGTTTTCTAAATTTAATCAAGTTAAAAATACTCTTAATTTCACCAGACTCAAGATTGAATATACGCAGCCCAATATACTCTATGATAATGTATTCTCAAATCGCTCCTAAATCAACTCACCCATCGCCCTTTCAGTTTCCTGAACACACTGTATAGCCTCATATCATATTCGCCATGTCAGTTGTTGTGTACACTGTGTTCAAGTTGACATTGGCTGAGATATTGAAAATACAGATAGGTAGTTACAATTTTGTTCTGATGGAATGGAGAAAAAGCTGAGTTACTAATTACTACTAATTTCTTGAGAAATTTCCGAATTAGTCCTGTGAAGTTGAATTTTTCAGCTTGAAAATGCTACTGGAAACTGAGTTTTCATATGCAGTAGTTTATATTTTGATGGGTGCAATTGTGCAAACTGATAGAAAATCGAGAATTTGAGTTCAAAAACTCAATAAAAAGATTTTCAGCTTTTTGTGGGATTTTCTCTCCTCGTTTCTAAAAAATAGAGTAGAAGTTATTAAAAATTATTTCAATATATTTGTAGTGAGAACAGATTTTGTGATCTGCCCCAAAATGTCACTGCGCTTGAAATTAAACCTTTAGATACCTAAAAGAGAAATTCTCTATTTGTCAGTGACACCTTGTTTTTGAAAAAATTTGGAAATATAAATATATTTAATAAGAATAAAACCTCTACTTATTTTGGTGGACGTTTCTGGAACGAATCTGCTCCCGTTCTCAACATAATTAAAATATTTTTTTCTCTCCGCAAAATTTTTCAATGTTATCAGTTTTGACACTGAAAAGTGACAATTTGATAGACGGAGGAATTCTGGTTACAAGGTGTTTTCATTAATTGATATCGAATTTTCTATTTTCATATTCAATTTTCAGAAGTGGGTGCCAAGTTTTATATCTATATCAACTGAACAAGAAGCAATATTATTGTCTTCGTTCAGGAGAATGCAAGCAGACTCTTTGATTTTCCGTTTTTTGGTTGTTGTCTTCTTTTCCTATGATCTTATTATTACAGACCGTATTCAATAAAAAGAGGTTGTAAATTTTTGTTTTAGAGAAACTCAAGGACATACTGCAGTCCTTTCATTCCACGGAATTGAAGACTTTTATTTTTTGAGTGTCAAAAACAAAATTAAAAATTGTGTAATTTCTTGATTCATATGAAATATACTTATTGCGATATTGTTAGCCATCAGTTTTATCACATCTTGACCTACTCATCTGATAGCGATTCGCATTATTGTATTAAGAAAAATGACCACTTGTGCTTCATAGATAGTACTATCTACATACTTGATCTAACAGATTATTCTGTTGATGGAACGGATTATTTTCTCTTTCAATCATTGTGAAATGACATCTGTAACGATAGCGGACGTTGACGCGACATCGTTTTAATTGGCTCGTGTTTCGTTATTTTTCTGATATGTTCATTTTGGATGGTTGGTATATCCGAGGGATTATACAGTGGTTCGAAAAAGTGTTCGGTTTGGGAGAAAAACATCGCAGATCGTTCCTCCAAGTGAGTTTGTTGCATGAATCTACATATGGGATCAAATAATATTGCAACAGGAAAGTCGAAAGTAAAACGCACTAGTATGTGGGAATATTGCAGTGATTGATAAACGTAATGATGACCTGGAAATTTTACTGGTGGTATCATCACATGTGGCATTTTTCAGATCCATTTTATAACCTAACCTTTCGGAAAATGATTTTTTCTTATCGCCACGTTGAAAATCAACGTCCCAAAAAGTCGAGACTTGTTCGGGATAAAAAGAGCAGGACAGTTTTTCATAGTGGACTCCGGAACCACTTTTGGCGGTATTGAAAAAAAAAATACTCAGGAAACTTCACCATTCATGATGATAACAAACAACACAGTTGATTACCAAAGATGAAAGCTGAAATATCCCGAGGTTTCGAATTCGAGTAGGCGTAGGTATTTACTGTAGGTATTTATGGTTTGCCGCCCCAACTGTGTCTTTTACTATCGAGTTTTCTTGCAGATAGATCACTCTACGTGGTGGTAGACGGGTTCTCGTCTGATACAATGAAGATCAATGCTGGTGTTCCACAAGGCTCTGTCTTGGCACCAACTTTGTTCTTGCTCCACATCAATGATTTGTTGAATGTGACCTCCAGCCCAGTTCATAGCTTTGCGGATGATAGTACACTTCATTCCGCCTTTTCCTCTAGAGCCCCTATATCATCCAATGAGGCCAGAGGTGCAAGGCGAAGACAGGTTGATGCTTTAAATGAGGATCTGACAAGAATTCTGAAATGGGGATCTGAGAATCTAGTACAGTTCAATGCAACTGAAACTCAAGCTTGTATGTTCACCAAGAAGGCTGATCACACAATGCCCAATTTGATGATGTCGGGTACCACTGTTCCTATGAGGTCGTCAATATCCATGCTGGGTGTCACCACCCACATGGGACATGCTCTCTCATGGGACGATCATGTGAGGTCCATTGCGAAAACTGCTTCCGTGCGAAGAGATACTTCACATCCCAGCAACTGCTCATGATCTACAAAGCACAAATTCGACCTGTCCTGGAGTACTGTTCACATGTTTGGAGCTCAGCCCCCAAACATACGCTTAAGCTCTTAGATTCAATTCAGAAGAGAGCTATTCGCCTAGTCGATGACACAACACTCACCAAATCATTGACCTCTCTAGATCATCGTAGAAAGGTCGGCGATCTTTGCCTTTTTATAGGTACTTTCACGGTCGGTGCTCAACGGAAATATCATCTATTATGCCACCACGCGCGATTCCTAGTAGACAAACCAGACGAGCTCAAGCTGGTCACTCCTACAGTGTCAGGCTCGAGACCTGTCGAACATCGCTATATCAAGCATCATTCATCAATAGAACGGCAAAGTTGTGGAATTTTTTGCCTAGTGAAGTCTTTCCTGATGCTTACAACCTCCAAACATTCAAGAAAAATTCCAACACCTTCCTTCTTTCCCAAAATTCCACCACTGGCTAACACGATGTTCCTCGAACATCATAGGTTTCCCTTTCGAGTTGTCCACAGATAAAAAAAAAATGTCAATGAATGACAATAGACAGTGGGTGAAACTTGGAATAATAATAATTCAAACATTCATGGTCGTAGGAAAAATAGTGTACATAACTCGTTTGAAAGGGTATCTCAAGCACTCGTTGCATTTCCGCACCCGCCACCATATAGTTATGTGATATACATTTTCGCTCTTCCGTGAAAACAATATGTTCTTCATTCCCTTCCAAACAGGGAATTCAAAGGATTCATGTGTTTTCTAGGTACGAATGATCATTAAAGTAACGCATAATTTTCACAAACTTTCCATTCACATCACCATTTTCTGCATGTCTAATATTGCGTCTGATGAATTGACAAAATATTCAGTCCCATTCAAATTATTTTCTTCAGGTGGACCAACAGAAAATACAAATTATTCGTGTATCTACTTTTTTCTCTCCATCTTTATTCTTTTCTATCACATCACAGGCAAGAGAAATCAACACTGAAAACAATATAAGATTTGACGAGGATTCAATAATGTCTCATCTACATTATGTCGAATCCATAACTTCGAAGTGATGTAGGAGTCGCAAGTTGTCCTGAAGATGGCGCCATTATTATACAAAAAATTGCGTTTCAAATTCCATGGCGTCTTACAAATGTTTCGATTTCACTCATTCGAATCTTTTCATCATGATCTCATCAAATATACAACAGTTAGATACACGGAAGTCTATGTTTCAATTTTGTTTTATTGCAAGTTTGGTAGAACTGCAGTTCTCACTGTTTTCAGTTCTGCCACCCTAAATTTAGTCGAATAATAGTGCCCTCTTCAGGACAACTAGTGACTCCTACATTATCCAGGTAAAGCGATTTGGTTTAATTTTCTAACTTTGCTCACCGATTACAATGGAAGAGTTGGCGGAGCTTAAATAATTTCTATTCGGAAGTTTGACGAGTTTAAAGTTCGAAGGATGATCCAAAAATGAAGAAATGTCTAAACTACTACAAACCCTTGCACCCCACTCAAAAATACAAATGGCAGCCTCCCATGTCCAATACTCCTGTAAAGCATTTTTGAAAAGGTAGTAACTGTGTGATTTGACACAGTGTATTTATTTTTGAAAATATACAAGGGTCTGATATTTACTGCTAAACTGACAATGAGATATGATTCATAACTCATGATCTGCGAGTTATTATGTACATTGTATATCGTTCTGTATAATCAGAAATAATTGATGAGTGATAAACTTTTCACTCGAATATTGTCTACTAATTGTAGTGAAAAACCAAGTGACCTTGAAAACAATGACGATCATTTATTCTGACATCATCTGAGGATTTGTATAAGTTGGAAATCATAATGTCAAAGTGGTGATGTCCAGCAGTCAGCTGATCACTTTGAAATTTGTTCAACATATTCAATGAAATGGTATATTTCGATCTTTTTTGAATCTATTAGTACAGTCATAGGCTGAACAGGACAACACGTCCTTTCGAACGAAATTTTAGAATCCTTCTTTGACTTGATGAGCTGAACTGGCTGAACAAAGTAAGATTATCTACCAATGTTTGATATACAAACCCAAGTAAAACTGAGTCTCTTTGTTTTAACACACTTATGGATCAATAAACTTCGCTCAACAATAGATTTGCGTGAATAATCTTACACTATTAACTCCATTGGAATGTAAATAACTGTAAATGTCGTATTTCTCAATACAACGCCAACAGCCATGTGATTTCAATTTTTTCTCTTCAATTCCTCTCTCTCTAAACTCGATCTAGTAGAAAATATTCATTATCATATCTTTGGTAGCAGTTTATGTATACTAGGTATTCCTTGATGTAATGTGAATACGATTCAAAATGTTCAGGTGAGAAAAAAGGCGGTGATAGAGTTCAAGGAAAAAAGAACATCGGTTGAGATATTTCAGTATTCAGTACGTAGTGACATTTCATAGAGATACATCATGGATATCTTTTAAAAATTTATATAAACTTTCCTTATAGATTCTACTTGTTAACAGTTAATATATTCTTCGATAGATGTATTAACTCATACATTTCATTCGTGATACGAGATATATAAATAAATGTTCGATACTGAATTTTAACGACTTTTGATCTCGAACGAAGGCTGATTAATAAAATTCGAACATCAATAAACTCGCAACGAATTATTAGTCAAATAACACTTGTCGAGAGCAGATTGCAATTTCGTTGCTTTTATAACATTCTTTGCTACTTTTACGATATCGATAGAATTATATTTCGAGTTTTTATATCGGGTAACTCGGTTCTCAATGGAAAATTTTATACAGGCGACTATAGAAATGAATAAAAGTTAAAACAGAATTATTTTCGGACTTCTTTCTATGCATAGTTATCATTACACGAATCATAATTTGATTTGAAAAAATCATCGAACAATAATTTAATCGGATTGTTCTGAAATTTTTCAGGCACTTTCTCCGATGCCATACTAATGCGCCATTGTTTTATTTCCATTCTTAGGTGAATCACCCTGTACGTATATCATCTATTTGATGTAACTAAGTGATGTAACTCGTCTTGCATTCAGTCTTCGTTTGTCCCATCGGTTTGTGTTTGTTATACTAACTAAATGTCCCTACTTTCGAAATCTAACTAGTGTGAATTTTTTGCGAAATTTTCAGCGACAGCACGGCATTTTTGACTCCTTAGTGACGTCTCTTTCGACTTTTTTGTGGCCAGTAGCGAACGATTTCTCGAGCTCTGTAAGTTTTTTTGTGCTAATTTGCCGTTGTGGTGGTATCACCCTTTTGACTAACAACATTATGCTTGCTCATAACTAACAATTACATTACGAAGTATCGCCCTGTATAGTAGTTTATTCATTAGTGCCTGCACAGAATGAAAACTAATTCAAATTCAGTTACAGGGTTACGAAACACCCTATATATTTTCACATTTCCTTCAGGATTTTGTTCTGATTTCGAGAATATATGTTGATTGGGCCTAGCTGTCATAGTTTTTGACATATCGAACATTGAATATATTCTGAACAGATATTCCAAAGCTTGTTATTGCTATTGAAACACAGAAGCCAATTTCCCCCTCCATTAAAAAATGAAAATACAAATTTTTACGTGTATTTCAAACTTTTTGACTTCTGTGTAGTCCATTCTGAAATAATACGTTATGTATGTTAATATGTTGAAAACTATGACACCCAGACCATTCCATCTGAATATTTTCGAAATCGGAACAAAAATATCTGTTTTCATTCGTTTGTCATGTGACCTATCGAAGCAATCGTTTGTTTTTTTTAGTAGTTTTTTGAGCAAATATATATATATTTAATGAAATATGAAACCCTGCAACTTTTTCATTTGACTCATGAAATAGTTGAAGGGGTACTCAAAATGAAGTTACTAACCCTGTATACAGGGTGTTCCAAAGCTCGGTGCAAAGGTAAACGAAGGTGAGAGAAAACCTCATTTTGAGTTCTTTGAACCAAACATATCTCAGTACGAAGTCTCAGCATTTTCAAGCTATTCGAAAATATCGTGACAAACTTGGATAATCATTCATCCAATAGAGTGTATCTGTAGAAAACAGTCAGAATGACACGTATATACGGCTGTCGAAAAGGTATGAACCACTGATAGTTTCATGAGTATTCTAAATTCTGTGAAACTTCATGTTTTTAATGATATTTCATAAAAAAAAACGTGAACTGTTATCATCATCCGATTAGATTTTTATTATGATCTTGTGATTCACTAGTGAATTTCAAGCCAATTCAAACCAACAGCCGTGGACGAAAATGATTAACCAAGGTGTCATGTTTCATTGACTATCAGGGTGGATAGAGATGAAGAGAACACGATATTTTCGAATAACTTGAAAATGGTGAGACTTTGTACTGGGGTATATGTTTTGCTTGATGGAATCCAAATGAGCGCCCCTCTAATCACCGTTAGACTTTGAATCGGAACACCCTGTATATTATCTATAATCAGATGCATGTTGTTATAGCCACTAATGAGTGGCATATCTAAAATAGGTATTTATATCACCGCTTACTGATATCAAAATGAAAAAAAACTCTTATTGAGTATTAACGTATTTATAGACCCTGTCAAATCATCCACACTTGTGATAAAATTGTATCGTCCTTTTGATTCGATTATGTCGCGGAAGGTACCTCACACAATCGCTACTTTGACATCTGTCAATGTGAAGTTATTCGTGTTGAATACAATACGAAGACGTTTCAGAATGCCAAGATTCGGTCTAGAATCTTCAGAAGAAAATGTGCAGAGTGTCACTACAAGAAGTAGTTATGTTATAATATCCCAAAGATACACCAGAGATCTATAATTAATTTGCAATTTATTCAATTATTGTTTCCACCGAAATCGGAGAGTAAATGTCAATGGTGTGTTGTCACAATATCATGAAAAATGGACACGAATAAAGGAAGTGCGACGAGCATTTCGTCGATCCATAAAGATGATCGAGATCACAAAATCAGCGGCGAGTCTAATACAAATTCAACCTCAGACAATGAAGAGAAAAATATCGAAAAAGCAACTGTGAATGCTGACAAAACTGTTCCTGACACTGAAAAATACAACCAATCTGTCGCTCATCCTGATACGAACTCAACTATCAATGATGGTGATGATGAGGGGAAGCCCCAAATCGAAGATATAGGAGCGAATAGATGTACATTACAATCTCTCGTCGAAGACGACGAGGAATCGTCCTCTGGTTCTCTGGAGACAGAAATCAATATGTGTATTTCCGATACCAAACTCGAGGACCTCCAACAAGAAAAATCCATCAAAGAGAAGATTCAGAAATTATTCGGTGTCCAACGACGGATGACCCAGAGAGAGTTCGAGAATCAGATCAGAATATTGTACAAATGCTGTCTGAAGAGTGTACGAGATCTACATGAACTCCACCTTCGTAGAAAAAGGGGGATGGAGATTATAGACGACCTGATTGCGAGAGCTAAGCCCTCCTTCCTCACCATAGCTCACGTTATTCACATCACGTGGAGCGTGATGAGTTGTCTTCACCATTTCCAGTTGAGACTTCGAACTGTGTCTGGGGGGCTAGTAGCGTGGACTAGAAGGAAAACAGCCGAGCATTGTATGGCATCATATGCGAAGCTCATCAGATCGTTCAGACCCGAGATGCATCGTATAATCCTCAATGCCATCATCACCTTCTACAGGGAAGGAAAACTGTGGCAAATAGAGTTCGCTTGCACAGAACTCATCGTACAGCTACTAGAAGTCTACAAATATGCCGAGGAAGGTATCGAAGATCTGCTTTACACCATAGAAACGTCAACTCTGGTAAACATCCATGAAGCCAAATACATCGTTCAAGTTTTGTACGAGATTCTGAAGAAGATCAGATGGAAACGCATGTCTGAATATCTCATGAAAAAATTCCTATCCATGTTGGAAAGCAGCATCATCCCCAAACCTACTGATAACTATAACTATACGCCGTTGAGGAAAGGGCTCGAAATCTGTGTGATCAACACAATCGGAAACTTGTACACCAAAGATCTCATCACTTTGCTGTATTTGATACTGAAGAAAATGAATGAACATCTAATCGACGAAGAAACCTTGCTGTGTTTCGGTAACGTAGCCGCTTATGCTGCTAAAAAGTACAGGATCAAGTCTTCGCGAACGACGATACTCAATGGGCCGTTGCCTCTGGTCTTCAACCTGTACAAGGCGAAGAGTTCCCTGCTCATGCTTCTGGCCACGAGAATTTGGCAAAACTTGATCGATAGGAACATCAATGCAATGATATTCCTGACACCGAAGATATACTTTCAAGACTGCAATTACGATTTGAAAATCAAGAGGTGTCTGGAAGAAGACAAAGCTTTCTTCAAATCAGTGCGTCACCTCGTGTACCAGATATCCTTGAACAACTTTCTCGATGCCAGGAACAGATTGGGGATAGAAAACTCCTATCAAGCTGTGGCCTTGACCTTGGTTGAGATACCGTGCGGTTATACGGCTTCTTGTTTCATCACTGTAGCCATGAGTTTGCAGGAATACGCATTCAGCATCACCAAAGACGACTTGGTCAGGTCCCATCATCTTCATGCTACGATACTATCTCTGTTGACGCTGATTTGCTATATTCACAATGCTGCAGTGTTCTACGACTACGTCAATACGGTGATGGAGAGAAGAGCGGAATGGGCTCCTCATCTGAATCCACCTTTGAAGCCGCATTACGAATATGCCCAGCACCACATCTTGTGGAACAAGCCAGAGCTATTTTTCGAAGATTGGGAAGCGAGGTACGGCCTATGGAAGTGCTTCAGGGTGAAGAAGAAACCAATCCAGCTAGAAAAACGGGAATGAAGTCTCCGAACTCAATCATGGAACACTGCTGAATTATCATGTTGTGTAATTACATATTTGGCATCCATGTAACTATTATAAATTGTAAACAACGTAGACAATATTTCGATGCGATGCTACTTCTTGTTTTCCTTCAGTGTTGATACACCACTAGTACAGTTCAATGCAACTAAAACTCAAGCTTGTATGTTCACCAAGAAGGCTGATCACACAATGCCCAATTTGATGATGTCGGGTACCACTGTTCCTATGAGGTCGTCAATATCCATGCTGGGTGTCACCACCAACAGTGCTCTCTCATGGGACGATCATGTGAGGTCCATTGCGAAAACTGCTTCACAAAAACTTGGTTTTCTATTCCGTGCAAAGAGATACTTCACATCCCATCAACTGCTTATGATCTACAAAGCACGAATTCGACCTGTCCTGGAGTACTGTTCACATGTTTGGAGCTCAGCCCCCAAAGATACGCTGAAGCTCTTAGATTCAATTCAGAAGAGAGCTATTCGCCCAGTCGATGACACAACACTCACCAAATCATTGACCTCTCTAGATCATCGTAGAAATGTCGGCGATCTTCGCCTTTTTTATAGGTACTTTCACGGTCCGTGCTCAACGGAAATATCATCTATAATGCCACCACGTGCGATTACTAGTAGTCAAACCAGACGAGCTCAGGCTGGTCACCCCTACACTGTCAGGCTCGAAACCTGTCGAACATCGCAATACCAAGCATCATCCATCAATAGAACGGCAAAGTTGTGGAATTCTTTGCCTAGTGAAGTCTTTCCTGGTGCTAACAACCTCCAAACTTTCAAGAAAAATTCCAACACCTTCCTTCTCTTCCGAAATTCCACCGCTGGCTAACACGATGTTCCTCGAACATTATAGGTTTCCCTTTCGTGTTGTCCACAGATGAAAAAAAATATATTTCACGTCGACGAGCAGGTCTCTGGTGAAGGAAGTCATTGTCGGTCGTTGAAGATTTTTGAGTTCTTCAGATATTAGTTAGAAGAAAATGGAACAAGTTTTCATGAGACGTGGACCAACCTACAAAGGGCTGATGTTGGATTCAGGGCGCATTTTTTCAGAAGAACATCGAAAGCGTAGAACCGACAAGCAATATTTTTTTGTTACGAGTTCGTACTTGAAATTAACAAAAAACAAATTGCTTGACCGTTGAACGCTTCCGTAGAATTCAGTCTAGCCCCATAGTTTTCTTGGTACATGAAAAAACATAAAAAATATTATATTTTATTTTTGCAGCAATGCGCCGCCCATGGCGGAAAGCATCGTATTCGTTATCATCACATATCGCGAGGAACGTAAGCACTTGCATAAATGAATCTCGATTTTTTTTTTTCTCTATTGTCAGAATCGACTAGGGACGACTCTCCCTGTGCTGTGAGGTGCGTTTTTGAGGTCGCAATGAATTTCGAGTTATTCTAGGTCCTCGAATATTTCAACCCCGACATTGATTCACTGATAAGAATTTAATATTATTTGTTCACGCTCTTTCGAACTGGTGATAAAACAGAAAACGGAAGTCTTCAACCTCATCCATCAGCAGTGTTCGTGATTGTTCCTATATTGATAAAAATCCTATTCGTGCTCTAACGATTAGAGGGTTAATCATTATATTTTGGCACATCATCGTTATACCAGCAGGTAAAAGGTGAAATTCTCAAATTGCGTCTACATAATGCTTCCGGGGCAACCAAGAGATTGAGGTACTACTATATAGACTCTCCTTCTTCATTCAGAATCCTTTGAATATGTTTTGATGATGGGCTAAGGATCGTTACGAACTTCGTACGGCACTTCGACATACGTTTTTTTTTTTCTATCTGTGGACAACACGAAAGGGAAACCTATGATGTTCGAGGAACATCGTGTTAGCCAGCGGTGGAATTTTGGGAGAGAATGAAGGTGTTGGAATTTTTCTTGAATGCTTGGAGGTTGTAAGCATCAGGAAAGACTTCACTAGGCAAAGAATTCCACAACTCTGCCGTTCTATTGATGGATGATGCTTGGTATAGCGATGTTCGACAGGTCTCGAGCCTGACAGTGTAGGGGTGATCAGCTTGAGCTCGTCTGGTTTGTCTACTAGGAATCGCGCGCGTGGTGTCATAATAGATGATATTTCCGTTGAGCACCGACCGTGAAAGTACCTATAAAAAAGGCAAAGATCGCCGACCTTTCTACGATGATCTAGAGAGGTCAATGATTTGGTGAGTGTTGTGTCATCGACTAGGCGAATAGCTCTCTTCTGAATTGAATCTAAGAGCTTAAGCGTATGTTTGGGGGCTGAGCTCCAAACATGTGAACAGTACTCCAGGACAGGTCGAATTTGTGCTTTGTAGATCATGAGCAGTTGCTGGGATGTGAAGTATCTCTTCGCACGGAAAAGGAAACCGAGTTTTTGTGAAGCAGTTTCTGCAATGGACCTCACATGATCGTCCCATGGTGGTGACACCCAGCATGGATATTGACGACCTCATAGGAATAGTGGTACCCGACATCATCAAATTGGGCATTGTGTGATCAGCCTTCTTGGTGAACATTGGTGAACATACTTGTAGAAACTTCATATAGACTGAAGATGGGTTTTTATAAAGCCGGAACAGGTCTCTTCCATCTTCCTACTCAAACGATTTCAAGCTTTCATTCTACGGTTTGATAGTAAATAAGTGAATTTCAAATTTTTTCAGAACTATTTCATTGTTTCCTAGTTGGAGATTGATTCTGATCGTAATTCTGGTGAATAAAGTTAAGCTCATCATGAAGTGCTTCCGACTAAAATTTCAAAACAGCCAAAGCATTTTTGCAGGCACTGCATTATAGGTAATTGCCATGGAATAAATCGATAACTGTAGTTCGATCAATATGTAATATAGTCTTTCCATGAATCCGGAACTAGGACATCCTTTTGTTTAATCGTGCGCAGGAGTCAGATTACATTTTTTTACATTTAATTGCCGCCTTCATACATGTTTCGATATCCATTTACATACGTAACGGGCTTATCCTCCCACTTGGGCCTCTTCATTTCTGAAAAATCGCGAAATGTCTCCTTTGGAACATTCTGATGACAATGGAATACTAAAGATCAACTCCAAACCTATTTCTGTTGATATTGGAGTGTCGTAAGGATTGCTTCTAGGACTTATCTTATTTATATAGTATGACACACTTGGTCCAACACTTGGTGTACAGCTGCAACGCTCAAATTCAGTTCCAAGTCCCAAAAATACACTGAATTTTTTGCCAATTTCAATCTTTCCTGTTGCTTACGTCTTCCAAACTTTCAATGAAAATTCCAACATATTCTACGAACCTTATAGGTATAAGATAATTTTTTCGGACGTCAAAATTCCTGAGGACTGCTTTCATAGCTTTGAATATGTGAAGTCTTTTACCAATGATTACATGCAAAGTTTTCTTTTTTCTTCTTCTTCTTTTTCCTCATTTTCCATATTGCCACTCATAGATGTCTATCTGTTGGCTGGGTTAGGTGAAAGAACAGACATTC
Organism: Gastrophysa polygoni; assembly: GCA_963576655.1. Classification (NCBI taxonomy): domain Eukaryota; kingdom Metazoa; phylum Arthropoda; class Insecta; order Coleoptera; family Chrysomelidae; genus Gastrophysa; species Gastrophysa polygoni. Next base: position 3,704,311 of record OY755091.1, on the reverse strand, counting down.
TAGACCCCTTCCAGGATTCTAGAACGACTCGAACCTCGCCCTGTATCCTTTTTTGTATAACTTATTAATATTCGTCAAATCGAGATTAATAAAGATCATTATTATTATTATTATTTGACCGTCGTCGTCCATCACCTCCTCGATAATTAATTTTCTAATTCTAATCAAGAGCATTGTATGTTCCCTGGCATTGTCCTCGTGCTTTGAGCGCATGTTTCCTGTGACAAATACAGGATAATATCCTGCAGCTATACACGCGATATTCGCTACATGATCCACTTTTGGTCCCTTCGAAATTCAAGATACATAGTATTCAGAACATGAAACAACATCAAACTAACCGTGCTCGAAACACGTTCCATAATTTCGTTTCTATAATGTGTAAATGTAAAAATTATTCTTCACGTGCATACATTTACGTTTCACGATACCAAGGAGTCGCTTATCATTTTAACTTTTCAGACAACTCAGTTGCCGAAATACGTATTTAGACTTTTCTAAATATTGTTGTGGTTTTTTTGGGAATATATTCATTATGTATTTGAGTATTTAATCACAGTCTCCGAATTGTAACTTTAATTCATCAGCTAACTCAACTGAAGCAACAAAAAGTCATCTCTCAGAAAACTTTCTCTCAATATCTCTCAAATCAAATTTTTTATCAATTACCTGAAACCAACTGACCTTCACAAACAAATTTGAATATTAAATACGAGAAGGAAGGAAGTTTGTTTCTACAAATTCTGGTGCTAATGATCCTAGCCATCGATGCACCTTAATCCAAGAAAAAAAAACAAGTTACCAACTGCCAAGGATGACTTGGAGAATTTATATTCTATGCTCCTTGGGTCATCTTTAGGTGCAATAGAGGGCTGATAAATTGAGGTGGTTGGGATAACATGGGTGGATGTTATGGAATAAGTATTTCTCGAGTTAGATAATTCTGTCTCAACGTTCATCTCATGGAGATTTAGTCCCACCCAAATACTATACGGAATGTATTAGCTACAGAGTATAGAATTTGCCTGGTGTAAACTATCACACCATACCGTAATATATACTTTCCGCTGAAAGGCGGTGATGAATGGAAAAAACTCCTCTTTCTCCATTCCCATTACTATGCAGACAAAATTTTGATTCTTGAACACCGTCTGGTGTTGTATTGAATCCGCAAGTGGTCGTATTAACACCGCACAAATTCTTTCTGAAGCGTTCTTCCTTGCTTTCGTTGTTTCCCTGTCAGATTACTCGATTAACGATTAACTTTGCCTTATGCAATTTCTTTATTCATCACATATTTCTCAGCCTCGATCAGCCCTGAATTTGGCATAACATTGAAAATGTCACTAAATATCACTATTTATAAAGAGAATATGGTAATATCCAAAAGTGGAAGCTAATAAATTGTATGCTTGATACAAGCAGTTCATTTTGAAAGGTAATTTCCAAGTTTCATTTTCATACTCTCCTCATTGAATTCTTGATTATTATCAGGGAAAATTAATAAAGAACAAAAAAAATCTCGAAGTAATCAACACCGAATGCTTCCGCGGTGTTGATTTTACACCAAAATGGTGTGTATACACACCACGTGGTGTTGAATTTATCTTATTGCTTGATTGCTTGAGAAAAATAACGCGCAGTGTAGCTAGATCATCTCGAGGATCTTGTCTATCATCATCGAATATTCATACGTACTGCCCATAGTACACTGAAAATTCAAACGGATTTCAACACCTCCGATATTGAGTACCAGTTTCTCCACGATGAAAGGAAGCTAACACGTACATAATGTTTTCAATTCGAAAATCTGATGCACTTTATCGTCATTGAGAAGTCACAATCTGCTATGTAGATTTTATGTATTCTATGTATTTTTTAGTAGACACAAAGAACTGTTTATCTCATACATATCGAAATATAATCCATTTAAGAACTATGAGGCCGCTAAAAAAACCTGACAACTGAACGAAACCTAAATGTACCAGTTTTTTGTTGTATGATTTCGTGTGTCTACTGTGAAGTGATACATTATCTGAAGCGAATTGAGGTACGATACGTCAGACGCTGATAAAACTTCTTACTTCAAATCCTGCCTCTTCTTATCTTTCCTATTGTTTGTATACTTCTTTTTAATGGACCAAATGGATTAACTGGATGCTTCCAGTCTTATATCTTCCAGTGGCTTGGAAGACTCAGAATGGCGAGAATTGAAGTGACAGGCTAATTTAGCTTGTCGAAAGCTTAATTGATGAAGAATTTGTGTACCTTTTCTCCGAGCTTTTGTCTTACTTCCAGTAGAGCTGGTTATACTGAGAGAGCTTGTGAATAATACGCTAGTGTACATAAATGATCACGAAACAATAAAATTATTATTTTTGAAAGATTCCTTGTATTTCAGGCTCCAGCAAGGAGTTGGATAGAGGCAACTTTCCACAAAAGAGAGTGTTGCCGCTTTATTCCCCATACAAAAGACCAATCGAGGTGAGTGAACACTGGATATTTACACGAAAATGTGCATTAAATTAGTTGTAACTGTTGTGTTATTGACTGTTGTGGCTTTTTCATACAACATTTGCGAATTTGCGTAGTCTAAATAGTAGTTCTAATGTTAGTCCTAGTGTTAAGTTGAGTCTAGAGAATTTCGAGTATTCATACAAACATCTTTGAATATTAAATACTATCTGTAAGTCATCGAGGAGGTTGTACATTCATTTTTCCACCTCTTGTGTGGTATTTTCTAAAAAATGAAATAGAAGTTAATGAAATCATTTTAATATATTTGTGACAGATTTGTGATCTGCCCCAAAATGTCACTGCGCTTTTAATTAAACCTTCAGATACGTAAAAGAGAAATTCTCTATTTGTCAGTGACACCTTGTTTTTGAAAATTTTGGAAATACAAATATATTGAATGAGAATAAAACTTCTACTTATCTTGGTGGACGTTTCGGGAACGAATCTGCTCCCGTTCTCAACACAATTCCAACACTTTTCAGTACCAAAACAACAAACATTTTGAAATTTTGCGAAGATTTAAATATTCGAACTAAGATACGTAGAGGTTTTGTTTTTATTAAAAATATATTTGTTTTTCCAATTTTTCTTGAAACACATGTATCTTAGGTATCTAAAGGTTGAATTCCAAGGGCAGTGACATGATTTTAATATCTTGTATTTCATTTCTTAGAATCGAGTAGAGAAAATCCCACACATTAGCTGAAAAAATGAATCTTCAAATGTTGTCGAAAAGATCCATAAAAATTCTCCATTTGACTTCGTTTCTTTTATCTTCTGTGCGATTTCTTCTCCTAAATTCTTATAGCAGGTGATCGTATATCATCATAATCTTTATATTTTCTGCGCTGCCAGGAGAGAATCCAGAAAAAGAAAACTCCTTATTGAATAGCCGCTATTCGTCTGGAATTTCTCGGTGGACTTCAGATGCATCCACTTAGAATCGTATTTTTCAGGATAGGATTTTTCATGGCATGGTTTCATGTATGAGTTGAAAATTTACTAGCCGAAAAATACAAAATTCAAATACTATGTTTTGTGTTTAGAAATCACGTGGGGAAAATTTCGAGGGTTGACATAAGGGTGACAACATTCGCAGATAATTTGCAGGCAATTAAAGAACCTGCCATCTCTGTACACAAATTATTTGATTTTTCAATATATCGAGCAAAATTATTCGAAAGGTGTCAAAGTTCCAGCGCCGTATCCGAAAAAATAAAGTTGATGGTTGTGGACCATAGAAGAATATTTGGATTTCAAATATGACAACACCTGTGACTGTGTGACTATTATTTTTGAATATATCTTCGAATAAGTAGCTATGAGAGATCAACGCAGAACCATCGAACTTTGCTATATCTACACGTTTTTGATCTCGATAGCTTGTATTTTTGATGAATTTTATGAAAATAATTCGCACATCCTCTAGGCACTTTCTTGAGAAGAATGAACTGGCGTTGACGGATTCAAAATCAACAGTTTCTTTTCATAATATACTTGCATATTTTCAACAAATAAAATTACATTTCCGATCTAGAATTATTTCAAAAGTACCAAAGTATGCCACTATGGAAACAATTGTTATTATTTTGGAAATAGAATATTTTAGAAATCCTATTTCTCATAATTTTGATAATAATAGTATCAACATACAATTTAGTGACAAACGAATAAACATCCTCAATAGATGACACAAGCCTACTTGAAATCAACGCAGAAAGTACTCTAAAAGATTATTATATTTCGAATAGCAGTTATCATAATCCAATAATTGGAAGTGCTTTGAGTGTCAACAATGAATATATTTCTGGTTTCAAAAATGCATTTATGAGAATTTCTTCTTTCCATATATTGATAGAAGTATATTTCTGATGCAATATCAGAAATCGTTATTCGAATAAAAGGGTCCCACAGATTATAACTTCCATATAGTTTTTATATGCCACTTTGATAATGCAATTATCTATTGACAACCAACTTGTTGATACTTGCATTAATATATTAATACACCCCAACTAGGAAGATGATATGACTCTATGATGATTTGGGTAATTTTATCCATTCATTTCCTGTCATCATCAGCAAATCGACTGTTGGGATTCATAATCAGGCAAGCCTCAAATTTCACTCAAAGAGAAACCCTCAAAAAGTCTTCATTATAGTTTAGTAGGACTAAAATTGGAGTATGGTATCCACATTTGGTTCAACGAATACGAATCTACATTATCAATGCTGGAGACAACTCAAAAAAATGTCAGATATATTCACTACAAAAAGTACCACGTATATCCAGATTAAAACACAGTGAGAACCACTCACCTCAGAAATGAATTTGAGATTTCATCCTTAGAAGACAGGCAAAAACTCATAGTGTTGATTTTTCTGTTCAAAATCATCAATTACATAATTAATTCTCCTGAGATTGTATGCCATATACGATTTTATGTACCACCAAGGAGGACACGCACTTTTGTCATTGCGTCAATTCACACGAAAACTTCTCTTGTATCAATGTGTAGTAGATTAGCAAACCACTTTAACTCACTGACTGATTTGGATTGGTCAGGCTGGCAAAATACATTTCGTAGGATAGTGTTAAGACAAATCATTGAATCATCGTTTCAGTAATTATTGATTGGTAACAGTCCTAACAAGTAACCCAATATTATTAACTCATGTTAGAATTAGATGACTTCATAAGTGTAAAGTAAAATTGTATTTTCCATGTTATTGAACCTTATAGGTTTGTTTGGGTATAAAAAAATAAATGAATAAGACATTTCATTTCAGACACCAAGTGTTATATATATCTTTGAAAATGGAAAAAAAAATGATCACAGATCTGTTTACGCCATTTCAGTCTCTTCAAAAAAGTGTCTGGAGAATACGCAGATTATTTTCATCCAATTCAGATAATATATAGTGAATATGAAAAATTGTTTTTTTTTTCAATAAATCGAAAAGCAAAGTTTGGATTCCGCCACTGAGTACTTCTCAAAGAAATACTTTGAGACGATAAAATTGAATTAAAAAATGTACAATGTAGCAAAATCTTCATACAGCCTTCTGATCCTATTTTTATTACCCCAATTAGAATTGGTGGGTGTAAAGTACATTTATTTTATTCACGCTGCTTATTCGTTTTGAATTCAAATTACGGAATGAAAATCCCATTTCTCTCGGCGAGCGATGGAAATAAATCTATAAATTCGTGAATGTTTCCGCTTCGGATTGTAAGATGTTGTATATTTTCTTTGGAAATCCTACTAAATATTTAATTTTTATGCACTCCATGATTTGAGTCGAAAATATACATGTTCCGTATGAAATAGGTTAGTCATTTGCAGCATATGGGGTGTTTCGAGAATAAGTACCAGGAGGTTTGATGTTTTCATGTGTTTTCAAAGTTTTGCCGTATGCGCCATCAACATCTTGCATCACTTGCACATAATATGGTAAAAACACTTTGACTACAAAAGTTGCTGTCTTCTTGTGTAGTATCTATGAGATATATCGGAAGAAAAAAATGCCTTCAAAAAGTTGAGAAAATTATATAAATTGTATTCTACAAGGTGTCCTGTAAACGTCTTTACAATAACCTACCACATATTTTCTCTTACTGACTAAAATCATCGCAAAGTGCATAATTAACGAACAATTATTGTGAACTCGATTCTCTATTCGATGGCCAAGGGTGGACGCTTCGAAAAATATTTTTTTCTAGATGAGAATCTTCATACCTATCATGTTCGACTCTGAATGGCATACTGATTGAAATAAGAACCCGAAATCTTCCGTGAACTGTCGGTCTACATAGTACCAATTTCATCGATGAATTTTTGAACTCTTGTTATTCTGAAACTGTTCAGGTTTAGGCAACATTTCATTCGATGGGTTCCACATCCTGTTGCAAAAAGGCCATACTTCCGATAATATCCTGTATAGAGGTGCGTGTCCGCAACCATCGCGTGAGTGGATAACTTTATTATGGGTCGTGACATTGAGATTTTATGATTTTAGATCACTGATACGGGGTAAAATCTGATGGATTTCGAATGACATGAAATGCATTTCTGATGACTAATGAATTTTTATTCCATCAACATTTTTGTTTTTATTCTCTTGAATAAATAATTCAGAAGGTATTTCAGCTGTGGATTCAAAAATACTATCAAGAGAGAAATCAAACAGCTGTTTCCGAATTAAAATATTCTATAATATTCACCATGATTTAATATGCTATTATATACTCTTCAAATAGGCAGTGAGCTTGTGTTGCTTCATCAGCTTTCTCAAGGATAACACCAGGAACAGAATTATTTTCTTGCATTTTTCACCAACTTCACAGTTTTCACAAATGGAGTCGATATGCAATCAAAAATAAATGGCAACCATGCAATTTCGGAGGTTTTTGAGGAGATGACAGCTGCTGTCAGATCAAAATGTCAAATAATTGTTTGATGAAAAATTTCTACAAATTGTAATGAAATAAAATGAATAAATTGGTTGGATTCAGAATCGACTACAGAATTTGAACGATGAAAAATATTTGGGGTGTTCCATTTGAGCAAAAACCGATATCTAATTAATTTCTCTATAATATACGAGAAAGGTTTTCTTCATCGAAACATTCGTGATCTATAATCTGGAATCACGTGACCGTATTAATACTACCGATCAAAGTTCAATGAAACATGCAATCTGTCAGTTCTTCCATTCATACAATTCATAATCATTCTCGATAGCGTTGATGATGATGAATGAATATTGTCTATCGAATCTGTTTACGAATGCAACCATGATAACGAGACCATCGTATCAGGTATTTCTGATAATTATGTAATCAAAATGTTGATAGGAGGAATTATTCAATTTCCATTCATATCATTTACGCAGGAGAAATACAGATATAGAATAATACTACATTACGGTAGTTCAAAGTGAACAGTCGGATTCGATTTACATCATTCTGGAAATAATTTCACACCACCTGGTGTTGATAGTACACGGAAATATATTTTGTGATAGAAATCAGTACACATCATTCTCGAAATGAATCTACACCAAATGGCGTTGTTATATTTTTTCTATCATTCGAACTCGCAATGAAACTTCCAAACATATCATTTTACCGTCTATTTTAATATGTATATATTCAAGAGAAATCAATACAATATAGCACTGTATATCCTTCGGAAGTTGATATTTTCAGCATGAACTTCCTTTCATTCATAATAACGCAAACGATGTTTACATAGCATGGAGAAAGTAATAGATTCTATTGTAAGTTATCGTATGTTTTCCGTACCGATTTTGGTGGACTCTCCTTCATAAAATCTGAATTTACTAAAAAAATACAAAATGGAATAGAGCAAATTCAGAAATGCTGCTTTCTAGAAGATACAAGCAAAGTATTCTTCACGACCGTGCAAAAAGTCATTATTTTTTGCATTGTAAACAGTTCGCAACGTTGCATTTGCACTTGTGCAAGAAATTTACTTTTTTTCACAGTCTGCTGTGTGCTGTTTTTACTTTTTGAACTGTTGATCACGAAATCAATCAATGATAAGTTACCATATGAATTCGTAACCATATAAAATGCGGAAATCTGAATATTTTGAAGGAACACATCGAGTTGATTCGATTGTGCGCAACACATACAAGAAAAATTGTTGTACTCACATGGTTGCCAGCTCTCGAATTTGTCTCGACCTGTAAACTTTTTGCACAAGTCGATTTTTACATGCTTACCTAGAGAAACAATAGTCATCATTTAAATTCTGAATCCAAAAAGAGATAATATGGAGATGTTTATAGGGAATGATGAAATCGGTTACGATAATACAGATGATGAAAATGATCAACAAAACAGTACAAGACATCAAAGATCGGGATAATTTGAATGAATTGAAGGTTTTTTAACAAGAAGAGAGCCTCGACCACTGCTATCTATCATGACTCTTATCTTCACTGTGAATGTTTTCTACCAAGCTCCCTTTGTCAATCTGTGAAGGATTTGTACCATCAAACACTGATTGTACTGTACTGATTTTCCGAAGCTGCGATTGCAGGAGAAGTTGGTTCTGAGTCAATTCTGCTATTTTTCATGTGATTGTTTCACAAATTTATCTACAATCTCAATAGATCTGTCTGTCTTTGACGTTTCATGGAAGACGTGATTTATTGTATCTATAATAGTAACTTTCTTTCATCAGATGAGGCAACGAAATTGTTCCATCAAAATATTTGAGCAATAACAATTTTGAATTATATTTGTATAAGAAAACACGTGCTACTCGATGTATCAAGAGAATTTAGAAGCAAAAATCCATTAGAAATATCCTAATAATTAGTTACTGCCCATTCCAAAAAATAGCCATTTAATTGTCACGAAAAAGTAGATGTACGAGCACAAAAGTCTTTCCAAATTAAGTGTCTGTACGTAACAAGCAAGGGATGGCTACAAAATCATACGCATGAACGGAATAAAACGTGGAATCCGTCGGCAAATGAAAGCTTTTATATCCTGGAAATTCTGGAAATTACAAGCCACTCGCTCGGAATACAAAGAGACTTGTTGCTCTATTGGACAGCCTGAGGCGCTGCTGTCTCTGCTACCCCAATATTCATGAATTGGGGTTGAAATTACGAGGGTCGCGTCTCTTGAAATCGTAAAGGACTCGGCGAATAAATACACGCTGATAGGCATTCGGGTTTCAAGACAGGGAAGTAATGTTTGCAGGTCGACCCAAGTAGATTGCAAGGGCTGCAATTCATGACAAAGGTCGCTTTCCGAAGCGTTCATAAACGTACTCTATGAGTAGAACTACAGCAATATGTTATTCACAATCGTCCAGAAACTCACCAGAGTGCACACTACCTTCTCTGCTTTCGGATATACAGGGTGTTACAGAACTACGGGATCAAACTTCTAGGGGTGCGACAGTAGAAAACATTTGAGTAGTGGGTCCCATCTCCGGAAAACTGTCACTACGGCAAAATTTAGAAAGAATAGATATTCACGTTACTAGTCCGGTAAGTACACTTTTACAGTACGAGTGAGATGTTTACGGACGAGGCGCAAGCCGAGTCCGGAATTTCGAAACGAGTACTGTAAAAGTTTACCGGACGTGTGACGTATAACATTTTATTTCATACTGCTGAAAAACAAAAATGAACAGTGAAAAATAAAATATTAATCTTTGTTGAAGTGCTACAACAAAAAAATGGGAATGTATCAGCAAGTAGCAACTGCCTAATAAATAATTCATCCAATGGATCTCCTGGTATCCATATTCATGGGAACGAAAATTTAACGGTTAATATTAATATTAGCAATAAGTAATTTCTGTGTATTATTTTGCTGTTGAATTTTTAATAAATGTATTCATGCTTTTGACGCATAACTGAGTTTTCAATATTTACAATCCGGTAAAATTTCATTACGGGATAGTAGCACGTAATGAAATATTACGTGCGCCTATCCTGTAAAAGTCTATTTTCCGGATTGAAATCAGGTACGTAAAGGTATGTTCTATGATGCAGTATGAAATAAAAAGAATTATTGCATTTAATATTTGCCTTTTGTACATGATATCATCACAACAATTGTTCGAAATGTCTTCCTCCAACCTGAATACACCGATTTAAATGTCGCATCACATGATTTCGGCGGACTTGACTAAAAATTTGATCCTCGTCTTGAATGATCTTAAATGCTGCTGTAAATCGTCCGATTGAGTCTTGCTCTGTTTCGACTTGAGTTCCATAAACTAAAGACTTTACACAGGAAAAAATCAGCGGTTTGGGCACCGTTGGATTGCCAGAGGTGGAGCAGTTTCTTGGCCTCCTAGGTCACCCGATTTTCAAGTTTTTCACTTCAAACCCCTCGGAGGGGTGAGCTCCAACCCTCGAATCTCAAATGGGATGAGGGGTCAAGTGATACATCATTTTGAAGGTAATCGAAATCTCTTACCAACGCTTCGTTGTTTCTGGAATTCAATAATAATAATAATAATAATAATAAATTTATTAAATCCTTTTCGACCATAAAAAATGATATAGGATACGTCAGACAACAAGTAATGCACATACATTCAATACATACAGATACATGAAAATATAACAGTACTACAAAATGAATATATAAATTCTTATCATTGATTAAATACATGGAAATATAACAGTATCAAAAAATAAATATATAAATTGATTGAAATACATAAAAATATAACAGTACCACAAAATGATTATATAAATACATATCATTGATTAAAATACTCATCATTATTGTAAAAACAACCGTTAATCAAGAATTCTTTGAGTTCAATTTTGAAAATGATTTCCCTGTTTATGTTTTTTATATCGGCAGGTAAGTGATTATAAAATTTTGTCCCCTTATAAGATGGACAGTTTTCATACAGACATGTTGGGTGTTTCTGGAGCCTTATTAATTCACCATGCCTGGTAGGATATGCATGAAAGTCACAGTTACGATTGTAATTCTGTATTTGTTTTTTGAAAAGCAGAATACATTTGTAGATATAGATACAAGGTACGCACATGACTTTATTTTCAATAAAGTATTGTCTACAAGATTCTCTGTATTCTATTCTATATATTAGCCGCATAACCCGCTTTTGCGAGACAAATATTTTATTCAGTTTTGTGGAGCAACCCCAAATGGCAATATTATAAGAAATATGGGAATATACAACAGCAAAGTAAACGTTCAAAAGTTGTGCTTTATTGAAATTGGACTTTAATTGTCTAATCGCGTAGTACCCACTGTTAACTTTCTTATTGACATGATTAATACCTGACTCCCAGGTCATGTTACCATCGATACAAGTACCGAGAAATTTGGTGTTATCTGACGATTTAATTATTTCATCACCCACCCTAATATGAAAGTTATTAATTTTCCTATTTGTCTTGGAATAAAACTGCATCAGAACAGTTTTCTTCACATTTACTACCAAAGAATTCTTACAACACCAATTTGTAAATTCGAAACTCAGGATATTCAATTTTTCTTCAAGTTCCTCTGGTGTATCAGCATTCGCTGCGATCGTTGTATCGTCTGCATACAAAACTATATGATCTGTGCTTAAATGATTGGGCATATCATTGATAAAAAGAAGAAAAATGAGAGGACCCAATATAGAACCTTGGGGAACCCCAAGATCAATATCATACTGCTGCGACTGAAAATTGTCAACTCTAACATGCATCTTCCTCAGCCAAGCCAAGTGAATCAAGTTTTTTGCATACAATATCGGCTTCAATAATACAATGTGTAATGCAGTAGTTCTCGAGAAAACACGTTTATGAAAATAATCGGCTAGTGACGGAAAGTGACGATTTCTTCCCTTCCATCACTATTTCTCATTTCTTAGTTAGAACGATGTTCATCCAAGAAGTGCCTTATGTATTTTTTTTTCAAGTCCTGTCCTGTCTAACATTACATGAAGAATCATTTATTTTAATGTTAGTTCCTTGATCTCTCAGTGAAATGCATACCTTGTTTCGTTTTCATTGAGCAACTCTGTATAGCTAGGTTGATAAAAAGTGTCAAATCAGCAGAGAACATTTCAGAGAGAAAACATTTTCCAATTTTGTGTTGGGAGACAGGGCAGATTCGTTCCCGAAACGTTCACGAATAAAATATACTACTTCAGTTTCATTTGTATTCGAATGTAGCTCATGGGCTATCTGGAAAAGTGAGCACTGAACATATTCATTACTCAAATTAGTGAATCCATAACCATCGATCACAGGAAAACTGTGATAATCCGAACTGCGTTGTACCGAATCCAGAGAGATATATTTCACCTCGATAATCAGCATGCACAGAGGAAAATGTGCCCCGGAAACATTCCATGCTGTAGAAGAAACACAATTGAAAAGTGAATTACGATACGGAAGGAGCGAGCATCCTTTCGGTTCCTTTGTTCATGCACAAGTATTGCAGAATTCATGTCAAAGGATTTTCTATGAAGGGCCTGAGAGAGTTTTGGATCTCGTCTGGAAGTTTCTGATATTCAGTCCTAATGAGAATCAAGTATAATGATGATTCAAACTGGGATATCGGAATCCAAATTATTAATTGAAACTGAATGAATAGAAATTCAAGCATGCACCCTCAACTGCCATGATGACATAAAATAGATGAAGTGTTATTGTTCTCAAATCAAATAATGTCGTTTCTAAATACTGTCTGTAAGTTTTTCGAGGAGGTGGTACATGTTAGTTACTGTATATAGTTTTGTTTTTTATTCTGTTTTATTCTACTATATACTATATACTACTATTCTGTTCAGTAAATATAGTTACGATTATTATTATATTATTTTTTAGTGTACAGCTTCGTTAGATTAATATTTTACTATTATTGTTTATTCAAGAGTTATGAATATGATGTGAATATTGAAAGATAATCTTTCTCTTTTTTCTCTGAAATAAACACTCTATCTCTCTATCTTTATATATTGTATTTATATATATATATATATATATATATATATTGTATTGTAAATGTTTATTCAATCACTATTATATTGTATTCCTGTATTCGTTGCCATACATACGAATAAACGTTATTATTATCATTATTATAATTATTCAAGTCGGTTAAATTCGCAAATCGCCCCTTTTCGAATTTATTATTCTTCCTCATTCGATGGAAAAATCCAGTGGATCTGCTAGCTCTATTTCAGACACAGCAGAACCAATTATTTTCTCAATTTGAATTTCACCATAATTCATCTTAACACTAATATATTGATACAAACTCAAAATGTTACTCTCCATTTAAAGTTTGTGGACAATTTTATTCTGTTCATAATTTATTTTTAATTCATCACCAATGGATCTGCTAGTTTTATGTGAAATAGAAATTTATAGAGATTGGCGGTATTTTCCTCCAAATGACATTTTTGGAATTGTGTTGGTAAATTAGCAATAAAAAAAAAGGTTGACATAAATTTAACATCAAATGAGGAGCAATAAATTTGCGAATGTAAAATGTAGTAATAAATCATTCTACTATTGCGACTTCAAAATAAGCAATTAGTTCAGATAGGTTTATTGGGGTACAATAATTATATGAGCCAAAACCATGTGATCTAGCGTCTTCACTCCAGGAGTCATACGGGAAACATCGAAAATTTTTGTTGAGCTGGTCTTCACTTCGTTATAAAATGGACTGTATACTTTTTCGTTTTACTTTTATTTTAAAACATTTTGACATTTTTTTTGAACAAGCCTTACGCATTCATTTTTCTCTTAAAAGTTACAGAATATATAAAAAATATGAAACATAAAAATAGTTTTTTGACAGACAGATGACAGCACGAAAAATGTCAACATCAAGACACAGGACCAAAGTCACTGTCAAAATGCATTGTCAATTCGTCGTGTGCAGTTCTACCAACCGTCGCGTGCACTTATAACAATCAGTCCCAAACAATTTTTATTCGTAAATTCTTACTTCTAGGGAGACAATAAACTATTATGGCATGTGAACAGCTGTATGAGTTCAATTACATTCCAGGTAGTAAAATGGTGAACAAAATACTAATTTCCACTGTGTCCATGAAGATCTCTATTGCATTCGATAAATTTTCATACGTTCTGACTGGTGAAGTCATCTGAGGAGAATGAAATTGCTGATATATGTATATATCGTAGCCGGAATAATGGAAAAAGCAGTTAATCCCACGGGATACCGTTCGGCCAACATATGAACGAAATAACATCTCGACTATCGATTTTATCTGAATTTCCGTTGATTCACGTATTTCTTTCTGATATAATCCTGATTACTGAATATTTCCTATATGTACCTACTGTTAAGTAATTATAGTAGAATATGTCTAGATTTCCATTTACATTACTTTGAACTTGAAAGGAACAGCTTACTGTATAAGGTTTGTATTAGATGAGAAACTAGGTGAAATAGAATGTCTACGGTTTTATATGGTCGTCAAAGATTTTTTCCATCTTATTACCTATTCAATATACAGTGTCGCCCAACAAAAACTTGTCATTGAATTCACTCAAAAAATCAGAATTCTCCTCCAAAGTGGTGAAACACGTCATGATGAAGCGACAGTCATTACAAAACATAATCTTCAAATGCTCTGAAGAAAAAGTAGAAACGATTTTTCAGAGTTCCGTTGTCCGTTCAGATATCTCCGGAAGTATTTCGAATTTATTTAACTTCATATTGTTGATCTGCCACTGCTTTGTCCTCATTTGCCCCACCTATATCTCTTAAGGTTACCGAGATCCCCAGCTGTAACACCCTGTATAGTAAAGGCACGACATCTTTGGAAAAATTCCAAGGTCGGAGAAGAATAACAAAGGACCTAACAAGATTTGGTCATTCTTTCCGGAAATTGGTGCGAATAGGATTGTTGAGCTTTCAGTTGCTGTTGATTTCCCACAACGGATTTCTCTAAGGGGACGGATCCCGGATATCTCAGCTCCCCCTTGGATGAAAAAGTGATTAGAGTTGTTTGTTTCTCGTGCCAACAATGTTCTTCAATGTGGCGCATTCTGTATTGGATTGGGCAAGAGGTCTTCGTAACGATGTCGAATAAAAGATAATGGTATTGTATAGGGCTTTCGTTGACCATAGGGTTAAGGCAACCATGTTTGCATTTGTGGTAGTCATAGAAGTTGGTAAAGTACGATATGGTAATTTCCGGTCAAACAGGAAGTATATTATTCACAAAAAAAATGTACATCAGATGCATTTCGTTCCATTGCACTTACTTGCAAATTTTCATAAATATCGGTCTTTTCGTTCAAAAGATATTCACTTGGTTCCATACTTTATCACAACCCTGTATGTATTTCGTTTGTATCAGTAGAAGTCAAAACAAGGGAAATGATGCTCACCTACTACTATTCCAGTTCAAATGATTAGATTAATGATTAGATCATTCGAATGCAATATTCATTTCATACCGCAAACAGATGATATCATTTAATTATGTTTACACGTGTGGCAGTACTGCAATTTGTTGTAATACAATATGTTAATCGCAGTTTATTGACTAACTCTTAGTCAATAAACTGTCGTACCTGGAATTACCGAAATTGTGTTTGGTTGGGGTGAATTAGTTTCACTTTCCACTTCTGTGAATTCGTGTGAAAAGTACATTATGGTTAAATTCGTTCAATTCAAATTCCAACACCTTCCTTCTCTCCCAAAATTCCACCGCTGGCTAACACGATGTTCCTCGAACATTATAGGTTTCCCTTTCGTGTTGTCCACAGATAAAAAAGAAAAATGTTTTTCTTCTAATAATGAACCCCATTAATAAACGATTTCTGGTTTTTCACTCTGACAAATGATCAAACAGTTCATGATGTATCATTCAGAAATATATCATTCGTATTGCATCTAGATATATCATTTTTTTTTCAATTCAAATTTGAAACACAATTGACAAAACTGTCCGTCGTTATATCAGGTGTGGAAATTTCGTGACCGTCACTAATTGTTTTGGTGAAGACTAAATGTATTTTATTAATAGAAGCCGAAGCATATGAAGTGGTATATAATACTTTCTTTACAGCCATTGAAGAGCCGTACTAGGATATGTTTGCCTTCTGTCACTTATGTTTTAATAAACTTACTATCTCCAGTGCAAATACCGACATGATATAATTTTTCGTTGTTCACAAAATTATCTAATGCAAAAAGATAGTACTACATATTTTTTGTTGCTTTTCTGAATAAAGGACGTGCTCTCGAAAGAAGTGCTAACAAAAGTTATATTCAAGATTTCATCAACATCTTCCAACTTTCTTTTCTTCTATTACATCTACCTGAGAATGGGTGCTGAAACATAGAAACTGGTAATCTCTGAAGTGGACATGTTGCACTTTATGACATTAGCCTCCATATTCTAAATGCAAAGTCTCGTTGACATTGCTGATGATTAAACATCATCAAGTGCGAATTAGTATGTCTGAGACAGAATTTCATTAGTTATGCAGACTCCGCCATGACTGGTAGTTGAAAGTTGGTAATTTATGATGGGGTATGACGAGAGTTGTTAATTACGTTGAACTCCGAAATGCCTGAATTAAACTATCAAAACTCATCAGCTCCACTGTGTTTGTTCTAGACGGTATTTCTTTCAATTGAATGAAGTAATTGCTCAGCTAGAATACAGAGCCATGTTCTAATTATTCAAGTCGACAGCATTCATACAGAGTCAAAGGAAGACATATTATATTTCGTGCATAATTTTTTTTTAATAATTGTAGCAAAGCGTTTCCGACTGTTAGGTCATCATCAGTGCGTACTCGTCAACTGTACAAGAATCATAAAAGACATCAAAAATCCAGACGAACATTATAAATGGTTACGTGACAAACATATTAAAAAAATTTCCAGTACATAAAAATCCTGCCTTGTCTAGGATTGTTATGGATTACATCATCAGTTTTCAAAATGATTCACTGTGATTTACAGTGATAATTTAATCTATAATTATCCCAGAATAGGCAGGATTTTATGTACTGATGTATTTTAATTTTTTTGTCACGTAACTATTTATAATGTTCGTCTGGATTTTTGATGTCTTTTATGATTCTTGTATACTTGTACACTTTGTACACACAAATTCAATTCTCAAGGGAATATCATGAATATTTCCCTCGTAAATTCTATCCCAATTTCTTTTGATATCATTGGTTCACCTTTGCCGTATTTAAGTCGAGCCGGTATTCAATTCAATTTTTTTTTTTAATCTCCATTGCCTCTTCGATGCATCATTAAGGAATACGCGCTTTTCCGTCGATCTCACCAATCGCTTCCAATTCCTATTAGAAGGGAACTTTCCTTTGATGATTCAGTGCACTTTGAGAAACATTTCCAAGTCGTTTTTGAATAAAATCAATACGACTACACCAAAGGCGAATATATCAAGCAAGCATTGATAAACGTCGAAGAAATAAATGAAAAACTCAGTAGGCAAGCGAAAAATGATTGGATTCAAAGCCGGAACGTTTTCGGATTATTTTTTCTTCGTAAGGAGATGATTTCTGTCGAAAAATTGGCGTATTTTCATTCTTTGTACGACTGGTTTTTCGTCAGTTTTGAAAACAACAAATATAATTTAATTTTTGCAGAAAACAACACAGTACAACAGTGTATGACAACATCAAACTTCTCGAACATAATCTTCTAAATTTTGATCAACTCCACCATATTATGTCGATATTATGTCAAACAGTCAATAGTCATATAAACATTTCGTTTCGAATTTCGAAATCATTTTCTAATGTATTAGAATGGTATAGATGAAAATGTAAAAATATTAATAAAAAAATATCGTTGTAGCTATTTAAGTGGAAAAAATTAATTTCATAATCCAGAGATAAGTTGTCCTGAACGATTTTCACTAAAATATGAAGAATATGTCACGATTTGGTAATAGGGTCTCCCCGATCACTCAAACTAATGTAACATCTAAAATATAAAAATTTCATCAATGTCAGTAGATGAAAATATTTCCATAATATATGTATGTATTTCATTACCTTGTATGAGTAGTTTCACGAAAATAACATGGATGGACAGATTTCCCATTGTTGATCACAAGTATGTTTCTTACAAATCAATATCATTAATTGAAACGTAAAATTTCCTCACCCTTACGTGAAGAAGTGAAAAATTTAGTAGTACAGAAACGGGAATGATCATATTCAAATCCTGAACGTTCTCGAAATATTTTCCATTATACGGAGGAAAATTCCAAGAGATGATTGATATTCAATATGATATTCAATAACATCTGTTCACCGAGAAAATCACATATCGATTACGTTTTAGACTGGAAAAAGCCAAAGACAGGATTCAAATGAGTTTTCAGCAGGCTGAGCTGAAAATGTTTCACTATTAAAATTGAAATGAGTATGAAAATTAATTAAATATTGAAGCCAAAATGAATGACAAGTAATAATCTAAACTATGGATTTTTTTTTGTATTACTGTCTTGCTTCCACACCAGTGAAAATGTTTATCTGAATTGGATTTTTTTCCAAAGGCCAGTTACTTTCTCAACCAAACTCTGGGATCTTACCATATTCATAATGTTACAGTCAATAAAACTCTACAAAACTACTGAAACTGATACAAATCAAAAGTACCTACGCTATATTCTCAACGAATTTTTCGTTGACTCACTCAACTCAATAATTTTTACGTTCAAGTGATAAAACTAATGGGTACTATAGGAAAAAAATAATGCTTCAATACCAGGAATATTTCGTTAAAATTACACCCTCATGTTCTACGAGCTAAACTTGTTTTTTTTTGATCTTATATTCAATGTATTTCAATGAATTGTCTATATGTTTACCTGTCTGATACGAGAATCACCATGTATGTAGTGAATGAAACATGAAGGGCACGAGCACGTTTGAATTTTGAAACCTCTATTCAACTAATTTATCGGGTGCGGGTTGAAGGAGATGAAAATGCGTTTCTGCTACGTACGCCTAGGGGTGAAAAATACCAAATTTTAGTAGCATTAGATGTGCAAGTGTATACTCTTTCACCTTCCGATCGTAATTGCTGATATTTTAATTTGAACTTGAAAAACAGTGAAAAAGGAGGAGGAAAATCCTCGAAGATATTAAATCCACATTGGCATCTTCAGCATTATTGAGAAAATTAAAATTCATCTCTTTCCATACGGAAGGCACTAGAAAAAACTAGTTCGGTTAGTCAAAATGACCTAAATATTCATTCTCCTAATTGTATTTGCGTGCAGAAAAGAATCACTTCGCGCACTTGTTAGGAGTCATACTGTTCTATACACGTATTGTATCCATTACAAGACTCACCAAGTACATCCTCAACGAAACATAAAAGACACGGGTTTGAACTTCGAATCCTCTATTTTTCTGGAATAATTATAGGAGCTTTGCTGCGTCCGTATATCCATACATCGTGTGCGGGTGAAAGGGGATGATAATGTTTTCTTGCTTCGCACGCCTCGGGGTGATGAATATCGGACAGTGGCGTGCAGTGCTACTCGCGTGTGGGTAGGCGAAAATCGAAAAAAGTGAAAATCACTCACCATCATCCGAAATTTCCTCTCGTCCGGAAATGTCACTATAATAGTCAATAATTTCATTGAGGGGGCTCGAAACTAAATTTGTGAAAACAGTCCAAATAATAATGGGTTCTTGAATAACAACGTCGAGTTAACAATCACACACATGAGGTCTAGAGTGCTTCTCGAAAGTCCTCTCCCCCCCCTTTTATCTTTGGAACGATTATACATAAACAAGTGAAATTTGGGAACTGAATATTAAAGGATGTAAAATTCCAAACTAGTGATGATACTAATTTTGTTAGTGTTTATGGCAGTTTTGGCACCTCGATTTTAAAAAAGCAAATCTGTGATGGATCAAATTAGTTAATACTAAGTTTCCAAATTGAACCTCCGCCTCTGGATAGTTGTCAAATAAGCCTATTCAGTTATATTCAGTTTCCAAATTTCACTTGTTCATGGATAATCGTTCCTCGTTCCAAAGATAACAGAGGGGGAAGAGACTTTTGAGAAGCACTGTATGTGTAACTATACTATCTAAAATAGTAAAAATAAATCGCGATGCCCAATCCCGATTCGAAAAAATTCTAATTAGCGCACTTAATTATTCTTAATTACTCGTCTCATCGGTCGATTCAAGTCGGAAGCAATGCTTTTTCGCTCCATAGGAATTTCTATTATAGGGTGAGTCAAAAATGTGTACCGAGCTTTCTGGGGGTGATGAACTTCCATATTTCTGATATTGTTATAAAGGGTGTTTTCAGAGGGTGAGTCATGATTTTATGTAGAAAACTTTTTTCCCTGTATTATTTTCGGTGAAAAAACAGGAGCATTCGATGGAGCGAAGAAAATTATATGAAAAAGGTACTCTTATTCAAATACAAAAAATTGAGCCGTTCATGAGATATTTGAGTTTTTGTAGTTACATGATATCAGCAGATTGATTTTATTCATCGCGAGATTCATCGGTATAACGATAATTCAGCAGCATTTGCATTTCCGAAGCTTTCGCCAAGCATTAGAAGCATATCAGTTTGTTCAGAGAACGAATAACCTGCCATATTTCTTAAAATCTCAGTTGATAATCGCAGTGATAAATGACACAGAAAAACCACACGAACAAATCGACTACAACAATGTTGACTCGAATGTTGATGACATGAACGTCAAAATTGAGAACAAAATTATTCATCATGGCCTGCTAAAATATTGTTACCGATGAATCTCGCGATGAATAAAATCAATCTGCTGATATCATGTAACTACAAAAACTCAAATATCTCACGAACGGCTCAATTTTTTGTATTTGAATAAGAGTACTTTTTTTATGTAATTTTCTCCGCTCCATCGAATGCTCCTGTTTTTTCACCGAAAATAATACAGGGGAAAAAAGTTTTCTACAAAAAATCACCCTTTATAACACCTTTATAACACCCTTTATAACAATATCAGAAATGTGGAAGTGTGACGAAAAAATGTATTTTGACAACATACATTCATGCACAAAATTTCAATCAGGTGGCTTTAATCGTTCAGAAGTTATACGGAGAAATTATTTTAATTTCATCAACTTTGGAAGGATATATCTCCCTTAATATGCATTTTGGACCATGAGTTTAATCATCAAACTACACTTATTTTTCAATGTTCTATCACCCCCAGAAAGCTCGGTACACATTTTTAACTCACCCTGTATATACTATCGCTGTGGGTGGTTTGATATTTTTTTTATGGATTTTATTGTGAGAGGACTCAGACAGTATGGTAGATCAATTTTCATGGAAAAATTCACATGCTTCTATTGCATGCACTCCACTGTTACCGGAGATTGTACCGGGAGATTGTCTGGAATTTTGTTTTGTTTTCTTATTTCGGCGTAAGCGAATTTTTTATCTGAATAAGCCGTAAGATGATCTATCTGCCAACCAAAACCGCACTCAACTCAAATAACAGTAGGGGGTAGTTATCCTCGTTTATCGTGTCGTTGAATACTTTTTCTTGCTGTGAAATATCACATCTTCACAGATAATGTGGTTCATGCATGGGGAAAATTAGACAACATGAAGATAATATACAGGGTGTCCCGAAAATAATGTGCAATACTCCAGATAGAATTTTGAAATTCACAGGTTTCGATTAGTGAGCGCTTTCTTTGGACCTATTTTTTTATTTTTTCTACAACCATCTGTTTGGCCGGAACGAGCGAAGATAGGATCACTATTTTTATAATTTATCTAATTCTGAACTAACTGTGTTTTATTCTTGCATTTGACCATAACGAAATCTTATATCTCATGAATAAAACTAAAATTATTCTCCTAAAATACATAAATACAAATATACATAAGTTAATTTTCAGCTTTTAATGGGATTTTCTCTCCTCGTTTCTAAAAAATAAAGTAGAAGTTAATCAAAATTATTGCATTATATTTGTAGTAAGGACAGATTTAGGATCTGTCCCAAAATGTCACTGCGCTTGAAATTAAACCTTTAGATACCTAAAAGAGAAATTCTCTATTGGTCAGTGTCACCTTGTTTTTGAAAAAATTTGGAAATACAAATATATTTAGTAAGAATAAAACCTTTACTTATCTTGGTGGACGTTTCGGGAACGAATCTGCTCCCGTTCTCAACACAATTGAAATATTTTTCTCTTCGTAAAATTTTTCAATGTTTTCGATTTTGACACTGAAAAGTGACAATTTGGCAGGCCTCTATCAGTAAGGATGAAAGAGCATAAGAACAATATAAAGAGAAGATATACTGACAAATCAAAATTAGCTGAGCATATCCTTACTGAAAATGGACAACATATGGCCGATTGGGGTAATATTAGGATCATAGGAAATGAAGACAACAACCAAAAACGGAAAATCAAAGAGTCTGCTTGCATTCTCCTGAACGGAGACAATAATATTGCTTCTTGTTCAGTTGATATAGATAGAACTTGGCATCCACTTCTGAAACTTGTTGTTTTGACACTGAAAAGTGTTGGAATTGTGTTGAGAACGGGAGCAGATTCGTTCCCGAAACGTCCACCAAGATAAGTAGAGGTTTTATTCTTATTAAATATATTTGTATTTCCAAATTTTTTCAAAAACAAGGTGTCACTGACCAATAGAGAATTTCTCTTTTAGGTATCTAAAGGTTTAATTTCAAGGAGTGACATTTTGGGGCAGATCACAAAATCTGTCCTTACTACAAATGTATTGCAATAATTTTTAATAACTTCTACTCTATTTTTTAGAAACGAGGAGAGAAAATCCCATTAAAAGCTGAAAAATGAATGTACCACCTCCTCGAAGAACTTACAGACAGTATACATAAGTTAATTTTCAGAATGATTTTGCATAGACGACTTGATCAGTAGATTAGATCGGTATTTATTAGAGAACAAAAAAAAACACACAAAAGCATCTACGAGTTTGAGCCACTAATAATTCTTCGAAATTACGCTCTTCTGTGTTGAGAGCAGCAATTTTGGAAAAAAAAAATTGGCTCTACTTTCTTGTTCCACAAACTACATCGTCAGGATCGAGACCTCAATAGAATCATCAACACTAACATCATTCATTGGTATAGCTGCTTAGTGAAGTCTTTCCTGTTGCTTGAAACCTCCAAACTTTCAGCAAGAATTAATTTTTTTTCCTTCTCACCCAACATTCGAAAGACCCTCTGCTTCTACAGTCACCCCAATTTAATTGAGAGGTCACCTGAATTTTGTCGTTTTTTTTTTGAACGTGTCAATGCTATATCCATTCCTATGAACTTCTTAATGATATGGATGGAGGTTCTTGAACGCATTTACGATTGGCTCAAAATGTGAGATGGTTGAAAAAACACAATTTTGTCCTCTCCTATACAATCTGTAAAGCTCCATAGAGCTTCACAGAGTGAAACTTCACGCGGATGCATTCTCTTGCAACAACTATTGGCACATGTTTTTTTTTTCGAGATAAATCTAATGGAGGGTAGATAATAGAGACATGCAGTATAACCGCATCCTATCAAATCCATTCCAATTTAATTCCACTGCAGTATTGTCAGTTCGAATCCGCAATTAGAGAGAGAATCGTTTATCTAGAAAACGGCTGATAGTAAAGTTCAATCGTCTATTTGTTTTCGATTGACTGGTCGTGAACGTTTCGAATCTTTCACCGCCTCCATCGGCGAAATAACGATTGCAACTTTTATTAACGGCTCTAGTTCCCAGCAACTTTTAATGAAAGTATATCTTGTGCCACGTATAGTAGTGGCCACGATAAACGGCAGAACACAGACTCCGATGTCACATTGGAACATGAAACAGGTTGGTAGGTATAGTAGTGGACATGATAACCTGCACATAAAAATCACAAAGAAAAAAAGTGTCGATAAAAATGTATGAAACGCGTGCTAGTACTTAGTGAAAAATAAAAATGAGTGTTTTAGTGAATAATAACTGTGCCCAAAGGGTAAAGCATTATGGTCCGGTAAATAATGTGGAAATTAGTATCAACCTGTATCCTACCTGTCAACTAGGTAGATACTTGACATCGAAATGTGATTAACGTGAATAATTGAAAAAAATAATACGACTAATTTATTCATGTCTCAAGGTTACACAGAATGATATAAGGTAAGGAGGTAAGACATGTCAGGAGTGCAGCTGACAAAAATACATGATGATATTCATTAGTGCAGTATGTAAAACATTGACTTAGCATATTGACATTGTGTACACGCACTTTCAGAAGAATTTTGGTGTTTAGGAACACAAATTATTCTCCTAATACATCAATGAACAAATATACATAAGTTAATTTTTGCATAGAGAACAAAACAAAGCACACAAAAGCATCTACGAATTTGAGCCACTAATAATTACGCTCTTCTGTGTTGAGAGCAGCAATTTTGGAAAGAAAAATTGGCTCTTCTCCTGGAACGAGAAGACGTATTTCAAAATGCAAAAACCCCACTCGATGAGGCATACTATTTTGACCAGACCACAACTTTGCAGATTTATACCGTCTTCTCACTCAGACCTCCTAAATCATCCAATGAGTAAATGGATGGTATATGGATGATAATAGGAAAAAATAATAGTCTACTTGCCCATAAGTTACTTGTGAATACGTCTGTCAGCAATTCTATAGCCCCAGTCAATGGGAACAATAGGAAATGCCATTGTGTTGGAAGTATCCACTTCAGCGAACTGAATGAACGATCTCTGGCAAATCTGGAAATTGTGCGTGAGCGTATGTTTTGCGAATATTACCGCCTCAGTAAATTCATTTCGAAGCTCGACATTCCGTGATATAGCCACGTGCATTCGTTTCAAGCCTCGGGGGTGGTTTCGAATGAGGGTTCGTTCGATGAAAGCTCGTTTTATTTTCATAAACGAAATGAAACTGAATTTTGTGAAACTGAACTGTGTTTTGTGAAAGTTGATTGTCAAGCGCAATGATGCCAAAATTTATTAAAATCTGTATACATCGATATACACCACCTCCTCGGATAACCTAAAGACAGTATTCAGAATATTTATACTTCAATATTGGGAAGGAATGGAAATAACGTTGTATCTCTAACTTCGTAAATGAATTTTGAAATAGAGAGCGACTTCATTTACGTAGTTTCGACTGAATTTTTGATGGTGCTATTCTAATTTGCATTTCAATCTTAGTTTGGCAAATCATTCGAAAAATCTTATATTATTATTAACAAGACACAGCAATGTGAGCGTGGAAAAGTAGGAATCAATTCGGAATAGAGAACCAGCCGTTTTCCTGCTCTACTCGGTTGCTGTTAAATAAAACATTCCTGAAAAATTCAGCGAAGTACAGCTGTAAAAAGCCCAGTATCTGGAACATCCAATGAATATTCAGCCGCAAGTTTACTCTTCCCGTTAGGCTGAAGTTGGAATCAAGTTCATGTATTACGAAAGAGATGTGTATACAGTGAGTCCAAAAGTGCAAAAGGTTTTAGAAATATTTTTACAACAATATTTTTTACCCCATAAATAGTCTAAAAGTAGGCTATTCTGGTGATCGTGAGAAGTTCCGTGCTTCCATGTTGAGAGGCCAAAATCATTGGAGCAGCTCATAAATCTGTCCTTGTACAACAAATATATCGAAATAATCATTATAATTTCTATTTATATTTTTAGAAATCAGGAGGGAAAATCCCAAAGAATCTAGAGAAATGAATATACCACCTCCTCTATTAACTTACAGACAGATTCAATAATTTCACCAAAAAATATATAATTTGCGTCTGTACATGCTTCTTTCATTTTACCACGGAAATGTCAGTTCCTCAATAAAATTGTAATAATACTTGGAATTCACAACGTCAGACCCAATTCACAGTACTGAATTTTCTCCAAGATTGTAACTTGAATTGTTCCAATTTTGACAATTCCATATTGGAAATGAATGGATTTCAGTTGCAATATTGAACTTTGAGCATTGAAATTCATTAAAAACATGTGTTGTCTAAAACGGCAATAAATCCCAAATACCTAGGAATATTGTAAATGTCCATTAGTTCAATATAATTATAGTTATATACCTATTCTTGAATCATACGCATTGTTAGTGTCTCGAGACCTGTCCAACTTTCAGCTCTATCTATACTTCCATTCTTCGAAAAACGGCAAGGCAGTTGTGGAATTCTCTCCAACTACAACTAAAAAAAAAAAATTAAACATAATGTTATAATTTTTTTCGCCAATGTATATCCTTCCATACTACACCCGTGGTGGTATCGGGCAAATCGAAGTGCATCGGCACAGTTATTCGGAGATTTCCCCTGAGACTCGGCCGTACGCTGCTGCTCTTATCTCCCCCACCGCCCACCGAGGTTGTCAGATTTTCCCCACGGATACACCTGCACGCCGAGTTATGAAATTCCCTCAGATTTTCGGATTTATAGGTGGTATTAAAGGCTGTACAGAGATGTCGGGAGTGAGAAGATTACTTTTTCATTCGAGCAAGGCGACTATCAAAAAGTATGAATCTGCATTTCATTATTGAAGAGCTTGAAGTTAAGTACCAATTTACCAAAATACCGTTCCCAACACAAGAAATGTATCGCTCTCAATTTGACTTTCAATGTGGAACTTTTATTATATCGCCTTGAATTTTTATCAAATTTTATCATTAAATCTATCGAATATCGCGTTACAGCCGGCTTGGAGAAGGGATAAAGGCCAATAGGGCGGCGCCCATGGCTCGCATCAGCTAACCGTGTAGCATTTATATTCTCTTTCATTCGTGCCAGTGCTCCGCCGTGTTTTAATCAGTGTATCGATATCAATGTTGTTATTTGACAGCACAAATCTACATTTACAGTTCGAGATTGAAATTTATAGTTGGATATCTTGTCTACTATTGATTTTACATCATCATTGTCATTTTACAATTATCAAGAAACGCGATTCGAATACCCTGAATCGAATTATTTTCCGAAAGTTTCCAGTTGAATGCCGACGACCCAAAAAAAAATCATCGTGGTTTTATGAAACCACACAATGTTTTTTTTAAGGATATGACCGATTCAACTCGAAAGATAGAACGAAATTCGCACAGGATGTAAAATGAATTTGAAAAAAAAATCTTGTGATTGAAACTCAGTCACATTACGATACATTGGGACTGCATATCGAGATCTTTTTGTAATTTTTCCTGATATGTCATTGTAACAAAATGATGACTTTTCCTGGGGTCATGCATTTTTTTATGCATTCAAGGATTCCACTAATATTCAATATTGAAAAGAATTCTGCAATTCGATGGTCGATGGAAGATAATAATGAGTTGCAACAATACGGGATCATTTTGCACTATTTTTCCATGTAAATATCCATAAAAAAAGTTGAGGGCCAAATTTGCCATTATATCACTATTGAAAGTTATTCGCTGTAGACGTCTAAGCACAAGTGGAGATTGTTAAATGAAAAAAACTTGAGAAAGCGCCAAACATCCATGAAACGTGTGGATGATTTCAAGTTGATCCAAAAATGATCAAAATCTCTAAGTTGTACTTTTGAATCAAAGCACCGCTCATGGCGACGACCATTTTCCTTGCGAGAAGCGTAAGCGTGTGTTTTTTCTGTTTATCAGAACGGGACGTCGCGGTTTTTGAAAGTAATATTTTTTTTCTTGCAGAACAGGACAATATTCCGATATTTTTGTTGTTCCAGATGTTGCTGTGGCCGAACTTTTGAACAACACAAGTACCTGAATGACACGAAACCCCCTCTGCCCGGCGAACTGTGGTATCCAAGCAAATGCACGGTGACCAGTCCGACGGACGCCTATGGAATTTTGGAATTCCAAGGCGGTCCGCATCCCTCCAAAGCGCAGGTTAGCATTCCATCGAAAGTGAAAAAGGTTTTTTCTTTCCAGAAATCGATGAGACCCCGTTTCATTTCTTAAAAACCTCGGTAACCTAAGTATACCATACTCTGAGAAGAAAATTATGTGAACTTCTTCCTGATTTTTTCAAAGGAATCTACCCTTAATTCACTTCACAATAATGAAGAAAACATCCTGTGTACAGATACGAACTACACCAATCAATAATTTTGTTAATTATTTCCCCGCTTGAGGCAGTTCCCATGCATTCAGTTTCTTCAGAAAATAATAACCATCAGCCTTCATTTTGTGCGATTCCATGATGAACCCTATAAAACTGAGGTAGGAACCTCGTTAAAGAGGTTTCATTAAAAGCTCATTAAAATTGTTCAAAGTTCCATCGTTATTTTATTTTTCACCCCTGGCAATATAATCATGACGACGAGTAACTCTATACTTTGAATACTACACTGAAAAAGTATCATGAATTGATGTATGAGTTTCATCTACAGTGTGTTTCATGATAACAATTACTCTTTTATGTCGCCACCAGTTTCAATTTTTCAATGAATTTCCATGATATACAGGGTGGCTGTAGCATTTCAGGACACATGTTTATTGGAAGAAAAAGTCTTATTTTGGATCTCAACAATACGTCCTTGAAATATTTACATCGACTTTTGAATCATCCTGTGTATCTGCCTCGTTGCTATCCCATCAATTTGTGTTCGAAATGTCGATTCAACACGACTAATTGATATTCCAGTTTTCCTTCAATTAGAAAGAGCGGAAATCCTTCCTGCACGTTCGCAAGGTGTATAGGGACAAATTAAAATAATCGGATCGAGCTTGATTTGATTACTTTTCCCGGTGCCAAGTGCCTCTCGTTCAGCAAGAGCTCAAAACATATTTCACCGGGATTTGCAAACACGTACAGGCTGACTAAGATCTCTTTTTTCATCGCAACGTCGAAACCGTCACGTCCAAAACGAAAAAACAAACTACTTGTACATGAATGATCATGGTAATCCATCAATTCATCGTATCGTTCATCTGTGTATACAGTGTGTCCAGAATGGAGGGGGTACACACCTGTCGAAATTCCAACTGAAGCTGCATTTTTAATGATGTTTTCATGTATCAACAACTAATAACGGCATCATTCGTTCTGAAGTTCAGTTCATATAATTTATTCTCGAACTCAAGTTATAGAATACTAAAATGTCCATTGACTATTATTATAGCCACATGGAAAATTTCATATATTTTCAAGTTTATTACAATTTATCACAATTAGAAATTGCACAATGATACTAACTTGTTTTCAAACTCAGCAATATTGCAAAGTCACAGATATTGTTGGAGATGTAGTATAGTGGGATTCAGCACAATTTGGTATTTTGTCAATAGTTTTATGATACATCAACCAGAATTCCTCTGTCTACCAAATTGTCACTTTTCAGTGTCAAAATCGAAAACATTGAAAAATTTTACGAAGAGAAAAATATTTTAATGTGTTGAGAACGGGAGCAGATTCGTTCCCGAAACGTCCACAAAGAAAAGTAGAGGTTTTATTCTTATTAAATATATTTGTATTTCCAAAAACTTTTTCTAAAACAAGGTGTCACTGACCAATAGATAATTTCTCTTTTAGGTATCTAAGGGTTTGATTTCGGGCGCAGTGACATTTTGGGACAGATCCTAAATCTGTCCTTACTACAAATATATTGCAATAATTTTCAAAAACTTCTACTCTATTTTTTAGAAACGAGGAGGGAAAATCCCATGAAAAGCTGAAAAATGAATGTTCCACCTCATCGAAGAACTAACTCACAGACAGTATGTAATGATATAGATTGGAGAAAATATTGAAATCGCTAATATGAATAAGTATCTTATATCGAAATAGATCATTTCTTTGAGAGAAGTATTCGGTTTTGTATTATATTCTAGAAAACTATTCAATGATAAAACAATCTTCTCCGAATGTTTGGTAATGTATTTGCTCGTCCAAGCACAAAACATCACTGAAGATAAATGGAAAAAATGTATTCAGGTATTCGAGAATGTGACAGACATACTGGGTGGCCCAATGAGAACGAAACATGGCCGATTTGACATAGTTATCGTTCTCAGAAAAAAAACGCTCGAACCGGTCGATTTTTATTTCGAGGGGGAAATATTTTACGCATGTTTTCAACATTTTCACTTCAAACCCCTCGGAGGGGTGAGCTCCAACCCTTGAATCTCAAATGGGATAAGGGGTCAAGTGATACATCATTTTGAAGTTAATCGAAATCTCTTCCCAACGATCACTATTTCTCATTTTGTAGTTAGAACGATGTTCATCTGAGAAGTGCCTTATGTGTTTTTTTTTCAAATCCTGTGCTATCCAACATTACATAAAGAATCATTTATTTTAATGTCATAGTTCCTTGATCTTTCAGTAAAATGCATACCTTGTTTCGTTTTCATTTGGCCACCCTGTATATAATTTATGTGGATGTCTCCGTAAATAAGGAATGTTCTCATGAATTTTGATTGGTTACTCTAGCAGTTGCGTTGACGTCACTGAATGTGTTGATTTCCGGATGCTATCAAAATCGCAAATTTCAATAATCATTCAAAGAACAACAAAGAACTGCTTAAAGAAAATCGGTTTGTTCCAGGAAACTAGTTTGGATGAGTACTGTCAAAGGATGAAATGATTTTTTCAATTAAACCTTTTTTATTTTCAACTATCTCGCACTTTGTTGAACAGAGTTGGAATGAGCTGCTTATACTAACGGAATTTCATAGAATATCCATATTTTTCAACTCAATGATCATATCTATTCTAACGTGTTTAAAAAAGCCCAACCATTGAGAACATCCGGTAGTGACGAATACAGCACCACTAACGAGGGACTTTTTGTCACTCTCTAGAACACTAGACAACAGATTAGATGTATTTTAGCTCGTCGAATAGCGCCGTTTTATCTGCCGCTATTTGGTCCAGAAGCTTTGTGGATTACGAGAAAAAACACTCCATTGCCACTACTTACATTGCATTGGCTCGGATTCCGCTTGTGAATGGTGAAAAATGGCTTCTCTTCGTCTTCCACGCCATATTGAATGCTGGAGATCTGAGATTTTTCGACGAGGTTATACGATCGTGATAGATTTATACACAGTGTTCATAACCCACTGCTAGTGTGTCTGGTACTACAAGATGTAGACACATTTTCGAAAAAATACAAATATTAATATTACTTGGTTCATATATATATATTAGAATTATTTGCGAAAGCATTTGCGAATTGAAACGAATTTTTGAAAAATTGAAATATTCATTATTTTTGAACGAGGCAGAGAAATATGTTATATATAATAATAATTCACATACCTCAACAACCGTTCGATTGTTCGATTGTCAAAAAACGCACTTAGGAGCGAGATTACTCCGTTACAGTGAAGAAATTATTTCTTACTATCGCAGATTCGTTTTCTACGGGTCTCAAATGTTGTGAATTTTTTCAGATTTTTGAAGATACAATTTGGATTTTGAAAGTTCCCAATATACGATAATTCGAAAAATATGTACCTTCGATTCTTGGATTTTAATGATTTTTTTTTTTATTTTTCGAAAGAATCTTCTGAAATTGCAATTGCAATCTAGATGAAAATCGAACGAGGAATCGATTGGTGGGTCGATCGAGACCGTAGGACCGACCGTTCCGAAGATAATGGCTCGTCAAAGTAGAAATAGTGCGCTTTTAGCCAAAAAACCGCTCTTAGGAGAGAGTTAGCACTTAGGAGTTTCGTTTCCTACGGATTCGAAATAGGGGTTGTGATTTATTTCTTTGTATTTTTGAAAATATAACGAGAATTTTCAAAATTACCAAGACATCAACGATTTTTTTAATTTCTCGAAAGAATCTTTTGAAATTTCATAATATGGATGAAAATCGAAGGAGATATCGACCGGTGTGACGATTGAATCCGTAGGACCGACCGTTACGGAGATATGGCGCTTCAAAGTTGAAATAGTGCATTTTTAGCAAAAAAAAACACTTAGAGCGAGATTACTCCGTTATCTCAAAGAATCAATTTTCTTCGATCGCAGATTCCTTTCCTACGGGTCCGAAAAAGGAGTTGTCATTTTTTTCAGATTTTGAAAAGAATAATTAGGAAATCCGTATTCTTCAAGACATGATAATTCGGTTGATATGTATCTTGGATTTTTAGACATAAACGAAATTTCAGATTTTTCGATAGAATCTTCTGAAAATTTGCAATCTAGATGAAAATTGAACGAACAATCCAATCATGTGCCGGAAATTTTCGTACGACTTACTGTTCCGTAGATATGGCGCGTCTAAGTTGAAATAGTGCATTTTCAACATTTCATTTCAACTTTGGAGCGAGATTATTCCGTTATCTCAAGGAATTAATTTTCTTCGATCCCAGATTCCTTCTCTACGGGTCCGAAATAGGACTTGTGATTTTTTTCAGGTTTTTAAAAGAATAATTAGGAAATCCGAATTTTGATATGTATATCTTCGATTTTCAGACATAAACGAAATTTTATATTTTTCTATAGAATCTTTTGAAAATGCGTTGCGAGAATGCGCTCTTGGCTAAAAACGCCAATCGGCGGGTAATATTCGCTATAACTTCCTGAAAAATGCGCCCTTGGAATTTTGATGCTGAATTTCGGAACACCCTGTATTGATCCATCATGTGTGAATGAAACTCTCATGGGAGATGTTCAATTCAAGAATACCAATCAGCCAAAATAACGAGTTCCCGTTCGATTTCCAATTGGGCGAACTCTATCCCGCATTTCCAGTAGCCAAGTCTCTGGCAGAATCCGGGATCTCCATCCGAAGATAACTCCCGGTGCCATTTTCCCCTTAATACTCCTGCCTCATCAATGGCAAATCCGGCAGCGCTGCCAATTCTACTACTTTTGGTAGATAACCATCAACAGATAAAAAAGTAACAATTGCAACGTCGCATTATCTCTCAATAGTAGTCCTATTATTATACAGCTTCATACAGGGTGTCCGTGAAAATGTGGAAAACCTTTCGGATACAGATAAAGCTTGGGAAATAAGATTGCAGGTTCCTATATTTTTGTCCCTGTAGGCCTTCCGTACGTAGATTTGAGCCCGTGAATGACGCCGCTGGAAATCGTTCTTTCTTGAATTACTCTCAAAATAATCAATATCATTCAATGAAAATTTGATATCAGGGACATTAGTAAGGACCCCTCAAAATACCATGAGGACCATGATTTGAATTTTTTTCTCGAGAACTGTTTATTTTATAAACAATAAACAAGATTACCTTTCAGTTCAAGGTTCAAGCTACCGAAATTCAATTTTAAATTTGAATGTTCTAGCCTTGTCCCATACAGGATGTTATTTATCATACAGTATATGTCCGTAAAGAGGGCATATAGGGAGAAAATATAGGAGCTTTTCTCATTTTTCAGATCTGAATGTCAGTACCCATGATATTTTCAATTAATGTCTTACACAAACAGTAGCGTTTGAACTTTGGTTAACACTGACTGACTAACTGACTAATCTCTAGAGTGATAGACAAAAAATCAGACTACCTAAGCATTTCATACCATTTTCAAATGTAACCTTGATTTCTGAAATTATTTGTGAACAGCTATTTCACTTGATGAATTCTGGAAACTTAGTAGAGGTACGTTTTTCGATGGAGTTCCAACTTATTTCGAGTAGCAGATCTGGCAACGCCGATCAGTTCGGAGTTCCCAGAGTTGCTTTGCTAAGAAGCCGTGAAAATCCAACTCGGATAAATTAAATGGACGTCAAGGATCACACTCGAAGTTTCGGTGAGTATTAATTGCTACGGATTAATCATTGAGGAAAAGTGGAACTCGAGGGTAGGCCGATTTATATCGTGTGGTGTACCCCAGGGGACTGTGATGGGACCGTCGATAATATTTGTTTAGTTTATGGTTCAGAATAAAAACTAGATCGACTTGTAAACGTGGAGTTATTTATATATACGGAGTTATATATAACATATTATGTCCTACAAAAGAAGGATTTCCTGGAATTTTCCTCGATACAGCATGGCATGTTGAAGTTTTCAAAGTAAAGACCCTTTTTCATTCCAGTACATCCGAGTGGCCCATGACACGAAGCCCGAGCACCTGATGCAGCTGACGACTCGAGAATGGAACCTGGAGCTGCCGAAGCTGCTCATCTCGATCCAGGGCGGCAAACCCAACTTCGAATTGCAACCGAAGCTGAAGAAAGTTTTGCGGAAGGGGCTGCTTAAAGCTGCGCGATCTACTGGGGCTTGGATATTCACTGGCGGAACAAATACGGGTGGGTAATGATGATGGTATTAACAAGAAATTCGTGGAAGAATTTCGCAGTTCAAGTTATAACACTCTCGGCCCGACATCTCAAACGGAACTGGAGGTCGTTGCTATCATATTCATTTTATATTCCTTATCTTCCTGAATTTTTGTATTCTTTCTTTTCTTAGGTGTAACGAAACACGTAGGTGATGCTCTTTTACTAGAAAGATCTCAAAGAACTGGTCGAGTGAACACATTGGGCATAGCACCTTGGGGAATAGTCGAAAATAATCAAGATCTCATCGGACAACATACCGAAGTACCATATCATTCCATATCATCACCTCGGTGAGTAAAAATTCAGTGGAACAAAAAATATATCGGCGGTCATCATTCATGGAAAATTCTCAATAAACTTCTTATAGTATTACTAAGCGATCAATATATTCTGATATAATTTTGTTTCTTCTGCAAAAGTAAGTAATTTGGTTCAATCAGTAGAGGATTTGAAATCATTCTGGGTTCACGATCATGTTTTGAAATGAAATAAAAATGTACCCTTCTTTTGGAATTTTAATTGATCATTCTGATTGTCATGATAATTTAGTGTTGGTTATTTTTAGAATTTATGTTTCAAGCGATTTTTCAGTGATCACAAATGACTGATGGTTTCAATACAAAGTCTGTTATTCTGCAAAATCAGTCATTACAAAGCTATCACTAGAAGCCTGTTGCTTGGTCCATTCCGACAGCCCTCGAAAATTGTTTCCACTAGTACGAAATCAATCGGTTCCAAATGTATGATAGCATTCAGAATTCCAGCCAAGGTTTCCTTGATTTGGTTTTGAGGGTTAGTAGGTTATTTTGGGGTCAGCCATGAAGAACCCTTAGAAGTGAACTATTTCCGTAAACACTCAAACTAGAACTCGGTTTCCAACCATACTGTTAAAACTGATGAGACGTCTGAAATTTCTGGTAGTCTGTTATCTGTGATTCGTGTTGCTGGTTGAGTAAGAGTCTCCAGAGTTCTCATTTTCTTCCTTCTGCTGGAAAATGTGTTTCCTCTAGTTACAGGATCTATGTCAATCCAAGGACTTCATTCACAAATCAATCATCATTATACATTAGATTGAGTCAATACCCCACACTCTAAGATGTCAAAAGTACTGATGATCCAGTCAGAGTTGTTTCCATCCTTGTAGTCCTTCAGGAACTCTGTCTGTAGTGCCACCAGTACTAACCTCAAAGCCCCATGCTTCTGCTGGATCCATTTCAGAGCGAGCACTCTCATCCCTATCCTGCAATTCTTCTGCAACCCCTCGTTCTGGAGGGTGATCTTCATCGGCACCAAGATCTTGATGTCCTCCGGCTTCAACTTTATAACGGCTTTTTGCGCTCTACTTATGGTCGTTTTCATCTGTTCCTTCAATTTACTGCTGGTACTTGGCGTCAGCAGGCCGTCCAACTCTTCAGGTCTGTTCTCGTGGATGATTTCGGTGATTCTGCAAACAGCTTTGGAGGTGCCGTAGATGAAAGCGCCCTCTGTGAACTCCGGGTCCCAGGTTTTCTGCAAGTACTTGATCTGGAACTTGGTTTTCAGCCATCTGATGACGTGCGGGATGTAAATGAGGTCTGGAGTTTTGGGTAGCTTGGTATTGTGGACGTTTCGTATCGAAGAGACTTTGTTTCTGGAACTGGACTCGTTGAAGAGTCTCTTCACCGTCGAGTAACTGGTTCTTCGGATTATCTGCCGGTGTTGGAGAAAGCCAAGTACTGCTCTCGATATCATCACTCAGGGATTTTGCTCGGGCTTCGTTTATTTGTTTATGAAAGATGGAACATATTGATGAACTGATGGAAATTTACTGGAATTTTGATGTGATGAATGATGAGATTTATGATGACATAAAGGTGTGACAGCTATTGACAGTTCTGAGTGCGATAATCGAGCCATCGATACTGAGGATTTTCTTTTTTTCAGATCCAAAAATGCAGCTTTAAATAACAGACACGCGTATTTCCTTCTCGTAGATAATGGAACTGTTGGTAAATACGGCGCGGAAATTATTCTTAGGAGAAAATTAGAAAAATACATATCAAAACAAAGATTATATCCATGTAAGTAGATCGATTCAATGTGCAACATATCAACTGAACTTTGATGGTGTTTACAGTTACTCAAAGTCCTATACCACTGGTGTGTTTGGTGATAGAAGGCGGTACTAATACGATCAGAGCCGTCTTGGAATACGTCACAGATGAACCTCCCGTTCCAGTTGTAGTCTGTGATGGATCTGGTAGAGCAGCAGATATCATAGCGTTCATGTGCAAGTAAGATATAATTATAATAATAATAAATTTACGTCTTCATCTCTTTCAAATATCAGGTACATAACATTGTTAAACCTGACAGTACTGCAATGGAGAGAAAAATGAGATATATTCAGTATTTCCTGATTGAATAGTTAATTACCAGGATGTGATAACAAAATTATCTATCAACCCAGAAGATTAATTACATATTATCTGCTGCGCTGCCTGAAATCTCCCAAAAACGATAATCCAATCATCTTGTCTTCAAAAGTGTCAGTGTGGGCTGTATATAGGATGCTCCAGATGTACATGCAATAATTTCACTGACATTTTTTTGTTACATCAATTTCTAATAAAAATATTGCCCGCAGGAAACATGAAATCCGAAGAATTCTTTCGAAAAAAGACCAATCTGTATATCGAAGAGATTGACGGAAGCCCACTGGAAATATTTTTGAGAAACGTTGTATCGTCAATCAATATTCATATTTCAGAGTGTTCCATTTTGTTGACGATTTCTGAAAGCTAAAAGCCTCGCTCTAAAAGCTATCGATCATGGGTCTAATAAAGGTAATTGTTCAGCTGACACATTTTCCTCGCTCTGGAATTGATGCAGTTTGCAGTTTTTTTCTCCATTTTCACTGTCCATGTATTATTATCTGTCCCAGAGCAACGTAGTAGAATAATAAATTATATTATGTTAACAAATACCAATGCTCTTTGAGAACAATGTAGAATATTCAACCAATGAAGTATCACATAAAAATCCACATCACATTTTGAAACAAAAAGAAACAAACAAAACTACAAGACTCATAGATCTTTGGATGTAACTTTCTTCTGGATGTAACAACAGTGATTTTCTTAATTCAATTCTTGGTAAATTATCCTTCCAGATATTTTGACAATCACTCAAATTGGTAAATTGTCACACCCAGATATTTCGGAAATCACTCTCTGAAATTTGTTTCCATTCATCATGAAATAATAAATGAAAAACGGAACAAAAAACAATGAAAATAGAAACAAAAAGGAAAGAAAAGCAAATACGAAATTCTGCTGTGAAAGAAAGAACACAAAACACGAACCAATGAATGCGAAAAAATCTTATATTCAAATATGACTCCCCTAGAGATTCATCTCATGATCGTCCTTGTTATTTGTTGTATGATTTTCAGATATGAGTGTTCCGTTCTGAAAACCATGAAAGAATACATCATAGCGACCATCCAAAGGGCTTTCGAAGTAGCCGCCGAACTAGCAGAAGGACTTTTCGCTGAATTAATGCAATGCGTAGAAAATAAACACCTGGTAAGCAAATATGGTCAGCAATAACCCCACTAGTGTTTCATTATTATCGTTAGAAAATGAGGGAGATGAAAGAAGAAAATATTTCTTGTAATTATGATTTTTCATCTTCATTTTTTACCAAAAAAAAAACACTTTTCATTCATTTCAACGGAAGCTATAAGGGTCAATATTTGTTTATTTCCATGTTTCTCTAATTTTCCTAGATCGAAGTCGGAAATTAATAAAATTCCTCATAAAACTTACTTACAAAATTCCTTATATACTTCAAAGTCGGAATTTTATTAAATCCTAACATTGAAATCGGTATTTAATAGGATTTGTTCTGACCAATATGTGGCATTTGTACGCTTCCGTGAATTTCTGAAAAAATACCTGTTTTGTGTATAATAATAATAATAATAATCGTCTTCATCATTTTCAATCAGATTTGCATATATATAATCATAAAAAACATAGATTTCTTCGAAAATAAAGGGCGAAGTTTATTTTCGATTGAGTACTAGCGCAATCGAAAATATTCTATCTAGGTATCATGGTTGTCTTTGTAGATAGAGAATTGCGAATTTTACGAGAATTTCACATACCTACCTTTTATTGTGAAACAAACAAAAATATGATGTGTTTGAGATTTTGAAGAGTATTTATATTTACTCATAGAACAAACTTTCAACGTATTGAGAGTAAAATTTTGAATTGAAAATGAAAACGAAATAGGAAAATATCAACTTTTATATATTTCCCATGAGCATTACAAAATCTCATATAATATATCTGTAGAGCAATATACAGGATGTCTCGTGTCTCATTCAACAAAAAACAAATGGCTTCTTCTTCTGAACGTTTATGACAACTAAATGGGTACTCCAAGTAGACAGACTAGACGAGCTCACACTGGTCAAGTGTGATTGTTTTACACTTGAACAACTGTTACCTTTCCCTCTTAAGCTTCATGTAATTATAATTGTATAGCCTTCGATTATTTTGTTGTCTCTCTCATTATTCATGATGATATCATATCGTACATCTTTTATATTAAGTAAGTTTTAAATTCATAAAATTCAAATATTTGTATTTCTATAATGACTCCATCTCCCCCTTATGAGATTCGAATCTTCAGGCAACAAAGCATATTTCGATCTAGTATTTATTTGTATTTTTCAGATAACAGTATTCAGGATAGCCGACAAGTACGACCAGAAGCCGCAGGAGCTGGACCAGATCATCCTGACCGCGCTGTTCAAGTCGCAGCATCTCTCGCCCACCGAGCAGCTCAGCCTGGCGCTGACGTGGAACCGCGCGGACATCGCGCGCTCCGAGATCTTCGTCTACGGACAGGAGTGGCCGCCGGGGGCGCTCGAGGACGCCATGATCAAGGCCCTGGAGCACGACAGGTCGGTGTCGCCGATGGCCAATGGCAGGGATCAATCGCAATAGTAGTATAGTATTGTCGAGATCGATCTCTTTTCATTTATCGTTCGCTAGATGATCTCTAGAAGAGTGAACGTCGGAACTTGAGTCATCCACGTCGATCACTATATAACTCGGTGAGATGCTGCATTCGCTTCAGGTCGAGGTCACATGATCTTTACCTATGCCATCGAGACCCTCCCGAACACAAATGTGGAGTCGGGTTGGTGGGAACAGGCTAAACAGGACAACACCACTTTGAACAAAGTTTTGTAATCCTTCCTTGACTTGATCTGCTGAACCGACTGGGATTATTTACCAATTTCCATCATTCTTTCATTCGTTCTTTCTCCCCTTCCTTTCACTCTTTTGGGCGTCGAATTTGGGCTAATTGTCTGGTGTGTTGTTTCCATGATTTTCTATCAGTATCTTCATTTCTCTCAACGACTATCCTGCCTCTGTTATTTGTTGCATCCATTTCTACCGTGGTCTCCCCTTCTTCATTTTTATGTTTCTTGCTTCATTTATCTTTTTTGTTATTATCATCATGTGTCCATACCATTTCAATTGTCTCTTCCATATTTTGTTGGTTATTGATTCCTGCTTTAACTTTTCTCTGATTGTTTCGTCTCTAATTCTGTCATTTTCAATATTCAAACAATAAGTGAAACTAAGTATCTTTCTCTTAACACACTTAGAGACCAATAAATTTCGCTGAACGATAAATTTTAGTGAATAATCATACACGATCAACTCAATTCGAATAAAAAAAAAGACAATGTCATATTTCTGAATACAATGGCATGGCACATCAAATATCGAAATGTTTTGCTAACAGTCCACTGATTTTCCGATGTTTCTTGCTCAAATCTCTAATATATCTGAATCAAAGAAGTCTCATCAGATCTGTTATTTCAATTTGTTACCAAGTACTTAAGAATGAATTTTTGCACTGTACCCATTGTTTCAGTTCATCAAAATCAACATTCTAACTGGATACAGTGAAAACCACTCATGGAATAATATTTATTCTACCTTTGTGCGCGGAGTTGCATAAAATTCGTCTGCGACGCATTTCCTATCGAAAACGCTTAATCCAAACTTAATTTGATAATCCTACGACAGGTGCGATTTCGTCAAGCTTCTGCTGGAGAACGGTGTGAGCATGAGGAAATTCCTGACGATACCCAGGCTGGAAAACCTGTATAATTCGAAGCAGGGGCCCAGCAACACGTTAGGATACATTCTGAGAGACGTCAGGCCGCATCTACCCCCCGGGTACGTGTATACCCTCCACGACATCGGGCTGGTCATCAACAAGCTGATGGGTGGCGCGTACAGGTAACGGATGGAAACGTCTAGAGTTTTAGTTTTTCTCATCATCATCATTCATGTTTCATTCTGAAAAACTTTCACGCTCTTCTCGAAGTGACGAAAATAAATGCTTTTTGACCACTGTGATATCATCTGACTCGGTTATGCATTTTATTGTCTAGTATGAGATAGTACAAAATTATCGTTATTTTTCAGAGCTCACACGGTCAGAAATTTACAAGGTGTCCCGAAAAGATAGATAGAAGCATTTTTGTTTGCATAAACATATATCCGAAAGTGAGCCATTTGGGTTGTTGTCCCAATCAATCAATCCAATATGTTGCATCAAGTTTATAAAAGTCACTATACTAAGGAGCTTTCGTAGTTCAAAGTGAACACGAATTATTCACCAATGATGGCGTAACAAACTGCACCACTAAGAATTTCCTGCTTTCTTGTGTTTTTTTTTTGTTACCTTCCTATGATTCTGATGAATCGGACACCAAATAATCTCGTTGTTGTTCCAAGGGCGTTGTATACCAGACGAAAGTTCCGGCCAATCTACGCCAAGATCATGAATAAGGGCCACAGCATGGCTCACACCTCCGGCAGAAATTTGGGGGCGATGGGTCTCATCCCGGGCTGCATTCCTGGGGGCGCCAGTCCTTGCTTGTTCGACTATCCATTCAACGAGTTACTCGTGAGTACCTCATCAATATACAGGAACAGTTATTTGGGAAGTGGGATTTGAGAATGAAGGAATTGTGTTGAATTTATTCATCAGGGATACTCTTGTGAAACAAACTTTCAAAGACGAATTCGATTGTCGCACTCTTGTGTTGAGAATATTTTGTTGAATTACCTACTGGATTTGAATTCGTGTTCCACAGATCTGGGCAGTGTTGATGAAAAGACACAAGATGGCGTTGCTAATGTGGCAACACGGCGAAGAAGCTTTGGCTAAGGCCTTGGTGGCTTGCAAGCTGTACAAAGCCATGGCGCATGAAGCAGCTGAAGACGATATGGAAACTGAAGTTTATGAGGAGTTGAGAGGTTACGGCAAAGAATTTGAAAATATTGGTGAGGATTATTTTTGTCACATGTCAATATCATCATCTATCTCACACATACATTATATCATATAATGATATCATATAATTCTTTCATTTTATTCACTCAATTCAACTTGTTCTAAGGTTTGTTTTCATATTGCTTCCAAATGAAACAGTTCTTGTGGGAAATGAGAAAAATAATCATAATAAAATTCAATAATCACCTTCCTAATGTATGGATTGGGAATACTGCAGGTCTTCTTTGTCACTCAACATTCATGTTCATAGCTCTTGATAAACAGACAATTTAGGAAGTTACTTTGTTGAAGGTCGTCACATGTTTTTAACCATCATAGCTCTCGTTGATTCCACAAAGTTCGAATAATCAAATTCAGAATTCGCTGCATATATGTTTTATTCATGAAAAAGGTCTTCATAATTTAATTTTCGTTATCGTGAGTAGAAGAAGGTTAGAATGCTCCTCGATCTGTGCAATCATTATGGTAACTATGTTGAATTGAAAGGATAATGATGGAAAAATCGAAGATTTTTCATAGAAATGACCTGGAAGACATTTTCATTGTCTACTTTGCTTCATGGTAGCGAAATTCGAAGACAAGTAATTGTATCAATAAATCTTTCTACAGGGTAACGATTGTGGTTTCAGTTTGTATAACACAAAAATCATGAGACATTCTTCCGACATAAATATCAGAATAATGAACAGAATCGATCGGGGTGGACGAAAATCATCAGCAAAAACTAGGAAGAAAACTTATGTAAAAAATATAGGACGACAAATGAATCCTGACGGAGCTAAATCAATAAGTTATTCTTTGAAGATGGTTTTGATAATTGAAACGGTTTGAGATAAATAAACTTTTCGTGTTGGAATTGAAAAATTCAAAAAGTTCATTCAGAGCTGCATTGAACAGGGGAGCTGCATTGTTATCCTTTGTTTCTTAGTTAGCAATTATCATTTCCAATGAAATCAAACTATCACTCAAAATTTAATTTATTCTCACAGAATTAGAACGAATAGCTTCGACCCATGTTCACTGAACGTTTCTGTCTGATTCCCTGAAATTCTCATTCATAATTTCCAAATATCCTGTATGACAAACTTCGAAGAACTAATGCAAGACATGATTTTCATAATTGGGTAACTTGCACTTACAAAAAAATCGATGTTGACATATGTTGTGAAAATTTCGGCCCATGCTGTATAAATCTGAACTAATCGATCATCACACCAAATCGATTTCGTTTATAGGCTTAGAAGTATTAGACTACTGTTATCGGCAAGACGACGATCAAACTCAGCAATTGCTAACGTGCGAACTGCAAAACTGGTCGGGACACACCTGTCTGAGTCTGGCAGTGACGGCCAATCACAGAGCTCTGTTGGCCCACCCTTGCTCTCAGATAATTCTCGCCGATCTGTGGATGGGAGGTTTGCGAACAAGAAAAAACACCAACATCAAGGTGAGACGAATAGTTTTTATATTCTAACACTTGCTGATAATAAGAATACTTCATGATGTTTGGCAATGTGCCGCCCATGCATAATGTTGAAGGTCGAACGTGTTGCAACAAAATCACGTCTTCTCTCCAATGAAATTTATGAAAATATTATCGTATTTGAC
This sequence comes from Gastrophysa polygoni, assembly GCA_963576655.1. Lineage (NCBI taxonomy): Eukaryota > Metazoa > Arthropoda > Insecta > Coleoptera > Chrysomelidae > Gastrophysa > Gastrophysa polygoni. The sequence goes on along the minus strand of OY755091.1, from coordinate 3,661,000 downwards.
ACCTAAACGAAAGCACAATCTCGTTTCCATAATAAAAAGTAGAGATCAGAAAAGAGATGTTGGAAAAGGATTTTGCCGATATCTAGTCGACACTTTCTGATCTCATACATGTTATTTTCCAGCGCAAAAATTCTCCAGAAACAGTTCTACTAGGACTATTTTGAGCTGAGATATTCTTATTTTTCTGTCACTTCTTGGTATTGCGCGTTATTGGTATGTTGCTGGACGAAAGGCGGATTCAAAATTTGGAGAATTCAACGTTCAAACTCGTTTATCTCCTCGTTTAACCTACATACACTAAATTAATCTTATGTAATATCCTTGCTGAATAATAATGCTCACACTTTCTCTGGATCATCTCGAAAAATAGAGGTTCCCACCATTTTCCATTATGTAATTATGGTTCCAGAGGTCGAAGCAAAGTGCGAAAAAAATTTTGATAAAGTATACATCTCGTGATAAGTGAAAAATCAATAAAAATGTCTACAGAAAATGCAGCTTCCTTTATTTGATCTTTCATTCCAACTTCCAGGTCATAATGGGTCTCATGTGCGTGCCGTACATCTTCCGGCTGGAATTCAAGTCCAAAGAGGAGCTGCAGCTCATGCCTCAAACTACCGAGGAGCACATGGAGCTGGAGAACGAAGAAGACGACAAATCGGACTCGGACAAGAATCAAGACGGCGAAGTAAGTGGCAGGGCCAACGCAACTCTGGCAAGTCTAAACTAAAACCTTCTGATAGTCGACTGATAATATAGTTGCGTATTTTTTAGCATAAGGTGGTTACACATTACATTGAGTTATATCCGAAAGTAAGCTATGTTTATCGATTACATTCGACCCTTGCACTGACTGTTGCACATTGGAAATACAAAACAAAATCCAAAGCTTGTAGGAAATCGAAGGTTATGTTTTCATATAAGAACTATATGTAACAAAGAAAATACAGTTGAGAGCACAAATTAAAACAAATTGCTTGATTGTTATTACCAAACCACACCAAATAGAATATATATTAATCAATGCAAGTGGAGTCATGGGAATACACGTTTATTTTCGAATATTTTGAACATTTATTTTTGCACGTTCAATTTTAAATATTTCAGATTTTGACAATTATGATGATCATGGTGTTATTTTTCGACATACCTACATCGACCAATTTCTCTTAAATCCTGTAAGAAGGTGGAATATACCTTGATTTATGTTTCTTTGGTGTTTTTCAAAATTATTTGTGCATAGACTGCGTATAAGTTCAATCATCTTCGATTCGAAACTTCTTTCGGATAGGACATGTGCTAACATTTTTGTTTTAAACTTGACTGAAATCATCGCGTTTTTCAAAATCAGCAACTACAACCAGAATCCACTTTGAAGATTGGTCATTGAATCGTTTATCATTATGAGAAATTAAAATTGCAATCATGAAACACAATCAGTGATCTAATTGTTTGATCATTGATTGTTTGATCATTGATTGTTTGATTTCATTCATATTCTTGATCGACGAGATTGCGAAATTCAATATCTTCAATATCTCGAGGGTTATTCAGTTGCTGATACAGTTTCATTACTGCATCGACATGCATTGGTTTTTGTTTTGTATTCACTATATTTTTCTCCAAAGGGGTGTTTTTCCAGCATGAAACTCCGGACTCTGATGATGAATCGAAATGGAAATGAATATCCCATTTTTTTTTTAGCATCCGTGTATTATAAATCAACACAAAATTCGAGGCCGGTTTCATTCGAATCTTTAAAGCGTGAGATATACAAAGTCAGTTGAATTGTGACAGAGTCGATTAATTTTTTTGCTTGATGAAATGTTACATATTGACATTTGAGAATTTCTGGATACTTCCGGAGATATACGGAAAAAATTTTAATTTCGTGAAATCGTGGTTATTTTTGGTGACATATCTCAAAGTGACAATAACAAATTAACAGTTATTTTGAAATATCTCAACAAAAAAGACTCAGAAAAAATTAAAAATTGCAAATATCAATGCAGCATTTCATCAAGAATCTATTTTTTCCAAAATGCAACCGAAAGTTTATCTCTCACGGTTTGTCGAATCTGATCCAGCCTATACAGGATGATCATTTTACCTTTCTGCAGCTGTTCAACATAATAATGGAAATTGATTGAAATGATGATTTTGTTCTTTTGATTCCATTTTAAGCTGAAATACATGGTATCGAATACATTAACACATTGCTGAAATACATGGAAATTTCATGATTTCAGTATAATTCTCAAATTTCAGTTTCTAATCATCAATTTTGGATGTGAAAAAGATGTAATCACTAGTGTGGAACTTGAAATGATCAACCTGTATACGTATACATTGCACATATTCCACTATCAAACTAAACTATACACAATATCTCTCGTTATTATATCATACTATTATATTTATCGATTTGCAACAATATAAATACTTTCGCTCTCCAACTTTTTGCCTCAAACACTTTCTTTCATGTTTGCTATTTTCGCTTCAGTTTATTTACCTCCACAAACACAGCCATAGCATATCGATTCAAATTTCGACAAATACAAGCTTCCTGTACACTTGCTACTCACTGGACCTTTCTTCCTTTCCCAGACATAACCTCGAACCCCGTTAAAGCTGATCTATTGTTCTTTTAGAAGCGTGCTCGAAGTTTGAGTATTCGGAGCAAGCAGCCAACCCCACAGGGTGTGAAGGTATCCAGACCGAAATGGGTCTTTCTTTGTGAATGTTGATTGTTTGTTCGATTTTCCTTCTTCTCCACTTGAATGTCACGTTTTCACTTCCCCAACGGCAATGCTTATTGTCTTTCGTCACTATTAAAACAGACTGTCAGATATTCCGTATGCGAATAATGCTATACTTCAGAGATTATTCAAATTGGTTAGGTGGCAGCACCTAATCTATTTTTCCAGTGCGGGATCAATATCATAGTCCTTTAATTCTTGGAGTGGTTCATTTTTCTATAGGATGTGGAGGTTCATGAAAGGATAATATTGAACAGAAAGTACGAATGGAGATAATAAACGAAAATCTCCGCCACATTTCCTCCAAATAATAGTGATATAGATTAATTCTCCACTGAATTTGTTTCATTTCGCCGAAATATGCATTCTGACTATAAAGACTTCGGGCTGGTTCGAACATTGTGCATCAAATAAAAAAGTTTTATAAATGTGAAAAAACAATAATTTTTCAATATTCTCTTCGATGATCGTACCAAATTTGATTAGTTTCGTTTGATGCGCTTTCTGACCTGTATCCTAACATCACATCACCGGCTGAAAAACGCATTTTATTTCAAAATGAGAAAAAAATCATATTTATCGAAGGTGATCTAAATGAACCTGCAAGTCGACCAAATCAAATTTTTGTTTCTTTCAAACTGTGGTACCTAGGAAAATGTCTGTCGCTTTAAGGTTGAAAATTGTGTATCCAGAGGTTCAATAGGGCATTATTAATTGTTCTTAGAAGCTGACCCAGTCCAGCAGAATTTCGTGAAAATCAAAAAAATTAGTTTTTCAAATCGAAAATCTCCAATTTTTCAATTTTATTCGATTCGGCAATAAAAATAATTTGTAACTGTGTCATTGGTCTCGAGTCAACAGTTTTCAAGATACCTATTGGCAAATAAAACTTTCTCTTCCCCTAATAATAAAATCAAATTATTAGATAGTGATTCTGTTTCATTTTCCAAATTGAAACGCGTCAACCTGAGGGTTAGTATGTAATATTTGTTTGCCCTTGATTGGATTTCCGTACCATCATGGTCAACTAAATATAAGTTAATTCAAAAATATGTGGTTTTGAAATTTCATTTACTTATAATTCGTCATGAATCGATCGGAGTAGTTCCTGTTGAAATTAGGTGCTGACATCATATTTATGAATGTATCTGAGAGTCTGACATGTCTTTCTTCTGATGACTTTTGCTTACTGGCTTAAACTGTCTGTTCGACTCCCACCTATTGTTGTGTTGTCTCAGCATTCCTAGATACTATCTTGATGTGATTTTGCAGGCCCTCCTGACGGAGAATTTCATAACGAAAAACACTATCGTGCACGAAAATGGTAAAATCATGTCTGAGTTCGACGAGTCTAAATTCAGTGTCCAAGTCAGTAAGGGCAAAGAGCTGAGGATGAAGAAGAAATTGTACGAATTTTATACTGCACCTATAACCAAGTTTTGGTCCAATTCGGTGAGTACTTCCATGAACGAGGAACAGAATATCTATGAAGTATTTCAGTAGCTATGGTTAAAACATTGCTGTAATGAGCGAGTGAAATGATTTCAAATAGTCGACATTTACCTACGCCATCATATTCCTTGAACTAAACTAGTTTTTGCATATATTGCAAATGATGTGATGACGCGGTTGTTCAAACTGGTTGAATTTCAGAGCTCATTTTTAACGAGTTTAGAAATAACTTGACTATGACGTCGGCTGTTGAGTAGCTTGACGAAATGATTACACTCCTCTATAGTCATGATGCCACAATAAACAACAATTAGAATGAATGAAGCACAACTGTAAAAAGATCATAACATCAACGGAAATTTGAGGTTATTATTTTCTGTCCATCTCTTTTGCAGTAATTTCAGTATTATTTACGATTGAATCGCTACACTAACACTCCTTTCGCATTCGCAGATCGCCTACATCGTGTTCCTCGTCCTCTTCAGCTACACGATCCTGGTGAAGATGGAGCGCTTCCCCTCGTGGCAGGAGTTCGTGTCGATCTCGTTCGTCGTCTCGCTGGGCTGCGAGAAGTTGCGCGAGTTGTTCTCCTCGGAGCCGGTGGGGCTGGCGCAGAAGTTCGCCGTGTGGTCGTGGAACGTGTGGAACCCCTGCGACATGGCCGCCGTATTGATGTTCCTCGTCGCTATGGCGTTGCGCTTCCGAGACGATTCTTTCGAGGTCGGCAGAGTGGTTTATTGCGTCAACTGCATCTATTGGTATCTGCGCATACTCAACATCTTGAGCGTTAATAAGTATCTGGGTGAGCATCTCTTTCCGTTCATGGTTATTCGTTTTGTTCATTCTTCAATTGAAAATAAACGACTGGAAAAACAACTTTCTGATTGGAAAATTCAACGTTTGTTACGGGTGTCTTTCCATGAACATGAGTACTTTGATAGTATATTAAAACGAAAGTTACAGAAAGCAACATATTCCAGCACGTGTCTGGAAATCGGAAATGAGATGCGTAGCAGCGAAGTATAAGTATAAGTATAAGTATAAGTATAACATTACTTATATCTCTATATATTATCACATAACAAAATATGGCGCCACTCGTTCGATTTATGTGATTTATTTATCCTGCAATTACATACAATGAATTTCAAATGAAATCTCACGAATAATCAGCCTGACCAAACGAATAGGCCTAAAAATTCAACATTACGTTCCTTTCCTCCACTGAATGGTTAAAAAAATATATTTATTTCAGGTCCTCTAGTAACAATGATGGGCAAAATGGTGAAGAACATGATATATTTCGTTGTTCTCTTGTTGATAGTCCTGATGAGTTTCGGCGTATGTAGACAAGCTATTCTGAATCCTAATCAGGAGCCGACTTGGAATATAGCTCGAGATGTAAGTGAAATCATGATAACATTGCACTTTATTTTTTTTTCTTTGATGTGATCAACATCTTTCGCATCATGCATGGACGTATAACCTAAAAGTTTCATATACTATTGAAGTTCTTTGTGAAAACTAACAAATATCAGATGTCCAAGATGGAACAAATGATGATTATATCTATAGGTGAAAATGTAAACAACATAATACAGTAAAGCTTGATACAGCTTGTCATCTTCAACGCACGCATTAATGCAATTGGAAATGCATATGACTGTGAATAAATACTGAAAGACAAGCTAATACTTGAATCACAATATTTTAGAGAACTGCACTAACTTTCATTGACTTGAATGGATTTTTTTGTATTCCAAACTTAGATCAGTGAGCGGTTAAATCTTCCAACAAAACACTCTTCCTGACACTTTGAAAGTTTGTGACTCAGGCGTATCTTAATATTGGCTTAGGCAGCGTGTTGACCACTTTTACCGAGTTTTTCTCGTACTTCAGGTGTTCATGGAGCCCTACTTCATGTTATACGGTGAAGTGTATGCCGACAAAATCGATCCTACTTGCGGCGGGGAGAATGACGACTTCGAGTGTCATACGGGACGATGGATCACCCCTATCATCATGTCGATCTACCTCTTAGTAGCCAATATCCTTCTGATAAACCTCCTAATTGCAGTATTCAATAACATCTTCAATGAGGTGAATGCGATTGCGCACCAGGTGTGGATGTTTCAAAGGTGGGCATTTTTCCAACTATACTGATTATGGCATGGTAGCAATATTCCGTTGATATTTGTTGATGTTATGTGATCATTTTTCATTTTTTCTGAGTTATTATATTGGACAAATTCTATTTGGAAAAATTACGTCGATGAGGTCAGATGAAAAATTCATAATTTTATAACTTCAATATGTATTAATCAATAGTAAAAATGAACAACATAATCATTAGATAATAAAAATAGCTTGCTAATTGGTAATAGTGATTATTTTTTCTCGGTGATTTATCGTTTGGGATATTTCGTCGATAAAACCTTTAAACAACTAGTCAGACTCAACGACGTTGATTCTCTTGGACTTTTTTTTATTTTTCATTCCTCAAATCTTTTTTGTTTGTGATAAAATTATTCGTGATTTGTGACAGAATCGATAATAATATATAATAATTTTTGTTTTAGTTTGTAGTTTTGTAAATTAACTGTTATTTATATGGTGTTTCTTGACTTTTTCCATGACTGTACCAAATGCATTGTAAAATGACAAGAAGGTGAATAGAGAACTAAATATATATTAGCTGAATACGAATAGAATAGTGAATGAGTAAGGGTTTTGTAGTTGAATTTGAACATATACAACTAAACTATAATATACATAACACTGAACTCTGAGAGGGTGTCAAACTATTTCAAGGCATTGAATTCCAACTCTTTCGTATTCCTTCATCTTTAGGTATTTTCGAAATTATAACATAGTATTGCTCTTATTCGATATTCGACTCACACAAAATATTTCAATTGGAAATGTTGAATATCAAGTCACGTATAACTGGGTTTTGAATAGGGAATATGAATGAATAAACCACAATTAACATTTCTTATGAGGTTAGGTTGTTACTGTTACTACCACTATCGGAGCTAAGTGTATGTTCAGAGGACGCTGCCCAGTCATGATAACCAAACGGAAATCATTCTTTTTCATTCCGAGAAATTTTCTTGATACAGTAGTCCTTTGAGCAACATGTATTAAGGGATTCGCTGTCAGAATCATCGTAATGATTCATGAAAATCCTTCCAAAAATCCAAATAGTGACCTTCATATCCGCTATAGATTCACGGTGGTGATGGAATACGAACAGAAGCCGCTGCTGCCGCCGCCGTTCATCCTCTTCTGCCACCTCTTCCTGCTGTTCAAGTTCTTCCGCAGGAAGATGGAGGGCGTCGAAGAGAGCTACGACAACGGGCTGAAGCTGTTTTTAGACAAGGACGAGATGGAGCGGCTCTACGACTTCGAGGAGGACTGCGTCGAGGGCTATTTTGCCGAGCAGGAGGCCAAGCTGCAGCAGTCCACCGAAGAGCGGATCAAGATCACCACGGAGAGGATCGAGCATTTGACGCAGGTGGGTGTTGATGGAATGAGCTAAAACGTTCCATCGCATTATGCGGGGTGTTTCCGGATTTATAGCGATATATTGAATGAGGGGTTGTTCTATGAGACATATTGACACAATAAATCGCAAATTCCTTTTCATTTGTTTGGGAGGCGCTGGTTTGATTCCTCAGTGCATAGCACGAACAATGTTTCAATTTTATTTTTTTTTTTTTTCGTAAACTTTAAAAGTTAACATATTCGGCTCGAGATTGGGGAATAATGACACAAGATTCCTCTACAAAAGATATTCTGAAAAGGACTATTAAGTCTCGCACAATGTAGTAAATATTCGCGTCCTCAACACAATTAAAATATTTTTCTGTTCGGGATAAGATTCGTTCCCGAAATGTCCATCAAGATAAGTAGAGGTTTTATTCTTATTAAATATATTTGTATTTCCAAATTTCTCAAAAACAAGATGTCACTGACAAATAGAGAATTTCTCTTTTAGGTATCTAAAGGTTTAATTTCAAGCGCAGTGACATTTCGGGGCAGATCACAAAATCTGTCTTAACTACAGATATAATGAAATAATTTCATAACTTCTACTTCTTCTACTTCTACTTGGAGAGAAAATCCCACAAAAAGCTGGAAAATGAATGTACCACCTCCTCGAAAAACTTACAGACAGTATGAAATATCGTTATCTCATACGTGACAAAACATCGCAAAAGACAAAAACCGACTATACTGTAGTATCAAATACCTCGTAGTTACGACCTGTTCGAAGCGTGAGATGATTCCCATAAATTCGAGGCCTTAAAAAAATCGTTATTTCTCACTTGTGCTCTAATTTCATGTATGTATATATCCCCATTTCAAACAGTAATGTTCTTCGATAAAAATATCAATCGAATCCTAATTAATAAAGGTACATCTTGCACAAACTCCCCACTTCGAACGATTTGAATTTTGATTCAACAGTGCGAGTGAACTCTCGTTCTGTACTACTGTAAAATTAGGTTTTCTGAATTGTGACGCCACTATCCCTACATTTCTCTCCTATATTCCCGTTTCTCTTCAGAAAGTGGAAGATATCCATATCAAGGAGAATCTACAAACGACAGTATTACAAAACCTGGACGTGCGCAGTCGCAGATACACGGACCAGATGCAGGAGCTGCTCGCGGACTTCGAGGCCTTGCGTCAGATCATAAATCAGCTGAGACCATCGGCCGAGATCCATCTACCGCCAACCATCCACGAGGGGTTCAGAGGGAGGACGGTCAGCGAGCACAGCGAGATATCCGACGATACCATCATAGCGCAGATGTTGGCGCCGAGCGCGGCGAGGAAAAAGGCGATTATCAGGTGTGTACACTTTGTTTGTTGCGTTCGAAAATTTTGTTTTGACTTTATCGAACATATTTTATTCTTCTTTGTTGTGTTCGAAAATTTCAGGCGTGCAGGAGTATTTCTCTACCAAGGTAGTTTCAACATTTTATGAAATATAGGACTAGTAGAAAGCAAAAAAGTAGTAAATCAACAATATTTCGAACCTAGATGAGGAGGGCCAGTATGGGTATCTCGGAAACTACAAGAGATGCAGATCTGGTTAAATGGGAGAAATTAACCGCGATTGACGAGCAAAATATGTCTTTCAGAAATGTGTGATATAACTTTTCGTTTTTGAGTCAAAACAAACGAATTTTGGTTTATTCAATTTTAATTTCTTCTGGCGTGGACAAAACTAAAGAAACGTCTTCATGGCAACCATTGATACTTATTGATTTTGATTTTGAGCAATCATCATCCAAGATACCCATACTGGCCCTGCTTATATTGGACACTGGGTATAGTTAATACCAATCACTGTGTGTATTAGTTTTTATCTCCGAACAACAAACCCACTAGAAGGATCACAAAACAAATATTCTGATGCTAACATGGATTCCCAGAATTATCATAATATTAGTACCCAATCGTCGTCAGTGTTGTCATATCCAATCATCAAAAAGTGAAATAGTCCATATAAGTCCTTTATGAATTCATGTAGTTCAATGCACAAATATAATAATAAATTTGGGTCATGACGATTATGAATCAGTTCTGATTAATAGAAGATTGCTACATATTATTCTGAGACTCAGCAATTTTACTTTCTTGGGGGCTCGAGGACCAGCATGGGTATCGTGAATACTTTTTGCTCAACGTTGCAACACCGCAATTTGATATTGACAGTCGACGGCGATTATTGCTTTGTTTGGTATCTGTCATTATTTACGTTTTGATTTATCGATATTATTCAACTTGTGTTCAGTCTTGTGTACTCAGAATTCATCAGAAACTCAGTTTATTTCCTGTTTTGGTGATTTGATATAATGGTGAGACGTTGTGAGGTGTGTTAAAGACAATTTGAACTGGCGATCAAAACTCATCATTTCATAGGTGAGTTACCATTGTCGTATCATTCGAGATTTTGAAGCATTTTCCCAAATGGAACGGATAAAAATGAATTTGAATTGAATTGATTACATTATATCGATTATACCCATAGGTCAGCTGCGACAGTATCTTGTCATTGTTCATTTTCCCACCAAGAAATGCTGAAAAGTACTACTGAAATTGTTACGGATTTTCAATTTGGTTTCATCATGAATTAATAATAAATTCGACCCCTCTGCCAACACGGCACTGGTGCTGGGAGAATCAGCTCCTGCTATCCTTGTTTAGACAAAGATAGATACTATAGATGTTGCTTCCAAACAAACTGTATTGCCAGGGCTGTGGATTACTTATCTAGTCTCTTCAATGATCGAAGGTTTTTATCAATAATAACTATCATGTTGAGGCCTCTCAAAAGGGGTGCCAAAGGAGGGTTGAATTTTCCTTGCAATATCATCAACTTTACGGAAAAACTACGAGTGAACTTTTTTTTTCAATGAGATCCTACTCCTTGAAACTACAGGAAAAAATTAACAAGTTCACTGATTGTCTCCCTGATAGGAAAGCATCTACTCAATTCAAAACCTTTTCCTTATTCAAGCAATCAACTACTCTTGAATTTCAACTGGAGATCAGCGAATGATTGCTTTTCTTTCCATTTGAATCAACTCCTCAATGTTGGACAAGGAATATCGATGTAATAACTTACATCAATCAAAGAATTACTCCCTGATTTTCTTTCAACTTCTTCATTATGATTCGAAAATCTTGACATCTGAATGGTTTGTCTACAGATCCCTCACAGAAGTCCGGCCTGACGCTTACATTTTTGATCACGGGCAGCACATCGAGTATCGGTATGCTGACGATGATGAGGGAGAGGAACAAGAAGAATTGGATAATATTTCTGTCAGAGGTGAGCAGCGCTCCATCTGTCGAAGGATTTCACGAAGTTCAGATAGTAGCACTCTAAACCGGTCTCATCGATATTCCAACAAGTTTTATGCATCAATAAGTTATAATAATTTTACTAATATTGTATTCATTGTACCAATTACACATCATATTTTTTTCAGATATTTTCTCAATTTCAATAATTCTTCACGGTTTGATTTGACAACAATGAATAATTATTGGAAGCTTTCTCAACATCTGTTGAAGGTTCGATTATTGAAATGAAAATGAGCCTTATATGAAAATCTTAAGGAAGGGGTATATACGTGAGACCCTGTACATATCATCAGCCTCACGGCGTCATTAGACGAGAGCAGTTTCCACTTTAGCAGCTATTGTAGCAGATAATATGTTTCTGTGATTTTCAGGTAGTAAACAACAGTTGAATTTCATGAGACAGCGAACTAAAAGTACAGATTCCAAAACTTCTGGGGACAGTGATAAAACGTCCGATGTGGTGCTCGCAGATGATATTGCTGGCCTCACCATCGACATCCTGAAGAGTCGAGCCATGCAAAAAAGACGAGATTCGACCGGTAGGAGAGGTTCTGAGAGTGCCCCTGGTAAGTAAATTCCTAATTATCTTTCCTACGTTTGGTTGATTTGATCTGGTTTGATATTTTCTGAGTTTAATGAAGATTCGACTTCAATAGATCAAAATGTAAATAGACCAATCACAGAATTTCGATACTTCTCTAATTATCAAGGGCTCGTTTACTAGTTTACTCTCTCAATTCTAAGGATGAACTGAAAATTTTGTCACATTCATTTCAACCAAAATATTTCCTTATATCTTCGAATTTTAGCAGTTTAGGATAAAACTACTAAATGACCCATAAACCAATACGATAATTGCTAGTTGTCTCTTATAGTATCTTATTGCTTCCATTATTATTCCTAGGATAACTACAATACTATTTTTGATTTTCTTTCTAACAGATTTTTGTGGTATTGGCGCCTTACTTTTTTGTCTAATGCTTTTGTTTCTCCATCTACTAGCATGCGAAGTACGGGCACCTTTTCTAACACCAAAAAGCCTCTCTTTCTGCCACATTTTCAGGAAATTAGGTATGAAACATGATGATTAATAATTGTTGATATCATCTTACGATAGATGTTGACATAAAATGGTAATCATAAGCATGATATCACTGAAATTCATTTCATGGAATGTTAAATCGATAGATCATTGTATAAAAGACAAAAGTGTGTGCTAGAAATAGAAATTCCAGCGCAACCTACCTACAGGGTGACTCACTTGAAAGCACTCAATGCCTCAATAAAATTTGCATTCATTCTGCGATTTCGACGAACTTGTTTTGAATTGTGGATAAACAAAGATTTCAAAATCCAAGGGACCATATTAGTGATTTTGTTCATCTGAAATATCCGTTATCGAAGGGTCGTACACCAGAAATGAAAATTTTATTGCTGTGTCAGGATTCAAAGTGGGTCACTATTTATATTCCCATTTCCTGTATTCGTTATACTCCCGACTGGAAATGTAGCTTCTAGAGTACACAAAACACGAACTCTGCTATGTCGATGTTACTGCTTGCACAGTGCTGCGTCTGCTCGATGTTCCCACAACTATATATACAGAGTGTATTCCATGAAAAATTACGTTTATGATGGAACGTCTCAATTCGTCATACCAAGCCGGTACGCTCTGTATACCTTGCTTTTATTTTCACACGCTACATAGAGATAGACTCGTGGTTTTGTTCGGTAAGACAAGTCAGACTTATTTACATAATTTACAAAATTCAACAAGCACAACACGTTGACATCAAAATGCCAAAATTATCTCGAATATTCTGAGCATCGCTCTCTTCTGAAAAATGAAACCTTGTGGCAACACTGCTCCTCGATCCCGAGTCAGCCTATGTAGCGTTCCGAACGTAAACGAACGCACCGAACGCTCGCGCACGACTGACCGCTCCCACTGTCGACCCGTCCTCTCGTACCGCCCCCCACCGCGTGAGCCTAAGGCGTGTCCTCTGCCCAGGCGACGAATCGTCGGTCGCCACGAAGCGCCAGTTCTCGCAGACCCAATCCGAGCCGGAGACGTCTGACCCGCCCCCCGCGGCCGCCGCCCCGACCGTGACCTTCAACGAGCCGCGGATCAAGGTGGTGCCGCCCGCGACGGGCAGGGCGGGGCTGCTGATGCACATGCACGCCGAGTACACGAGCATCACCGACGAGCTGGAGTCGGTGTGTGGGCTGTTGAGCCCGACGCGGTCGTCGGGGCTGCTGTCGCCGCCCAGGCCGGAGCAGTCGCCGCCAAGTAAGTGGGCAGTGGGTCCCCGCGTAGCGAGAGGTGCGAGGAATACGTTTGCCGACGAGTTGTGCACACTGTTTTTTATACGACCATGAGTACACGGTATATCGTCATGAGTTAACGCGATCTATGTATAGAAAAATGAAAGTAGCATGGACCTGAAGATTCGTAGAGAAGGTGAAGGGACTGTATGTACGTATCAATCACACAAATGAATTAAATATTGATCTTCTAATGATGTCTGGAGATGGTTTTGGTTTTCCTGGATATCTTATAGCAAGTTGCAAGTATCAAATCGTTGATAAGTTAACGAATTTTTGATTGTTACACCCAACACTTGCCATATTACGCAGATAATCTGACAGTAAACAATTCAGTAATCCACGGTTTTTTCCGGAAGTAGGTACAAGTTACAACTTTGATTGAGCTCGAAGTTGTTCTTCCGTTAATTACAAGTTCTAATTCATCTTGACGTGAAAAATCACTGAAATTAATAATTGTCATGTATGGATTCCTCATGAATATTTGTATGAATCACTGATAAACTGGGCATCGCTAGATGATAAATCGACAATGGATTCTAGGTAAAATCAATAATAATAATAATAATAATAATATGTTTTTATTTATACCAATGGTACTAAAGGACGGAATATACCAAGGAGTTGCGAAAGGAAAAATCCACGAGATTGAATGTTACAGAACTCTGTGAAATTCGTTATGATTTCCGAATCTTGATTCCTCTTGTTTTCAATCACTGAGGAACATGTAAAATACGAGCAAGCAGTTCAAAAAATTTTCACTTTTCAATCTTATCGCTTTTTCTGGTATGGTTTCATTCCACTAACATTGGAAGATTTGGCTTGGGGTGATACGCAAAGCATGATGGTATTAATGATGATTTTTCTCAATCTTGTAGGTTATTGCTATTTCTTTCCTTCTATAATGGGAGCATATCAAACTGTATGTACATAAAGTAGGCGATAAATTCATTATTTACGAGTACAATACTCAGGTTGGTTTTGTTGCAATATGATTGCATTTCTTGTTCGAATAATTGTTTGCTTTTGTATTATATATTTTTATATGTATCCACTATGACAAATAATAAAGACAATCAATAAATATCGAAAACAATTACCGATCATAATGTCTATTAATGTACAGTATAAATATGACTTGTCACAAGTGAAATAGTCATACGATGTACGGTTGTTAATAAAAAAAATAACTGTCTCAGGAAATAATGAATATATAGCATACTTCTTGTGTGTGACTGCCTGTTTTATCCAATAAATTTGGAATATCGTCAGGGAACTATTTTACAATACCTAATAAACGAATTTCAATGCATTCAACTTCTACGATAACGAAAATTCCATTCTGAAATGTGTAGTTTGTATTTTCAGAGGACACGATGTTTAACAGAATCGAGTATTTCCTAGAGAACTTTCCTTTAACCAGAGAATTTCCTCTAGGTTCGCGCAAGCGCCACCCGTCCGAGATGTCGAACCCGGAGATAGCGATCAACTTCGAGAAGGAGCACCTACGCAGCGCCGAAGAGTGCGACTACATGGTGATGGAGAATCTCATCCAGAGGCGGTACAGCGAGGAGGACGAGGAGGAGGAGCCGACCGGCCCCGCCCCCTTGGCCGGCCCCGCCCTATTGAGCGTGGTGGCCGAGAAGCGGGAGTTCCGCGTCAACTCGTGGCCGGTGCGCAACGCGCTGCGCAGGTCGTCTGCGGTGGTGGAGGGGGACGCCCCGCCCGCCGCCTCGTCCGTGCTAGGTAAATACGTGTGGGTGGAGCTTCCGCCGTGGCAGAGAGGCGGCAGCGTTAGGGTGTTGACGATGGATAAGGACGGGTTCTCGGAGAAAATGTGAGGAGCGTGTTACGGACGAAGGACGCTATGGGATTCTGTTCTGATGCATCTCTATCGCTTTCGAAATGTTTTCGAAACCCCCAGATTCATCATAGCCTACTACATTCAGGGCCTGTTCTTCTTCATGTTTCACGTTTGATTCAAAATGTAAATATTCAATAAGGAAACATTATTTTCAACGAAGGATTCGATTGATACTAGTGAAATTAATGGGATTCTTTTCTGATCCGTCCATCGCTTTGACTCGGATGTTCTGATAGGATGGTGTGATCGATAATTGGCAAGAACATAGTGAATAATATTGTCTGTAGGTGAATCCAGGAGGTGGTATATTGATTTTTAACAGATTTTTTGGGGTTCCATCTCGTTTCCAAAAATAGATAATATAATTATTGTTTCAATATACTTGTAGCAATGACCGATTTATGATCTGCCACACAATGTCACTGCTCTTGAAATTGAACTTTCAGATACCTAAAAGAGAAATATTCAGTGACACCTTCTCTTTCGAAAAATTCGGAAGACGGGTTTATTTAACAGATATTAAAATTTCTACTGATTTTAGACGTTTCAGGAACAAATCTGCTCTGGTTCTCATTCATTCTTTAGTGGCAAAAACGATTCCAAAGAAAAACATTTTCCACTGTGTTGAAAACGGGAGCAGTTTCTTTCCCGAAACGTCCACCATCGAGATGAGTAGAAATTCGGATATTTAATAAATGTATTTGTATGTCCCAAATTCTTGAAAAAAAAAAGGTCACTGACAAGATTAAATTTCAAGCGCAGTGACATTTCGGGACTGGTTCTTACTACAAATATATTGAATTGATTATTATATTTCTATTTTCATTTTTAAAAACGAGGAGAGGAAATCCCAAAAATCTGTGAAAAATGAATTCAAAGTATAAAAAATTACACATTGGAAACAATTGGAAAATTTGAGGAAGTCGAACCGACTCCCCTTGTCTCTCGGAACATCCGGGTCGCTTCATCCTTGCCGCCCGCGCATTCTCACCATCGCATGTTCTGTTGGGCGCAGGTTCTGGCGGGTCGTCCGCGGAGCGTCAGGACTCGACGGAATCGAGCGAGAGCGTCCCGGCGCCCGCGGGTCGCCCTATGCCGCAAAGGCCGTCGATAGTCGTCGACTCGTCGCAGCTGCCCATCCTGCCCAAGGCCGAGTCCGAGGGCAGCCTCCACATGCAATCGGAGACCATGTGCTAGTCGGGGCGGCCGAGGTCTGCCCGCAAAGTCGGTTGTTGTTTCGAAGTTGGCGAATGATAGGGGGTGATATCTGTAGGTCAAGCTACAGTGAATTTATACGAGACGGTGGCGACAAAAGGCTCATTATTTGCCTCCTGATGGCTGGTGGGCGGAGCTAATGAGTGCGCCAATATTTGAATTGTAGCTTCATCATGAGAACCACTTTTTTGGCGACATTGAAACGGCCCACAGCTACACAACCAGGCGTTTTACGCATCAAAACTAGAAGATAAATGCAGAAGAAAGCATCTAAGTTGCTCACTGAATATTTGCCTAATGGCGTCAGGCAATCAAAACGTTGACAAAGCATTGCCGCCACTGTCTGTATAAAAAGCACTATGTTAATCGAGGAGGTGGTATGTTCGTTTTACCGGATTGTTTAGGGATTTTCTCTCCTCGTTTCTGATAATGATAAATACAAATTACAATAATTATTCCAATACATTCTTAGTAAGAACGGTTTTATGATCTGCCCCAAAACGTGACTGAATTTGAAAATGAACCGTCATATACCTTATCGAGAACTTATGTATTTGTCACTGACACCTTGTCTTTCACAAAATTTGGAAGATAAATTTCATTCCGTTTTCATTTCTATATCCAATACAATGTGATAATATATAATTATTGTCAAAATATTTTTTATGTAAACATGATAAAATAAGTTAGAAACTTGTCCACGATCATGTAAATTGATCGTGAAGATATTCAATTCTATCAAATCTAAATATAAATCTTATCAAATAATCATAATATATGCAATCATAAAAATATGAAGAAGAAATAAATAAATAATATATAAAATAAATAAATAAACCAGCGTTTCATTTTATTCTTGAAACCAAATAATCTGATTTCTCAAAGAAAATGGCTATTTATTATCTTTTCTCCTACATAAACGGCATGTTGCTACATTAAAGTTGTAGAGAATTTTATGGAAGAATTGTTGAAACTATTAAGTAGAAATTTTGATATTTGTTGAAAATATATGTATATTCCTAATTTTGTGAAAATCAATTTGTCACTGACAGATACACAATTTCTCTTTGAGGTGTCTGAAGTTTGAATTCCAAGCGCAGTGCCATTGAAATCTGGGGCAAATCATGAATATATTGATTATAATTTATATTTTCATAATTAGGAACGATGACAGAAAATTCCAAAAAAATCTGGAAAACTAGAGTCCGATTTGTTCCGGCAATTCTGAAATGTCCAACTCGACCAAAACGAGCAGCAATGCTGCATTTCAAATGTACCATGTTCTATCGCAGAGATGCTCTAACCAGATACACAGAGTGCCCGTTTTTCGAGCTCCATATGGGGATAGGAGCTATGAAGTCAGTTAAATCAGGACAAAGTTGCGTATTTTCATACTGAACCATTATCCGAAAGAACGTTCGATGTAAATTCTCTAGTTTTCGAATTAGAAAACACAGAAATTTGCAATTTTTGTTTCCATTTTTCAGAGCGAAAACCTTTTTGACTTTGATGTTCTTGAGGCACTTTTTCACAATGATACACTTTGATAAAACCTGTGATGAAGCATTGAGAGGTGAAAAGAAGATGGGAAATGAAATCGTGCTGCAACAAAACGACACTTTTTCAGAACCAGAACCAAATTTCTATCAACAAAACGCACCCAGATATATGAAAACCTCTGAACGGGCTTTTTCTGTTTTTCACAATTTGCTGATATTTTACAAGCTTGGCATGGGTTTTCTTAGTCCAAAGTGGGGTAATTGGCGTTTTTCGCAATTAATTCATCTTCTAATTGAACATTATTCTCCTGAGAAGAAGACAGTTTTTCACTTGATCTATTGGGACTCCCTTCTGCCCGAAAAATAATTTTTCAGATTTTAAATAGTTCAGTTAGAATCACAACAGTAATCCATTCAACCCTATGAATGGATCCAACTGCTGATCTTCAATCAAAAACAAAATTCTAAAGACACAATTATTCTATCTATTCAGTATCTCTTCAGTAGTTACTCAGATCAGATCTTTTACTAATTGAAAATTGACGGTTTTGACAGAGAATGCCACCACACCCAAGTGATGCGTTATCTAGCGGATAAAAATTAGTGGTGAAACACTCGACTACATAAATTTGTGAATAACTGTTATGTATTTGGACTGCAAATATTTTCGGAATATTTGGCGCAGTCGATAGGACGCGTATCGGAAGGTTTTGATACTACTCACCCACCGATTAACAAAGTGTATCTTGATGACGTACTCCTATCATTCGTTGTTATTTGGCAAAAGCATTCATCATTAATTGTAAGTTTGGCAACCTGATATCATAGAATGCAGTATACTGAAATTTTTGGAAAGTTGGAGTAGTTTCTTATCTTTGTGGAGCTCATGATTCTTCATATTGATGAGTAGAAATGGTAAATCATCATCATTCATGACTTGCTAAAATTACCTAAATTACTGAAAGAGACTACCTTGTATTGGAATAATCATTTCATTGATAGAAACTGGCTCCTCTCAAACTGTTCATCAGTTATTGAATTTCCACATAAAGATATTTTTATGATATTTGAACAAGTTAATGAAACAACTTTTGGAAGTTACCTAGAAATCCTGAACATGAGCGAAATGAAAAGTATATTTGCTTAGCAATATCGCTAGCGTAAATATCAATCTTTCATCTTGATACTAAGTTTTCATCATCAGTTGAAATGAACAACCAACCAATGGCATGAAAATCTCGAATTCCTTTTCTTTTTATCTTCATCCATTATTCAAACACTATTCAATTCATCTTTTCTGGCTCTTCCATAATAATATGTTCTATACAGTGTATTTGGAATTTGAATATCATCTTTTATTTTTGGTTATGTCTAGACTTTTCGAATTCATTATATAGTATACATCTCAACTTTGCTCCTATACAAAAATTAATCTCAAAATCATCTAACTAACATGAATCTTTCTGAAGTGTTCTTGAAATATAAACTAAATGTAAATAAGGGTCACCAATATTTGTTATAACGAAGTGTTCAACGTTCAAAGTAGTTTTTGTGATTTTTTTCGGTAATAACTCTCGGTTTGATCCGCTTTAGAACTATTTTATATGATTCTGTCAATAAAAATTTAGTGCTTGAAGTCATACGAATATACTAATAAGAATAACAATGTGATATTTTCAATGATATTGATTAAATTTTTTCTAACACTCGGCCTCAGTGGTTAATGGAATTGTTTTTCTTATGTTATTTATTAATTGATAATTATTGCGTGAGATGTAATTGACAATATTAGAGTTATTTGTAAAAAATGTACTATCAAGTTATGAATTTATAGATTGTTCTGACTGCTACTTTTCTGGATAGTAGAACTAGGATTATATATATTATTATTTTGGTCTATTGGATTTCTACAATTTTCTTCATGTATTTTAATAATCTCGTGTTGATAAAAAAAAGTATATAAAATGAGAGTTGAAACTCAGAAAATACTTCAAATAAATATTCTTTTGTTAACAGGCACTCTAGGAGCCTTCTTATCTATTGTGAATAAATTTAAGCTCAATTGTAGTGCTCAAATTCCTAGTAATATTTTTTTTTTTTTTTAATCAACCTTTGATTTCGAGACAATTCTCAAATAATAATGCATTATGTAGTATGCAAATTGTAATGTCTTGTTATTGGTTCTTGATATGAAGAAGGTGAAAGAGCAACGTCAAAACAGAGTTTGTTGTCAAAAATCATATGTTCTGCTTCTAGTAATCAGTAAGCTATATCAATTAGTGTTTCTTGGTTATTGTATTTTGAATCGGATCCCATTTATGCCAGTCAACATCTCCTAATAGAACCATTAAAAACTTCGATGAAAAATAAATCTCAGGTTA
This sequence comes from Gastrophysa polygoni, assembly GCA_963576655.1. Taxonomy (NCBI): domain Eukaryota; kingdom Metazoa; phylum Arthropoda; class Insecta; order Coleoptera; family Chrysomelidae; genus Gastrophysa; species Gastrophysa polygoni. Next base: position 3,640,620 of record OY755091.1, on the reverse strand, counting down.
TCATGTTCAAAAATCATTCGACACACATCTGCATGTTTTTACTAAGCAAATTGGTCCTAAAATATAAATGATGAACATATCGAATGACAAACCAATTAACAATACTTCTGAAGCAAAAGATTGAAGTGATAATTTATTTTATATTTATTGATTGTGAAGTTCTGTTCACAAATGACAGAAAAATCAAATTTAGCATAACTTGATGAGAATAATCGCATACTGATTTTTAGTGAATTGTGAACAGCAACTGGTTTGATATTTTTTGTTACCAAGATAATGAATCGCAATAAAAGATTATGGAAATGAAATTCAGTTCTTTCGATATCGTGTTTTTCCACTGCTAGAACAATGCTGTTCACTCCAAAATAAGGCTCATACCCTCTACCCATTGTTTCTTTGTAGATCTGTGGACATTGACCATTAAATAAAATCATGATACATTTCGTAGAAGTTTATTTTTTCGTTCTCGCAATAAAATTATCCAATGAGAAAATTTTGAGAGGCTCAAATATTTATACTGAAGCTCATGATGAAATCCGAACTTAGTGTAAACAGTTATGAAGCAAAAGTTTATAAAGCATATATATAAACAGTGAACCTTGAATTTCAAGAAGAGGCTAAATTTCATGAAATGTATTTCTATGGGTTTCCAGTAATTTTTTCTGTATAAAATCGCCAGAAATAAGAGTGTATTTATGAAAAAATTAAAAATAAAATTCTGAGATCTTACAGTCTTTTTAGTCTCGGAATTAAACGTTATGATACATTGTTTGCCATTCTTACTTATTATTATTATGAAATTAAAGTATTTCGACAGATATCCAGCAAAAATCAAGGAAATCATGAAGATGAGGTCCAGCAAAGAATATTGATTATAAACACAGCAGGTCTTAAAGGCCACAAAAACAGGTAATAAGATTATGGTGCAGTCAGAGTAGAAAAATTAATAAGCTTTGATTTGAATTCTTCATCTTTAGGTGAAATTATTCAACAGAAATGGATCCAGATACAAAATGTTTAATTATTGATATGGATTTGGTCAATCAACAGACATGATAGATTGTTTTCATACTTCAAGTTTGAATTCAGCAACTCAATGTTTTGGTGAATGAAAAAATATAGATCTAGAAGGGATAATGAGTTCATCTTCAAAATGATTGTTGGTTTTAAGTATTCCCAAATATCCAAGGGGACGAAGTCTAAAATCTGGCTCAATAGTTCAATAATTTCTGTTACAAATTTGAAAAAAAAAAATATTTTTCTTAGTTTGCCGTTTATGTAGGAAACATGTTTTTCAATTGTCTCCATGATAGATTTCCATCAACAGAAAAGGAATTTATGGAATTTGGTAAGTGATTTTAAAGAACTTGTCTATATAAATTGTTGTATTCGTCACATAGGAAATTTACAAAAAAAATATTGTGGAAAATTTCCACGGCATACTTTATTTTCAAAAATTGTTATGCTCCGTCTTGTATCTTTGATCAAGAGTTATTACACCAATCCAGAGACACGCCATACATGTTCAAACAGCTCACCCATCCTACCTTACCTAACATTTTTCAATAGTTGATTCGTTTTATTTTTATTATATATTGACTAATGTTGTTTGTTTTGAGCTTGATGGCATCTTAAATTTTCTGAATATGTTATTTTTTGTGATTGGATGCTTCAAATACCCTGTAATTGGATTCTAATGAATGAAAATATGTTGTTTATATCACATAATCAGCTGCCAGAAATATTTTTCATTCCAATGTTCATTCAATGTGAAGTGGAATATTTTGATGTTTCAAAAAATTAATATCATAGTTTTCTTAGTCATTTTTAACCGAAGGTATAGGTATGCAGGTTCACCGTCAATATTCAATCAAGAAAATTACTTAAGAAACAATAAATGCAATATCATGACCATTTATAATGTTCCATATTCCATATATTCTTTATGACACAAAACTTCCAGTATTTGTCTATATTTGGTAGGAGATCTATCAACAACGAATTGACTGTTACATTAACATAGTTTCACAAGCACTATTGAGTTACAGACTAAATTTTGATAATAGAGTATCAATCTGAATTGTTGAAAAATGTATTCGACTCGAAAATTGATAAAATAATCGGTAACTTATGCGACAGCCAACTCTGTCTTGTTGAATCTCACACCAAAATAGCTACAAATTTTCTATTCAACATTTTTTCGTGTTCATTTTGATGAATTTGAAATTTGAATATATGAGACATCATTGGCACGCTTTCATATTCACCAAGTTGGTGTGGAATGCATTTGACTAATGATATCACCGCGTATTTCAAATGGACAAATCATTGAGCATCTTTGCAATCCACCACACTGATTCGGTGAAGATAAAAACGCACCATATGTATGATCAACAGGTACAATGTAAGAGGCAACAGGTCTCACCCATGTGTTCATCTTAGTTTTTCTGATTACATGAATCTACCTCAAGTATACTGTTTCGAAAATTCGAAACTGATTAATAAATTATAAATTTAATATTTCATCATATAAGACATACCCAATTATTTGTTTCCAGATCATAAAAAGAATCTCTATTGGTTACAGAAATAATATATTTTCATATTAAAGAAATACGACATTGATAAATTCAACTGTAGAGAATTTTCTAAAGTTGGGAAGTCTCTCACATATCTCACATTGATCGTTATATTAAAAAAATGTTGACAGTATAGTTCTGCTGTTTCATTTGATCACCCTTGACTATTATAGGAATGTGTTTCAATAGGAATCAAATTTTTCACTACTCCCATATTTTTTTATATTATATTAACATTCATTAATCCCAATAAACATACATGCGTATGGAAGGACACAATAGAAGAACTAAATTAATAAGTAAATACAAAAAAGATCAAGTCAAATGGAAGCAAAAGATAAACAGAGAGTTAAATTGATTTCTCCAGTTCAATCTTGTGTGATTCTTTCATTAGACGTTCCCCCTACTACTTTGAGGAGATTAATCAAAATAGAAATAATCCATTAGGATACAAGTTTTGAATCAAAAGAAACGTAACTAGCAATATTCTGTCAATTATCGAAATAATAGTTTATACAACAAACATTTGATGGCTATTAAATCGGCTACAACTCATGTCATAATTACCATGATTGTGTCTTAAAGCCATTATTTATTGATCATTGGAAAATATACTATTAGTAACCAATGGATTTCGTATGATCTGAAGTAAAAAAAAATTAATAAATCTATTGTGGCTGACATAACAATAATAAATCAAATCAAAACTTCAGATTGCTATAAACTGGTTTTTACAAATATGAAATAGAATCATATTGTTCTGGTAAACTGTCTGCCACAAATACATGGAAGTTTGCTTGCTCATCAGAATAAATAATGTGAATAGTGGAATGAAACCATCGACGACTCCCATTGTGCATAACCTCCAATGATAAAGATCGCGCTAGTCGTCTTTGGGATGCAAAGGAATAACAAACTTCGGACCGAACGGAGATTTGTATTTGATGCCCACTTCGTTGAAAAGGTCAACTGGAAATCCAAGATTGCACAGGTACAATTTGCCGTTGCTGGAAGGATGTGGCAAAGGTAAAACGGGAATCAGCGAAAACTTCGGTATGATTCCAGGTGTGCCGCTCGTAGGAGGGTCCAAGGCCAATACCGGGGCCCTACAAGATGACAGAATATTTATCCGGAAAGGGCATGTCGTAAATGATAAGGCTGGTAAAGTGTGTGACGTAGTGAAGTGTGACTGCCTCTATTCTTCGGTAAAATTTCCCAATTTGAGGAAAATATCTCAATAACCACAGGGGCCATGATGATAAAACTAAATATTCTCCAAATTTTCAACATCCAGTAGATTGGTAGCGAAGCGTTCGCAGACCTATATTTCCATGAACTATTAAATCTTCTCGTTCTTCATTGTCTGGCATAATAAAACACATAGAACACTATGTATTGATTGACTGTCTTGGATTTCTGGACTATCTTCAGGCTGAAAAGTACTCCTTCACAGTACTAGTTTGGAGAAATTTTCTTTACAGGACTTGTTCAAAACAATGTAAAGAAGATAGGGACAGATGCTGTGTGAAATACAGGTATGCCTAAAAGCAATGCACACGTCGGCTTTAAATTTTCCTAATAGCTATAAAGACGTTCTTTCCGGACTTAGTACTTAAACTACCTATTAGACAATTGTGATAATCATGAAGTTAGCGCAAAAAAGTATTTGTATCGTGCCACCAAATTAATTTTCTGCTTCTTGATCAACGTAATTTTGTCGCTATCTAGCATGTGACGTAACAAGGACGTGAATTTTGCGAAGCCATACCCATATAGACTTTTGAAGAAAAACATATTGTTATTACCCATGTCATTTCACCTTCTCCTGTACCATCTTTCCAAGATAAATCAATTGTAGATGTAGCTAGAAGAAGTGTTTCAAGGAATGAACAAATAGAACCTGAAGTTGTATAAAAAATGTCTATTCACCTGTTCCTGTTTACCCACTCGGACAGCAACGGGTAGTTCTGCGGATGATCCGTATCTTCACAAAGAGCCACGATGATCAAATCGGTAGTGCTCGGCAATTCCGATATGTCGTTGAACAATTTGTTCTTTGTAAGCGTGTACAGGGCAACCTCTTTCTTGATGCAAGAAATGTCGCTCGAAACTGTGTAAACGACGGTTCGCACACCTTGGCTGGCCAGTTGCCTCGCCGTGTTTACTCCAACCGCACCTTGCCTAAAAAAAATTGACACTTGCAGGACAAGCCAACGATGTTTTGAAAATTATTAATGGAGGTAATGATGGTTCATTAGCACTTCTCTGCCGTTTTGACAATGAAAATATGGTATAAATCAGCCGAATGGAATGAATGCGACATTTCCCCAATAATGATATTTATTGATAAACTTGGTACATATGGAAAGTCAAAATAAAACAATAATAATACATATGGTTGGCTTGATCTGCAAAAACCAGTCCATAATTTCTAATTTTTGTAAAAAGAGAGTCAAAAAACATTTTTTAATTGAATTCAAAGATGAATACGAAAATTCAAGATACAAGTTTTTTTTTAATCTGAAATATGTCACTTCTGACTTGGTGAGGATGCTCAATATAACAAGTAATGGCAGTAATGCTGTTAGTTATTCTCATTTATTCTCAAAATAAAGCTCATACAGATCATTGACATGTTAACTTTGTTTCATTGATGACAATAATAAAAGAAGAAATAGTGTCTTCAGATTGATAAACTGAAATTGAAGTTGAATATCCAATATGAGGATACTATCATTTGAATGAAAAATGATAATTAGCATACATTATGTCATTCTTTTTCAACTACTATTTACTTGAACAGGATGAGGAAAAAAAATTTCTTTGCAATTTTGGTTCTTTCAAAATAGTTATTATTTTTAAATGCCTACATGCTGAGATACATACAGAGGGTATGGAAATATAATGATCTTATGTTTTCAACATTTTCAGTGCAAAGAAACCTAGCATGAGAAAATCATTGGCTAGATTATTCAGTATTAATTTTTCATGGTTTTGATTTCAAAGATTTGGGTGACATATGATTATTGGTATTTTTGATATTGGAAATATTGGTGAAAATAACAATAAAAGTGCTTCAGTGGCTACCCAAGAGACTACCAACCAAGATCCTTCAACCTGTAATACATAGTGATTATAATATTTATTGAATCTACAAACATATTTATTGTAATCTACAAGATAATAATTAGATCATGTTGATAGGAGTGGAAAAAAATTTACTGGTTGTGAGGAGATAAATTGAAAGAGATGAAAAAAAAATCGATCAATTTTCTGGCATATTCTGGCTATATTGTTGAAACATTCCATCATCATGTTTTCAGGAAACTTTCTTCTACAAGCAGTACAAGGATATGAATACATTCTAATATCATGAATCTTTTTTCTGCATCAAGTTTCTTACCTGTGGGGCCCACATAACACCACCACAGTGGGCCATTGGTGAGTGTTGTGTGGATTCAACCTGTGTCCCCCACCTAGCAGCTGAATGGAAATTTCTGTTGCAGCCCTACCAATCAGCTCAATCCTCCTATCCCATGTCAACCCCACTCTGTCTGCCACCTCCCAAAGTTTCTTTCTCAGGGCACGAGACACACTTGGAATTATGAGTCCATCATCTGTGACATACTCACAGAAATCTTGTTTGGGGACTGTTATCTGACGATAGGTGGTTGGGAGGGTGGCTATAACATTCTCATCATGTCTGAAATCACAGAGATATGTAAGAGAAAGTTTGATGAAATTCAAATCCAGTAGTCATTCAACCAGTCTTACGTCTCACCTATACTTTGTTGCCTTCTTACTATCAGTATGTCTCACCACATCTGGTTTTTGAGCATTAAGTTCATCCCAAATAGCCTGTTTATTGAACAAAGCCAAATTTTTCTCAAAGTCAAAGTCTTTATTAATATAACTCTGATCTGAAGTAGACCCAAAACATTCCTCATCTTTCCAACCTTTCACCCATTTAGCTTTACCTTTCTCTTTCTTAATGGGTGTGTTGTTTTTTAAGGAATTTGATGTGGATTCAGCTGTGTGTTTCACTTCAATATCAATAGGTTTTGATTTCTGTTGACTACTGGGTATGGAGAACTTGTTATTCAAACTTAAATTATGACCTTCAGAGGTGCTGTGTATCCTCCCAGCTCTTTTAGGTACTGGCTTTGCTATAGTAACAGTACTGCGTTCCACAGTACTATCAGAATGCTTTTCAATCAATTTTAGGTCCACAATATGATCAGATCTACAAATTAAATATTGATGTAGCAATTTTTTTTCAGAGTTTCCCATCATCTCACCTTATGTGTACCTCGTTTTCTGAACAAGGAAAACCATTGTTGAAAGCTTTTGTTAATGTAATCTGACTGTTCGTTGCTGCTTTTATTTCTCCTTGGAAGTTTCCCACATCGTCTATACATCTGATTGAAACCATGTATCCAATCCACTGTGCCATTTTTTTATAAATATTTGAGGACAGTAGATATATTATTACAACTTTCTATTTTCTGTGCAATTCAATTCACCACCAAATTATCAATGCAGTAAAATAAGAGCAATAAAATAGATTTCAACACCGATGTATTTTATAATAGTCGTTTCTCCTCAATAAAATAGTTTTATTTGAATATTTATAATTTCAATCACATCTCACATCACAGATAACACTAAAAATTAATCGAACCTCAGCATTCACCACTCAGCACCTTAGGCACAGGGCACAGATCACCTACTAGATAGCTTAGCACTCTGACAAGTCTCCTGCTGTCTCTGTTTATCATTCGTAATAATAAAAGTAGACATCTAATCGCCTATCTCTTGAGTCCATGGCGAAATTGCCTCGTTCCAAGTCTATTTGTCAGTCATATGGAAAGCACCTCATACTCTTTGCACCTCATGTTGTTAGTGTAACTTGTCACATGCCTGTCACTGCACTGTCATTTTGAGTGCATACGTTTTAAGATTCCACAATGTTGTTTATTTTCACTTTTCAATCTTTCAGATGAGCAATTAATAGTGATTTTTAATAGTTCTTCGCATAATCAGAATCGTTAAAACTGTTATTATCAAGACTAGTTTTTGTTGTATTCTCCTTTGAAATTTCCAAATATGGTGTTAACCATAAGCCAAGAAACGTTCAATGATGCAGTTCAAGAAAATATGAACGATTTGGGATTATCTCCGGAGGAAGCCCTGCAAGAAGCTGTGATACAGTTCGAGTCACAGGTACTTATTGCATTCTATCACCCAGTAGTAGAGAACAATATTATGACATTGACAAATTTCCTAGGGTGTTGATTTGAGCTCTATTGTGAAAGAACTCATGATTTCTTCCACATCTTCAGCAAATATTGAGGAAGAAGTGGTTAAATTGGTGAACTTAAATAATGAAAAAGCTCCAGCTAAAGATATCATCACTCAACTAGAAGCATTGAAGAGCGAATGTGATAAAGGACTCCAGGAAAGAGTAACTGCAGGTAAAAAATTATTATTTCATTACTCACATTTCCTTCATTATTTTTCCATCATAATTTCAGGAAAAGCTGGTGCTTACAATGCTTTATTGGATACCTTAATCAGTCATAAAAGTGATGTCAGTCTTGCAAAAATGTGTCTAAAAACATTGATATCACTCATGACTAAACAACCTGACCTATTAGATGAAAAAGGCATAGAAATCATTCTTTCTAATTTGAAAAAAGAAGCAGATTTTGATTTGAAAAAATTATCACTGAAGTGGGCTAAAGAGTGTTGTATAATGCATGAAATGAATAGGTAAGTAGTATCTCAGATGAATGTATAGATATTCATCCAATTTCTTCCAAGGCAAAACATTTTTGATGCCCATATCTTAGAAAACTTGAAAGAATTGCTGAATGATGGTACATCAGACATTCTACGAGAGGTGCTGGGTGTCTTTAGAGGACTAGTGCTTGATGATGATGTCAGAGTAGAATTTGGAAAAGCTCATGAGCATGCTAGAGTAATTGCCAGTGAAATATTATGCCCCCTCACTGGACTACTAACAAGTAATATATTTTTTTCTGTACCTATTTTTGTTCTAAATACCTGTTTTTTTTTCCAGGATTCAAATCAGATGAACAGTTGATATTTGACTTGATGTTGACAGTAACTTCTCTCATGGTCAGAACAGAGTTTTGCAAAAAAGTAGAAGATGCTGGTGGTCTGGAATTGATACGAGATGTCATGACTGCTTATCCAAAAAATGAAGTAAGTGCACAAATTTGTGGATCAATTGAATACCTAATGACTGAAATATAATGATTCCTAGAAAATCAATAGACAGTGTTTCAAACTACTGAAATCTCTAGGTGGCAATGATGAATGTAGGGGTCATTTGATACAAAGGAACTTGGCTCCAGTCATAGTGACAGCCCTCAATGAAAACAAGGTAACATTTCATTGAAAATCACTGAAAATTATTGAATTTCAATATTTACAGGAAAATGTAGCTACAGCTGTGGCAGGCTTAGCCAGTATTTCAGCATTGACCTTGAGAAGCCCAGAAAATAGTAAAGCCTTTTTTGATTGTGGATCACCAGCTGTCATAGTTGGAATCATGAAAAAATACCCAGATGAAAAACAAATACAGGTTAGTAAGAAAACTAAATGATTATAAGTATCAATATGAAAATAAATAGGCAAAATTAGCTAACTTATCCCTGCTATCATACATTGAAGATTCAAACTGTCATAACTTCTCAAAATTGAATACCTACTATTCATAACATGGAATGTGCAACAAAACTGAAAAAAAAATATCAATACATGAATTTTATCAAGTAAGATTAGATTGATTACTAAGGAATGACCTGATGAATGTGTAAATGGCTCTGGCTGTATAAATATTAAATTATGGCATTGCATAGGGCAAACAGGTTCTTCATTGACACAACTATTCCACAAGACCAGAGTTCTGAACCTTGGGCAATTGTATAAACAATTGTGCAAACAAAAGATGTTCCTCAGAGCAGCTGTTTGACCAGACTAGAATTTTGAACTTTGACCAATTGTATATAAAATGTGTTGATAGGTTATTATCAAACGAATGAGAAAGTTGTACATAGTATTATGACTTGAACAGTGTGTTGAAATCATGTAATCACTTCCAAGCACTTTTTTTTTCAACACCACAGGTCACTTTATAACGCTCCAAAAATGTTATTCTGGTTGTTTGACAATCGAATTTTTTCAATATCTATTAATTTCATGTTATAGTTATTTCTTGAATGCTGATAAGAATATGAAATAAATCCCATAAGTTACATTGAGTGTTTTTCCAGAAAACTGGTAGTTGGGCAATTAGAAACATGGTCTGCAGAAGCAAATATCAAACAAGTACATTTGTTGAGCTTGGAATTGAAGAGCTTCTTCACACAGATCTGACCAAATTTAAAGACATTGAATATGATATCAAGGCTGCTCTACGTGATCTGGACTGTAAAGTCACTCTCAGAGAAGAATGGACAGGAAAAGGGGGGGCTTTAACTAATGGGCTCAATAGAAAATAACTATCTTCTGATGCTACAGAGGAACCCTTTGTATCAGCAAAATATATACCCACATGAGGTTCTGAATGTTATTATTTCAATCCGATTTGTTTATTGAACTAAAAAAAAATTAAATTCGATATATAACTATTCAGGGCAATAACAAGAATACCACTCACAAACAGTTGTATGGTAGTAACTGATTGATGATGAAATCAATCTGAAACACTAAGAAAGTGACTAATATTGCATGAAATTTCAAGTTTCCATCTTCTGAGGTATTAGATATGTAATTCACAAAATAATTGGGTTCTTCTCATCTCATTATGTTTGCTTCATATTAATTATGAGCTCAGCTAACTTTGAACTGAAATTTTTTACACTTTTATACAAGCTTTAACTAATATAATGTCAATGTGTATTTTTTTGTATCGATGCTTAATAAAATGTTTTGCAAAATTCAAATAAGCATTTTCTTCATCTGTGACAGATCAAGTAAGTTTCTTTCATGTCACAAATCAACCTGTCATCTGCAAATTTCAGAATGTTTGTTTGACCTAAAATTTCATCTCATCTACATTTCAAATTCGAACATTATTTTTGTTTAACTAGAGTGATCAAAATGCCAAGAAAAAACATAGGTAAGTCGTCAATTTACTTCCATTTTACATACATTAGAACAGACTTGATTGTATCTGTAAACTCAACTGTGAAAAATATGATATATTCTAATAGAGTAATACTAAATGATGTATGTTGTTATGACATACATTATACCATAGTACAAGGAAAGATTCACAATTATTTTTTTCATTTTATTGATATATTCTAGGGCCTGGTCCAGGAAAGTATCTGTTACCCCCTGTAGTTGGGTTTCAGAACCACGATGTATCCAAATATCGAAACCCCCAGTATTCAATGGGACTGAAATTATCGTTTGGCAAAAAACCATTGGGACCTGGTCCCAGGTACGATGTTCAGAAAATGACCAGTTACGGAAAAGCAAGTCCTCCTGCATACTCCATGAAATCTAGGCCAAATCCACTAAGTATGGATAGTTTTGAATGTCTTCATCAGAAGTATAACCTAAATATTCATTAACGTTTAAGCTGCTTTCCAAGTACCTGGACCAGGTACATACAAACCAGAAATAGTACCTAGGATGAGTGAGCGTAGACCACCTATGTACTCCATGTCTTTCAGATATCCACCTATCAAGAAATTCCAAACCCCTGGTCCTGATAAGTATGAAGTACCATCAACTTTAGGACCCAAAGTACCAGACAAAAATGCTAATGCGGCATTCAGCATGTAAGTATACATAGAACTTTGAAATAGTTCTTCATTCCTTAACAATAATTTAGTTTAGTTAACCAAACTATGAGAGAAAATATAACAATCATGATGATGTACTCACATACAAAATGGATAAAATGAATATGAACAGCAATGTACAAATGATAATCATAAGATATATGTTTTAGCAATTTTTTTGTAGATATCAGACAGTGCATAGTTGAAATAATTCCATTGTGAAAAATTCATTTTCAAAATATTCGATTCAATAACATTTGCTTTTGATGAATTCTTTCTCAGGTCTTTTAAGCATGACTTGAGAGTCTTGGAACGTTCGCCAGGTCCGGCGAAATACAGTGGTACAGATACTAAAGTGTTCAAGAACAAACCACCCAACTACACAATGTCACCTAGGGTGTTTCCCCCGGCACCAAAAGCTAAAAGTCCAGGCCCCATTTACATGCCAAAACTGCCACAGAAGCCTGGATACTCCTTTGGATTGCGGACAGACAATGATCCTTATGTTACTGCAGAAGATGATATGCCGTGTGTTCAGAAAGATAAGATCTGCTGAAAGTTGCAAAGGGACATATTTAAGAAACTCAACTAATTTTTTATTCAGATATTATTTACATATCCATGATGCAGAATACACTCTTCTTAGGTCAAAAATAGTTTATTTTCTTTGTTGGAAAACCTTAAATTTCCTTCATATTTCATCTTTACCTATTATTATTCTAGAATGGGCTTCCAATTATACAATCATATATAATTGATTTCAATTGTACCAAGCAAAACCATGTTGTAGTGCATGTATATTCACAAAAAAAGCAAAATACAATGTACCTAATAAGATTTCAAAAATCAAAATATTAAAAATATCTTCTGAATAAAATAATGAAAAACAAAAAATAAAATTTGTTATATATAAACATTCATCATTATGAAAAAAAAAATTACAATTACATAACATTCAACAATTCAGATTATTGTTTCACATATTTGTGTCTGAAGCATGTAGCAAATTGTAAATCCATTCCACGGAGTATTTGCTATAATTTTATTATAGTAAATCAAAATGAATGGAAAAGTAGAACTAATACACAGGTACACCTCATTTGGCAGTGAAAGAATCATGTAAAGAATCTCTCGCTAACTAGGCAGTATCAGGATCTCCTTCACCATTCTGCAATGAACTCTGACTAGACCTCTTCTGTTCAATTCTGTTAACCAGCTTTTGGATGAATGGGTTCTGAAATTTACCCTTGGTGTTATCGAAAAATACTTGTAGCTTGATATCATCACGTTTCTCATAGTGAGCAGCAGTGAATACCAAGTCAAAACGATCTAGATCCTTGATGAACTTGGCTTCAGGAGATTCTTTAGCCTCATATTCTTTGTATAAATTGTAAATCAAAGAACCCACATCATTCCCTAAATAGCTAGTCAATTCCTTCATTGCTTCATCTTCCATTTGGTGTTTCTTGACTTCGGGAATATTATCTGCAGGGATTATGTCTCCCACTATGGACTCGGCAAGATCATGGACCAGAGCCAGCTGTAAACACTTGAACCTATCTAGTTTGGAATTGTTACCTAACAGAAATGTCATCATTCCCATGGCATACATATGGCCTGCGATCTGCTCGTGATCTTTCACCTTGCATTGGTCCCATCCTCTTCGACTCAAATGTTTCAAATTGTTCACTAGGTCGAGGAACTTCAGTACATCGTCTGGGTTAAGATTCTCCATTTTGTTCTTTGAGTTGTATGAATTGATATAATTCTTGTGGTACGAAAAGAGAAAGTTGTCGAATACCATTAATTTTATACAGGTATTCACCAATGGATGTGCAGTTGCAGCACACAAGAGGGGTTACAGTTGCAGTTTCTCTTTGCAAAACGTTTGGTGAGATAACCTAGAAACCTAGAATCGCTAAAAAGTTTTAGAATTTTGCCGCCATAGAACGTAAACTTCCCGCTCAAAAAGCAGTTATACCAATCTGGATCATAGACTACTTATTTACGGAAATCTGGATTCATGAGAACATCAAAGAAAAGAGAACATACCAGAATGCCCAAGCTTGAAAACCTTTTGATTTTGAGAAACACTCTCAAATGACCTTGATTCTTTCAGTGATCTGTTGGCGTAGTAACCACAATGAATTCCATTCATTTCATTTACTGGCACTAACTTTACAATAGTGATTTTTAGCCAGTTTCGCCAAAGAGTATAAGAGCAATATGGTATTTATATATATATATATATATATATATATATAAAAGCGATTTTTCGACAGATTTCTGTATCATGCAAGTTTCGTGCCTTTTTTCAGCATACACTTCTGTATTGGATGAAAATGCAAAAACAAGAACCTTGGAGAAGCATAGATCCAGTTGTAACGACGAAGTTGTATGGGAATCAAAAAAAGACATGCATTGAATATCTACAAGTCAATAATATAATTTAGACAATATTTACAAAGTTTACAGATTAAAAACAATAACTTAGTTATACATATATGACTATAAAATATATAATTCAATTCATAATAAATGTATAGAAGAATATAATGAAGCTTAAAATACCAAAATGGACAGAATGTTGTGAAGTTGAAAATCTCCATCTCAATGAGACATGTATTAGTCGACTCCAGCAAAACCTTGTGAACCTTCAATGGCTTTTATCAACTTATCCTTCAAGTGAGTATAACTTTCGTACGGTGGCAAATCCAAGCGATTAAAGCTGAAACACAGAGTAAGTCAAGAAGTTCTACATCCAACGTGAATCACTCACCATGTATGGGCCCTGGGAAAATTTTCGGGGGTTCCCCATTTCTCGATGGTGAATACCTGCGGACCGTTGCTGCCGTATAGCTCTTTGAACCCGTTCATGGGCACCCTCGACGTGCCGGTGACAAACTGCAAGAGCCTCGCCCTCATCTCATTGCTGAATGACAGCACCACCCTCCAGTACCACTGTATAACGATATGATTGGAATGGTAATCGCCCTTGTACAAGGTGTTCGTCTTCCAATCTTTCACGTCGATGTGTTGGATACCGCACATGAGCAGCTCCAGCTCGTGCTCGTCGAATATTTTCACCAGATTGAGGGGTATCAGATCGCTGAAACCTTCCAAGAAGGAGTTCATCTGCTCTTGGACTCGACCCACAAACCTCCACTGAATAATGCACCTGGAAGAGAAAACAGGGTAGCAGATATGCTATAGGCAGTCTGGCGCAACTTCATCATCAAACATATTAATTTTTAAAACAAATCAAGTGACCACACAAGCCCCGCCTCTTTTCCGAAATTCGACTAAGTGACCTAATTGAATCCCATTGAAAAGTGAAATGGCGTCAAACATCCATGGAAAGGGTTGAACATCCGCGGAAAAGGCGATATGTATTAGTTAAAAGTCGTGAACAAACGTTGTAATACGTCAAAAAACTATTTTTACGCTTTCACTACGTTCTTCAAGGAACCTCAACCTTTTTTGTCACGTTTTCAACGCTTTTCGACCGTTTCACCTTCACCACTACCTTATTATTGATTCAGCCAAGGCATCATAGATCATAAGTATAAAATTGTATGAATTGTATAAGCGTATCACCTACTTAATGTACTCATCTTTGTTCGAGTTGTCCAAAGGTACGTCAGCACCGCCTGGTATCAACTCGTGCAAAGAGGTGTGTCCGAAAGATTCTTCGTCCACGGAAAACGTCAACGCCAGGTCGGTCGGGTCGTTCTCTTTGATCCACAGCAAAGATTTATAGTACTCCGAATCGACCGATTCCATATCCTTAAGGTCGATCGTTTTGGACAACATCATCTTGTAGAAAGGTCTGATGAAGAACGCTGCAAATTCCATTGGTCATTTATCTATCCAAACATGTTCATCATAAAAAATGTAGATACATCAATATCAATAATGTATGTCTCTTGACAATGTAGATAATTAAACATAAATATTTGAAAACGGAAGAAAATAGTGAAGTGAGATTATCCATTCTTGTGCATCTTATACAATCCATATTTTAGTTTTAATTACTAAAGTTATTGGAATACGATGATGAATACAATACCTTTGTACGAAATATAATTGGAAACGTCTTCAATGAAAAATGTATCTTATTATTTTTCTAGACATAGGCGAGAACACATTTTTCTAAAAAAATAATACGACCCCCAATTCTTTTGATTTTTGTTCGGAAAAAATCCCAAAAAAAATATTCCGTCAACACCATGAAAAAGCATGGGAATATACGTCATATGTGCCTCGGCCAATCGTTGAGAGCGCTCAAAGGCAGTGGAGAGCAAGATTGCCAATTATTATGAATAAAAAAGTCAGTTATTTTCATATGGAAGTAATTTAAAATGAAATGTATATCTATTTTCACTACATAACCAACGATTTCAAGAAGTATGTTATTTTCGCGTTTGTGATTTTGTTTATTTCACAGCTCTGCAATTACATTATTATTCAATTTCAAATGAATCTTTTCGAAATTTCTCTTTTATGACAGTGTATCTAGCTTATTTATTTTTTTTTTAGTTAGAACACGATAACGATTATAGTTACCGTCCAAGAGTTTTCCATGGTAAACAGCCATTCCAGCTACCCGGCCAATGAATTTGAAGTAACTCAAATGCTCCTCGTTGCAAACTCCCGAAAACGGATTGATTTGCAACGTATAATTGTCCCTGAAAGCAACAAAAATTATCACTTCTGAACTCTCTGTCACTATCTGTCTCACTATCAACGTATATACTTTTGAAAAACTTACATAGCAGAATATTCAAAGAGACCGTAATAAGGATTGAACATTTCTTTGGATAAGAGATAGAACCATTCTCTTGCCAGTCCTCCGTAATCTAACCCCACTTCTCCTTCAAATTCGATCCACAACTTTGTCTTCAACAAATCTACTCTCGAAACGGTTGTTATCACCCTATAAGAATCTTCCAAAATGCTGCGTCGTCTCACTTTTATTTCAAACTTATTCGGTACGTTCGTCTAGAATAAAGTTCAGTATGAAATCTAAACTTTATCAGAGTTTTAGAGTTTTTTTCAGAGCTTACCGGTTTTTTGAGTTGCAACTTCAAGTACTCGTACTTTCGTTTATAATCTCTGGAATACGGTATTGCCGGGCCTGCTATTTGTGGATTGTAGAGTCTTGGGTCTTCCCATTGAGTTGTTCTTGTATCTGGAATTTGAGTGTCAGAATAGAAAGAGTTTCGATGTTTCATGAAAATTTTAGAGAGCATACTTTCTCTTTGGGGAGTTTTTTCTTTCGACCATCAAGCATTTTTGGTTTGATTTCTGTTTATGATTACAGAATCCTCAATCAGGCAATACTAGTACTAATAGAGAGAGGAATCGAAACGACCATAAGAAGGGGTCGCAGCGATCAAGAATCTTATGACTGTTAGCGAAACATTGTGATGTTGAAATAATAGTGCAAGATTATCTCCTCAAATCTATTGTTTAACGAAGTTTATTGATCCATAAGTTAAAACAAAATGACTGTTTTACTTATTGTTTGATTAATAAAAATTGGTGCATAATCCTAAAGTCCAGCCGGTTAGGCCCATGAAGTCAAGGAAGGATTTTAAAACTTTGTTTGAGATGGTGTTCTTTCTGTTCATCCAATGACTGTAGTAATAGATTCCAAAACTATCAGAATATATATATATATATATATATATATATATATATATTTAGGAGGAGGGTAGTCGTGACTGACTAGTTAAGGTAAAAAATCTAAAATTTAGAAAACTAGATGAACGTATTCTTCGTGAGGGTGCAGTCAAAGTTTTTGGCATTGAATAAGTGGACTCTTTGTTAATAAGCCGAGCTGTCGAAAATGTTTATTTCCTTTATCAAGACAATATATAAAAAGAAAGAAAAAATGGGAATATATAAAAACCATGTCAATTACACAAACAACAAACTACTTACTAACGTGAGATTGAAGATGAGTATATTGCAATACATAACAGATGTAGCATTAGCGGAAAAATTAATCAGGAGAATTCATCTCGTGGACAATTACGACATGGTTTTTATATATACCCATTTTTTCTTTCTTTTTATAGATTGTCTTGATAAAGGAAATAAACATTTCCGAAAGCTCGGCTTATTAACAAAGAGTCCACTTATTCAATGCCAAAAACTTTGACTGCACCCTCACGAAGAAAACGTTCACCTAGTTTTCTAAATTTTAGATTTTATATATATATATATATACCGGGTGTCCCAGTATACCTGTTCCAATGGATTATCTCAGCTATTTTGAAAGATAAAAATTTGAAAATTTCATGATCCCAATTCGTTCAAGGAACCTTTAATTGAGAAAAACAATATATATATATATATATATATATATATATATATATATATCATTTCATAGGTGAGTTATTGAGTAATGTTGAACAAATTTCAAATAGACCCTAGTTCGCGTCTAAAGAAAGGCGGAGGAAACCAACAATGAAAACAGCAAACGAGAAAGAGGCAACCAGCAGTGATCAGCAGACTGTTGGCAAAATTGTACCTTTCTTTAATGCATCCAGACGAATCGATAGCTCTTTCTTTTTCTGCTGTTTGTTTCAATGCTCCTCATAAGTCCATGAGGTAAGGATGCGTCTAGTAAATATGTATACAATATCATGTCTTCGGTCATACGTCGATTGTGACTCGATCAGAAAGGGGCAGACCATTTCTGCTACTGGAAAAAAAACCTCCATCTACTCACTGTGATCGATGAAGAATATCCTGCCGTCGGAATGCACGCGCTCCTCCCACCCCTCGGGCAACGCTCCCAGGTCGTCCTCGGGCCGCCCGCCGGCCGCCCTAGGCTGCGCGCGCGCCTGCTCGGGCATCGGGCTGGCGCGCCCCGTGCGCGGGTCCACCCACGACGTCGTGCGCTCGTTGTGGTCGATGAAGAAGAGCCGGCCGTTGGGAGCGCGCTGCACGCTCCAGCCGGCCGGCAGCCCGTCCTGCGGCACCTCCGTCGATGCCGCAGACGGCGCCTCGGAGGCGGATGAATGGCTGTCGACGTCGTCTTCCCGCTGGAAGGCAAGACGCAAATGGATCTCTTCGAAATAATTAAAAGAATGTATTTTCGAACTACCATATTCGGAATCAACATCTTCTCTATACAAACCAAGGGATATGCTTGTGGGGGTTTTCCCCAGACATTGTAAATTTCATCCTCGTAGCTGTTGGAACTACAAATTTGGATTTAAGATGTATATTGTTGTAGAATTGATTTTCGCATCGTATACGAAATGTCTGTCTAGCAGTAAAACCCACCAATTGGGTCCAATAAAGTAAAATTATTTTCATTCATAGAGGCACGTTCAATATCCAAGCAAGGTAACTTTCATCACCTAACAGTAAAAGTTCCCAAAAAACCCAAATGGTTTAGCCGCTCAGGGAACGTTCTCACTGTAGATTGATACCCTTCTTGCAAAACAGTTTTTAGTTCAGCTAGTCAGTAAGAACAACTCCGTGCACTCGAAAGCACACAGCTTCTCCGTGCGTCTCAAGTACTTGCCTATTTCACTTCACGCTACAGACATCTCGATATACTTTAGTACATCGTGAATATACCAAAGAACTGAAACAACTCTACAGTGTTCGGCTTTGCCACAACAATGACAGAATACCTCACAGAAACAAATAATAGGTGTGTGTGTATATTGGGCCATATACAGACCCATAAATATACACCAAAACACCAAATGCGAAATGGAAAAAGCACTCGAATCTTGGCTTCTATGTCATTTCTGACTCCCATGAGTATGACATCAGACAATGTTATCAGTTGAAAACTTTGTGTAATGAACAGTTCACCCAACAATAATAGAAGAAATATATTCCATCAATTCAACTCTCTCTATATTGACTGATCCTGATTTAACTGTTCATCTTGATCTTTTTTTATGTGATTTTTTATCAATTTATATTTCCTGTTATGTCCCTCCATAAACATGTATGTTTCTTGTGATTAATGAATGTTATTATTAGTATAATTGAGATGGATGTACACAGTGTCCGAGATAGTGATGCACAGCATAGGGATCTCGGGCACGGTATGAAATGCAAATTCGATTGAACGGGAAAAAGATGCGCATTCAGAGGCCATTGCGACAGTCTTTGAAAATTTAAAAAGTTGTTTATAGTTTTTCAGTTATTTCGAAAACAGTGACTTTTTTTAAAAATATATATATTTCATTTTCTTAACCCATATTATTGGAGATAGAGAAAAACTGAAAATACTTCTTCATAGCAACTTTTGCTAAGATTCAACGTGGTGATATTGATTTCTTTCTTTCATGTATGTGTATGTATTTATTCTATATATCCGTGTTATAAACAGTAATCAAGTTATTCGGTAAGTCGGCAATTCCGTGTTCATTCGACAGTATCTGTCACTTTCACTATCAACATTGCGTGAGATTTTCTGTGTTCTCTGTCAGTCTAATCGATGTCGGATGAAAGTTGAAATAATAATATGAATGAAAAATGAGTTTTCTACACGAAATCAGATGAGTTTCATTCAGCTGTCACCGTAAAGTTGAACTCATAATATGAATAAAAAATGACAGTTCTACACAAAATCAGACGAGTGCCATTAAGCTGTCACTGTGCCACTAAGCCATACCCAGCTTCACACGTTGACCAACGAAAAATCCGTAGAATCAAGAATTAGTTAATCCGAAAATTCGAGAAATCAATAGAAAATCCGTAGATCGATGGACAAAGACGTAGGGTTAACAAAACAACACTGACTGGTGTTGAATTCACTCTCATGTGCAACTCTCATTTGAAACGAAGGAGAGTGCCAAAAGGAATGTCAACCCAGAGAAGAAACGACAAAAGCCAGACGACACAACGAGCGTAAGCCTAAAGGCGGATTCATAGATCACGTGCTTTATATATAACTTGAGAAATTAACGCATTAATTATTTTTTGTTATACAGTTTCAATGCTCCTCATGAGTCGTTAGGCAAGGGTGCATGTACACCTTTTCCAGTTGTATTTCAGGAAGCGTCATCATTTAGATTATTTCAGAAAGTATTAATTTCATTTCAGAATAGCCAATTCAACATCAGAAAGCATCAATTGTATTTCAGAATAGTCAGTTCGATTTCAGAAAGCGTCAATTGTATTTCAGAAACGACAATTCGATTTCAGAGAGCATCAAATGTATTTCAGATAAGTCAGTTGATTTTCAGACTTCGTCTGTATTTCAGAAAAAATCTGTAACTTAGATATCAGAGGTTCATTGTGAATACTCTGTGTTTGGTGGTCTTATTTTCCATTTCTCTTCGATTGTGATGAGTTGGCTGGTATGCAATGACATGCTGTCAGGAATAAAAGTCATTCAGCGTCCTTTTCTGAAAACGCACAATTGCGCTATTTATCGGGATATAACAAGGAAATTGAATCGTGTGATCTATCACAAAATCAAAAATATCACACATCATCTTTCACCGCACATCTTTACATATAATCTCCTCCATAAAAACATTGAAAACATAGTTATATTATATTCAAAATATGTACACAACACTCATCTTCAGGGCAGTGTATTTCTGAATACCCTATACATATAAAGCATTCATTCTTGCAAAAAGTTTCTACCTACAAACGGTTTTTGGTATTTCTGAAATACATGGTATTTTCTGAAATTCAATTACCTCATCCGAACTACTTTTGACGTTTCTGAAATACAATTGATGCTTTTTGAGAATAAATTGACTATTCTGAATTACAATTGACACATTCCAAAATTGAACTCACTATTCTGAAATTCAATTTACGGTTTCTGAAATCAACTTGACGATTTCTGAAATACGACTGGAACAGGTGTAGTAGAGAATATTTACTATCATAGCATAAGAGAAACTCCTTGAGTTAATTTCTCATCGAGTCACGTAATCCGTAAGCCCGTCTCGAAGCCCACCAACCTCCTCGGAGCCCTCGTCGTCCTCTTCGACCCGACGCCGCCCGCCCAACCGATAGAGCGGCGCCTCCAAGGAGCTCCTGCGACTGCTGTCGTCGCTCTCATCCGACGCGTGGTAGTCCGTGTCGACGGTGTCCGAGCGGACGCTCAACCGGCTTTCGAGGTTAGGTTCGAGCGACGGGCGGTCGCGCAACACCAAGTCCGTATTTTCGCTACCCGCCTGCGAGGTCATGCAACAAAACGCCCATGCGATACCGCTCAGGTCAATTTGCACTTATTATTCCCCAAGGAACATTACTGCTTATAATAGGGATATGTGAAATGAATACATGTACATGCATAACAATCTAACATAAAATATAACAACAAAAAAACCATTGAATAAATATATCAATTATGATAATGTAGAGAAAAATATAAGCGATAAATCACAAATATAAATAATCGATGAAATATACAATTGAATTGGGGTTGTACACCCCAATTCGATATCGATATTGAATTTCCAACTGAAACCACCTTTGTAATGATGTTCTCACACAAAAACATCATGTAACAGCATCATTCGTTCAACAAGTCAACTGACATGCTTTATTTTCGAATTTAAATGACATCCCTATCCAAACATCCATTATGTCTTTTGTTGTCGTTCCTCTTCATGTGTTACCGCAAGACGCTCGACTCTTGTCGACGCTTCGTGACGATTCTAGCCAGCCGTGTTCATTCAAGACTAATTGTTATATCTGTAAGAGACTATGAGTATGACATACAAATAAAGTCGAAATCAAAGTCGCAATTAATTATGAGTTGTTAATTCATCAGTTCATCTCTATTCAGGGGTGGCAGCCAGCCAAACAACGCGGCTATTGACGTCTCTAGATCTGTTCGTTTCTTGCTACTATGAAAATTGCGAGTTTCTATATTTATTTAAAACAACGTAGGAAGTATTAAGTAGGAAAAACGGTTGTGCTAGGAAGCTATTTTGAGTGAGTATTATCAAATGATAAAATACATTTAGAATGTATTTGATGGTTATATTTTTTAAAATCATAAATGGCTTTGAACTTAAAATATTTGTAATTCCCCAAATAGATATTGAACACTGTAAATTTGAATGAATAAGACAAAAGTAGAATAAGTTCAAGTATCTCATAGAAATCACATTTTGGATTTTAAATAAAATCCATGTAATCGGATTTAGTTTTCTTCTCTTATTTCACAATAATCTTTCATCTATATAAAGACCTAAAAATTTCGTTACATTTGCTTACTCAATAAAGATGTAATTGAAATTCAATGTATTGTTGGATGTTTCAGACAAACTATTATCATGCAATGGTTTTTTTGTGGGAATTTGGAAGTTTCCCTCATAACCCTACCTTAGATCTTTAGTCACTAAATGACGCTGCCATGGTATATCTCATGTTACTCAACTCAAACTTATTTTCGCCCACATGTTGACGGGAACTATGCTATATATTGGGATACTGTGTATAATGACTACAATTATTATTATTCTGCATATAAACAGAATATTAAATGAGTCTGTGCAACAAACATTCAGGAAAGAGCACTTCTTGCTAGCCAAATGATACAATATTACATGGTTATATGTTTGTAAGTTGATACATCTGAGTAAATGGTAAACCTCAACAAAAAATCGATTCTCCTCAGAGAATCAATCCATTGACACATTTGCTACATACAAAATTAACAGAACAACCATTGATAATCAACAAACTTGAAGATGTGATGTATCAATCGATGTATCGAAGGAATCATAAACTTCAGTTTTTCTTTACCTGGCTAGTGTTATTTGAATTGTCTCCAACTTCATTTGTTTCTTCATCAGCACTAATGTGAAACCTCCTTTCGAACACCTCTCTTTGTTCTTCTCTCTCAACTGCTCGGGTTTCTGAAGTACCGCCACTGCAAAAACGAAATATGTCAAATAAATCAAAGAAAGGATGCTATTGATTTACATAATAATTCTGTAGTAGACAAAAGAAATTACTTTGTTAATGTAGGTCTTTCCCACTGTGTAGTCCTTGCAATGTGATTGACAAAATAAGTTCTTCCATTGGCATCTTGACGTTCCTCCCAACCTTGAGGCAAAGGAGCCTGTGACTCTGTAGAAGAATTCACAAATACTGGCTGAAAAAACAGTCCAACATTAGTTTCAAATCATTCTCACAGATAACATGATGTAAGAATCATGAAGTAAAAAATCTCTTTTCTTGAATGTTTCATCATACGTTCAGTTCAAAATAATTATTACTCATCAATACAGAGCACTGTAGAAGTTGTCATATTTGTTGTTGAAAACTATTTATTCAGTTATAATTATATGAACATTTTTTCATTACCAATTCATTTAAGAGACACTGAATATGAAGAGCAAAATCAAAAACTCTTACAAATGCATTGTATTAAAAAACTATTGAACATTTTAATATATGTGGAAATATCAGGTACAGTATTGCTTCAATACAAGTTAGGCTAGGTGAATGACCACTTGGAATTTTTGCAAATATTTAAATTTAAATGGACTGTTTTATTCCTATTCTATCATTAGTTATTCTTAACAAAAACTATGTTATAACAATAAGTTCACTAAAAATAACACATATTCATTGAATCTCACCTGGGCAGCACTTTCTTCTCTAGCCTCACTGACAATTTCCCATTCTCGCTCATCCACTGGTGCATCTTCAGGCATAGCAATAGGGGGCAAATTTGTGTCAAACAGAAAAGCATGGTAGATCTCCAAATATCCTTTGACACGAGATCTGGCGCTAAAATCGCTTCATTAAAAAGTGAGCATATAAAAGATTTGAGTGAACATTGAAAAAATACACCAAAAATTCAATTCTTACAATTTTTCTAATGCTCACCTTCGTGGCTGTAACAGATATTTAACAGGCGGCAAAACCCTGTCTCCTTGCTCTCTGGGCAGGGTTTGCAATTGTAGTTCAACCATACCCAGAAAATCATCCCTGGTCAGCCTATTTTCATCAAACACTTGAACTACTAACTTGTGTTCTGATGGTTTTACCTATACAAATTTTATTTGGGACAAATATATAATATATGCTTTTGAATTGACTCACCCTGAATATGAATTCTTCATTCCATTCTGGACTGAGAGTCTGAAATAATAACCAAAAAAAGTACAGGTTGCTGGATTAATGTTGCATGAATGATGGCAGATGTTAATGAACATACCCGTTTCTTGGTTTTGGTCAAGACAGAATCAATAGTTTCATCACCAGTGATTGTATTCAAGTCAATTCTCACATAGGGGTCACTGGAAATTCATTGGATATCATTAAATCCTATATGATCTTGCTGCATTTGAACTGATTACAGAAGACTGGTAAATATTTTTGTTTTTTTTTTTTGAGAAAATCAAATTGAAACTCACTGAGAGAAAAAAGGCACTGATTTTCTCGGTTGTGATAATTGAAAGTCAATTCAAAAAGTGACCAGTCTTAAATAGTGTTACTGTGATGAAATAGTGTAATAAAGATGATATTAGATACCTTGCTCCAAAAATGTCCTTTTTCATAAGATTTTTAGCACACACTATTCTGAGACGTAATTTGCTAGTGGGTTCTTCACTCTGAAAAACAATAAACTTGAATTTTTACACAAACATAATAAAAAATTGATCTGATATGTCAAGGGAAGTAAAAATGAAAATATAAGTATTGATTAGTGAGAAGCTAGTGACAACCAAATTTTCGATTACCGTGCTACAGAAGACATTGCTAATTAATGGTCCACTAAAACGAAATTGTTTATGATTCATTTTTAATCATGATCCAAGAAAAGATAGCCTATAGGGGAAACTCTGGCGTTCAACCTTTCGAGAAATGTATTTCTATTGTAATAAAATAATCCACTTACATAGTTATCACTACCAATTTGAGGGACATATCCGAATATATTATCTGAAGCCATTTGATGTGAAAATAAAGTACACAGAAATCTACTTGAATCACATGAAATAGAAAATTTATTTCACAGCCACGAAAACAGATCAACAAGATTGACACAAAATAAAATGTTGACTTGACGATTACTAATTTGACATTTGGCATAATACTTCAAAAAACGTCAGAGAACCAAGTCAGACAGTACAATGTCCTTATGATCCATAGGGTCCATGTGCATAGTGCCTACTGAATTTATGTGTATTATCTCATATGGCATACATACTCAACAAAATTCTGTATGGGCGTAAGCGCCCAATTCAAAATCGAGATCACACTCAGCATCCACCATGTGATCAACATAGGACATAGAAACATATTTGGCTAATTCGGACGAGAATCGTATGTTAATAATTTCGTATTTCAGACACTGTTGTCCTCTGTTTCAAAAAAATACTATTATTCCTCTTTATGAATACCTGGAGCTCTTGGAAGTGGTTTATACTATTTATACTCACGTAATTCCATACAGATGATCTTCTTGGACTCCTCGCCAATTGCTGAACATCAACCGCATTGGATGATGATGATGATGTTGGAGATCTGATTCTTCCATTATCCAGTGTGTTGAATCTCACTCTTGAAATATACGATGATTCATTCGATGCGTTTACAGGAATATTGGTTTGCTTTCGATTAGACTTCGGAGCAATATTTTGGGTTGATAGATCACTATGCCTATTCACTGCTGGACTCATATCAACTTATTTGTCTGCTCGAAAATTATTTAAATCATGAGCAAAAAACTATTCCGTATCACATGCTGAAATCGAGTTTATTCAGGGACTGAGAATATAACACGACGTATATTATTAATAATTGCAATAATATTTATTGAATAAACGAAGAAAGGCTTATCAAATTGGATTATTCCTTATCACTCCTTTTGGCTATTTACTTTTATCAGTTGAAGTATATGTTGTTGAGCATGCTGTTGAGATTTGGATTATGAAAGATAAGAAAATAATGAACTTGCGTGATTGAGTAACTGCTTTTATTGTATACATTTCATTGTTAGTGACGTTCTAGTGACCAAAGTAAATTAGGCCCAAGTTCGTTGCATAAATTATACTTATAGATCTCTGTCTTTAATTCGTTCAGTTCTTCAAGGCGCTTATCGCAAAGATTGGGAAGACTGACACTGACATTGGTTACAACTGTATTTTAAATTTTAGGGTTATGTGATGCAGTTCCGTTGATGTATAATCTGTGTTCAGTTGGTTCTCTACTTTAAAACTTTGAGAATTTACAAAATTCAAAAGACTAGTAGAAGTAGGTATTATTTCATGTCTGAATGAATTGCTTCCTGTTCCTGAACCATGTCTAATAGTAAGCTATTGTAGCTACAAGGTTCTTGTTAATTTTCTATATGTTTTGGCTATCTTGAGAAGCTCCGGAACCTTTTATTTTGAAAAAATTAACTATGGACGAACTAGAAGCAGACTTTGATAAATTGAAGATATCTGCATTCCAGAAATTGCAGAGATTCGATCCCAATAGCATAAACAATGTGACTATTGGTCCTAATGCAGAAACATCTAAGATCAAAATAGAAAGGAGGAGCCCCAGAATAAAAAGTAATAATAAAATAGATACCAAAATCCTTTCATCAGATTCAAACAAAGAAATTGGAAACATGTTGAAGAAATTGGAAGCACGAAGATTATTAGAGGTAAAAAGCAGTGTCAAGGATCATATACTAACGTTGGAAGAATTCACTAGGAAGCAAGTACTGAATAAGCAGAAGCAATGGTTGAGCATCCAGCAAAGCTTTGTTGACGATATGCAACAAAAAGAGATTAAAATAATTGATGCATTACATGAGTTTGACAGAAATAGTTCAAATGATCAAGCCAGACTTGCACAGTATTACCAAAGTATAGAATTACGTAGACAAAAACAAGAACAGGAACTAAAAATGAAAGAAAAACAAACAGAAGTCATACATGAATATCTGAACAGAATAAAAAAGTATCAAGAAGAGTTCACCCAGTGCTATCAGCAACTTCTACCTACAATTAAAAAATGTTCAAAAAATGATCAACTCATATCACTCATTGGAGATGATTCAAAGTTATTCAATGTTTTACCTGAGAGTTTTGATGAGTTATTAGGTCAGTGTAAGACTGGAAAAATAAATGAGGAACATGTAAATAAAGCTGCTGTTTTATTAACACAACTTACCAACTTCAAAACAAGGATACAAAACAAAGTTGATGAAATTAATAAGTCTATTGAGCAACAAAGTAGTGAAAATGTTCCTACTGAATCCAACCCTTCAACTGTTCTGCCCTCAGTTGTGACTGTTCCTGTCACTAACCAAAATGTTAGTATGAATATACAAAAACCTCCACAGTCCCAAAAAGTAGTTACAAATTTGAAAAAATTTGTTAGCACATCAAATTTGAGAATGTATGCAGATATTTTAGAGTTCCATGATAAACATATCAATAGCTTTAGAGCATTAGAAAGTGATGCAAGTCTCAAACAATTCAGGTTTGATTGTAAAAAGGCCATCAATATACCTGTGAACTCCATTTCTGGTGTGAATTCTGAACATATCTTAGACAAATACAATAGGCTACATAGCCTTCTCAAAGGACAAGATGTCATCATGAATAATAAAAGAATAAATGCCAGCAAACACCCTCAAGGTATTGCATTCTGCATGGATTTGTTGGCAAAAAAGTTCGTATTGCAAGGAGATCTCATAGTTTCCAGCAATCCAGAGTCAGCATTTTGTTATGCAACTGTGATAATATCTTTGTGGAATGATTTTCCCAATTTTGGAATACTGTTGTTAGCTCATTTTTACAAATCATGTCCCTATCTAGTTCCCCAGTATCTTCCTCAGCAAGAGCATGAAACTGATGAGGATTTTTATTTGAGACAAGGCTATCAGTACAATGATGGACAAATTGAGAAACAAGATAAATTCCTAAAAAGGATGACAGGTAAAAGAACAGATTTGTATTACTACAATTTTCAAAATTCATTTCATTCAATATCTAATTATTTTATGAGAACAGAAAATAGCAGGGTTCTTCTATCAGTTACATAATATGAACATTTTTAATTTTGGCCAAAAATAGGCAAGAACATTATAATTTTTTAATGCGCTCTGCAATGCTCCTACTAATGGAAAGTGTGTACATTTGTATCTGCTTTTGAACTGCAACTGAAAATTGCTATTCCATAAGGATTCTACTTCACTGAAGGTGCAATTTTTCTTCATGTCTCTTACTCTGCGTGAAAACAGAAGTTAGCATGAATTATTTTTCATTCCATAATTGACATTATCTGAAAAATATGTTGATTTAAAGATATATAATGTGCCTAATTTTTTTTCCAGGATTTATGAGACTATATGCTGCAATTCTCATAGTAAAACCCAAAAGGACTCAAATAAGTTCTGGTTCACCACATAATATACAACATGGCTGGAGGTGGATCTCATCCCTTTTGAAATTAGAACCCCAAGTGGACATATCTGCAACAATGTTGCACACGTTTTTAGAAATGGCAGGTTTTGAAATGGAAGCCAGGTAACTATGTATTCCATTTATGGAACTTGCTGCTCAAAATTTTTTGTTTTGTTTCCATGGAGAATTTGTTACAAGTCAAGATTTTTTTTAGGTATGGCAGAGTATTCCAAAAATTGATAACTATTATTATGAACACATTTCTGCCTAGTCTTCGAGAAAAATGTACTGGAGGGGCTGTAACTAGGTTAGAACTTTTATTGAAAGAATATTTTGAGAATAAGAGGTTTCACCCACCCAACGGATATCTGGAGCATTGTTATTGGTAGCTATATATCTATTAATATTGTAATTCTGTTCCATATATTTTGCTACACATTTTTGTATATATTTTTATTTCAAAAAATACTATTGAATTATGACTATTCCTACTTATTACCCTCTTGAAGAAAAATAATCAGAATATTCATTATGAGTTACACGAAACAAAAATCAATATAGGCTTCCAAAAGTGAATAACGAAAAAACAAAAAAACAAACTGAATATCTGCCAATGAAACTGTACAATCAAATACCAGTGGAATGGAAGGAGTTCACAACTAAAAAATTAAAATACCAATTAAAAGAATCATTGCTAATGAATCCACTGTATGATATAAATGAAATCTTTCTTCACTCATGGATTTAAAAACTTCCAGAGTGTGGACTACTGAGATTGTGAGAAATATTTATGTGAATTTCACATGTGTAACCTAAATGTAAATGTAAATGTTCACATGCTTGAAATTTCATACCAAACATCTTAGATGGATAAATCAATTGTATGAAGGAATGACATGCATTGAAACTGAAATTTAATACCCAAAGGTACTCATTGTTAATTTCATTAAAAAAAAGCAAATTTAATCGTTAAAAAAATCTATATTAATAAATAGATAGGCACAATTCAATAGAAAATTTGTTAAAATGCATAAATATCAGATTCATAAATACAACATGATTAAAAAGAAATATCAATGATAGAGATTCTAGTATTTGCTCTTTGCACAGCAATGGCGTTCATGTACAGTCAAATCATGCAAACTCCCGATAAATTCACACCCTTCACCCGAACAACAAAGTATGATAGAGCTGGCAATATCTTCAGCCACATAGCATCTCGATCTGTGAGTTTTCCTGCTGCACATGTTGCAGTCTTTCACTTGATCCTCGCACGGCCCGCAGAAGATGTGACCAGCAGTGCAACGAAAAACTTGGCCCGTCATATATTCGCAACACAATGCACATCGGAAGTAACGTTTCAGCATGTTAGAGTTGTGGTTGAAAGCTCTTTCTAATGATTGATCGGTTTCCTCTACAACTTCTGTTTTTGGAATGAGAGTTAAGGATACTGTGATTCGAGCAGTGTCACGTGCAAATCTTGTTAATAAATCTTTGTCGATATAGAGGTAGTCAGGGTTGTTTTTGTCGCCATCATTGTCTGTATGGTGTATTGAACACTTTTCCCTGAGACATCTGTAACAGTGTTTTCTTTCTTCAAACTCCGCAATGCCCACATAATCGAACACCAAACTCTTTTCTTTGCAATTACTTGCAGTTATTTTGACAGTGTAAGTAGTGTATTTCCTCAAGGGTCCCAGAGATCCTACGAATATCACGTCAGGGGTTATATATACTAAAAAGTGCCCTTCGTCAATTTTCAAATAATATACGCATGACATGTTCAAAATCATTTCCTTGCTGATTGTGTCTCCGTGGATTATGTTGTTCCTGTGTAGTCTGTTCATGTGCAGTTCCAATTCGTTGACTTCGATTGTTGTCTTGCAATTCTTCTGGTAGTACAAGGGGCACTGTATAGTTTTGTGTACGCAGGTCTTTTCATGCTTCTCTACTTCATTCCATTGGAGTTGCTCGGGACAGTTGCGGTAGATGCAGGGGAAATGCAAGAATCTTGCCAGGTTTTCGTAGCAAACGTTTCGTTTGGATATGTTGGATTTCACGTGCTGGCATCTGCCACACTGGTTTTCTGTGCCATCATCTGATACTCTGATGATCGGGGGTACTGAGAGAAATTTGTCGCACAGAGTACACCGCATGTATTGGACTTCGTTTTCTAGAAGGGCTAAGGTGGCCATCATGAAAACCTGGAAAAGATCGGAATATACTTTTTTTTTTCGATTATTATTGTATTGTATGTAAGTTGCTCAAATGTCTGGATGACGAAAAGAAAGTAGTCAATTGATACCAAAGACAAAAGAGGCTGACCTGATTTAGGTAAACTTGGACAATATATTTTATATATTTCAACCATATATGAAGAATGCTGAATAAAAACAAAAAAACTAACATAGTTATTTTTTTGTTTACTCGATGTCATTATATGATCTTATTTGTGCCCGAATGAACATTAAGGAATGATATGAAATCACGTGATTAGAAATTTTTTCATGTATAATATATTCACCTCTGAGAATTCAAAATATCGAAGTCAACTTAAGGACAACAAATGATTTTTTCGACAATGAAGGCCTGGTAGATACTAAAATCGTTGGGTTGTTCTAATGGAAACTAAAATGGTATCGGCAAAAAACTGACAAAACCTGATGTGGCCCCACTTCATTTTAAAATCGTGTTTTTTTTATATATAAAGTCTTCAATAAAAAGTTAATGTGTATACAGAGTGAAAAACAATACCAACAAACTTCACCAGCGATGGTCTTAGGTCTCCCACACCTGCTTACCTATAAATTAAATAAATAATTATTAATTAAATAGTGAAAAAAATGTTATATTGAAATATGATGTTTTTCTGCAGATTATTTTTGAGGCTGATTATTCAAAATATGAAAAGAAATATAATATAAGGATAATAGACAAACATATTACATCTCAAAGATTCGAAATCCATCATTTGACACAATCTCAGGAGAAATATTCAAAATGTACCAATAGAGCCTCTTGGTATACAATGAATAATAGGACTTCCAGAACTTCAAAATAATGTAACATAAGGTGCAAGGACCGGGATAACAACATATAAATAACATGGAAATTATATAGTTTGTATATTTAACTTTTATCAATATCTATAGATTTGATTAACAGCATCCTATCAGTATAATCAGCCACTTCTAATTCAATTCTATTCACTATCCATTCATTTTGAGGGTCTGCTCTCTCAGCCCAAAAATATAAAGTACCCCTTTGTTTCATACCCTTCAGAGGGACTTTATATTGAGCATAGTTTCCTTTGGTAAAATTCACTTTTGTATTTCCTACTTCTATACTCAAGTCCTTGATGGGCTCACCCAGAAGATATACAGCTCCTGGATGACTTCTGAGTGTTTTGAGAGCATCTTTGTAATATTCCGTTTGTTTTATGTTGTAATTCAATTTATTTTTGAACAGAAGGCCCATCGTCACTGTTGCTACACCGCCGATGGCTCCTATTTTGACGAGGGTTATATTACTTATACCCATTTTGGAAACTGAAGAAATAATATAAGAACACTTTTTACAGTGTCTGATGGTGTGAATTTCAAATTTGATTTACCACCAAAGGAAATTTTATATAATGTCATAACCTTATATTACTTAAGTCACAATTCGCACCATCGGCACCAGGGAGCGTTTCGATTTGTCACTGTCAGACCAAAACTACAGAAAAATAGAGGGAATGTCATTAATGCATTATTATCATGATACTATAACAAGTATTATAATATATTGTCATTCGAAATACCTACTGTGAAAATCATTTTAGCTGAAATCATTGAGTATTTCAGTGGGAAAAGTAGACCTGTAGTCGAAAGCAAAGCACAAAGCAGTATTCATTGCTAACCATGTTATCCTGTGTGAGGTTGAAGATGTGGAAAATAGACGGATTTTTGGTATTGGTTTACAAAGCTCTGCATTAAAATATCCTCCAAACGAGATTAAATTGAATTTGGGATCAGAAGGTTCATCTGTAACTCAGTGGATATGTATATGCAGTTGCAAAGCTGGACAATCTGGTTTCTGTAAGCATGTTTTGTTGCTTTGCTGCTATAGGTAAATCGGTAGGTAGATAATAAATGTTCTCAATTTTGAAACTGAAATGTTCCCTGCGAACACAAATATTTGCTGATTGGTTTGCCTATTTTCGGTCTACTTTTCCATTCATTCGCCAATTTATAGTTTCTTGGGAAGAAGTGCATCGATACAGTTTCTGATGTATAATTATTAGACTGCGGAACAGAACAATAATTCTTCGAATTGCTCGACATAAAAAAACTATTAACTTGAGATTCACGAACGCAAAACTAACAATTTATGTGAAAAAACGGAAATAATTGATGTTGTTGAGTTGTATATGTGAATTAATAAATGTAGATGTCGCCCACTCCGTGGTTAAACCCAATTGCCTTACAGAGCAAAGATCAAAAGGAAGCGAAGAAGAGTTAGAAACTTTTCTATGTCACAAACCTAATTTAAGTTAGATGGTACGTTTACAAACTCGAAATACGCTATGCTCCCATAGCGTATCTCTATTCTGTGGTATGTCGTCAACGGCATACACCGAGGGGTACGTCACAATAAAATTGCCTGATTTGGTGTCCAGATGTGTTGGTCATCTTGAATGATCATGCCAAACCACAGATCAACCAAAATCTGTGCCAACTTCATGACACGTGATCAACCACCAACCACTGTCGTTTTGTGGGAGTTCCATGTTGATGACCTAATTTCTAATAATTGAAGGTTATATTCTATTTTTATATTAGTATTAAATTTATAATGTTTTCATCTCTTTTTCGGAAAAATACAACAGATAAAGAGAGTTCCGAAAAATCGAGTATAAGATCAAATTCTCTGAAAGATAGAACAGAGCTGAAAGATATGATATATGGTGAGCTATTTTCTTTATCAGCACTTGAACCATAATGAGTTGACAAATATTTTCAATCCCAAGATCTTATAAGGACAATAAAGGACCCTGAAAAACCAAATACACTGGAGGAACTTGAAGTTGTATATGAAGATGGAATCATGGTAAATACAGTAACCAAATTATAACAATCAATGAAGATGATTTCTTCAATCCTGAGAATAGTAATATACAACAGTGATATTCATGATTTTTTTCAGATTAGGCAGCCTACTTTAGGAAATGTCAATGTAGTAAGGGTTGAATTCAACCCAACTGTACCACACTGTTCTTTGGCTACTTTGATTGGCCTATGTATCAGAATAAAATTGGAGAGAAATATGCCATGTCCTCTTAAATTAGATATTTACATTAAAAGTGGGGCTCACACAACAGAACATGAAAGTTTGTATCTGCTTTTAGTTATTGTGGAATTATTTAATTGCATTTCATTTTATAGTAAATAAACAAATAAATGACAAAGAAAGAATAGCAGCAGCAATGGAGAATCCTAATCTGAAGGAGATGGTGGAAAATTGTATATTAGAAGAATACTGATTCCTGATTATATTTTATCAAATTCAATTTATTTGATATCAATGAACTGAATATTTATTTTATGTAATTCTGAATCACTGTATGAATATATATATGTTACAAAGAATTGACAAAAAAGTGATAGCTGTTTCATCAGCATCTAGCAATAAATAATCTTCAAAGTCTGGGAAAATAAATATTGTAGTAGGTATGTATGAGTTACTTTGCCTGTGTTCATGGACCAATCAGGAATGGTGAATTAAAGATTACATATGTACCTAAATATACTTCAATTATGTATCTGAAAAACAATCATTGAATTTTTCAAAATCAAGATAAACAGTCATAAAAAGCTGTTTGATGTAGAGTGGAAGTTTAGTTGAAGTTCACTGTTCATGCATCAAAAATTGAACTTTTTTATGGCAGCTCATCTTGGTAAACATTAAAATTCTAGATTGTATCAGTATGAACAATAATTTCATCAAGATTTGCTATATTTACATTACTGAATACCAAACTCAAGCTTATACAATGATGAATGAGACAATTTTTCAAAAGTGAAAGCTTTTTGATGTCCTATCAATGAAATAGTGGCTGATCAATGCATCAATTCGACACTGAAGTTGACAATATTATGAGTGCATATATTAGTTTTTTTTTTTTCAACAAATTATTACAATGAGATTATGAATCCTCAGCATCTTATGAGGCCCAAGCTTCTAATTCTTTCATGTCATCATCATCCTCAACTTTTTCTGGAAAAAAAATGCATCAGTTATGCATTATTGATAATTGTGATATTTTAACGTCATTTGAATGCAATTCTGTTATTAGTGAATGAATAATTGAGATATCACAAAACTCAATATGAGGAGTGACCCATTTGAAAGCAGGGATGCTCTACTTTCAAATGGGCCCCTTCTCTAAAGTCAAACATACTAATAACAATTTTGATAATTTAGCAAAGCAATAGGGACAAAGAATATCATGTGTGATAAAAAATATTTTTGAATTCCACACAGGATGTGTGGTTAGGAGAATGTAATGAAAAACTTACTGGCTGCTGGTTTTACAGGCTTGGCGATTGCCCCTGTAGCTGGTGTTGGTAAAGCAGGCAACTCAGTTGGGCCTGGCACCTTGAGAAGATCTTCTTCCAGGCCTTCTTGTTCTAGTTCTTCCAACTCTTTTTCAAGTTCCTCATCATCCAAATCTTCAGAAAACCCAACAGGATTACTAATTGCGTTTGAGATTTCATTTGCAATATCATGTTGTTCTGCTATATCATCCATTATATCATGTACATTATCCACATCACTGCAAAAGATTGTATGATAGTATGATTTCTGGATCTACAACATCTAGTACATACAGGTTTTTGTGTGCTTTTTTGAGAGCCTCAGCTGCATTTTTCATGGATTCCAATACAGTTGTATTCGTGCTAGCACCTTCCAGAGCTTCCCTTTGCATCTCAATGGTTGTGAGGGTACCATCAATTTGGAGTTGATTTTTCTCTAATCTTTTCTTTTTTTTGAGTGCTTGTAAAGCCACTGTAAGAACCTCGGTTATGAGATAAGGAATGGTCTTAACGAATATTTGGTACTCTACCTCTCTTGTTTTTGGCAGCATTTTTCTTAGCAATTAAGGTGTATTCTGCTATCTTCTTTTCTAAAAAGTCCTGTTTTTTAATTAGCATTTCTTCAGTATCACGAAGCTTTTGGATAGCTTCTCCAGGTGTAGGACCCTCATCTTCCTTCTTGCCACCAAATAATTTACCGAAGAAACTCATTTTCTATAATTTATAACAAAACAGACTCTGATTACTCATCCACAAATATAAAATAATGGATGGATATCTATACCTTTGAGTATAGAGACGTGTAGATAGGACAGGGTGAATAAAAGAACGCCAACTGTCATCGATAGTAACATTTCCCATCGAAATGTCACTATTATAATATGAGTACGTTTTTTATTTTTACTTTCAATTCGTTTGAGGATTCGAATTGAATGAGACACATGTATCATTCTCGAAATTCTACAGTAGATGTATCGATTCAAAATTTATTCCCAGTTTCCATGGAATAGATATTTCTACGGGAAATTAGAAAATAGTGCCACCTGGTCAAATAAATCTCTGCTCGTTCCTACTAGCTTCCTATTCAATGGTCGTCATACTCGCCCAGCTGCGTATGTGTCATCTGGAGACAGCTAGTATTGTCAACTTTCAGGAAAAAAGTGTTCTTCAATGTTGGCTGTTATGGTGAACTGATTATTTTTGTGAAAAAAACATAACCCATAACGTCATATTTGAATCAAGGTCACTTCAACTTGATTCGCAAAAATAATTGTTTTTATTTTCGAATTCATATGTCATTGTTGGCCTTTTGTGAATAGTGGGATGAACTTATTATTTTTCACGTCAGGGTCCGGAAATTTCGCGAATTCAAGATCGTTTCTCGACATTTGAAAATAGATTTCCGCGAATCTGGCTATACAAAATTGGGCTCAATGCAAGATAATGCATGAGCAACGAGAAATAATCAAAAATCGTGTTTATTATGCTGCCAAGGATGGTATGTCTATTGCTTTATACACATTGATGAGTGAAATTGAGAAAAACGATGTGCACCAGGTGATTAACGAGGTAAATATTCCTAGTAAAACCATTCTTTGTTCCTGACCATATTGTTGAACTCTTTGTTCCCAAAATATCTCCTGAATTATTTACTTGGTTTCCAAACGTTTAACCTATGCTTATATTCCAGAAGTTTTCTGAAGATGATGGACAAGAATGTACTCCACTAATAGTTGCTGCTAGGAATGGACATGAGAGGGTTGTTCGAATGCTCTTGGCAAAGTTCAACCCAGACCTTGAACAAGAAGGAACTGTTAGATTTGATGGTTATGTGATAGAAGGTGCTAGTGCTCTCTGGTGTGCGGCTTGTGCAGGTATTTGAATTTTTTTAGTATTTTTCATCTATGTTCAATACACCCAACTTCTCAGCAATTAACTACTGTTTCCAATGTGACCTGTTCATCATGATAAATATTTGGAAACCCTATCAATTATAAATAATCAGATAATTATTCAAAATTTTCTGTATCTCTATTCAAATGAAGTGAAATTGGTTGGCATATGGAAAAACACAGCATAATATTTTATTTTTTAAACTAAACATGCTGCTAGAAAAAGTGATCAGTTACTGATATTGAGGTTAGATCACCATAAGAAATATGTCTTCTATTTTTACTTACAAGTTTGAAAAACTCAAATCCTTCAGGCTATTTTGGTATGTTATAAAAATAATCCACTGAATCAAAATGAGATCAACGATTCCTTCTGATTGTCAAGTATCCTTTGTGATACATGTTTATGTCTCGGTTTATGTTTGTTGCAGGAAATCTCAATATTTGTAAAACACTTGTGTTAGCTGGTGCTGATGTGAATCATGCTACGAAGACAAATTCTACACCACTGAGGGCTGCTTGTTTTGATGGACGTTTAGATGTAGTGAAATATTTGACATATCACAATGCTGATATTCATATAGCAAATAAATATAATAACACATGTCTCATGATAGCTTCCTACAAAGGTCATCTTGATGTGGTGAGTTTAGTGTTCACAGATTCATTATGATTCTGGATGATAAACTGTTGAAGATTCATTGTTTCAGGTCAGCTTTCTTCTAGAGAATGGGGCTAATCCTAATGAAAAAGCCCTCTGTGGTGCAACAGCACTTCATTTTGCTGCAGAATGTGGATATGTTGATGTTGTGAAAGAGCTCCTCTGTTATGGAGCAAAATGCTCTATCAACGATGCTGGAATGACCCCCATAAGGGCTGCTGCTGAAAGAACCAGGGGAGATGTGGTAGAGTACTTTCTGGAAAGGCCAGAAATAACTTTGGAAGAGAGGATTGAAGCTCTGGAGCTTCTGGGAGCCTCCTATGCAAATGACAAGGAAAATTATGATCTTGCTAAAGGGTACCTGTACATGCACATGTCGATGGAACTGAGGTTGGTTCAGATTTTGAAATCCATTGATGGTGCTCAGCTCAAGTACATTTTTAAATTCGAGAATGAGTCTTAGTGGACAAAGATTTTCAGTTCATAACATTTTTGAAATATTGAACATATGCCATAATCATTAGAACTTTGTAACATTTTCATCCTTCATCCAAGAATGCAATTTCATATTCATTTACTGAAATATACAAAAATACTTTTGTTTTACAGTAATAAGTATTACAAAGTAACAATTGTTATTTTTTTGGTACAATTAGACTAGCATTCAGAACATCAGATTGTTGGTTTGAGGGTAAATTTGAATTTGGTGGCAACCCCATCAATAGAAGCTCCAATTACTGCCTATGCAAAGATAAATAACAGATTTGCATAGGATAGGATGCAATAGAAAAATAACAGGTTTCATTAGTTGGAGAATTCGAAATTTTCCAGTTTGAATATTTAGAAAAATGTCAAGGTTTTTGGATACCTAGTACTCGGGATGTCCTATTTGAAGTGTGGAAAAAAATATGGTCAAAGAATTGTTCCTTTTTTTTTCAATCTCAAATATGCTATTGTAACTCTTTTTGATGCCTTTTTTTGAAAATTAGGTACAGTGACCCAACCAATCCTGTCAAAAAAGTATTGCTACCACCCATTCCTGCCTATGAGAATTGGGTAGAGTGCCAGACATTGTTTGAACTTGAAGCGATTCAGGAAAACACCAACAGTCTCCACATGGAGGCACTCACTATCAGAGAGAGAATACTGGGCACTCAAAATCCTGAAGTGCCCCACCCAATCATATATCGAGGTGCCGTTTTTGCTGATAACGCCCGATTTGATAGGTAACTGATTATTCTGTAATTTTTTGAATCTACAAAATATGCAACATATTATGTATGCATATATATATTTTAGTTGATGTATTTGTTTTATTCATTTGTATGAATAAGATTGCATATATTATGCTTATTTATTATCATGTATGTGTAGGTATCAAGGACAATTTTGAACCTTTTTGATCATGTTTTCAAAAAATACATTTTCACACACAACATTAATTCCTATGTCCTCATTTAGATGTCTAGAGTTGTGGCTGCATGCCTTGAAGCTGCGACAAAGGAATTACGTGTCGGTGGTGAAAGACCTCCTGAGGTTCGCTCAGGTATTCTCGCAGATGCTCCACGTCGGGGTCAAGGTGACCTACAGCCACGTCT
Source organism: Gastrophysa polygoni (assembly GCA_963576655.1). NCBI lineage: Eukaryota > Metazoa > Arthropoda > Insecta > Coleoptera > Chrysomelidae > Gastrophysa > Gastrophysa polygoni. The sequence continues at coordinate 3,601,115 of OY755091.1, read as the reverse complement.
TCGACGTTCTTTCAGCTGCCATCGTGGAGCTGGAGAGGAACAAGGACAAGATGGTGAGGCCCGGTCCTAAAGACGATCCCGAAACTGTAATGGTAATACACTTATTTCTGCAGTTATTGGTTAGTTATATCACATGACTTTAGTAGGGTGATATTGAACAAGTTATACATTCGATATTGCCCTGCTGAAATCAAACGCCAGGCGCGGATACAGAGAGGGGTAATCGGGCAATTACCCCTCTTAACGACTCACGACCGAAGTACTTCATTTTGACTGAAATTGTTTCGTCATGAGGAAATCTTTACCTTTTTACAAGAATTGTTACGGGCAAAAGTGCTCACCCCCCATGGTATTTTCCTTAAATAATTATCGAACAACACCTGTACTTCCTCCATGAAAAAAAAACTAAACACAAATGACTGCACCATCATGTTTTCCTCTAAACTTTGTATTTTCCCGTATAAAATTGACTGACTATCTTCGATTTGATATAATTTTTATGAAAGTTTTATCTCCCTTGGAGATTCCATTTCCCTGAAGAGTAATAGTGCCACGGTTTTTCTGACAACTGTAAAACATAATAGGAATTGTTTCATTTACATTGAAATAGAAAACCATATATTCAAATCTTGAAAAACTTGATTGCATTTATTCTTAAGAGATGAATTATTTATATCAGAGATAATTATCTGCATACATTGTTATGGATGTTTCAATTGACTCATCAAGGTCATCATCATTGATGATATATTTGTATCTAGTCTGCGTCATTGACTGAAATTTCTATGTCTATTACTATACTTTTCGATTTTCAAAATATTTATCATTGGTTTTCCATTCGCTTCTATAGGATGATACAGAAAGCAACATGACAACTACTTTGTACCTTTTAACGATCCTCACCAAGTTGCTGAAACAGTGCTCCGAAGAGGAAAAGTTCAACGTAAATAGGATGGTCTTCACACTGAACCAATTGCAAGTTACACTTCGCGATGGACAGTCACTTTTACATCTGTCTTGCAATTCAGAAACACCGGTTGATGATTTCCACACCAATGATATATGCAAGTAAGATTTTGCACAAGTACACTTCTCAATACACTAAATGGGCCACCAACTAATCGTGAACCAATTTTTCAAAAGAAAAAACCAAAATCCGAGTCAGTCGACCACGCTATTTTAATTTTTCGTGGTCGACTGACTTTGATTTTTGTTGTCTCTTTTGGGATTCTTCTTCAAAGCACTTTTTTTTTCAGGCAGTTGACTGATTAACTTAGTCTCATACTACGATACATTGTGACTTAATTTCGGCACGATTTTTGAATTTTCCTCAATTTGCAATTAGAAAAAAAATGATAATTTTTGTCTAACATTATGCATTTCTTGTAATTCAGGAAGAATTCCTAAAAGTTCCCGCTAAGTCCCAATGCATCGTAGTGTGATTGAGATTTTTTATGCTTATTTTTTTATATTATTCTGGCAGTTCATGGAGTCGATGAAATATCACATCTGATGCAAAAAACTGCAAGTGAATTGGTCAATTCTCTGAAAAAATATAGGTTGTTGAAAAATTAGTAAATTTTATGTGTTGGGACCTGTTATAGTTCAGACTTTATATTTATTTGATTTATATTGATTTGATATTGTTAGATTTCCATGTGCCGAAACCACCAAGCTGTTGATACAGTGTGGAGCCAATGTTAATGCCATGGACGATGACCGAAATACTCCCCTCCATGTGATAGTGAATTACCATAGGGCTGTGACTGATTTCATGACTCTACACTCGATTATTACAGATCTTACTGAGAATGGAGCCCATCTGGACTGCGTGAATAAACGAGGTGAAACGCCGTTGGAATCCTCAGCAACAGGTACGTGATTTTTCTAACCTAACACAGCCTAACTTCATCGACTTTTCCACTCAGGTGTGGCCGAAGTTATTCTGAAAACCCAAATGAAATTAAGTCTGAAGTGTATTGCTGCCAATGCTGTGAAACACCATAGACTGACCTACCAAGGTCAGGTGCCTCTTGCTTTGGAGTCCTTCATTGAACTTCATGGTCCTGGTATCAAAAAAGCCTAGTCAAATTTAGTTTTAGGTATCAATAGTTTTTTGATAAAGGAGATTGTATATTGTACATACATATTTAAAAATGTTGCTACTTTCATGATGTGTTCATGTTTAATAAAATGTTTATAAATAAATATGTTCTAGCATTTTCTCAAAATGACCAATTTATCCTTTAGTATCAATATTATATAAAAGCTTCAATATAGTCGGAGTGTTTCAATTTCAAATTTTCAGCGATTCATAGAACAAACTGTTGACAGGAGGCAAAATTTCCGCAATAACACCATCAGTTGGTTGTTTAACCAGAACGAAAACGCCCAACGGTTCAAGAGTCACTTCTGTTTCTCGAATTTCCCGATGTCAAATGCATAAACGGATTCTACTGATTCTAGTTCTAAGTTCCTCATTGGTTCCTTATCATAGATCGTTATACTGGTGAAACAGTGGAAATTTGAAAGTTTTTAATTGAGATACATTCACAATATTTGTTGGCAACATTCTATGGCCAAAGCCGTAGAGAAACGAAAAAAATCTCTTCGCTAGATGGACTAGGCTTCGTCTACGAGAACAGTTATGTCTAGATTGGAGAATATAGAAACACAAAAATCGTTCAAATATTTACAAGAAGTTGAAACTGTAGCCCAAGATATTCTGACCATGAAAGATGAAAAAATAGCACTTGCTAATGCTCAGAACAAATTCAGAGAAGCCCTGAATGCATTGAAAGACTCAGAAGATAGAAACACTTGGATGCAGGTCGGAGCCGTTTATGTAGAAAGACCTGTGGAGGAATGCCGAAATATCTTACGCGAAGGTAGTTGAATATTGAAAACTGAACAATCATTGGTTTAACATTCATCCATTTCAGAAATAAGAAGAGCTGAGGATGACTTGAGAAATTTGCATAATGATATCAGGAAGAAATCTCAAAATCTGAGGGATCTGGAACATCAGCCTAGGCTGGAAGGATTCACACTGAAGCCAATGTCAGTCGCAGAAGCAAAAGCTCTCCAGAAAGGATTTGGACTTGTTTAGCTCATATATTTTCATTACAGTGGAATTACTAGTATGTTGGTTGATGTTTTCAATTCATTTCAATACCCTATTGATATAATGATCACAGTGTTGGAGAGTCTCTTGCATTTCTTTGAATTCTGATAATTTGCATGCCTCTTCAATTCCTAACCACTTATAATCTTGATGCTCATGGGATAATTTCACTTGAGCATTGGGATTCACCAACTCTGCTAGCCAATAGTAGACTGTTTTTGGTTTCCCATTGACTTCATAAGTCAAAACTTTTTCACAGTCTTTGTAAACTTTCAAATCTTTTTTCTGTAGTCCTGATTCTTCCACTGTTTCCCTGAAAGCTGTGACCATTTCCGTTTCTCCTGGATCAACATGACCTGAAGTAATTGAGAAAATGAATGGGGAATTCATTATCAATGTGTGATCATATACCTTTTGGAGGGGTCCAATGATGTATACCATAGGAGGTTTGCAGCAATAGGTACTCTATGTTATCAGAAATTCTTCTGAATATAACGAATCCAGCTGCAACTTTACGAACCATAATTGTTAAATAGGATAAGAAAATACATACAAACGAATCTCAATATTTTTTAAATGAAATTAAGAACCCTGCTGTGGGTTTCTATCCACTACTTAGTTACACGTGTTTTAAATCAGCTGTCAAGTGTCACGTGTGCAGGACACGGTGTGCTTTCTGCAGTGTCTGCTGTGAATTGTGGTTCCGATCTATTCCATATTTTATGTCATTTCATGTGATCGTGGTGAAAACAGAAAAGTGAAATGAGTGGAAATATGGAAAAAGGAGTAGAAAATTTGAACTTGAACAAAGACGAAAAGGCATGATTATTAATTAATTCGATATGTTAAGAATCTTGAGTTCAGTTAGAATCGCCGTTCCGGCATTCCACCGTTCGTATCCTTCCTTGGTTTGTAGCTTGGCATAGTTTTAACTAATTATATGCTGTAGGTTACCTGGAAATCTGCATGATGCAATAATATCGGTTTCCAGATAAAATATCTTGCAGTCTTAATGTTGAATTTGTGACTCATGATAACCCCTAAATATGCATTGTGGGCCGGAATTGTGAAATCAAACTCGGATCAATGTATCTGTGGCGAATATAGATAAATATCTGACATGATTTTTTCTGTTAGGCTAAACTGAAAAAGAACAAGCAAGGTGGTGGAGACAACACTATGTCCAAGGAATTGAAACCTTGGCCATCATATATACAGGAAAGGCTCACTCTATGGGACAAACTGAAGGCCCAATATGAGGCTGAAATAGCAAGCAAACCTGAAAAATTGATTGGGGTTAAATTGCCAGATGGTAAAGTTGTGGAAGCCACTGCTTGGAAAACTACTGCCTATGATGTTGCAAAAGGGATCAGGTAACACATATTTAATTTTTATAGAAGATTCCATGTTTTGTTTGAATGCTGAGAAAATGCACAGTATTACCCCCCCAACACTTGTTTGACCAGAATGTGAACAGAATCAGAACTATCATGTAATTGTAGAGTGTTCATGCAACAAGATTTCATTTCAGAAATATTAGTTTGAAAAAGTCAACAAAATGCCTAGTGATTATCATCACCATATCAAAGATTACACTATTTTTTTTTTCATAAATCCTTGTTCTTGTCTATTTTAGTCCTGGATTGGCTGATAATGCGGTTATCTCAAAAGTGAATGGCATTCTGTGGGATCTAGACAGACCCCTGGAAGATGACTGTGAGCTACAGCTGCTCAAATTTGATGACCCAGAAGCTCAAGCAGTCTTTTGGCATTCTTCTGCTCATGTTTTGGGTGAAGCCTTGGAACGGATTTATGGAGGGTGTCTCTGTTATGGCCCACCCATTGAATCTGGGTTTTATTATGACATATTTGTTGGAGAAAAAGGGGTGAGGGAATGATTTATTTCACAAAATGACCTGAATTTTTCTTGTATGGTTTTCAGATTTCTCAAACTGACTTTCCTGTAGTAGAAGGTCTCATGAAGAATATTGTGAAAGAAAAACAGGCTTTTGAGAGACTGGAAATGACCAAAGCTGATTTGTTGGAAATGTTCAAATACAATCAGTTCAAAGTTCGCATACTAAATGAGAAGGTGACAACACCAACCACCACAGTTTACAGATGTGGTCCACTCATAGATTTATGCAGGGGGCCTCATATTAGACATACAGGGAAAATCAAGGCTCTGAAAGTTACAAAGGTAAGTTTTCTTCACCTGCCAACTACATATTTGAAATTGGGGAACTACATTAGGTACCTTTCATTCACATTGTGTATGAGAATTCATGTTGTCCTTGTGAAAATAAAAGTGATGAAAGTTCTGTGGAATATCTCTTGAATTAGAGTTTGAAATTTATTTGCATTTTCTACCTTATTATTTTTATTGTGTTGATTTTTGTTTTTATATTTTTTCAAGTCGAATAAATATGAATTTGTCAATCTTATGATGCTCTGAGGGTAATTATCCCAACTTCCCTTGTATTGAAACTATGGGTAGGTATCATAGAACAACTGAAAGAAAAAATGTTGTTTACATTTGGAACAAATTCAGATTCAGATCAATTTTTCTCATTGAAACATTGCATATCTTGTACACCCTGTTCATTCATTGGATATGATGAGCAATTTTTTCAACCTTCCATATTTATGAGTCAGTCCCTACAGATCATCCACAACAATGGTAATGTGCCTTTGAGTATTATTCTCAAAAAAAATCAAAAGTGGCTCATTCAGGGTATGAAGTATGGTATGGAATCATATCAAATTCATGAAAGTTATGACAACATTTTCGAATTTCAATGAGTTTTGGAAAGACAAAGATGGCGACAAAAAAATATTCATAGATCGTGCTGTCAAATGTACTCCCGGTATATAAATTTTCAGAATTCTTCTACTTATTGGGAAGGTAAAGCTGATGCAGAAACTCTCCAACGCATCTACGGTATCAGTTTCCCTGATACAAAGCAGTTGAAAGAATGGCAACAACTGCAAGAAGAGGCTGCAAAACGTGACCACAGGAAAATTGGAAGGGTAATTTCATTGGACAGTCATTTTTGTTGACAAACTTTGAATTTGGGTTGCTTTGTAGGAACAAGAGCTCTTCTTCTTCCATGAATATTCACCAGGTTCCTGCTTTTTCCAGCCAAGAGGAGCACATATTCATAATACGCTGGTGGAATTTATCAAGAAACAGTATAGGAAGCGTGGGTTTCAAGAAGTTATTTCTCCTAATATCTACAATATTAAATTGTGGCAGACTTCTGGCCATTGGACACATTATGCTGTGAATTATTGAAAGAAAACTAGATAGATTTATGAATAATTTGATTTGTTTTAGGATAATATGTTCTCGTTTGAAATTGAGAAGGACAAATTTGGGTTGAAACCCATGAATTGTCCAGGACATTGGTGAGTTTTTTATATTGTAAAATATTGTTAATCTTCCATTGACTTTTTTCACACTGTTTTTGTCCATGGTCCATGTTTGGTCCATATTACATTGACTTGTACAAGACAGTGGCAACAATAGTCTTATAATTTGCCTCCTAATGACGGGTGGGCGGAGCTAATGCGTGAGCCAATATTTGAATCATACCTTCATCATCTGAAACCCTTTATTGTCTGAATTAAAACAGTCCACAGCTACAAAACCAGGCCTTTTTTTGTTTCAATATTGGAAGAAAAATAGAATGTAAACCAAAATCATATGCACACATAACCATTTTCGAGTTGAGAATACAAGTAAAAAAATCTGATTGCATATACCATACCACTCGATTTCTGAATGAAAGCTAATCTACGTGATATAAAATGACTGATTTGATGAAGAAAGTTCACGAGTATAGAAAAAAAACTGATATACTTGAATGAATAATCATGAATTTAATTAATTATGAGCTCTGTAACGTTGTTGATTCATTTTACCATTCAATTACGTCTACTATTGAGATCAGTACTGGTGATCTGTGACTGATTAGTGGAGATCTTTACCCAAAAGTAAAACTAAACTTCCTGATTTTATTTCATTATTACGTATTTGACTTAGCATGTGCTAGTTGTACATTCGATAATGGATGAAATGTAGTACCATAGTGTGATCAGAGTTCGTCGAGTGATATCGAATAGGCTTGGATAAACATATCATTTGATTTTCAAGGAGGAGGCCGATTCTTGGGGACAAGTCGTCGGTCAGCCATAAGTGCCGTTGTGTTTTATGAATTTTGGGTTATTTCGGCTATGTTTTCACTTGCGATAAAGCATTTGTTATCGTTTTTTACGCTGGTGATATCCAGAAAATTGATAACGGAAGGATTTGTTTTGTTACCGGCATATGGTTCGAGTCTAGCCTAGTGCTCCCACATAGTCTATAGAACTTTCCTTCGAACATCTTATGGGGTTAAATATTCCGCTATATGGTGAGTCACCTAATGCTTTTGGGGTCTTCGTCCCTGCTGGTGTACATGGTGTGTCATCCTTGTTCGATGTTTCCTCCAGCTTTATTCATCATGTGATCACGATTCATTTACGTCATGAACATAGTTGCTACACTTATGCGCTGCGTTTGTCGTTAGATGTTGTTTGCTTGAAGTTCCTGCTGTCGCTGCTGCTTATGTAATCGATAAGATCGAGGGATTTTTCCGACCTGAAATCGCCTGCCATAAGTTGGTGGCGCCCTAAATATTCGTTATTTTTTTTCAACTCATCCGACTGAGTACCGAGCAACCCTTTTTGCTCGTGCTTAAGGAAACTCGTTCTGTATCGGTTAGAGAAAACGCCGACAATGCAATGTCGCCACTGTCTTGTATAAAGTCACTGTAGCCCATATAGGTCCGGTTAGTTTACGATCTGAGGAATTTACCAACTACGAATTCTTCCCCAGCTTGATCTTCGACAACCGCGTGCGGTCGTGGCGCGAGCTGCCCCTGCGGCTCGCCGACTTCGGCGTGTTGCACCGCAACGAGCTGTCGGGCGCGCTGACGGGGCTGACGCGCGTGCGCCGCTTCCAGCAGGACGACGCGCACATCTTCTGCGCGCCCGAGCAGCTCGAGAGCGAGATCACCGGCTGCTTGGACTTCGTGCGCTTCGTCTACGACACGTTCGGCTTCACGTTCAGCGTGTGTCTGTCCACCAGGCCGGAGAAGTATCTGGGGGAGGTGGAGCTGTGGAATGGCGCGGAGAAGGTGAGACGAGAAGATATATTTAGGGTGTTTCCGACCCTCGTATAAAGATGAGATACTACTCTACTACACTACTCTAAAAGTTCAACATAATAAAAATTCAAATCAATTACCGTCCGACTTCACACAGAGTCCTACAAAGGATAACATATTTGAAATAGAATTTTTTGTTTCAATAAATTCACAGTTTGAATATTCTTTCGTCACTAACATTCCAAAAATTAAATACTGTCTGTAAGTTCTTCGAGGAGGTGGTACATTCATTTTTCAGCTTTTCGTGGGATTTTCTCTCCTCGTTTCTAAAAATAGAGTAGAAGTTATTAAAAATTATTTCAATATATTTGTAGTAAGGACAGATTTGGGATCTGCCCCAAAATGTCACTGCGCTTGAAATCAAACCTTCAGATACCTAAAAGAGAAATTCTCTATTTGTCAGTGACACCTTGTTTTTGAAAAATTTGGAAATACGAATATATTTAATATGAATAAAACCTCTACTTATCTTGGTGGACGTTTCAGGAACGAATCTGCTCCCGTTCTCAACACAAATTAAAATATTTGACACTTTCCAGTGTCAAAACCAAAAACATTGAAAAATTTAGCGAAGAGAAAAATATTTTAATTTGTGTTGAGAACGGGAGCAGATTCGTTCCCGAAACGTCCACCAAGATAAGTAGAGGTTTTATTCTTAATAAATATATTTGTATTTTCAATTTTTTCAAAAACAAGGTGTCACTGACCAATAGAGAATTTTTCTTTTAGGTATCTAAAGGTTTAATTTCAAGCGCAGTGACATTTTGGGGCAGATCCTAAATCTGTCCTTACTACAAATATATTGAAATAGTTTCTAATAACTTCTACTCTATTTTTAGAAACGAGGAGAGAAAATCCCACGAAAAGCTGAAAAATTCCAAAAACTCTTGAATTGAGTAAAAAGCGAATATTTCGTGTTTCGTGTAATCCTTTATCATAATCTGGTCTGATTGGTCGACTATAATACACAGCCCCAAGATTGCAAGAGAGAGAATAGGTAGTCCGTAACTTCAAACAAATCAGAAGCAGTGCAGACTGACGTTACCAGGATCAACAATCTCAGATGAACGAATTGTTCATCCTGGCTGGCCTAGTCGAGGAAAATCCATTTAGAGAATTAAAGTAAATGCAAAAATGTGCTGTTTTTTTTTCTCGAGGCATAACCATATCGGATCTGTCAGATGATGTTCTGTATATGATTGTCCATCAGAATCTAGCTGGACGAAATTTTTCTATGGTGAGGAACTTATTTATTGAGAAAATTACCAAAAAAAAATGGATTATTCGGAATACACGTTTTGTATGTATGAAACGGTGTAAAGGTGAATGATTGAATGTTTTTCTTAGGCTTTAGAAGAAAGTTTGAACGCCACCGGTATACCATGGACGATAAACCCGGGAGACGGAGCATTTTATGGACCTAAAATCGACATAACAGTCAAAGATGCTTTGAAGAGGTCTTTCCAGTGTGCCACAATCCAATTGGATTTCCAGTTGCCCATTAGGTTCAATTTGTCATATGTCAGGTAAGAAAGTACATATTGTTCTATTCAAAATACTGGTTTTACTTTTTGAAAGAGTATAGTTCATTTAAATACTGTCTATAGGTTAAAAGAATATTCTCATCATCTATTATCAGTCATATATCAATTCTATATTGTCTTATTCTATAACCATATGGGGAAATTCAAATAAAATTGAGTCTCTCTCAATATCACAAAAGAAAATATTGAGAATAATAACGTTCAAAGATCGAATGTACTGATGCAAAAACCTATTCAAGGATCTAAGCATTCTAACTGTCATCTCTAAAGTTGTGCTGTAATGTCTTTGAAATTATATAAACATTTAACTGAATTTCTAAAAGATGTCCAGATGTCAGAACTGTAAAAATTGAAACTAAAAAATTACTCTTTCAGCACTAGTTGTACTCGAACTAATTTTTAGAATAATAGGCGAGAACACTAACAGGGAAATTAGTAGAAATAGTCTGATATCTGAAGAACTGCAATAATATATGACAAATGCACAGTTTTTTTTCGGAAATCATAGTGTAGTATTAGAATATGAGACATAATTTGAATCTGCATATGGATTGCCCTGAGTAATAAGTATCTGAATAATTTTCTGATCCCCTATTTTCCACGTATTATTCACTAGTAACAAAGAAATGATTTGTTTTCGACAACGCTGTTCAGTAATCATATGTCAACCTTCATGTATGTGAAAATCTAACCTATTGATTTCCTTTGAATGTTTATGTTGTTTTGGTGTTTAGTATTGGTTTGTACTGGAATATTTCCTTCATTTTCGCATTGTGTGGTATTTAGTATCCATTATTCGATAAAATCAAAATTCTAAAAATCATCAAAGAACAAACATGAACAAAACTCGCATTGCACGGATCACGGAACAAATTGTCGAATGTCGATTTTCTCTGTCGATATCAAGCGAGGTTGTCAGACTTCTTCTGTTCGATTTCATCAACCATAAACACATTATATAAGAGGGTTTATACTGTGTCATAAATAAGGACAAACTGATATTAGTAAATACATACAGATCTAGATCATGGCTTTTCGCTTCTGGTAATTCTGATAATTTTTCGATGGATTACTATTACTGAAACAAAATAAACAATGACAATGTTGCTTCGCTTTCTGTCTCATGTGCTCTCGCAGCTTACAACACGCTCTCTGTTCAATTAGTCTTTGTGACGTCACTTTTTCCCGTACGTTCAAACAGTACAATTTCTTTGGATTTTTTTTTTTTGTAAAACTGCTTCAGAGAAAAATTTTGAAAAAAATCTACCAAAGTTTCTCATCGTAATGGAGATCATGGTATTTTTTTCAGAAATTAGTGTTCTCGCCTATTTATTTACAAACTACTCTTATTTATATATCAAGTGTGCGTTTTGCTGTTCACGTTAGGTAAGATTAGTTTCATCGACTTGTCCACATGTTATGTATTTCGACCGAATTGGAATGAATAAATAAATAAATTATTTCCCTCTCTTTCGCAGCGAGACGGGCGAGAAAAAACGCCCGGTGATCGTCCACCGGGCTGTGTTGGGTTCGCTCGAGCGGTGCATCGCCGTCTTGACCGAGAACTTCGCCGGCAAATGGCCGTTCTGGCTGTCGCCTCGCCAGGCGATGGTCGTGCCGGTCGGACCGGCGTACGACGCGTACGCTGACTCGGTCCGGTGCCGGCTGTTCGACGCCGGCTTCATGGCTGAAGCGGACACCGACGCCGGCGACACGCTCAACAAGAAGATAAGGAACGCGCAGCTGGCGCAGTTCAACTACATACTGGGTGAGTACCGCGGTATCCTAATAGTTGTTTATATAGTGAGTCAAAAATGTGTACCGAGCTTTCTGATATTGTTATAAAGGGTGTTTTCAGAGGGTGAGTCATGATTTTTTGTAGAAAATTTTTTTCCCTGTATTATTTTCGGTGAAAAACAGGAGCATTCGATGGAGCGAAGAAAATTACATGAAAAAGGTACTCTTATTCAAATACAAAAATTGAGCCGTTCGTGAGATATTTGAGTTTTTGTAGTTACATGATATCAGCAGATTGATTTTATTCATCGCGAGATTTATCGGTATTTCAGCAGCATTTGCATTTCCGAAGCATTCGCCAAGCACCGGATTACCTGAAGAATTACTATAACATGTCCAAATTCAAAAAAAAGGTAAAAATGTGGATTGTGGAAAATGGGAGATCACCTTTTCATGAACTTGTTAATCAAAAAATGTATTAATGATTGAAACATAATTTATACCATTGGTAACAATATATGTATGTATATGTATGTATATATACATGTATGTATATGTATGTGTGTATATATGTATGTATATATATTTGTCTCGTCATGATGCATAAGTCTCAGTTACTCATCAATTTTGCTAGTTTGGTCTTTATTATTTTTTTCCACAAAAACTCAGTGAATGTAGGTATATTAACACAATTTTAACATGGTGAATGTATTTTAATGAATATATCCATTTTTAACTGACATAATTGTTGGATTATTTTATATGATTTCAGCTTAGTTTTTTGAACTGAAATTCTACATTTATTGTTGGATTATTTTATATAATTTTACTTTCGTTTCAGAGATTTTATTACATTTATTATATATATTTTAGATATTTTTAGATATTTTTTAATTCAATAATCATTGATAGTGTCATTCCTATTTTTAACTGTAATCTATATTGTTCGTTCATTTACATATATTTATTTTGTTAATTTATATATTATGTTATTCCTCAACTAACAAAAACCTTCATAATTTCTTTCTGTAATAATATTTCAATGTGTAGTAGCATATATAGTCACGCACAAGTAGTATAACAACTCATAGTTGTTATACACTTCTGTGACTCAACCATGTTTATTGCATTTCACCTGAGTGTAAACATTTTTTATTTATGTCAATAAACATTATTATTATTATTATTATTATTAGAAGCATATCAGTTTGTTCAGAGAACGAATAACCTGCCATATTTCTTAAAATCTCAGTTGATAATCGCAGTGAAAAATGACACAGAAAAACCACACGAACAAATCGACTACAACAATGTTGACTCGAATGTTGATGACATGAACGTCAAAATTGAGAACAAAATTATTCATCATGGCCTGCTAAAATATTGTTACCGATGAATCTCGCGATGAATAAAATCAATCTGCTGATATCATGTAACTACAAAAACTCAAATATCTCACGAACGGCTCAATTTTTTGTATTTGAATAAGAGTACCTTTTTCATGTAATTTTCTTCGCTCCATCGAATGCTCCTGTTTTTTCACCGAAAATAATACAGGGAAAAAGTTTTCTACAAAAAATCATGACTCACCCTCTGAAAACACCCTTTATAACAATATCAGAAATGTGGAAGTGTAACGAAAAAATGTATTTTGACAACATACATTCATGCACAAAATTTCAATCGGGTGGCTTTCATCGTTCACAAGTTATGCGGAGAAATTATTTTAATTTTATCAACTTTGGAAGGATATATCTCCCTTAATATGCATTTTGGGCCATGAGTTCAATCATCAAACTACACTTATTTTTCAATGTTCTGTCACCCCCAGAAAGCTCGGTACACATTTTTGACTCACCCTGTATATATAATATACTGTCATACACCGAGGTAGTTGAGAATATCATTATTACCTAGGGACCAAAATTGAGGTCACCTGGTGATTAAATTCTTTACTACTAAGAAGTATATTAAATTATTCCACCACTTGCAATATATTTTTATCATTATGCTGAATTTATAAACTCAATTGAAATAAGAATCATGAATCAACAATAAAGACTTGAAAATTAAGAAGTGAGGTATTTATGAACATCAACTAGCAGTTAACGAAAATACAGAACAATCACCCTCCGATTTCATAACAGAATTCTTCAAGCGGTCATTCTCTTACCAAATTTGTAAAGTTTACAACTCTATACCTCAATCAATAAAAAATAAAGGTATTCACAAATTCAAAAGCACCTACAAAAAATATTTATTTCAGCTTCAGTGTAACAAATTGAAACCATGAAAATCTTGAAAATCGGCTTCATTTTAAGTATCATGTATTTCCCTCTCTTCTCAATTCCATATTGAATTTTTAAAGTTAGTACTACCTTCAATCCCAGGTAGCAAACTCGATCATGCATACATCCATATTTGAAATAATGCGGAAAAAGAGACTATAAAAGGTCAAGTGGAAGAACAATTCAGTGGTGATTCATCATCTCCACCTAAATTGAACTTCGCCTTTTACTCATTCAATTGTATTTTCATATACTGATGTTCTATACTATGAGTAATAAAGACGTTAATTTATTATTATTATTATTATTATTATACGGATCCCAAATTGAATACCGTTTCTATATAGAAAAATATCAGGTGGTGTAGAAAATATGTCGGGAAAAGTGGCACACTGGACAATTTTGACGAGTGCCCATTTCATAAGTACTTGTATCAAATTTGGTACAAAATGCTTCAATGTCTGATTTTCAAAACTGAAATTTGAAGTGCCATCTCTCCTTCAGGAGGCGTTTTGTCAACTTATTTTACTATTTGCTATTTGACTGTTTAATCTTGCTTGGGTCCGCTATTATTCATTTTATATCTTAATGATATAAACCTCTTCGTGGAGTGTGACTTTCTTAATGTGTATGCTGATGATACCTTACTAGCATGTTACGATGAGGATATCAACATTGCAATACATAAAATGAATAATGTTTTAATGAAAGTTAGTCAATATTTAAAAATCAATAAACTCAAACTAAATGTGACCAAAACAAAAGCAATGATCATTACGACGAAATATAACTTCAATAGGTTAAACCTAAATGAACTCAATGTCAATATAGACAACGAAAGAATAGATATTGTCACTACTACGAAATATCTAGGTTTTCAATTAGATAACTGTTTATCGCTCAATAGTCATTGTGAATACATTGTTAAGAAAATATCAAAAAAACTCTACTTTTTCTCACGTATTGCGTCATGTCTATCAATGCAGTCAAGGATAACTGTGTATAGGACCATAATACAGCCACACTTTGATTACTGTGCATCTGTTCTTTATTTATTCAATTTGAATCAAACTGATCAACTACAGAAACTTCAAAATAGGGGCATGAGAATCATTTTATATTGCAATAAAGCCACTCCTATATCATTAATGTTGGATGCACTACAATGGATGTCTGTTTCACAGAGATGGCTCTATTTAGCTATGATTTTTATATTCAAAATTGTCAATAACTTAGCACCAATATATTTTCAGGAATTCATTTGCTTCAATTCAGATATTCATGAATACAATACTAGATCTATTAGCAACATTCATCTGAAAAAAACTAATAAGAAAAAGTCAATGAATTCATTGTTTTATGAAGGATTTAATCAGTTCAATAAATTGCCCAATAAAATAAAAAACTCGCAGTCCCTTGTCATATTTAAGAAGAATATAATTGAATATATAAACTCTTGAATAATTCTAATTCTAATCCATTTATTTATATTTACTTATATTGAAACATTGTTATGCTGGTGTCAATATTATATTATATTAACAATATTATATTATATGATAAATGATAAACATTATTTGGATATATTGTAATTGGATGTCTTCTCATACAATGATAATTTGGGTTCTTATGTTTGTATAAATAACTTGATTTTAATTCATTGAAATATTATGTTAATATTATAATTTTGTAATTGTCGATAATTATGTTTGTATATTAGGGTTTCCTATTTCCAATGAAGATTATTATTATTATTATACATTTTTCCCATTGATGAATATATTTTTTTTCCAGTGGTTGGTGAGAAAGAACGTTCAAGCAACACTGTCAACGTGAGAACCAGAGACAATGTTGTGCATGGAGAATTTTCCGTAGATACAGTAATTGAGAAAATGTGCAAGCTGAGAGATAATTACATCAACAATGATAATGACTTCTGAGTATTTTCCTGGTAATTCTTTCATATACATTAGTTGGTATTTTTTTGTATAATTTTTGTCGTTACTTTGGCTTTGAACACGCCAAAAACAATCATAAAAGTTGCATTCTCTTAGAAAAAAAATCGACACTGTTCAAATATACGACGTATCAAAGTGATGGCAACAATTTTCCCTAAAAATCACAACCTGACATTTGAAGATTTAACAATTCTACTTGGAATAAGTATTAATGTTGGTATCGCTCAAGTCTTTTTATTTATTATTTTGTTACAAAAAATATCAGTATGAGAAAGAATGAGCTTTTTTGAATAAATCACACTGAACACCTACCCACAGTGTATTACTGTTTTCTCCGATTATATTTCTAACGAATCGATGAAATGAACTTTAAAAAGTATTTAGTGGTAAAAAATCAACATTTGATACTCATCAGATATATTTTTGATATTTACCAAACTTGTTTTGAATGAGTTAATTTAAGATTATGTATTTTGATTGAGAAAATATTGATATTTTTATGTCCTAATATTTCTCCTTTACGTCTATGAACTGATTATCATCATCAATTCATCTATTATCCTATATTTCACAAGATTGTTTCTGTTGATAAATCTTATCATGTTGACTCACCTTCGGATGATGGAATACCTTTTTGCTTCCATTTATATACAAGGTGTTTCCATATAAGATTACACATGACTTTAAACAAAAAATAAAAAACAAAGGTGTCAACATTCGTCATGCTGAGGACAAGAAAATGAGATTCTAATCAAGCCACGAATGAATGAATTTTGAATATTGTTTTCATGAAATGGTGTTGAAACGAATTTCCACAATATCCATATAGTGATAGTGGTTAGTAGAACACCCTGTATGACATCGAATTGTGAAGTATCGATGAACGTGCTAGACTGATGAGTCGAGATTATAGCTGTGAATAATTTGAAGTATTCAATGATTTGAAGCACGTACATTGATAAGAAATCGTAGAAAATACCTGTACCTATTAATCATGCTTCCGTTGTTTATTTGAATCGAACAAATTAGTTATGGGGGATTTTTTAAGAACGATCCACATTTTGAGATTTAGAATTAACAGCCGAGTTTGTTTACAATTGAACATAAATCATGTATATTGATGAAATTTCAAGTACTCCATAAATATTGGAAATTAGTAGGATTGGCTTGAATAGCCTTTTTATTTAGTTCATGTTGCCTTTCTTCTGTAATAAAAGTTGGCGTTGCATGAATATATCGAATAATAAACTATTGTAGTCGACAAAATCTAGTAAGTATGTTATAACACTAGAAGAAACTTCTGAAATTTCTTTTGAGTACGACTCTGAAACTCCTACTTACACCTGATTGGTGATAGTGAGCAGATGCCGGCAATATCGTGGGAAAAATCAAGAATAATCACCAGAGATATATAAGTCAAATTGGTTGCAATCTGTTCCCATTCGTTCCAAGAATGTCTACCGAAAAAAAGGAAGTGTCGGTATGGAAACGTATTCAGTGGATATGCGACATGATTTTTCATCAATTGACTGCTGCAGTAACAGCAGTCATACTTTGGGTCCTCATCCACAACAACCAAGTCAACAAAGTTACATTTTGGCACTATTTGTTGAATACATTAGCGGTGAGTAAAATATTTTTGAGTGAGTATTTCGGGAATTTCCCATGTTATAATTTCTAAGACTGTTAATAATGACTAATGAAAATTATCAACTATTGCAATTTGAAATATTTTCCCGAAAACACTTCTGAGAAAAACGGTACTCAACACGACCATGACTCATAAATTTTCAACTTATGAGATGAATAATGAACATTGACATGAGTACTTTATAGGTCATTGTTTAACTGTCAATTGGGAACTGTATATGTATTTGATCATTTGTCACTTGATGAAACGAACTTTGAGCATATATCTGATTATATTAACGAAAGTGGATTGGGTTAACAGAAGTGGTTTGAGAATTGGAATATTCTTCCACACATGATTAATTGTTATACCCTGTTTCACTATTGAAACTTTGGGAATTCTTGTTTTTCTTTTTTCCCAACAAAGTACATTCAGTTCATAGATACTGACCCTAAATGAATGAATTCACGAATTGAAACATTGTTCCTATTTATTTCAGTATGTTCCGTTGATGGCAGAGGGTTTTGTTATATTTTCTGATTCTAACGGTTGGATTAGGAAACTCAGCAGAACTTCTCGCTACATCATACATGGTACAATGCTGAGTTTCAGTACACTCTCAGTTACTGCTGGGACTGCTTGTTTCATTTATCACAAAAATCAGCGTGGCAACAGCACCCATTTCAAGTCTGATCATGCCATAACAGGTAAGTGACAATTTTTACATCTTCAATATTATTTTCTCTCTGTCAGCAACCATTAAATGGAACTGAAATCCCAAATTGTGATTTTGGATTTCAGTTTTTTTTTTTTTGAGAGCAGCTGTAGGATAGGAAATAATTATTTTCCAAAACTACAATGAATCAAATTTAATTTTTCTAGGCTTGGTATCTTGGCTCCTCTGCATCACATCAGTTATTTTTGGACTCACTGCAGCCAACTCAAATAAACTGAAATATCTAGTTCAACCGGTGGTTCTGAAGTTCATCCACAACTTTTTGGGACTAGCAGCCTTCTCAATCGGTCTGGCCAGTCTGATTTTGGGACTACAGTACAAAAATTTCGCTAAATTTCTCACGGAAAACGAGAAAATGTCGGTGGACGCAATTGTGATACTAGTTGGGGTCTACGCTGGTTTGAAATCGCTGACGTCACTGTGTTATCAACTGAAGGAAATAATATCGTCCTAAATGTTGAGCATCAGCGTCTTTGTTAATATCAACTCGAATGTGAATAATTGTTTGAACTGGACAAAAATCGTAGAACTTCGAGACTGGCTCAACAATATTTTCTATGTGTTTTTTTATTTCACCGTATTGACACCTAGAGTAAATCTAAATGTTATAAACATTATTCATTCATTCTTCAGAGAAAATGATATAAAGCGGTTGAATATTCAATTTTTTTGTTGATCACATGGACTTAAAATTGAAAAAATATAGATAACTTATCTCCTAAATACCTATATATCTTAATTTGTTCATGGTAATTCAGTAATCCAAACGGATTCATAGACATGAGCCATGTCTATATTTGTTGCTCAAATCAATCCGCTATCTATCAATGATAAAATTGAATAGATTCCTGAAAAATATTCATTCAGATCAACCGTTATCATCACAGCACGTCTGATATTTGATATTGTGTAGAGATGGTTTCGAGTAGTACAAGAGACAGGGCTTTTTATATTGCCGAAGTTATATTTCAACAGATACTTGCTGTTTTTTGTCTCATTATACTGTGGGAACTTTTCAAGACCCATGACTTCGCTAGTAAAGGCACATGGCATATAATTTGTTCTGTATTCGGGGTGAGTTATAATTGTCAATAGAGCAGCTATAAAAAACATTATTTGCCTAGTGAAGCCTTTTCTATGTTAAGGACGTCCAGTTTCCAAGTTCCAAGAAAAATTCCAATACCTTTCTTCTCTCCCAACATCCCACCGCTGGCTAGCACGATGTTCCTCCATCATGATAGGATTTTCTTTCGTGTTGTCAAAAGATAAAAAAAAAATACTTGGAACTACTGGAAACTTCAGTGGTTCAGTAGTTCAGGGCTATTCTAAGAGTCTTTGAAAATTTCGAAAAATGTGGACTTCGGAAAATCCGAATTTTTTACCGATATTTTTAGAAGAACTGAAAATACACCTTATCAAATTACTTATCTCTGTCCTAATATGGCCTCATTTCAGAGTTTTACGACTAATATTATATCACCAATAAACATTTCGTTGACTGTCGGTAATCCGATTATCTATAAATTCATAAATATATTCCTATTTGTTGAATTCACTATGAAGATAATGAAGATAATTCTGATTCATTATGACACCCAAATTTCTATCGATAAAGCTCCCTACGCAACTGTTCCCTATGTTTTTGATTTTAGGTCGGGCTATGTATGGCAGAAGGTGTCCAAATTTTCAGAAAACAAAGTATCGTCACAGTGGGAGACACAAGAGTTGACAAGGGATGGGCTCACCTCATCATAATGTGCATTGGTTTCCTCAGCATAACTATCGGAATATCTTTGAAAATCAGCCAGAAGGTTGACACCAACAGAAGTCACTTCGAATCTACTCACGCTATTCTAGGTAAGGACATTATAACAACCGGTAATGTCAATGGTATTTTCTTGGTTTATTCTACATTGAAGATATATCGACCATAATAAATTGCGTGATCTTTTCTCGTGATTTTTGTTGTATTAACAGTGAATATATATCAAGATACCAAGAAGATATCTCTCGGTTTTACCAGAATATTTTCTATATTTTTGAGATCATCTACACTCAGTCGTATTTAACAAAGGAGAACTTATATAATATTATTGAATGTTTGTCGATGTTCGAGAGTTGGAAAGATCATCAGAGATCAGGACTGGATCATAATTATTGATAACGTCAAAATTGGAATATGTCCATAATGATTCAAAGAAAAAGGTCATGTGAATTCAAACTGAGGATTTTAATTGGATCTGAGTTGAAAAGGTGCGTTGTCAATTCTTAAAACCAAAATATATTCGTGGAGATGAGTCAATAGTTCTTATATTCTCATCTATGTACCTACTCCATCCCGACTGTGGATTACTTTTTCTTTGATACAATTTTATGACTGTGTGACCTAGGTCATTTGATCTCAATAATCGAACTATGAACTGACTAGTTAACCTAAATATGTTCGCTGTGATATTGATATCATTTTGGTTTTGGTCATTTGACTTCAAACTAACGATTTCAATTGTACTTTTAGTTTAGTTGAGCTGAAAATTCGTCTGTGTTTTTGTTCATTGGATCTTAAACTATATAATGACTATACTGTGTATAAGAAGTGTATGAACTTCATTTCAAGTGAAACTGATTAATTGTACTGTAATTTTGTTATGGTCTTTATTTTTAGTCATTTGATTTCAACGATTTCAATAATTCAACTCATTTTGTGCTGTATTTTGTAAATTTATGATCATTCCACTCTTTGGTCGTCTGATATTGATGATCCTAATAATTGAACTCTAATAAGTTGAGCAAAAACTTTGCGATTATTTAGAGTATTTTCTATCATCCCATTTTGAATTGACGATTGTGAGATAAGCTGAAAATTTTCGCTGTATTCTTGTTATGATTTGCTGTTTTTGGTCAGTGGATTTTGAACCAATGACTTTTGGTAAAGTTAGAAATTTGCGCTGTGATTTCGTTGATCTTCTGTTTTCCGATCTCCAACTAACGATTCTGAGTGATCTTTAGGTTGCGTTAAAAATTTTCAGGTTTATCATTTTGGATCATAGCCTTCGTGACGGCGTTAGGAGGCCTCATCGTCAACTATGCAGACAGATTCGACATCGGCAGGACGTCCATATTGAAATTCATCCACTTGTCTTTGGGAGTGACCGCTTACATAATCGGAATCGTTTGTTTAGGTTATGGCTTGAACAAATTGGGTGTAGGCACCCGTGGTAGAGACTTCTTAATTGTCTTGATGAGCATTTATGTGGCTTACAGCCTCATAGGACCTTGTTTGTCTCTGATCAACTTCACGAGGAATTGAGTATGGGTGAGATTTCTCTTGTAACTTGAATAATTTGTGCATGAAAATTGAATGCATAATAAATTTTTTTAATGAGAACTGTTCTGATATTGGGAAACATCAATTCAATTTGGGAAAATGGATAAAAAAAAAACGTCGAAATGGGTATGGAAGGCACAAATCAGCTGTCGAAACGAAATGATAAATATTGTATGTATTAGAAGACTTTTATTTTCCAATTTTCACTTTGAAGACTAATAAATAGGTACATATTTAATTCTAAATTTAATACTCATTTCTATATTATTCTAGCTTATACATCGTGTTTCAAATGGGTAAAATCGAACTGAATAAAGAAAATGGCAAGTGCTACTGAAACTGGGTGAATTTTTCTAAGGAAGACAGCCTTGTATCTTTCTGAATATCGAATTCGGACTACAGGTTCATACTTATATATCGTCCAAAAATATTCCCCACAACTTCCGGTTCAACTGGAAATGATATACGGGGTGACACAAACTCATAGTACACGTCATTTTTTCTATTTTTTACAGCTACATTTCTGAAATTTGGAACATCCAATATGCTCATTAGAGGGCATTTTTTGAAATATTCACATTTTTTTTCAACTTCCGGTTGTTCCGAAAATGTCATTAACTGTCGATTTTCAAATGAAACTATGTGTATATTATTACATTTCTGAAAGCTTCATACTTCATTTCATTCCAGAAATCAAATTAAACACCCTGTATTTTCTAATCCATGGTTGAAGCGTATTTTCATTAGTTCAATAATTCTGGTCGTAATGAAAAATTGTGCCAAAAAAAAGGATACTGATGATGATATAGGGCTGTTTCGTTTTGAAAAAAATGGCTCGAGATATTCCAACCAACAGAGTGACATAATACGTTATATATTTTGAATTCAGAGTTACTCTAATCGGAATAATGAACCACCTGAAGATCTACAGACACATTTTCGAGTCAATTTGGCAGTGCTATTTTAAAGCAAAATAAACTGGTCCTAAGTATTTTCGCACTCTCTAAAATAAGGTTAAAGATGATATAATTATATATAATCATAGAAAAACAATCACAGACATCTATTTAACATAAAAAAAGAGTATTGTTCATGTAGGCAACTTTTTGTGATGATACTGTGAACTCTCAAAGATAATACACCATGGTTAAACGATAAAAACATCAATTATTTCGTGATAAATTCAAAATGCAAAATCTCAGTCAAAATGTTCCTTAAAACTATTCATCAACACCTTCGAAATATCAATTTCCATACCGCTACTTTCAACTCCGATATCATATATCGGATAATATTGAGGCGTTGATTTTTCATGGTGCACTCAAAATCTTCCGGAATATTTCGTTTGAACTCAATCACTCTATACATTACATACACGCACACATTCAAATTTGCTAATCGTTTCGATATAGGTATCAAATCAAATATAGTAGATAGGTATCTATTCCGACTACAGTCCTTTCTCATCATTCTCAATCACAGTTCAGTTATTCCGGGAAATCTCTTGCAGTTCTGCACGATTCGCAGCAATGGCTGACGTAGTACGGATAGTGACACAATCTGGCTTGCACTGCCAACTTGCACTTGCGAATTCTGTCCACACAAGATCCTAAAACGAGATATAAGTGTCATTTATTTTTTTCAACTGGAGTTTTATTATTCGTCAGTCAACAACAACACTAACAAAATACTGTTCAATATGAAAGAAAATATTATTCGCTCCCACGTTTTCCCGTATTATTCACGTTTATGTGAACAATATTTTTTGCATCACCATCACATTACTCAACAAATCATAGAATTTATGAATTACAAATGACGCTTTCTGAAATTCTTTCGACGTTCTCTGAAATGACTTCTAAACTATTCATGAAGTTTTCCTGAGATTCAACTTATTATCCTGAAAAACAACTGATGACTTGAAATTCAATGCACTATTCTAAAATACAATTGATACTTTCCACAATAAAAGTGACTATTCTGAATATAACCCGGAGAAATTAATTTTCTTCAACATGCAAGAACCATGATTATACTTCCTTTTTGGATATGGTTTTATGGAAACTCATTTTCATTTCATTCAGTGGAATATATATCAGTGTAGAACCAATTTATGAAAAAAACATATTTGCTTGCCTTTGGCAAGTGTATATTGTTTAGGTTTTGTTTCTTGTCCTAGTGGTTGACATTGAATTTTCTCTTGTAGAGAGCATCATCAAATATGATCTCCCATCACTTTGCAGAGTTAAAATAGTTGGTTTGAAGTACGTTAGAAGTATTTGATATAATTTCTTATCTTTTCATGAAGTTTTGCAATTTTTATCAGAAAACAAAGTATACTAACGATCTGCAGGTTCGTCTTGCGCCGGTTGGTATTTCTCCCTACCATCCGGGTTCGTCTCGCAAGCACAAGTCCTTTTTGCTACAGGCATTTCGTCATCCGGACAACCCTCAGCTTCCCTCCCCTGGACGTCCAAACATCTGACCTCCCTCCTCTGGATTCCGACTGGACAAGGACCTAAAAGAACCGTTCAACCGATCAGATGGGGGGGGGGGGGGGAAGTTGTAGAAAGAGAAACTCCGAGTGGACACGTTTCTGAACTCCAAAATCTCTCGTGAGCAGACAAAGGAAGAAAACAAGAAAGAAGATTATTTCTCAGATTTTGTGCGATTTTCTCTCATTGCTTCTACAAAAAGAAAATATAATAATTGTCACTGACAGATAGAGAATTTCTCTTTAAGTATCTGGAGGTTGAATTACGAGCACAGTGACATTTTGGGACAATCATGAATCTGTCCTTACTACAAATATATTGATATTATCATAATATCTATTTCCATTTTTCCAGAAGAGGAAATTCCCAAAAATTAATATAAAAACCTCCTCGGTCAATTTGCATACTGTATTCAAGAATGAAGTTTCTATCAACGTATATGTGAAACATATGAAAGAAGTTCAAGTAATTTCCACTCTTCGAACCATTTCATGAACAATGTTGGAAATATTTAATGAAATCCTTTCTCAGTGGCCCATGTTGATATTAACTTTTTTCTTGGGGAATTAGCCCAACAGAGATTTCGGTGGAGTCATAATGTCAAAGTCCAAAAGATCAAAGGGATCCTTTCCATGGTTGTCCTCCAAAGAACAACCACTCTCTGTTCGGAACGTAGAACATCCTGAGTCATGATCAATATCGTCTTGAATGAAACTCGTTGTTTTTTTACCTTCGCATTGCCTCCAGTCTCCGAAGTACCAATGAGGAGGGCAAGTCCCATCGCAAGGCTGTTCGTCGATAGGCTTGGAATGAGACGGACACGTCATTTCGTTGGTGATGTGCGATTTTCCTCTGATTTTCACCACGCACAAGACCTCGCGTTTCTGTTTGGCTCTGCCTGCGCAAGAATCGGAACAGGCATTCCAGGGACCTTTAGAAAATATCTTCCATTATTTCAGGTACAAACCAATCTATATCTTCAATTTGGATACTCATACTTAGCATTGAAATGTTAGAACTTGGTTATTCTATCTTGAAGATTCTTTGATTGTGAACAAATATTTTTTCCTCTCTTGTTAGTGTTCCATTTTTGTGTATAGATAACGATGTACAAAACATTGGTGCAGAAACTGATGGTGTTTTGTTTCGCCGAAAACGCTAACCTAACGCTGGCCTAATAGTTATGAAACTGTACAATAGTTGATGTTTTGAGATTGTAATAATGTAGTTTGATCATCAATTGATATAATTTATATCAACATTTTTATATCACTGATTGTGGAATTCTAAATAATACTGATTTTGTTTTCATTTTTGTGTCGCCATCTAACAACTGACATTTGAGTGATTTTCCGCTATAACGAATAAAATGCTGTCATCAAGTTGGCTGTACATTAGTGTTTTGGTTGAAGAAATAAGATAGGCAAATAGGCAGAATAGCTCCATCAGTGTTCTGTACATCGTTGTATAAATGTATACCCAATTGTAAACAGTCATATTTCTTGAGTAATAAAGATAATCAGAATGTAGACTAACTGTAGCGACCGAAATGACAGCTGTCACTTTGTTATGGTTTCGTTGTTATCCGGATCTGTTTATCAATGTTTTCGCATCAAATTTCTTGTCGCCTAGGAAACTTCCGTGAAGGAAGTTTCTCTCTTCCACACTTTCCCATAAAATAATAATGAAGTATATAGTATGTTGACATTGATAAATTATATCCTTTTGGCAACAAACTACACAAAAATTCACTTTTTTACTTACCAATGAACCATTGGGCGTCGCAAGCCTTCTCACTGGAACAAGCTCTGGTTAGCTCAGGTTTGCTATCTTCAACGCACCTCGTTTTGTCTGGATAGGCACAGGTCGTGAACCTGGTTTGAGTACCGGTACCGCAGGCTTCTGAGCATCTCGACCACTCCGTCGTCAACCACAAAGAAAACGACCTGAAATGAATAATCTTCAACTATTTATATCTGGACAGGGATCTACTCCGCCTAATACCTGAGGGTGGACGAGGAAGAGTGAAGGGCAGCCTCTCGCGGTGTGTCGCAGAAACCCACATTACAGTATTCCGCGTGGGCAGGTCTGTCTTCGGGCTTGCATCTGCCCGAAGGGCATTCGACGTGCCTGGTTTTGTGTCCCGTACCGCAGGAAACAGAGCACTGAGACAGCACATCGCAGAGTAAATACACGAAACATTGAATGTCAAAAATCGACTATCAGAATCTTGGTACCTAGCTCAAATTAGACGAATGAACCATCATGCACACATGTGAGTTACAACTCGAAGGGTCCGAACAGACTTGTATAAAGCCACTGCAGTCCAAATTACAGATAATCAACGGGCCAAAATCTGCCATGTTTGGGCAAACGTCAGATTCAATTGCTGATGGGTTGTATATGATTTTCTTTAGAAAATTATAAATTCCTGATGGTAATCAGTATGTAAGTATTGAAAGTTCGCAAATGTAGGCAGGAGGATAGTGATGTAGGACTCAACCTGCAGAGCCTTTCAATCTACTATACTAAAAAGTCCAGAAATATCCACTCCAATGACGAAATCTAAAGCAAAAATACTAATATATTCAACACGAAATTCGAATATTCGAAGTTTGCTTAAACATGGCGGATTTCTTAGTACTTTTCTCGAGATTTTTTATATGTACTATCCCTCTTCAACACGCACCGATTATGTATCTTATTCTTTCTTTTTCCATGTAGGAATCGAACTCAAACCAATGAATAGGAGAGCCTTGTCTTTGAAAAAAAAATATACAGGCTCTCCAATAACGTGACTCCGAAAAATTTGATTATCATGTTAGAAAAAAAATTACCAGACGCCTTGAATGTTATTTGAAAAAACATGGTACAGTAAAAACGTGGTCCAAAAATGTCTTGAGTCCATCTGAGTAACCAACCGAAATTTGTCGTCAGTATCTCAGAAGGATCAGAAGAAATCAGAGGGGTGGTCTTTATGTGTTCGTTGAAGAATCCTTTATGGTCGAAGGAAAAATCTCACCTGTGACCAATCACCGACAGTCCAGTTAACAATCCCACCGTCTTCGCCGTATCCGTGCGGCACCTCGTTGTTGTTGAGACTCTCGCATGCTCTCAGACGACAAGGCCTGGTACTGCTACTAGGCCTTTGTCTGGTACATAGAGCCTCGTTGACGACGACATCACCTGTGAAAATTCCCCACTGATTAGTGGATTCATGATATCCGCTGGGATCAATGTCAGGAAAGTGAGGAGGTGATGGTAACATTACCAGATGCATCTCGAAGAAGGGGGGAAGGCAGTGGATTCGAACATTTTTTTCAAAAGGTAAGGATGCGAAATCAATCTAAAATAATATAAGTACCGCGTATGTGATGATACCAGCTGTGGAATATCCAGGTAATTATCTTTACTTTCAACAAACACTGCAGGCGTGCGCTTTTCAAATACTTCCATACTAGTGCGTTTTACTTTCGACTTTCCTATTGCCATAGTGAAATGTTACGATCTTGTTGTTCGGAGGTGAAATGGGATACTTTCTAAATAACAAAAACAATGTTGAAAGCGAATATATATTATATATTTCCTACTAGATGCACCCTTGTCCTTTCGACTTATAAGATCATGAGAAAAAAAGAGCTGTCGATTCGTCTGGATTTGCAATAAAGAAAGGTTCAATTTTGCTAAGTCAGCTGATCACTGCTGGTTGCTTCTCTCTCGTTTGCTGCGTTCATTAGTTGGATTCCTTTGCCTTTCTCTAGGTGCGAACTAGGGTGTATTTGAAATTTGTTCAACATTATTCAATCAACTTACCTATGAAATGATATATTCTGTTATTTTTCGAATCGGCTAGGATTTTTTTCAAACAACAAGTAAAACTGAGTCTCTTTGTTTTAATACATTTATGGATCGATGAACTTCGCTAAACAATAAATTTGAGTAAATAATTTTAAACTATTGACTCAATTCGAATGAAAATAACTGAATATGTCATATTTCTCAATACAATGGCATTGCACATGAGTTTTTTACATCTAGAGGAGTTTGTGAGAATTGTTCAATATACTTATCACTTCACCATTTGTCTGTCTGCTTGGTTGATTATCTCATTTTTTATATGGAATGTTGCTATTTCGTTCATCGGAAGACAATAAACGAACAATGTCATCATTATTCTATACCACTCAACGGAAACTCTAGATTACAAATTACCTGTTGCCGAATCCTGTTTGCATTCGGGAACGCTACGCTGCACGCCCTCGCCGCAAGTGGCGCTGCAGTCGCTCCATCGCGATTGCCACGTGGGCGGGCAAGGTTCCATGTTGCACCGCAAGGGGGCGGGCAAGGGCGAATGGAGGTGCGCGCATCGCCGGTCGTGGACAGGTAGTTGGCTGTGTCCGGCGTCTCTGGTGCAGGTTTTCACGTACGTTTGGATGCCTGGAAAGTTAGCGGAAGTGTCGAACGTGCCATAAGAAATTTTTCCTTGAAATTAACCTCGAAAACCGGGTGAGCAATAACTTGACCAGTCATTTTTCCTCGAAGTGTATTCCAAGAACTAAGACGTAATTACTAACCAACCACTCAATAGATAGTTTGACGAATATTTTTGACGCTAAATTGGTGGAATGGCATGTAGAGAGCAGTTTGAAGTTGGATTGGAGGTTATGATTCTGGTAGCAAACATTTATAGTGGACTCATACGGTGTTGGAAATTTTAAATGAATATGTGAATGAAAAGGTCTGTTAGCGAAATTTGAGATGCTTTTTCTTGATGAACCGCATTCAAGTTTGATTTCCAACCACTTCCCATGTGTCACGAAATTTAAAGTAATTTATCTCGTTCAAGGAAACAGGCTATTTGTAAATAATAGCAAAAAGTCAAAATCGATACCTACATATAAGCCTGTGTATAATCTTTGAAATAACCGCATATCTATTGGAAATATTAATGAAGGAATCATATAAAAGAAATAATCCATTTCAACGAATGCATATTGATCCATTTTGTCGAAAAAGATAGCTGAAACTAAATTGAAAAGCGTTAAAACGTTCAACAGCAACCGATAGCCCAAAACTCAAGAAGTATTCGTCAGAGGCCCAAAACAAAACTGAAAAACTAACCTCACTCTCATAACGTTTTCTCACTCTTCCGCTAGCTCTCATTTTTTTATTTTAGACTGTGGTGGAATTATAGGAGAAAAGGAATTTTTCTTGAAAGTTTGGAGGTTGTAAGCATCAGCAAAGACTTCATTTAGTATAGCTTTCGACCCAAAATGAACCGCATTCCGTGGTGACCCCATAACTTGCACAAGGAAATGACTTCAAATCGTCTCGAACACGTTTCAACAAGAAAATGCAAAGTTGAGGGCGGCATTTACCTCCTCCGCAAGACTTCGAGCACGCCGTCAAGCCGGTTATCTTCCAGTGGAAATTCTTCCTCCTCAACCTGGTGCGTCTTCCTGGCACCGGCTGAGCCGGCCTGGCCTCGTCCATCTGGCTCTGGCCGGCCAGCTGGAGCGAAGACACGTTGAAACCGTGTTCCGATCTTCTGGTGGCCGAGACAGTCGGTTCGAGGAGTGGTCGTTGCACGTACGGTGGCGCTGGTGATCTCTTATCTGTCACCGGCAACGAATAGCCGTACTTTATGCCGGAATTGGTCTGGTAGTTCACGATCTGCGAATGAGAATTGGAAGTATTGCTTTTCGAGTATTGGAACTTTTCTTGAGAGGTCGTGAGAGGTCAGGTAATACTAAACCTATAACTATAGAAAAGAACTCCACAACATTGCCGTTCTATTGATGAATGATGCTTGGTAGAGGGAAGTTCGGGAGGTCCGTAGCCTGAAAATGTAGTGTTGACCAGCCTGAGCTCGTCTAATTTGTCTACCTTGAACCGCTTGTGATAGCATAATAGACGAGATTTCCGTTGTGCATCGACCAAAAGCTCTATACAGGGTGAGTCAAAAATGTGTACCGAGCTTTCTGGGGGTGATAGACCATTGAAAAATAAGTGTAGTTTGATGATTAAACTCATGGCCCAAAATGCATATTAAGGGGGATATGTATGTCCTTCCAAAGTTGATAAAATTGAAATTTTGTGCATGGATGTATGTTGTCAAAATACATTTTTTCGTCACACTTCCACATTTCTGATATTGTTATAAAGGGTGTTTTCAGAGGGTGAGTCATGATTTTTTGCAGAAAACTTTTTTCTCTGTATTATTTTCGGTGAAAAAACAGGAGCATTTGATGGAGCGAAGGAAATTACATGAAAAAGGTACTCTTATTCAAATACAAAAAATTGAGCCGTTCGTGAGATATTTGAGTTTTTGTAGTTACATGATATCAGCAGATTGATTTTATTCATCGCGAGATTCATCGGTATAAGGATATTTCAGCAGGCCATGAACAATTTTGTTTTTAATTTTGTCGATGATATCACCTCCCTGTGCCACGTTACTGAGCAATAAGTACATAGCATAAGTCTGTCCCAACAAGGTTTGAATAAAAATAAAAGTTTGATAATGTTTTTGGTACTTTTAATTAATACATAATTTTGAATGGAATTGTTCTCGAATTTGGAACGCGTCGAGCGGGAAACATCTCTGCATATCGTCTCACAGCAGCATTTGCATTTCCGAAGCACTCGCCAAGCATTAGAAGCATATCAGTTTGTTCAGAGAACGAATAACCTGCCATATTTCTTAAAATCTCAGTTGATAATCGCAGTGATAAATGACACAGAAAAACCACACGAACAAATCGACTACAACAATGTTGACTCGAATGTTGATGACATGAACGTCAAAATTGAGAACAAAATTATTCATCATGGCCTGCTAAAATATTGTTACCGATGAATCTCGCGATGAATAAAATCAATCTGCTGATATCATGTAACTACAAAAACTAAAATATCTCACGAACGGCTCAATTTTTTTGTATTTGCATAAGAGTACCTTTTTCATGTAATTTTCTTCGCTCCATCAAATGCTCCTGTTTTTTCACCGAAAATAATACAGGGAAAAAAGTTTTCTACAAAAAATCATGACTCACCCTCTGAAAACACCCTTTATAACAATATCAGAAATGTAGAAGTGTGACGAAAAAATGTATTTTGACAACATACATTCATGCACAAAATTTCAATCAGGTGGCTTTCATCGTTCAGAAGTTATGCGGAGAAATTATTTTAATTTTATCAACTTTGGAAGGATATATCTCCCTCAATATGCATTTTGGGCCATGAGTTTAATCATCAAACTACACTTATTTTCAATGTTCTATCACCCCCAGAAAGCTCGGTACACATTTTTGACTCACCCTGTATATGAACGGGGAAAAGATTGACAAGTTCCCTACGATATGTTCAAGGGGAATACAGCTCTCTTCGGAATAGAATCTAAGAGTGAATCTTACACCAAACATGTGACCAGTACAGGTCGAAATCAAGCTTTGTGCATGGGGTGTAAAATACCTCTCTGCATGGAACAGAAAGCCAAGTTTTTGTGAAGCAGTTCTCGCTATGGACCGCAGAGATTCTAGTAGAAAAATGGAACGTTTAATAAATCCCAAGGAACCGATAACAGATCAGTATCGAGCTCAAGTGAGTTATAACTAGAGCATTAGTTATATTGTGAAAATACATTCACAACTCTCGAATCGCTCGAGTTGTTCAAGTAGTTGAATTTGAATTTTCAACACTGCTGATTTACATTTCTTACCATGATGTCCACACTGTCCGCCAGAGGTCCTGGTGAAGTGAGAGTTTCCAAGGAGTTTTCGTCTTGGCGAATGTAAACGAATTTAGTACCAGCTCCTTGAAAAACTCTGCTGTTGCTCAGTTTCCAATCACCGTTGACTATGAACGAGCCATTCGTGTCTTTCAAAGCTGGAAACGAACAGATATCAGTTTCTTCCTATCGTATCGAAAAATTTGTTCAATATTTATCATGCACTTCTCTCATTATTATATCTCATCGATATATTCTTGTGATATTTTCTTCCAATGTTAAATACTGTCTGTAAGTTCTTCGAGGAGGTGGTACATTCATTTTTCAGCTTTTGATGGGATTTTCTCTCCTCGTTTCTAAAAAATAGAGTAGAAGTTATTAAAAAATTATTGCAATATATTTGTAGTAAGGACAGATTTAGGATCTGTCCCAAAATGTCACTGCGCTTGAAATTGAACCTTTAGATACCTAAAAGAGAAACTCTCTATTGGTCAGTGACACCTTGTTTTTGAAAAAATTTGGAAATACAAATATATTTAATAATAATAAAAAAACCTCTACTTATCTTGGTGGACGTTTCGGGAACAAATCTGCTCCCGTTCTCAACACAATTGAAATATTTTTCTTCGTAAACTTTTTTCGATGTTTCCGATTTTCACTTTTCACTTTTCAGTGAAAAGTGACTTTTCATTGTCAAAATTGGAAACATCGAAAAAAGTTTACGAAGAAGAAAAATATTTCAATTGTGTTGAGAACGGGAGCAGATTCGTTCCCGAAACGTCCACCAAGATAAGTAGAAGTTTTTTTTATTATTATTAAATATATTTGTATTTCCAATTTTTTTTCAAAAACACTGACCAATAGAGAATTTCTCTTTAGGTATCTAAAGGTTTAATTTCAAGCGCAGTGACATTTTGGGACAGATCCTAAATCTGTCCTCACTACAAATATATTGCAATAATTTTTTAATAACTTCTACTCTATTTTTTAGAAACGAGGAGAGAAAATCCCATCAAAAGCTGAAAAATGAATCTTCCAATGTTGTTTTATATGTGAATATTCATACATTTTTTGTGCGATTTAATCATAATTCTTCTTCGAATCGTTTATCTTCATAAACTATATTCATTCTCACCCACTTCAAGACCTAATAGAATGCCAGTTTTCATTGATAAAATTATTGAAATCCATATTAACGAATGCATCTTCACTTTTGTTACGTTATCACGCGAAAAATACGATAAAATTTGACACAGATCCATCATGAGTTGTAGTGCTCAGATTTTTTCCCGAAAAAAACAGCTAATTTGGATTCTTAGAATTGTATTCCTGGAAACGAGCATTGTAGTCTTGGATCATGTGGGAATATAGAGATTTTCACTGACAAACCATGTCCATGAAGCTACATGATTCTAAAAGTCTCCCAAGAAAAGGTTCAAATCGCCGACTCGAACACAAGTTTTCTACAGAATAAGTATTCCTAAATACTGGGTAGGCTGCTACTAACTCATCCATACTTTGAACTGTAAAATATTTGTGTTATATTCAGTTTTCTCGTATGGTTCCGAAAAACTGATGAAATCGCCATCAGATCAATGGATCATAAACAAACACTCCGTATCGATATTTTCAAATCAAATATCGACTAAATGGATGTTCTAATTCCGATACATCAATAGAGAGACCTCACACGTGATTGATGATGTGCATCGTTTCAATTCTAATTTATGGATCTCGATGTCCATGTCATTCGTATGCATTCTATTTCGATCAAAGATCGGCATTATATGAAGCAGGAAGTTCTGAGATATGGCATTCATCGGGATATGAAAATTGCAGGCGCCATTTTTGATTGTAGATCAGAATTGCTCCATTTGCTTCCATTAGTTTAACGGTGTTAGTTTAGTCGTTTTTTGATAGAAGTTCCGATATCATTGGCGTAACACATCAAGCAGTGATAGGTAGAAAACAGAAAGAGGAATTTTCACAAATTCCTATGTTCGTAAAAAAATCGAAGAAAAGAATCGTAAAAGAATCAAAAAATTCTTCAACGCATTTCTGGAATGAACGACGTTGCCCCTGTCGTTGCTTTGTCTATGGATATTCGAAAACAGCAAAGAAATTATGGTTCACTTCCGTACATTTTTTGAGTTTTCTCAAAAAGTGTATACCAGATTTTTTTTGAATTATCAAGGTAGACCGATGTTAAAATGAGATACGATCGTGATTTTTTTCAGAATTTTTGAACTTACAGTGAAAAACTCCCAAAAACATGCACTGAAACCAATATGAATCGCAACTAACAATGATAATAATAATAATATGCCTTCATTCGATATAGAAGAATACAACAAAACACAGTTTAATAAATATTTAGTATTCTCTATACTGTGTCGAAAAGGTGGAGACTCACTTTGAAGTTCTTTTCAGCTCAACCTAATAACGCATTCTTTCGATGAATCATGGAAGATGGAATATATTTACACAATTTTTCGAAAACAGGAAATGTTCATTACAATTTTTGGAAACGATTCATTCATCTTCCTGCTACAAGTACTGTAGAAATAGTTTTTCGATTATGGAAAAAACCGAATGATTGCCAGAACCTGAAAACCCCTGTGTTTTTTCTTGAGATGGTTCATAAAATTCATCAGAAATGATACATACAGAGAGACCAACAAAAATAGCTGAATATATTTTTGATATAATTCGATGTTTACAACATGACATGTGTCCATTATAATATATTATATAATACATCCATCAATACATTTGTGTCAGAATAACTAGTTCTGTGAGTCAAAAAATCACAGATTCTTTTTCGACAAAGCCACCTGCATCAAGGATGCTAAAGAAGCTGAATATAATTTCTTCGAGAATATGTTTCCTTCTTTCTGAGTCCTTGAATGTAAAATGGAGGTATTGAATGTATCATGAGTGAGAAATGGTTATGATATCTACACAGAACGGGTGAATTTTTGCACTTTTTCTCTGGATTATTTCAAAAATAGAGGTCTAAGTACAAAAAAAAAGATATGAATATATAATTATAATAATAAACATCTTTGATTTAATGTTTATACAAACATTTGGCAGAGCGAAGTTTAGCCATCATGGCTACTCTTACACCTAACCCTGCGTGATACCAAGTTCCGTTCATGAAGCCTCAGACATTGTGCTGAATTGAATTGACGTATTTATGAAGTTCTCTCAAAGATCTGATGATTTTGAAAACATTCACATAGTAGTTCCTAACTATATTTATACAGGGTTTGGATAAAATATGGAAGTAAATATCTTTTGAAACGAAAAGAACGATATTTATGAAAATTTGCAGGTAAGTACAAATGCCATCAACTTCTTCAATTTGTATGGGACACCCTATATATTTTTAACAGATTTTGAAAGAGCTTGTTATTTTGAATTCATACATAATGAGTTTAGTGTAAAAAAATGTAAAAACGACGAATATAGCACTTGAATCAACCTTCTTTGAGTTTTTTGCGAAAAACTATTTAGATATACTAATTGATGTTGTTCGTATGCATTCGATTACTTTTCTGGGTCGCGTTCATGAAGCGCAATAATTTCTATTGAAACAATGATTATAGTTTATTTCAGACTGCTAAATCATATATTTGCCGAATGGGATGAAGTAACGAATTTATTGCAAGTGTTTATGTTATTGTTATATGCTGCAGGCAATTTAGATAATGCTCCATGATCTCCCAGTCACGATAAATTAAGCGAATTTGTACGTGTAACGATACCATGAAATTGCTGAGGAATAATCACGAAGATATCAATCAATCAATCAAATTCTTTCCACAATTGGCAAGAAACATTGTATTGGAATAGTTATGAACACACTATAAACTGAGCAACAGTAGACAATGCCATGAGAAAAAACGCAACAAAAGTGTGCTTTTGACTTGATCGGCGGGACGATTTGGGAATATGCGATAATTCTTGGTTCGTTGAACAGGGTGATTAGTGAACCCAAGATTACTAATAGCGTAACAATATGCCTCGGCGTTATACAAATGAATTCCGGGCGTTGTCGGTTGAATATTCCAACACTTTGAACATGATGATTTATGATGGCATTTTTCACAGCTTCTACGCTCAAACTCATATAATTGAACTGGAAAACATTGCGAGCTAATTTCACACCGTAACTTCCATCAGGGCACTAATTTCAAAGTAATTATCTTCACACGTACCTACACTACACTGGTCGTAACTATTCGATCATATCTCACATTACAAATTCATTTTCATGAACAAAAGGCTGATTCGTTTATGGCAATATTCACTCCGAGAACTGGAACGAGAAGTTTCTTGATGGAATGGTGTGCATGTAGTCATTCTACATTCTACTAGGATAGGAGACGGAGCTTTCAATTTCACTTTCTGGTAACGATAATCAATTTTCGAAGTGCTGTATCTCGATAACTATCAAGACTTATAAGAGATGCAGTTGAGCTCTATTCGTGGCAAATCAAGTCTACCATAAAAATGGTGAGAATCATACTGCACATATATTCTAATTGAGGAGTGTCTTTTGGATATGGTTTCATCGGAAATGGCATCATTTTCTTCTTTCTTCCATTCTGAATCCATCATGATGTTCTAAGACTGTTGAGCGCATTCCTATTCAATGCAATGTTAGAATGCAAAATATTGCATAAAAGAGCAAAAATTGAACCAGTTACTAGTTACTAGTTTTGGGTGGCAGAACTGAAAAGAGTGAGAACTGCAGTCCTATCAAAACTTGCAATGAAATAAAATTGAAACATAAATGGAGTTTTGTGCTTTCACAAGAATTTAATTGTTGTTTGAAATGATTCGAACGAGTGGAATAGAAATATTTGTTGGACACCATGAAATATGGTACGAAATAATTGTAAAATAATGACACAATCTTCAGGAAAAATCGCGACTTCTACATCAGCTGGGGTAAAGCAGATCGTTTGAAACAAAACATTCCATTATAATTATGATGTAATTTATTTTTTTGACAAGAACTTTAGAATTTCGTCATTGGAAACTATAGTACACTTTGAAAAAAGTGAATTTGAAAAAAGTGATTCACCAAAAAATACAAAAAAACTCCTGAGGAATATGAGACCATTCAAACTATTTCTTTCTTGTGATACCCTGTTTGAACACTTGCTGTATCATAAATCGGTATAATTCCATGAGTTTTGAGCAATGCATTTTCAGCTGAAAGAATGCAGCTTCCGAATGCTTCGATCCGATTGAAAATCTTTGGATTTTTGAAAAAGTTATGGCAACTTGAAAACAAATGAAAATTAGATTGTCAAAAAAAAATATTCTGTCATTATAAACGTCAAAAAAATTTCCAGTACAATTCGCTGTTGGGTACCCACCAGGAAGAAATTTACAATAAAATTCATCCGTTGCTATGGTGATCTGACAGAAATACACGTTCTGATTGGTTGAAAATCACATGTGTGGAATTTTCACTAGTAAAACCACTAGAGGTCAAATTATTTCCGGATTTAATTTGACCTCGTGTGGTAAGAAAATTATACACCAAATATGTTTCCAACAACATCAATTTTCGTCTTTATCAAGTTCTTGCAAAACAGAATCGGAGAACAGCAATTAATTAAAATAACAGGGCATGGTAGCAGTCACTCCATAAAACCATATCTGCAAATTGACTCGGGCCATCATCAGGATATAATTGACGCAATGAGGTCTGCTTCAACTTCTGCAAAGACAGTCCAACAATCTCTAAATCAAGAGCAAGCAACTTCGAATCAACCTGCCATAGTATACAATAATTGCATGATTGCGTTTTTAATATAAACATCAATCATAATGGTCCATGAATTTAGAAAACATTTAAGCTTTTTGTTGAAATTAATCAAAATCCTTATCTATGCAAACAAATGAAAATTAGATTGTCAAAAAAAATAATCTGTCATTAAAAACGTCAACAAAATGTCCAGTATAATTCGCTGTTGGGTACCCACCAGGAAAAAAATTCCGATAAATTAACTCCTGTATAAAATGTGTCATTCAAAGACGACTGTTTTGTCATTTTGACAGCGATAAAAAAGGTGCATCGTTTTTTATCACCGATAAGCGCCCACATCTAGTATGCTTACGTCACTTTAATGTCTGCCCTGTCAGTTATTTGAGCATTGTTAATAATTGATAATAATTGTTAATAATTGATACTAAACCATTACAACATGAGTCGTTAATTTATCTTGCCAAAAAACACTCGAGCTTTTCTTTTAAGGATAAATTTCTTTTTAACTCAAAATTTTTCCATCAGTAATTTTGCTCGAAAAACAAAATCACTCGACCTTCGGTCTCGCGATTTCTTCATGTCAGTTTTTCTCGTAAAGTTACTGATTGGCAAAATTATCTCGTTACAAAAAGAAATTTATCCGATGAAAAAAAAGCTCTCGTGTTTTTACTGTTGATAAAATTGTTGCTATGGAGATCCACATGCGTGGAATTTTC
Source organism: Gastrophysa polygoni (assembly GCA_963576655.1). Classification (NCBI taxonomy): domain Eukaryota; kingdom Metazoa; phylum Arthropoda; class Insecta; order Coleoptera; family Chrysomelidae; genus Gastrophysa; species Gastrophysa polygoni. Next base: position 3,562,832 of record OY755091.1, on the reverse strand, counting down.
GAAATAATTTGCGATCCACTCAAATCTTCGACCACCTCATATCCAATGTCTGTATTCGGCTGAGGACTCACCCAGAAAATTCCTGGTGTGTTTGAGCTGCTGCACCAGCACTCTACACGCTCCAGCAGGAATCTGGGCTACCAAAGAGTAGCCTGGCGGCAGGTCAGGCCTAGTGTATATGCCGCTCACACTCCTGCAGGTCGACTTCAGGCAGGCCAGACACTCTTCCTGCTGCTCTTCGATGCTGCCGACGACGCCTCTCGAGTTGACCACCTGCAAGAGATAATTCAGAAGACTCAGATCCAGGGCCGTCTTCAGTCTCTCACCACAAAGTATAATTATTGGAATTATTATTGGAATCTTCTATTGGTGGCACGTTAATATCATATGCCGACGACACCGTTCTTATATTTGATGATATAACTTTTTTTTTTTTTATCTGTGGACAACACGAAAGGAAAACCTATGATGTTCGAGGAACATCGTGTTAGCCAGCGGTGGAATTTTGGGAGAGTAGGAAGGTGTTGGAATTTTTCTTGAAAGTTTGGAGGTTGTAAGCATCAGGAAAGTCTTCACTAGGCAAAGAATTCCATAACTTTGCCGTTCTACAAGTAAACAATTATCAGTTTCATTCTACCATAAAGACTCTAATCAAAGATTTGCAAGATGTCTTGCTCCTAAAATATTTAATACTTTACCATCAAAAATAAAAAACATAGTCAACTATAAATTGTTTTCCAAACAATATATGATCCATATTGTAAAAAACTATTCACAATATTCAAACATTATTTGAGGATAACCTACCTCAATTGAGCTCTATATACTTCTAATTTACATTTTGTTCACCAACTCTATAGCACTATATTGTAAAAACTCACATATTTAAAAAAAAAAAATTGTTCTAGGTTTCAGACTAGTTTGATACTCAATTACATTAAACTGCAATACAAACCATTTTAATCAATTACTATTTTTTCTCAAGTTGCACATACAGGTCATACTAAGACCTAGGTGCTTGTATATATAAAAGCTATTAATATATTTACTAGTTATATTTATTACCAATGTATCATTATTTTGTAAACACTTTCATTGAATAAATTGAATTGAATTGAAAAATTGAATTGAATTGAAAAAAAAACACTGTTGCTGTTGTCAGTAAGCTCGTTTGAGATACTGGAACTACTTTATTGCTACAAAGAGTTAGATGCGATAATGTCTATTGTCCTGTTTCCAACGATTCTCACCTCAATTATTGATCTGCCATGGGTGCTTCGAGACACCCAGACACTACATAAGTAGTCATTTACCATTCATATTGGTTCACTGGTTGTTAAAAGGAATTGGTCATAAAAATGATGGCACCATAAAACTGTTAATGTTGGTTTAGCAGACGCGATTGAAATTTGCAAATGCATAAGTAACAAGCCGGTCGAAGAGCTTCATTGAAAGGAAAAGAGACCGCGAAATATCGAGAAAGGTCTCCAGAAGGCCGAACATAAAAATCAAATTAGTTAGTGAATAAGCTCATGATATTGTTAGATATACCTATACAGAGGAGATACAAGATTATTGGAACTGCGTATTGGTTGCAGTGACAAGCGTAACCCTCGCATTGAAAAAGTAGTCCACATGAAAGTTATATTAGTGCTTCGATCATTGAACAGACTAGATAAGTAATCCACAGCCCTGGCAATACAGTTTGTTTGGAAGCAAGATCTATAGTATCTATCTTTGCCTAAACAAGGATAGCAGGAGCTGATTCTCCCAGCACCAGTGCCGTTTTATCAGAGGGGGTCGAATTTATTATTAATTCATGATGAGACCAAATTGAAAATCCGTAACAATTTCAGTAGTACTTTTCAGCATTTATTGGTGGGAAAATGAACATCTTTATACTTCCTTCACATTGTTACGAAAAATTCGAATACATACAATCCTGTGGTGATTTTTGTAACTTGCTTGTAATCAATAAACTTATTATGACCACGTCACAAGAAAAGTTCAATTCTCAACGCCATATGAAACAATATACTTACCATTCAGTATACAGTTGTCTACTTATATTTTATCATAAATAACGTTCAATTTCATTAATGAACATTTATATCTTTGGCGATCAGTGACAGTGCATGTAAGTATATTTACGATTTCAAAGTTCAGTACCTACTAGTGGAAATAATTTTCAAAAAAGTAAAAAACTCGTTTTCAAGGCAAATAGATATGATTGCATATTTGAATGTAATTTTCAACTCTGGAGATGAAACTTTTTTATATCATTTCACTATATCGTCAAAAATGGAGGAGGTTTCATCTTGAGCAGAATAATATATTTTGACGCAAAAAATTGATGTCCGATTATTTCATTTCATGAAGATGGATGAAAATCGATAATGAATATGTGTTTGACAAGTATTATGACGAAATGTTATATCAACAATAAAATCATGAATCATGTGACGTTGTAGCAAATAGCAGTGTTACTTATTTGAAACAGGACTGAAATGAAAAACAATCATGGATAATCACACAAATAATTTATTGATTTTTGAATAGGATTGTTTTTTGTTAACATACTCCTTACTCTAACTTCCGTTGAATCTTTCAATTTATTTGCCTCATGATGGAGTCTTACAGTGAAATATTTCTCCAAATTAGTTTGACTAGTTCCAAAAACAGTCAACGATAAATTTCTCATTGTTGTGTGTACAAGAAGTATAAAAATATCCTTATATTTTTTATCAAAAATATTAATTGAGTTCATCATTATTCTCACTGATTTTTCAGCAGCTTCGCATATTTTGACTACAAATAAGGAAGCATTTATCAGTGCTACATATTTTACCACAAGACACTGTCGCAGCTGACCTATGGGTATAATCAATATAATCTAATCAATTCAATTTAAATTCATTTTTATCCATTCCATTTGGGAAAATGCTTCAAAATCTCGAATGATACGACAATGGTAACTCACCTATGGAATGACGTGTTTTGATCGCCGGTTCGAATTGTCTTTAACACACCTCACAACGTCTCACCATTATATCAAATCATCAAAACAGGAAATAAACTGAGTTTCTGAGGAATTCTGAGTACACAAAACTGAACACAAGTTGAATAATATCGATAAATCAAAACGTAAATGATGACAGATACCAAACAAAGCAATAATCGCCGTTGACTATCAATATCAAATTGCGGTGTTGCATCGTTGAGCAAAAAGTATTCACGATACCCATGCTGGTCCTCGAGCCCCCAAGAAAGTGAAACTGCTAAGTCTCAGAATAATGTAGCAATCTTCTATTAATCAGAACTGATTCATAATCGTCATGACCCAAATTTATTATTATATTTGTGCATTGAACTACATGAATTCATAAAGGACTTTAAATATTATGGACTATTTATCACTTTTTGATGATTGGATATGACAACACTGGCGACGATTGGGTACTAATATTATGATAATTCTGGGAATTCATGTTAGCTTCAGAATATTTGTTTTGTGATCCTTCTAGTGGGTTTGTTGTTCGGAGTATTAGTGTATTAACAGATAATAGTTCTGAGTAATAATAGCTCCGAAATCTTCAAAATATAGAATGGTACAGGTTGAAAAGTCTAAATGACCATTAGATTTCTTGGATCTCAGAATCGTCGAATATGAATCATAACCGAGTAATCAATAATAATTATTTCGAGCCAATTACAGTTTTTTTCATTCCATTCTTCTATCTGTGAAGCTCTAGGACCTGCCACCCTGTATATCAGGATGATAAAAGTTGCGTAACATAATCAGTTTTACTCATTCCTCAATCTTCATCTTATTTTCTTTCTTTACTATTCTGATTTTCTTCTTTGTGTTTTTCAGAAAAAATCATAAAAGAGTCTATGATTGTGCCCTGATGTAAATTATAACTGACGATCTCATGATCTCAACAATTTTGAAACCAGAATTCAATAAAATCTAATGCTGTTTCAGATTCGAAGACAATTTGGTGTACGGTTCTAGAAACCTTCAATTAATATATTCCTATCAGATGTTTTCTACCCACTAGCGTACATTTTCGACTGAATTAACATAGAAATTCACTCTCCAATAAAAATAACATCAAACTGTAAATATGGCATCGGAATTGCTCATTTACATTTTGTTTCTGATGGTATAATTACTTCTGGAATGGTCTTCACACGCTATAAAAACAGAAGTCGATCAGCATAATTTATTTGTTATTTCGCTCTACACCTCCACAAAAACAATCAACCCTCATTCAAAATGAAAATAAAATAATATCAACTGAATTCAAATGTTTTCCAACAACAAGAAATTGATCCAATCAAAAACTTTATCATTTGATTTGTTCCTTTGGACTGACTCCAGTTTTTTCAAGAGCATATTGAATCAACATTACCATCTTACCACAGATATAAATGATATTTCGCAAAATAGAAATCATAATTTCAATAATAATTCCAGACCGCAAAGAAATAATACCTATTAGTTAAAATATTAGTAATTTTTATTATAGATATAATAGGTAATAATGAAAACACACAGTGCTAGAGAAACTAATAAAATTCTAATAAAATCTGAGTAGATAAGCGAATCATAAAAGTAGTAAAATAGATACATAATTATAAGAACAAATAATGATATAATACTACACATACATCCAACTAACGCGAAAGATATTCAAAAAATTTACCCACTTACTTCACTAATGAACAAATTTCATGACAATGCATCTGAAGATAACTTCCTCATTAATTGCCCTGTATATTTTGGCGCCACGTATTCTCACAGTTTGGGTTCAAGAACCTTTTTTCACCTTAGTTGTTTAATTGAATTTATTTTCAAGGTTCTAAATCTCTATTAGCTCTGTCAGAGACTAAATTGATAGCGACATATTTTCAAAATATCGAATAAAATATAGAGACCAGCTGACAAACTATTTAATCCATCGTTTTGTATGCGCCCAATAAAAATAGATGTCTAAATTTAGGGTTAGAGGTCCATTTGATAACCTTGGAAACACCAAAAGTGAAAATGATAATGGAAATCAGGTAAATGTTACAACTCAAATTTGTTCCTTCAAATTTCATATCCATTATTCCTACCTCGCCTCACACAATTGATATTTTCAAATTAAAGATGCAAATTCTTAATGAATTGTCTAAGGAAATCGATGGGGAGAACCTGAGAAATCATATTTCTAGGAAGCAGTTCAACAGGAGGTTGGTATTCATACTGTTGATCAAAAACCTGATGAATCATTTTTCAGTGGTCTACTTTCACGGCCAAAAGCAATAAAGCTGATTTTGATTGAATTCCATTTTTCATTTGCAAAAAGTAGGCCAATTCATATGGCCTTTTTGTCGCAATAACTCTTCGGGAACGTAATTGATCTTAATGCAATGTTAGCTCTTTTTATTGAATTTATTATTATTAACATATAAATTGGACCTCTCGGATTTTTCGAAACTTATCCCTGTAATTGGACGAATCCACTTAATACAGGACCAGTTAAGGCCGTTGTCGACATCACCAATTATTTCACGACACGTAGAAAGAGTTTTAATGGTGTTATGCTGGTGTACCTGCGGATAACATCTTATTTTCTCATATTAATTCCTTTCCAGAGCCGCATTCAGTACATATCATCAAGAAATCTGGACAACATTCATTTTTTTATTACTCGACATATTGCATAGGATTGGATTGGTGTGGTTAGAAATCTAAGATAGAGCTAGAAAGTATCCAAGATTGGTTTGAAAAATAATAAAAATAAAAGCAATATTACTACATGAACATAGGAACAAAAACAAGACAATACGAGAAAGAGAAATGATATTAGAGAAGAGAAAAGAGTGATCAAATCAATAGGTGAGACAAAACACGCATATGAAGCTTATACGACTTGTTACCTTAGATCAAGTGCATTTCAATAGATATTAGCAGAATATTAGAGCCCACTGAATGACACACCAATAACAGATATACGCCAGGCAATTGAATAAAAATCCGTATTTTTAATGGGAAATACCTTTTCGTCTGTTGATCTTCACTATCCCATATTACGTGAAAATCTTATGCAATTGATATATTGTTGACCTTCCAAAGTTTGGTTCCACGCTTTGGTTCATGATATGTTGATATGATTCTTTTTACTCCTTGTGAATTAAATTAGGCAATTGTATCATTCTGTCTGTAGGTTGATCCATGAGGTGGTGAATTATTTTTTTTGGGGGATTTTCCTCCTCGCTCCAAAGTATTTCTATATATTTGTCCCTTGATACCTGAAAGAGAAACTCTCTATTTGTCAGTGACATTGTTTTTCAAATAGAATTTTGGAAGACAAACATATTTCAGAATTGTCAAAATTTTTACTCATCTTATAGTGGTGGACGAATCTGCATAGTTTTTCATTGTGTGGAAAACGGTAGCAAAACTTTTCAAGGTTGCTTTGGAAAGAATATCTTTTTAGACGTTTGTTTAAATTTTGCCGTTATGAACTTAAAGTTGTTTAGATTTACTTAGAATATGCATAACTGATGTTTTCTAGTGTTATTTCAGATCATTATACCTTATTCATTAATGGTGAATATTTTTTGATGCCAACATAAAATTATGACTTTTTTTTCCTTTTGTAATATTCAGCATTTAAGTTTGAATGATTTTCATTTGAAAACAGTAAAAACAACCGTGAATTAGTGAAGTTTGTACGGAAAAACGGACAGTTATCATTTCGGGTATCTTGAGACCGTCTCTGTCTGTCGGTGGTCTTTTATCTCACAATTTTTCTTCATTACCGGCATCTCTTATCGGTCTTTATGTGGGAGATAGGCCGTTTACGGTAATCGACGAAACTTTTATCTTATTGTTCCATCTTCGATTCGAAGCTAATCTGATGAGCGCGGTATAGAAGAAAACAACTCAATTTCGGTTATCGGGGTTTTTGATGATTCGGGTGGAATTTCCCGAGAATGTAAATGAGGAGCGATGTCAAGCTTGAGTAAGCTGGTGGCCAGATGAGGAAGACGTTTGAGAAATTCCGGTCGTCTGATTTATCGGGATTTTTGATTGGAGTTATTCATCTTGCGATCTTCGGGATAGCACTGTTTTGTTGGTCGTTGGATTATTTATAGGAATGATCAATCAAACGAAGGCTTCTACCTTCTTGGATACATCGACAGGTTGTACTAAACACTGAGTGGGCCAATGAAAACGAAACAAGGCCGATTTGACATAGTTATCTTTCTCAAAAAAAAAACGCTCGAACCGGTCGATTTTTGTTTCGAGGTGGAAATATTTCGCGCATTTTTTCATGTTTTCAAATTTTTCCCCTCAAACCCTTCGGAGGAGTGAGCTCCAACCCTTGAATCTCAAATGGGATAAGGGGTCAAGTAGTGCATCATTTTGAAGGTAATCGAAATCTCTTAACAACGCTTCCTTGTTTTTGAAATTCAATGCAGTAGTTTTCGAGAAAACACGTTTATGAAAATAATCTGCTAGTGTGATGAAAAGTAACGCTTTTTTCCCTTGCATCACTATTTCTCATTTTGTAGTTAGAACGATGTTCATCTGAGAAGTGCCTTATGTGTTTTTTTTTAATCCTGTTCTATCCAACATTACATGAGGAATCATTCATTTCAATGTCAGTTCCTTGATCTCTCAGTAAAATGCATACCTTGTTTCGTTTTCATTGGGTCACCCTGTATATAGGTCTTTACAAAACCTACCACACGTATTTATCAGACCAAAACAATTCAAATGAAGCAAACTCACCTCAGTACAAAATTGCTTGGTTTGGGCACAGTATAGAGATTAATTTATCAAACTGTGGTTTGGACACTAGAAGGCAAAATGTTTTTCGCTTCATAACCGTATACAGGGTGTCCGGGAAGGTCATGTCGTAAATGATAGGGCTGATAGAGTGAGCCAAAATAATGTTAGTACTCCATATAAAAAAAATCTCGCTTCGTTACGGAATTATTGACCTTGAAAGTTGGAATTGAAAAAAAATCAATACTGACTTCTATACGGTTTGCCATGTTATCAATAATATTTGGACAATAGTGAGTTGAATTGTTTCAACTTTAGGTTTATTATACACAGGATGTGCCAATAATGCGGAAAAGCGGATCTGCTATTCGAAATAGAAGAGCAAAAAATTTTCACAGTTGTGGCTTAGAGAGATATATTTTGAAATTTGACCTATCACTTTGACCTATCAAACTTATGTTCTTCCAAATGGAACACAAACAAAATTTGACACGGCGTTCCCAAGTTATAATCGAATGCAGACAAATTATTTTAAAAACAAATCAATCGCTGTGCTATAGTTTCAGATTGAGTTCTCAGGAACACCTCGTAGAAATACGTGCTAATTCAGTAGTGGCATTGATTATCTAACGACAATCAATTTGAGATCGATTTAATAATGCACATTCTATCGAAAGATGTCATCAAATCGAACGAATTTGATATTGATTGAAGTGATTTGACAGGGAATGGACCACACATAATAATTGACGAATTGAAAAACAATATTGTTCGATTCAATGTGATTGAACTATATTTCTCATCAAAGGGATCATGAAAATATCTGGTACGATTGGTGTACCGGGTGACACAAGTGTCAAGTGATGGTACTTTGCTAACGTTGAGATGACTGTTTAGTAAGACCAAAGATAATTTCGGTAAGACCAATGTCCATAGGCTACCAGTTTGGGTGGGGGGCAAAAGGGGGCGTTTGCCTACCCCCCGGGAAAGGCAAAAGGTAATTAAACCAGCGAGACGTTCTGTAATGATGTAATGCATCATTCACCTTTTCGAAATATGTATTTCATTGATGTTATGCCAGAAGCCGAAAGATTATGTTAGTTTTGAATTTTCTGTGGGCGTCCATGGTAAGGTCGAATCAAGGTTAAAATAGTGTAGAACTCAGAAATCTTGCATTCTTCTGTCAAATTCTCGCTATACAACCATCATACTGGATCGAAGTGACGGGAGTCTATAGGTATAGGAGTCAATTTCAATATAACATCCTTGAAAACACTCTGAACTGAGTACCGATATACAGGGTGTCCCATAAACATACCGATAAATTTCAAGAGATGGTAGAGGAGATCAAAATAAACATTTTTGCTCAATGAACATAAGTCCGGAAACTCTTCGTTTTCGAGATACAGGGTGTTAATTTGTTTTTAAAAAATCTATTTTTTATCAATATCTCAAAAACGATTTGATCGAATTCAATGAAATTCTCACAGAGTATTGATAAATTTATAAGGTATCTTTTGAAGCTATTAGAATTTGCCCAATAATTTCAGGGGCGTGCCCACGGGCTATGTCGGATATTTTTTGCCCAAAAAAAAATATCGCTCAGTAGATTTTTTGTAATTATGATAATTTTTTTGAATGAAAAACTGAAAATGCAATTTTTTGTCCCTTGAAATTTTTCCGTATCTAGCTTCGTTTTGAAGAAAAAAAAATAAAAACCATCTCTCGCATCTATGGAAAAAAAATTAAATGCTTCAAAAGTATACCTTACATTTCACCAATGCGTTTATTGAAATATTGAAAAACTATTGAAACTCCCAATAATTTTTTTTTACTAATCAATCATTATTATTAATGACTTTTAATCATTTTTCGTTTTGTATTTAATTGGAAAATATTCGTAATTTTTAATATCTTGGAAAGAGTATCCAAAACATATCGACAAATAATCGATTTTTTCAAAAAAAAATTAAACACCCTGTTTCTCGAAAACGAAGAGTTTTCGGACTTATGTTTATCGAGCAAAAATGTTTATTTTGATGTCCTCTACTACCATCCCTTAGATTTTGTCGGTATGTTTATGGGACACCCTGTATTTTAAATTAAACCAGTAATCGGAAGAAAGTGTTTTACGTGTTCAAATATCCAAACCAACAGGTCTACGCGGGCACCATAAAATTCTCATCACTACAATTTTCACTCCATAATAAATATTCATCTAATCGCTTTTCATAGATCTCTGATCAATGCAGTTACCTATTTTAATTGACTAGAATAGTGAACGGTAGACCGAACAAACATTTTTTTTTCACGTTGAGAAGCTTGACGGATTCTCCGGAAGATCTTATCTCGGCTAGTATAAGCCTATGTGAACCAGATTTTTACTACCACGAGGATTCATTTACTTTACCATATTTGTTGAGGATCAACTTAATGATTTTTTTCACTCGAGATGGAAATTAGACCAGTGATTTACTATAGAGTTGATCTGAATTTCTTCGTCATTAATCAGCTATTCGATGGAATTGATGATTTTCTTCACATTTCATTTGCATCGAAAACTGATTTCAACCATTACAGTGAGATACGGTTTGGTTGAAATTGTAATGATTCAAACGTACCAGCACGGTTATACGACCTAAGCTTCACCTTCACTAGTACTATTTCAGAAAACATGGATTGTATTTCAGAGTAGTGATTTCAATTTTAGGAAGTATCAGTTCAATTTCAGTGAGTTCGATTCCAGAACGCATAACTTGTAAGTCTGGATAGCCAATTATATTCCAGTTAACATCATAAATAGTTCAGAAATTCGAGAACCTGGGAGCAAATGATATTTCATTTCTTATCAAGCATTTTTTTATTATTATTTTTGTTCTGATATCCACAAAGATTTTTCAAACACAACTGGAAGAGTTGTAGCGGATATTATATATCATTGCAAGTCATTGAGTGATCAATTATAATTTATATTGTTTTGATGTTTATAATGTTATTAGCTAACCATTGAAAAGTTTTTTCGGTATGTACAGGGTGATTTGAACTTTTTGTATTGTACCCATCACAGGAAAATGACTCACTTTTCTATGAAAGGGAAATATGTGATATAGAGGGTGCTACAGAACTATGGGATCAAACTTCTAGGGGTTGTTCAGTGCAACAGTAGAAAACATTTGAGTAGTGGGTCCCATGCCCGGAAAAGTGTCACTACGGCTCTAAGACGCGTTAAAATTTAGAAAGACGATGAATTGCCTCCTAGATCACCCGATTTAACGTTGCTAGATATTTTCCTGTGGGGACATGTCAAGTCTTTGGTCTATGAAACTCCAGTAGAAACAGAGCAAGACTTAATTGTACGAATTACAGCAGCATTTGAAATCATTCAAAACGAGGATCAAATTTTTAGTGAAGTCCGCCGAAATCATGTGCGACTTTTGAATCGGTGTATTCAGGTTGGAGAAAGACATTTTGAACAATTGTTGTGATGATGTCATGTACAAAAGGCAGAAATTAAATGCATTAAATCCAATGCAGGCAATTCATCGTCTTTCTAAATTTGAACTTGTCTTAGGGCCATAGTGCCGTAGTGACACTTTTCCGGACATTGGACCCTCTACTCAAATGTTTTCTAGTGTTGCACTGAATAACCACTAGAAGTTCGATCCCATAGTTCTGTAACACCCTGTATTAAAAAAAATAGCAGAATCTTCTTCGAATTGAATAAAGATAATTGAGTTGCCTATCAGATTTTTTCAAACAAATTATCAATTGGTATGCTATAGAAAATATCATGTATCGTCGCGACCAGAAAATGTTCTTTGATATTCTGACGAAAAATGATTATAATACATTTGAATGATCCTGTACGCTATACAAAACGTGCGCAAGAGTGCACAACAACTCTACAGTGACCAAACTCCCAGAAGGTTCAGAAAAACTCGGATTGGTATTCAAGAAAACAAAAAACCCATGCTAGATTGAGCGCTAATGAGATTAATACTGAAGATTAAGCCACAAGATTTCGAGAGTCTCTCTGAAGTGACATCAATTAGTTATTCAAATCATTAGCGGCAATTACTTTCAGTTTACTCTGCATGGATTCGGGAATAATGCTGCTGCCGCAAATAGATTTTTAATGGCGATAATTGAAGACGATGCATATTCTCAATAAATAATCATTTGTTATGTTATCGTCAGAATCCTCTTATGTTTGTCAACGAAAGGAAAAAGTAGTCAAGTATATGAAGTGATCATCAATGTTAAGTGGATTTCTGCAGTTTTTCTAATAATAATAATAATATGGCCTGATTTTTCTTCGGGAATAAATTTCGTGAGGACTGAGATCACCTTCACCAAAACTTCAACTATGTCGTATACTATTATTACTAGAGCACTCTATGTGATGGTTGACGGAGTCTAATTTGATACAACGACTATCAATTGTGGTATTCCACAAGGATCTGTCTGGGCACCAACTTTGTTCTCACTCCACATCAACGATCTGTTTGATGTGACCTCCTCTGATAGTGCCGTCATATTTGAATTCATTTCATTTATTTTTTCACTAACTACAGTATATCCAACTACAAACTGAGTGGTGCATATCATAATTTATACTACTATCGCCTATAATGAAAGAAGACAGATCCGATTTCCTCGATTGTTTTATGATGAATGTTAAAACCTGTGCAGTGGTTGTTAAAATTCCAACATATTCCTAGTACATGAGAGTTTTTGTACAAAATTGTGGATGTAGTTTGCGAGTAGAAGATTATTTTATATTACGTACGTATTTATAAGTACGTGAAATTGAATCAAATTGAAATGATGGACTCTTCAATTGAATGAATATCTCTCAAGTGAATTGAGTGGAGGTATACATTGACGGATATTATTCCACGACCAGAAGGAACGAAGAAAATCTTCCGATAAAAATTGACTAAAAACTATCTATTTTCAGAAACGCGAAGAATTATTAGATTTGTCTCATGATTCTCACTCATGATTTAAGATTCAATTCATATTTCATATTTTTTTTTATCTTTTGAAAACACGAAAGGTAAGCATTTATAAAAGAGAGAGAGTGATCGCCCACCTTTCTGCGATGTTCTAGAGAGGTTTTTTTTTTATCTGTCGACAACACGAAAGGGAAACCTATATGATGTTCGAGGAACATCGTGTTAGCCAGCGGTGGAATTTTGGGAGAGTAGGAAGGTGTTGGAATTTTCCTTGAAAGTTTGGAGGTTGTAAGCATCAGGAAAGACTTCACTAGGCAAAGAATTCCATAATTTTGCCGTTCTATTGATGAATGATGCTTGGTATAGCGATGTTCGACAGGTCTCGAGCCTGACAGTGTAGGAGTGACCAGCTTGAGCTCGTCTGGTTTGTCTACCAGGAATCGCGAGTGGTGGCATAATAGATGATATTTCCGCTGAGCACCGACCGTGAAAGTACCTATAAAAAAGGCATAGATCGCCGACCTTTCTACGATGATCTAGAGAGGTCAATGATTTGGTGAGTGTTGTGTCATCGACTAGGCGAATAGCTCTCTTCTGAATTGAATCTAAGAGCTTAAGCGTATGTTTGGGGGCTGAGCTCCAAACATGTGAACAGTACTCCAGGACAGGTCGAATTTGTGCTTTGTAGATCATAAGCAGTTGCTGGGATGTGAAGTATCTCTTCGCACGGAAAAGAAAACCGAGTTTTTGTGAAGCAGTTTTCGCAATGGACCTCACATGATCGTCCCATGAGAGAGCACTGTTGGTGGTGACACCCAGCATGGATATTGACGACCTCATAGGAACAGTGGTACCCGACATCATCAAATTGGGCATTGTGTGATCAGCCTTCTTGGTGAACATACGAGCTTGAGTTTTAGTTGCATTGAACTGTACTAGATTCTCAGATCCCCATTTCAGAATTCTTGTCAGATCCTCATTTAAAGCATCAACCTGTCTTCGCCTTGCACCTCTGGCCTCATTGGATGATATAGGGACTCTAGAGGAAAAGGCGGAATGAAGTGTACTCAGGTCAGTGAATTCGTGAGTATAGTATCGCTCTCTTTTGAATAGAATCTTGCTTCATATAACTAGTTATGAAGTATATCTTAGCACGGAACAGGAAGCCATGTTTTTGTGCAGCAGTTCTCGCAAAGGATCTCGAATTATCGTCCCATGAGAGAGCGCTGTTGGTGATGATACCGAGCATGGATATTGACGACTCCACAGTAGCATCGGATATTATGTGATCTGCCCTCTTGGTGAAGACACAAGATTGAGTTTTTGATGCATTGAACTGTACTAGATTTTCAGATACCCATTTCAGAATTCTTGCCAGATCAGTTAGTTGCCATGATTGTTTATCAAATCTGAACAATAAATTGGTGCCTTCTCCTTGCTACACTAATGAACTGAACTATCAAACTGACATCAGGGGAACATCGAGCAAAGCCACCTCATTCAACGAATTTAATTTCTCAGACTAAACTGTTCGTTACAAGTTCATTTCGATCTTCAAAATGAATCGAAGGATGGTAGTATGATATAATTTAACTACGTGATTCGTATTCCACAGGGTGTTATACTCCAACCTTTTGATTTGATGGGAGTTGGCATTATTCATTTTATCTGAGAAAGTTGTGAGAATTGAACTAAAAAAAAAATATGAATCCTCAAATTTCAACAAATATTGATTTGTTACGTTTTGTTGCATGTGAGTGTAGAAGAAGGTATCAGAGAGGTTATATGACAGTGTAAAATGATGGGGAGAGAGAAAACAAAAAGTAGTAGGAAATATTTCCTAGTAAATTCCATTCTATTGTGCATCGCCCACACCGACAAAGCATAAATCGGCATTCCTACAGAGAAAAAAGTGTCGAAGCGAGCAAATCGCCGTAATGCCTTCATTATGAAAGCCGCGCGTTTCGAAACCCGTACTTTTGGATCTGCCCAAATCGTCCGATCGAATGGATCCATCAGATCGAAGTGATACCGCCCTCAAATTAGCATACGTTTTATTTTGCGCAATCTCTTTTCCATCGAGTCAACTGTGGTTGGCATCCAATTTTCGGTTTCACGGTCAAAGGTCACTAATCCGACCCGAAATTATCAGTCGGCAGACAACGTGTCGGAAACTTAATAGCTTAATATGAGTGTTTTCACATTTTTTTATTTAGTGGAATTCCGGGCATTTTGTCGAAACAGCCATGCACGCCACTGGGGGAAAATCTCGGTGTTCTATTTATTTCAAATCAATTAATTTATTTCCCACAACTAATTTATGCGATGTTCATTCTTCAACACGCGTTAATAACTGAATTTCGTCACGTATCCGACAATCTCCTCTATTTAGTTTTTCATTTGTCATCCTTCTAAAAGGGGGCATATTTTACAGATTTTTTGTTTTTTGTCTCCTCGTTTCTATAGATAAAAATAGAAATTATAATAATTATTTCAATATTTATTCATAGTCAGGACAGATTTGTGATCTGCCCGAAAATGTCACTGCCCTTGAGATTTAACCTTCAGGTACCTGAAAGAGAAATTCTCTAAATTTCTTCTAAATTTGAACTCGTGTGGTATTCGGTAAGAAAATTCCACACCAAATGTGTTTCCAACAACATCAATTTTCGTCTTCATCAAGTTGACAAAACCTGTCATTATAAACGTCAAAAAAATTTCCAGTTTAATTCGCTGTTGGGTACCCACCAGGAAAAAATTTCCGATAAAATTCATCCGTTGCTATGGTGATCTGACAGAAATATACGTTCTGATTGGTTAAAAATCACATGTGTGGAATTTTCAACAAAATATAAAAATTTCTACTTGCCGTTTTGGTGAACGTTTTGGGAACGAATCAACTCGCGTTTTCGACACTGGAATTCTTTTTCAATCGTTTGGCTTCGTCTTTTGACACTTAACAGTCAACAACAGTCTGACAACTCGTCACTAAACATGTGGTGGAAATATAAAAAAAAATCTGATCATAAACTATGACGAATAAAGAGAAAAATAATGGAAGCCTATCGAGTTTCTCATATCCAATATTCTCTCTCATATTTGTGATTATCATTAGAATTCTACTGCAATATGCTAGCGGAATGTGAACTGACGTCAAACTGAAAGGAATGTATTTTCAATTAGATACGTTAGGAATTTAATGATGTGAGTAGTTTCGGGATCAAAATTCGAGCTATTTTTGCACCTACATAAATTAAAAATATTGGCAAGGTCCAACATAACATTTTGAGAAAAATCAAATTAGATCAACATCATATCAAATGATTACAAAGTCTTCGAAAAACTCTCCTCAATCATTCGAACTGTCCAAGTTATTTGAAACATATCCCTTTAAGTTTTATAGCATCGTAAGTGTTTTCTGAAGTATAGAATTTGTGTCTTTTCAACATTGAGCGTGACAGGTGCTGAAGATACAGTTAGAGATGAATCATCTTCATAAGAAGTGTAGTCAATTGAATTGACATAATATAAGTAAGATAGGTCCTAAAATTGACCCTTGCGGTACTCCCATATAGAAATAGGTTTCGAGTTGATCATACAAAATCATAGAAAAATATCAGTTGGGCATTCACCTGCTTCAATGGATTCGATAATTGTATTAAATAGACACCAATGGATTTTCCAGCTCGGAAACCGTGTTGATTTTTATTCAGAATATCATGTTTTTCAAAAAAATTCATCGAGTTCCGACACTGCCAATGACTTTGACAATGAAAAATTTAGTAATACCATTGTCGAGAATATGAAATGAATGAATATAGGCAAGATGGAAAAATAATCATTCGAGTCAAGAGCCTAGGTGAAAAAATACAGAGAGAACAAGAAAACAACTCATCAATGAATCATTCCGAGTCCATATGTTCTGGGAAATTTTAATGGAAAAAGAATTTATCTACTCCTACACGAATCGCATGTTTATCGTAAAATCAAGTTCGATGTCGAATAAAAGCGAGAAATATATATTTTTTCAGTCCAAAAATACTCATCTTCCACCACGAGTCTATGAATCAGTGACCCCACGCGTTGAAAAATGTATTATTCATTTGATTTCATAAATTCACGGGCCCTGATGTGATGTGTGTGAATGGACCATTGGAAATAAACAGCTAAACAAGTGAAAGTTATCGAAATATCAGTTACATGAGATTATTTTACCAGTAGTATACAGGGCGTCTTGTTTGTTCTACATTACACCGGGTCGCCTGAACTACGTGATTTCACCGCTAGATACATTACACTAATAGAACACCCTGTGTATCATCGGATAATCATAAAGTCAATCAAATTGACTTCCTATGCATCATGTTCCTTGCAGAAAGTTAGCTATGTGATGACAGGGTCATTTTATTCCTATTTACTTGTTTACATTATACTTAGCAATTACCACAATTTATCAGATTCAGAAAATAATTACGAATCCAAAAATATAATGATTACGAGGTGTCTATGTGAATTTATCTTTTTTCATTTTATTGGAACGAGGGAAGAAAATTTCAAGAAGTCTAGGTCTAGAAATATGAACCGATTACCACCAATCTTAAAGGCATCAGGAAACGTTTCACACACTGTATGTGGCAGTTTTGGAGGAACTAATGTTATTATCTTTTCGTGTATTTTGTGAGAGCCTCATTGAATTTGAGTTCATCTGCAGTGGCAGCCAGTTTATTCCTGGACTAGGATTATATTGTGCTGACTCTATGAAACATGCGGTTCTGGATCAAGAGAATTTGTTGGAATTTCGGCGACAAGTCACGTTTTGTCATTTTTTATGGGCTAGATGAAGCAATAAATATATGTTGAGTCCATGGAATGCAGATTCATATGTATACATGTATTTATTGATAATCGAGGATAACAATATGCACTAAAATAAAATGAGTGAAAATTAATTCATATTTTCGATAAATAGAAACAATTTTGAATCCACTGAACCTGTCTTCCAATTTTTTTAAAAACAAGGTGACACTGACAAACAGATAATTTCTCTTTTAGGCAGATCGAAAATTTGTCCTGACTACAAATATATTGGAATAATTTTTATAATTTCTATCTCTATGAGATAGAGAAAATCCCAAAAATATGATAAAATCAATTGTCACAGTTGCTGATAACGGCTCTGTTCAGTTTAGTCTGACCACCCCGTATGAATTTCATAAATGGTCGAAAACATTCATCAGTGCTTGTCAAAAATCGAACTCGTCCATAATTGAATGCATCATTAAAAATGTCTATGTATGTAAATACCAGTTTTCTCCAACAATGTCCAGCATTATGCGAAAATCAAAAAAGACAGCTTCATCACTCAATTCACCGCAGTAATAATGAGAGTCCCTTGTATAACCAACAATGATAATAGTTAATAGAGACATATAAGAAGGATTAGCTTGTCAAAGTAGAGAAATACAATGCATAATACTTCTTCACAAAATATGTCGATGGTAAAATAATTAATGCACAATGAGGTTTTGAATATCTGAAATGTCGGTCCAAGATCAAAATGAATCATCAAACTGATGTTGGCTCATTTTGGTCTTTGGTATCTAACTGACAATGAAACGAGTTATGACTTGTTGTGACCTAAATATTCGCGAACAAACTTGTATACCCCTAACGTATACAACATACTGGGTGGCCCAATGGAAACGAAACAAGGCCGATTTGATATAGTTAACGATCTCAGAAAATGAAAACGCTCAAACCGGTCGATTTTTATTTAGAGAGGGAAATATTTTGCGCATGTTTTCAATTTTTCACTTCAAACCCTTCGGAGGGGTGAGCTCCAACCCTTGAATCTCAAATGGGATGAGGGGTCAAGTGATACATCATTTTGAAGGTGATCGAAATCTCTTACCAACGCTTCCTTGTTTTTGGAATTTAATGCAGTAGTTCTCGAGAAAACACGTTGAAGAAAATAATCGGCTAGTGATGAAAAGTAACGCTTTTTTCCCTTTCATCACTATTTCTCATTTCGTAGTTAGAACGATGTTCATCTAAGATGTGCCTCATGTGTTTTTTTTAATCCTGTCCTCTCCAACATTACATGAAGAATCATTTATTTCAATGTCAGTTCCTTGATCTCTCAGTAACATGCATACCTTGTTTCGTTTTCATCGGGCCACCCTGTATGTTCGGTGCCCTAGGTTCCATACTTGGAGATATCCTTTTCGGAATTCATCAGTATTGCTACATTATGAATCGTTCCGCAAAGAGTGCATTAAGACGAAAAAATGTATTTCCGAACGAGAAATTAAATTTTGCTTCCGAATTTAACAATTCCAAGATACGACAGTAACATAGTTATCTGTATGTATTCGAACATTTCCATAGCAACGCTGTGACTTTGTTAATCAAATCGAACTTCTGTTGATTTCAAAGCAATAAAACAGGCATTTGCAATTATATAGTTTGATGATTCAGAAGATCGCACGAAAAATAGTGTGTATACAATGACCTCGAAACTTTTTAGCGAGCTCAAGATTATCCTGCCTCGATAACTTTTCTTTCGGCACGCTTAAAAGATATTTCGCAGCCTAGGTATACAAATAACTATTACACTTGACAGTTCCTTGGTGGATTACAGAGTCAATTTTTTCTTATCTTCTGACAACCAGCCAGCAGTGAAACGAAATTAAGGAAAGTATCCCAAGATTAGAAAATTATGTCACTAATTTACTCTGCTTATGAAGTGAATCCACTTTAATCTGTTTTTTCTGAAATGCATGGTTTGTTGAGATATGAACGGACTATCCTGTATAATTTGCTTTGACGCAAATCGACGCTGCCGCCCTGTATGCAACTGCAGGAAATGGTTTCCAGCAGCGGCCACAAATTTTCCCGACCGAAAAGTTTATCGAGCAAATTGTTGAAAAAGAAGTATCATTCAGTCGCATTCGCTCAAAGACGTTTCTCGTTCTCATTTCGTGCCTAAATTTCGTGCTATCAGTCAGTAGTTGTGATCCGTTTGGGGAGTACACGTCATCACCGAACATGACGTCATCTAGCAAGAGGTACTCGGTTTATCATTCGACGAACCAATCTGTCTATTATCTATGTGGAGAACGGAATGATACGCGTTTAAAAATCGGAGAAGGTACGAACAGTACTTTCCATAATAATATTATCACTGGAAGTGGTGTAAGCGAAGGCTCAATCACAAGAACCTTGATCATCACAGGTGATGATATCATCAATAAAACCTTCCATGGTTACCAGAATAGGTTTCAGGTTACGGCTGGTGAAATAAGACGTTGCGTAGCTAATTTCAGTTTGCAAAATGATATAATCAATCTACCGAATGGCCAAAAATGTAGCTACCAAAAACAACACTGTTACGATGAAGATTCAGCAGCACACGTCATTTGGAAAACGCATTACAACGTGACACTTCTATACAGTGGTGATGTCAAATTGTGGACCATACCATGCCTCATCAAGTTCATCACATATCAGGTTGCAGGAGCAAATCTCTCATCGATACTCCTGAAGAGATTTAAGATTAATGGTACTACAGCTTGGACTACGGATAAGGATAACATTTATGTGGTAGAAACTCCATCTCGGGATAATTATACGTTGCGTAATCTGACTCACTATTTAGCACAATATGAAACGCTTCCTTGCAAACTTCATGGAAAAAATCGAGGACGGAATGCTCCCAATGAAGTATGTTATACATATTATTTCCCAGATCACAAAATCTTGCTGGCCGCACTGATAATTTGGTTAGTGATCACATCAGTTTGGAGGTATATTTCTAACTACTTAGTGTTGAGCAAGTTCAGAGACCAACGTTGGATTTTTTGCAAGAGTTTTTCGAACACTTTGACGATGAATGTTTTATTTGAGAACCAAAAAGAAGCCGACGATGCATCTAAGTTGCCGGAATATAATTACCCGTATGTCATTTGAAATTTATGTTAGTTCAGTTCAGTGTGAGAGGTTTGAATACAGGATACTTTATTTCTAGAATGGTATAAAATTCATGTGTTAACCATATTGAGATTTTATAAATTGTAATTCAGAAAGTATAATATGATTTCAGAAAAGATAAGGTTTAATTGAAATTCAATCACTGTAACTTTTGTGATTCAGTTGAGCTGAGCTCAGAATTATTTCAGAACGTGTGATTTGTATAAAAAATGTAAAAAAAGCTTCGATTGTTATCAGATCTCAACAGTAATTCAGAGAATAAGAACTATTAAAGACTCAAATGTGAATCAAGTAATACTGTGTTACTATATTGTAAGTATACTGCCAGAATAAACTATTATGGACTAATATTAACAATATCTTTCGCTTCAGTCTTCATAACAAAGATACAGGCAATATTGAGAACTATATGTATTGAAAACTATATGTGAACAATCTGATTGAATAAACTGATTGATTGATTGAATAAATAAATGCAGAAAAAGAGGTCTACAGAATTCTCTATACGACGAGGAAGTAATAGGAATTGGATATTCACACAGCCATTCGAAGTGGGACACTCTGTATATCATTTCCAGGAGATATCGCTATTTTAAGATTTCTCTCTGCAAAATTGTCGATAGTCTGGTACAACACAATTTTTACGGTTGTGGTTACATTAGATTGATGTTATGGAATGATATTTTCGATTATCAGCTGAAATTCTGAGATCAGTACAGGCGCCAAGTATATGGTTTCTCATGCTTCGCAAAGCGATTCGTTAACACATGGCCGGGGAAAAAGAAGACTTATCTAAATGACCATTATATGTTTTTACAATCGAGCATTATGACCGCTCAGACCGCAAGTGGAATTCCGATCGAATGTTTGGCACAGTGACGTTAGTTTTACATTAGATGTGAAGGTCCATATTGCAATAACGATAATGGGCAAGTGGACTAACATATATACAGGGAATCCCATAAACATACCGACAAACTCTAAGGAATGGTAGAGGATATCAAAATAAACATTTTTGCTCGATAAACATAAGTCCAGAAACTCTTCGTTCTCGAGATACAGGGTGTTTAATTTTTTTTTTAAATCGATTTTTTATTAATATCGTAAAAACAAATTGGTCGAATTAGATGATATTTTTACAGATTATTGATACATTCATAAGGTATCTTTTGGAGCTATTAGAATTTGCCCAATAATTTCAGGGGCGTGCCCACGGGCTATGTCGGATAGTTTTTGCACAAAAAAATATCGCCCAGTAGATTTTTTGTAATTATGATAATTTTTTTGAATAAACAACTAAAAATGCAATTTATTGTCCTTCGAAATTTTTCCGTATCTAGCTTCGTTTTGAAGAAAAAAAAATAAAAACCATATCTCTTACATCTATGAAAAAAAAATTAAATGCTTCAAAATTATACAAAATTATTCATTAATTATTATTAATGACTTTTGATATTTTTTTGTTTTGTATTTAATTGGAAAATATCCGTAATTTTTAATATCTTGGAAAGAGTATCCGAAATATTTCAATTTTTTAAAAAAAAAATTTATCACCCTGTAACTCGGAAACGAAGAGTTTCCGGACTTATGTTTATCGAGCAAAAATGTTTATTTTGATGTCCTCTACCATCCCTTAGAGTTTGTCGGTATGTTTATGGGACACCCTGTGTATATATTTTATTTCACTAGCTGTCGCAAAAGAAATAATTCAGTATTAAAAGTATCTAGAGAACGGAAAACAAAGTAATTTTTAGTTCGATTATGGCCTGCTGTGATCTAACGTTATTAGATCTAGTGTTACTGAGTGCAACTTCGAAATTCTCAATGGAACACCCTATATATTATTGGATTTCCGGATTCTAAGGAAAATTCTGAGCATTTTTGCTATAGCATATCCTATAGCTATCTCTCATTGTTTTCGAAATATGAATTAATTCTTGATTGTCGACGACAAAAACAGCATCATTGTAAAGTGCGATATTTTTCTTGACAAGAAGCTGAAATTTTCACAGCGGCTTCCTAAAACATAGGTATCGCCTGAATTTTGGTGCAAATTGAATTAGTATAATACGGGGTGTGAAAAAAGTTGCGTCAATCTCCGGTGCAAATATACTAAAATAAGTCAATATTTTGTCGATTTAAAAAATTATGATATATTCGCTTCTCCTAAGCCTACAACTCCTATGACGATTTGTTTTGTTATGAACAGTTACTTCTCAACTGCATATCAAGAATTTCATCAATAATACTATCTATAGTATTTCTATAGACATGTGATGCCTTATGGATCTCCCTAGTTGAGGTTTTTGTTATTGTGAATATTTTTTTATTTTTCCATGAATGTCTTCACCAAGTTTATACTCTCTAATGCATACTCTCTCCTGAAGCCCTTGATGAGAAAAGTGTTCAATTTTGGAGATTTATAGAGAAATAATCGATCTCTGAATTCACCAAGGGCATATTATACTTTTCGGTGCCTGAGAAAACGAAAAACTGAGAGGAAATAGAAAAACAAATAAATCGGCATATCAATAAAAATCCACCGTTCATCAAAAACTGAGTTAACATCTTTTTGCTCCAAGACCTTCTATAATTATAGTTTTATTGTTATACTGCACACTTATATCGAAGGTTATATTATTGACAGAGTTCCAAGAATCATAGAATCTCAATAATTATGTATCATTCTTCCATGGTCATCGTCCGGATGAAAATGAATTTTTCGAATTCCTCTATTTTTATCATGGGTTCGATCAGTTTACAGAAAAGACACGTGGTGGTCCATTATTTCCTGATGTTCTGTCATCAAAATGAATTCTAAACACGAACAGCTAGTGGTGTTCTCCATGTCTGATTTATTGTTTGTTTACCTTCATGGATATTTGGTGAGTCTGCTATTTACCATATTTGAACAATAAATTGTGTTTGTTCATAATGAATTATCTCAATGCATGTTGAGAGGCTGTGAAATATTTTGATCCGACACGAAAAGAACTGAATAGTTATACGATTCGGTCATCAGTTGGAAAAATTTTGATTTCGATAAATAGAAATGTCAGATATAAAAATGAAGACTTGTATCAGAAATTTATTCATTAAATTATTAGCGTAGTCGGTAGGATACAAACTGTATAGGATGTATTAGAATCATCCCGTTTCTAACGGATCTTGAACTGGTTGTAATCAAAATTTTTAGCGGGTCTCAATTCAAAGTGAGAAATTTTGATGTATTGAAATATTATTTGAAGTCGATGTATACAACTTTTAAGGGATCATAGAATCAATCTGTATCAAGAGTGAGAGAGAAGACAGGGATTTCATTATTGGAGTTGAATGTCAGATATAAAAATGAAGACGCATCTGAAATTTATTCCTTTAGAAATGGCGCAGTCTGTACGATGCGAACATCATGGTAGAAATATACTCAAAAGTAAAAAAGTAGTCATGTATATTGTCAAGCAGATAAATACATGAAAAAATAAAATTTCTTCCTTGCATTCTTTTATTTTTTTTTCAGATTCATTGAAGCTTTGTTTTTTTATTTATCACTGTTGAAGACAGTGTTTGTTCGACAGTTGAAATGGTATCGATTCGAGATTCTTCATCTCTCACTCATTTCGCTCTTGTGAGATACCCTGTATATCGAATGAATTAGCATTTTGACGTTCTTTACGGATCACGGATATCAAACAGAAATTTATTCATTCTGGTATAGGAGCTTGATGAATAACTGTTTGGATCAAGGATTCCAATTTGATAAATCGATACGGTTAACTACAAAAAAACATTTTGGTATTGACACTCTTATGTTTTGAATAGCACAGAACGTTAATGATATATATATATATATATATATATATATATATATATATATATATATATAAAAAATAATAATTATAATAATTACACGTTGAGCAAGCGTTGCTTAGGGAAACCTGTATATCAGGGGGTATTATGCATAACTGATATTTTTTATTATCCCAGGAAATAAACGATAACATTTGAGGATGGATATTCGAAGGTAATATCACGAAACCTACAAATTTTATCTTCATATCAAAGTTACCTAGATGTTAGATTGGATGATTGTAAATGAAATTCAGGATGGCCCAATGAAAACGAAACAAGGTATGCAATTTACTGAAATATGAAGGAACTGACATTAAAATAAATGATTCTTTATGTAATGTTGGATAGGACAGGATTAAAAAAAAAAACACATAAGGCACTTCTTAGATGAACATCGTTCTAACTACAAAATGAGAAATATTGTGGAAGGGAAAAAAGCGTTACTTTCCATCACCAGCCGATTATTTTCATAAACGTGTTTTCTCGAGAACTACTGCATTGAATTCCAAAAACAAGGAAGCGTTGGTAAGATATTTCGATTACCTTCAAAATGATGTATCACCTGACCCCTTGTCCCATTTGAGATCCAAGGGTTGGAGCTCACCCCTCCGAGGGTTTTGAAGTGAAAAAGTCGAAAACATGCGCAACATATTTCCCCCTCGAAATAAAAATCGACCGGTTCGAGCGTTTTTTTTCTGAGAACGATAACTATGTCAAATCGGCCTTGTTTCGTTTTCATTGGGCCACCCAGTATGTTCAACCATTTCATAAAAAAAAACAATAAATTTTCAATATTCACTCGATCGATTGCTCTAAATTGATTTCAGTGGTTTGAAATCGGTATAAATATCTGAAACCCTTGTGATAACACGTGACTGTGTCATTTTTGTATCTACAAGGTTTTTGTCCAAATTATCAAGTGATTTATTGATATTTTCATCGAATATTGATGTGGAGTTTGTTGATATTCCTCAATTCGTCAAATATTCAAGAACTTCTTTGCTCATTCATATTTCTATTGCTATTTTTTTAATTAATTACGAATAAATCTATCTATCTGTTAGCTATGTCGAATGATTGTGAATGGTACTTTTTGCTCTTATTTTTATTGAAATGATAACTGATTCAATTGTTCACTGGCTCGAGGTAGTTAAAAGATAATAAAGATGTTATAAGCTCGTAAATACAGAGATTAGTTTTGACGGTTTCGTATATATTTATAGCTAGAGCCAATTTTATCATAATTAAATACAATTAGTGATACGATTTTGCCAGAAATTTCTAATCGAGTATGAATGAGAGTTGTAGTTTGGGTTTATGACAATTCCGCCTAGTCGATGATAACACACGAAATCATCGACCTCTCTCGAACATCGTAGAAATGTGGGCGATCTCTCCCTTTTTATAGATATTACTACTGTCGGTGTTCATGGAAATCTCGTCTATTATTTCCTAACACTTCTTCAAAAAATCTATATAAGTTCAGGTTTTTCTATTAGCCCCAAAGATTAGAATTCATCATTGAATTTACAACAACTTCAGCTCAATAATTCCTGAGAGCCAATCTGATTCTGATTCAACCAAATGAAAATATTTAAATTTGGAATCGGAATCGAGACATAAGTATTAGGAGAGCCGAAACATCTAAGGGTTCCAAGCGTTAGCAAGCGTGCTTCTGAAGTTGTGGATTGCGGTTCGAATCCCATTCAAGAGGAACTTTTTTTTAAATGAAATAAGCAGGTCGCATAAGACGTGAGGCTAGGTTAGAGTCTTTATGTGCTGTGTTACCTACTTTCCGAAAAAAAAAAAAGTTTCACTGGTATCGTGGTAACATAAAACCACACATTAAAAATGAGGAGAGAGAATCCCAGGAAATCTAGAAAAATTAATACGCCACCTCCTTGATTAACCCACATATATTATTTAGGAGTTCTCACATTGTTGGGTTGTATTATGATCGAATAAATGTCGGAGTGGGCCATTTAATCGAGGTGAGACGCATCCCAAAATTAGTGCATGAGCTGAAATCTATTCAAAAATCGGTTCTACACACAAACACTTACCAAACAAACAGCGATAAGGACCATAAAATTTGACAGCCACATGTTGAACGATTCGCGTATAGATATACTAGTCGGATATACTAGTTTATGAGGTACTCATTCGAGTCGCAATACTGTGTCCATGAGAAAATCGTTTAAAATCGATAATAAAAGTGATTCATTTGTCTCGGTGAATTTCATTGACTGTATTCACAAAACACCAAAGAGAATTCTATGGCGCGAACAAGCAATTTTCTGAAACTTCAATTGAAAATTCATTCAAATTACGTCATATCTGATGGTCAGTTTAAATATGGTTTGTTGAAAACCAGTCACTAGACTAGAGCTTGGTAACTCCAATAGTTTCAAAAGTTCAAAGTTATGTTAGCTCCTCGGTTAGCTTTTAGAAGGAAACAAACTCTAAATTTTTGTGACGAGCTGAATATCTTTTAAATGAAAATTTTTGTAAACTGCAAATACCGTTAGTAATAAGATTTCATTATACCACTGAATTTGCAACACGCTTTTTGTTTAGAGTTCAGAGTTTATCTTGTGAATTTACAAGAAATCAGGAAAGTTCAGCAAATTGGATGGATGCAAGAAAGAATTGTTCGAAATATCATGATCATTTGTAATTATATATATCTTTCCTTGTAGACTTTTTTGATTACAAAAAAATCTATCAAAATAGGAATTCACGCAATTTGACGTTCATATGTATTCATGCAAACTTCATAGTTTTATGCTCAGTTTTATTTTTCTCTTGTAAATTATTTTAAGGAACTACAAAAGTTCTCCAAAATGAACCTTTTTCTGCCAAACTCAATATTAATTATCATAAGTTTTTAATACAAAAAAGCATTAGAATGTAATAATAATTCTTTAATCTTGTTTGCAAATGAAGAAACCATCGGTCTGAGTGAATTCGAAATTTTACAAATTCATATGCGAAACAAATTTTCATTAAAAAATTAGCATGACGTACATATTTCTCTCAATGAAATTGAATAACATTTTCATTTTGTTTGAATGGTTGTAAATTCATTTTAGAATATAAATTGCTATTTTTTTCAACTTTCCAGATTTGCATCAGAGCTCTTGTAAATTCTGCTTCGATAATAATACGAAAATTGTGTTTTCAGTTCATGAAAAAGTAAGTAACGTTTGAAAACTTTTGCAGAAAAACTGTATTTTCATATTAGGAAAATTTTTACATCGCCAGAAGTGAAAGAATATCTCACTAGAATTTTCCTATAATGTATGTCGTTTTATTTATAAATATTTCAGAATCATGCAAGCACTTTCCAGAACCTCATCGAGCAACATGATATACCACGAGAAATCGAAACAACCGAACTTTTGACAGCTGACGGACAAGCTACGGGTCTGATTTATACATAGTCCATCATACCGACAGATATATCATCATTCATCATTCACCAAAAGAAATAATACATCATATAGGTGTTGTCAACAGCAACAAGAGAGAAATATCTAGTTTCAATGATTTGTTTCTGAGTACCTAGGTATATTTCGATATCCGTTCTGAATGATTCGAATTTGATACGTTATATATCCTTGTAATTTGTACTTTTCTGGTGATGAAAACAGATATGTCGAGATATGATTCTTTCGAGAACTCTTTGTCATATATATATATAGGATTATAGTTGTTAGGGAACTTTTTTGAATTATTCATAGTTTTCCAGATACAGAATATTGAAGGCAAAAAATGGTGGTGAAAAGAAATAGTTTACATTTGTTTTTCTAAAGAATGCAAGATACGATAATAAGAAATCAGAACGATTTAGTCAATTTTCAAATTTATCTCACTTGGGAGTTTTCCCCTGAGAAGAATATCAACTGCACGTATCAGAAGAAGCATTTTGTTACCACAAATCTGCTGCTACCGAATATCAAGAAAACCGAAAGAAGGTTTGTCAAGAAGTTGATTGACTTTGACACCATGTAAATCGACCATTACGCTCCCCTGATGAAGGATGAAGGAAGTTTGTAAACATTCATGATTTCTTGCAAGAAATTTCTCCTACAATATCGAGGAAACCGCCGTATATTTTCATCTCTTATCAATCAATTTACTGAATTTTTTTCATGAGATATGGAATAATTCAATTCAGTATTACTAAATTTCATTAGTTAGATTTTGAAATATGTTCCCTAAACTCTGCTGAATCTACAGTCAATGAAATTCGAAAAATAATGAAACAGCTCTTAAAACGACACAGTTGAAAAATGTCGAAGATGCTGAGTATTTTTTGAATATCTCGACAAGTTCCAATGAAGCTTACTGATAAAGCAGGAATATTGAATATATTTTGCTCTAAGACAAATAACAGCTTGATCTTCAATGATCATGAAATAAGAGTGTACATATTGAATATCAATAAGAAATATATTTCTAGTTCGAAAACAAGTTGATTTGCCAATAATTTATGTACTGACAGAATCAAAAAAGTTTGCTGTTCTAGAGGATTGAGCCCGTCAAGAATATTACTCACTTATTTTGATTACAAAGCTCTTATAGTCATTTGACAATATGACAACTTTCAAAAAATGTAATTTATCAACTCCTCTTCAGGGAATCTCAAATTCTTCTTCGTAAAATGGTACGTTGAAAAACGTCGAGATCATCAAAAACATCACTGATTCCAAATGTGAAAAATCATGTTTCAACTATGTCCCGTGCTGAATTTACCGCGTCTGTCAAAAAACAAGCGAGCCCGGTTATTCCACAGCCGACTCTTCGATTCACAGCACTGTCACCGACTGTTTCCCGTTCCGACTTTCGGCACAGCCTACTCTCTGCCGCAGCACGCGTTATTAAACTCCAACTCTGCGATCTTTCCGTGTGTATCGAAATCGTCTCACGTGCTCATCGCCACGGTTTTCGCCAATACTTGTACTCGTGCATCTCGTGCCGGATCACACTGATTCGTCCGAGAGAAAAAGACGGATTCGTTTGGTGTTGTCGCAGGTCGGAAATGGGTCGAAACGATCTGAATTTACACCGAACTTCTAATTTGATGTTAATAGATGTCAACCGAATACATTGCTATCTCTGGGGTTCCTCAAGGGTCACATCTGGGCCCTCTGTTATCCAATTTATTTATAAATGACATATCCCATATAATGACAGAGAAATTCAAAGACCTGGAAGTGATATTCGATCAAAAACTCTCAACTTTACCGCAAATTGAACAAATATTATAAACTGACTGTAAATCAGATAGATTTATAATTGACGGTCTTCGAAATAGAACTCACTCTACTTGAATTCAATGGGCATGTTAAACTAGCTATCTGTTTTAAACCGTACTTCCAACGTTTTTTAGATATCTACTCTTTCAGATTTTTTTTATAGTTGCATTCGATGAGTTCTATAATTATTTTGTTGTCACTCATCCGGCTTGGTATCTCTCACCGTTTTGGACAGCCCGTATATTGGGACCGGAGGTCGAGCCCTGATAACCAATAAATCATCCATTCAGTCTTTTGGAGCCACCGATTTCGCTGATAGTCTGTTGAATTTTCACCGGAAGTACACATTTATCACCTTGTTGGTCCTGTCCGTCATCATGCAGATACAATTAGCGACAATTATATGAGACAGTATTGATTACTGCATTCATGATTCTATAATGAATACTTCAATTTGTTACGACGGTTGATAGGCGCAGATAAAACATCATTTTAATTTTGATACGATTTTCCGAATAATGGCAAAACTGAGAATTTATAATTTATTATGGTATTTACTCGGATATTCATCGTACAGGATCTAATGTGGAGAATAAAGAGGAAAAGCTTTAATTTTATTTTCGGAAGGACTAAACTGAACTTCTGAACTTGAAATGAAAAAATCACTTGATAGTCATCAAACTACAATTTATTGCATCAACATTATTTATAAGAGTACTGGTATTATTACTTCATGAAGGTGCAGGCATCAATTTCGTTTATTAGAATGGCACACCCTGTATTTGAATGAATTTTTGATTAAATGCTGAAATTGTAGGTATTTTTTAGATGAATATTATATATTCATCTCTTTCTTTCTTCCAGATATCCGTCGCATTCAAATTTTCTATAATTTCTGGATTCGTTGAGATTTTCTAAAATTCATTAGGAACAATCAATTGGCAGATTACGAAATAATTTTTTATAACTTCTACTTTATTTTTTAGAAACGAGGAGAGAAAATCCCACAAAAAGCTGAAAAATATATTTTAAATATAATTAGAATTCAGACTCCATCAATAATTGTTTGTATCTACCTACTTTACATGAACGATAATTGAATTCTCGATTATGTACGATTTTTTGAATGATTGATTAACTCTTTACATGTTTGGTGTTTGAAAAATCCCTTTTTCTTAAATATTTCCAAATGTGAAGTATTGACTTCCACTAGAAAATCCAATACTGTTTTCTACCCATACACAATTAATAATACAATTCTTAAACATGTTGATAATATTATAGAGACTCGGGAGTTCACTTCGACAATCAGCTTACATTCAACTCTCACATAAAGGAGATCTCTAAATCAGCATATCGTATATATGGTTTCATCTTTAGATATTCTAGGAGCTTTAATGATATTACCGCACTCTCATCTCTTTTCTTCAGTCTAGTGAGGTCTAAACTAGAAAATGGATCAGCAGTATGGTATCAATCCTCAACAACCATCGAGAAAGTCCGAAAAAAGTTTTCAAAATTCCTTGTCGACCTTTCGAACATCGCTATACCAAGCATCGTTCATCAATAGAACGGCAAAGTTGTGGAATTCTTTGCCTAGTGAAGTCTTTCCTGATGCTTACAACCTCCAAACTTCCAAGTAAAAATCCAACACCTTCCTTCTCTCCCAAAATTCCACCGCTGGCTAACACGATGTTCCTCGAACATTAAATGTTTCCCTTTCGTGTTGTCAACAGATAGAAAAAAAAATTGAATTCCGTAATTTACGAATATAATGTTGAACAAGTGGGATTAGTATCAATAGAAAACATTATAATACCATATATCTGAAGTTCGACTGACAGTTCAGTGATGGATTTGGATACTATTGGTGTTGGAATAATTGATTTCAAACTAGCGGAACTTGTCAGATAATGGAGTTCATTCCCTGATGGTCTCACATTTGAAATTTGTCGAGTGCCATTGCACCAGTTCAAAAACAATGCTGCACATGCGATACATGCCTCTACTAGATGCCAAGAGATCAAACCTCGAATAGGCATTGTTTCTAGCATTACACAACTGCAATTACTATTTTAAGTGGATTCGTATCTCTACGTGAGATCTATATTCAAATCCGATTTGTCAGGGGATTCATTGGGAACGGCACAGAGCAATAACTTCCTTTCATTCATCATAACTTTCAAAATCATGACTGAGAATATCATGGAAAATACCGGGATATCCTAAGTGAAATTCATATCACACGATATGATATATTCGAAGGTTTATTGTTGTCTTACTCAGTCTCGAGTCCCGAACGGAAATACATCATATACAGGGTGAGTCAAAAATGTGTACCGAGCTTTCTGGGGGTGATAGAACATTGAAAAATAAGTGTAGTTTGATGATTAAACTCATGGCCCAAAATGCATATTAAGGGAGATATGTATATCCTTCCAAAGTTGATAAAATTAAAATAATTTCTCCGCATAACTTCTGAACGATGAAAGCCACCCGATTGAAATTTTGTGCAAGGATGTATGTTGTCAAAATACATTATTTCGTCACACTTCCACATTTCTGACATTGTTATAAAGGGTGTTTTCAGAGGGTGAGTCATGATTTTTTGCAGAAAACTTTTTTCCCTGTATTATTTTCGGTGAAAAAACAGGAGCATTTGATGGAGCGAAGGAAATTACATGAAAAAGGTACTCTTATTCAAATACAAAAAATTGAGCCGTTCGTGAGATATTTGAGTTTTTGTAGTTACATGATATCAGCAGATTGATTTTATTCATCGCGAGATTCATCGGTATAACGATATTTTAGCAGGCCATGATGAATAATTTTGTTCTCAATTTTGACGTTCATGTCATCAACATTCGAGTCTGTTCTCTGTGTCATTTATCACTGCGATTATCAACTGAGATTTTAAGAAATATGGCAGGTTATTCGTTCTCTGAACAAACTGATATGCTTCTAATGCTTGGCGAGTGCTTCGGAAATGCAAATGCTGCTGAAATATCGTTATACCGATGAATCTCGCGATGAATAAAATCAATCTGCTGATATCATGTAACTACAAAAACTCAAATATCTCACGAACGGCTCAATTTTTTGTATTTGAATAAGAGTACCTTTTTCATGTAATTTTCTTCGCTCCATCGAATGCTCCTGTTTTTTCACCGAAAATAATACAGGGAAGAAAGTTTTCTACAAAAAATCATAACTCACCCTCTGAAAACACCATTTATAACAATATCAGAAATGTGGAAGTGTGACAAAAAAATGTATTTTGACAACATACATCCATGCACGAAATTTCAATCAGGTGGCTTTCATCGTTCAGAAGTTATGCGGAGAAATAATTTTGATTTTATCAACTCTGGAAGGATATATCTCCCTTAATATGCATTTTGGGCCATGAGTTTAATCATCAAACTACACTTATTTTTCAATGGTCTATCACCCCCAGAAAGCTCGGTACACATTTTTGACTCACCCTGTATATGATTGGATGAAATATTCTTGATGTCATAGAAAACAAGGAATAACAGACAGAAAGATCGCGAAATTGTGTACGAGTGAAATACGATCCTCTGACAGAGTATCAAGTTTTGAATTGTTCAAACAATGATTTTTTAAGAGCCCAGTTCATCCTTGGTGTACAGGGTGATCAGAATCTCATTTCTTCAAGTGAAAAGAAGAACTACAATAATGAAAGCTTACTAGAATTTTTGTATTTTCTCGTTTCTGAAAGAATAATAAGAGAAAATTCAATAATTACTCTCATCGATTCTAAAAAGTGAAATTTAAGTTATTAAAAAATATTTCAATACATTTTTAGTAAGGCGGTATTTGTGATCTGTCCCAAAATGTCACTGCGCTTGAAATTAAACATTTAGATACCTGAAAGAGAAATTCTCAACTCGTCAGTGACACCTTGTTTTTTTTTTTAAATATATTTTTAATAAAAATAAAACGTCTACTCATCTCAGTGGACTGACACTGTTTCAAAACAACTCAACATTGAGAAAAAAATTGCGAAGATAAAATATTCTAATCACGTTGAAAAGGGAAGCAGATTCGTTCCCGAAACGTCGAGTATTTTTCGACACCTCTCGCAATAACCTCTGAAGGCGGATTGCAAATATTCACAGGAACACCCTGTACATAACGTGCGATTTTTCTCGCTTTGTGGCACTGAGACGATCGCCACGATAATTGAAATCGGCGGATGCAGAAGCTTTATGCTCCTGCCACATGGTGATCTATTTTTCTCCGTTGTTGTTTCTCTGGAACGGTTTGCATTAAGAACGTTTGTCATGATCCGATATGACATGTAACATTTGTCGTGATTTAAGATGTTCTTTTGTAATTCTATTATGAGGGCCGCTGAAATATGCAAGAAGTATGTAAGTGATGGGTTCTTTATTGGATATCTCAGAGGCGGGTCGTCAACGTTATGCGATGAAAAAAATATTCACATAAACGTAAAATAACAAAAAAAAAAAAAATTCGTATGGATTGGTTGTCCATCAATTGATTTTGATCTAGTATTACATGATCATTTCTTGAACTCACTTATTTATTCTTCACCTAACTTTCCTAGAGAAATGATCTAGAAATCTCATTCTAATTCATTAAAAGTGACTTTGAATTTCTTTCTGATTGATTTTTTCACATTATTTCAGCTTCAGAGTTACCACTAACTTCCAACTCCTGATTTGTTTCGATGTTTTGATGTTGAGGCACTTTATCAAATATGCCAAAGGATACAAGACACATCATGTTTATGAACCTAATATCTATTAAGTGTAAGTGTGAATCACAAGTTTTGAAAACGTTGGTTCCATAGACTTATTATCCTGAGGAGACGGAACTATTTACATTTAAAGAAGATCAGACATTGCCAATATCTGGTCCACTGTAGGATACTATTGTGACCGATTGGAAAGTGTCGTTGCCATATTTCCAGATTGAGAACGAGATTTGCAATAATTATTGACACGTTCATATCATTTTTTCATTGTATTGCAAGTAATACAGTCTCGATGGAACATTTTTCTGAACGGTATTTTTATACATAATGAAAACCTGAAATGTACACGTTGGAATTACCGAATATTCATTTTGTGAACTATCACATTGTAGCATCATAGGATTTGTTACCCGCAAAGCGACATCGGCGCGTCCAGGCCACGCCTATTGTATGAATGATTTTTACTACGAAACTACGATCTGCCCATTTCTCGTTGCGGTGTTGTAGACGAGTGATCTTGTGTTTTGAAGTGTTGTTTTTAGTGACTTTGAATAGATATTGTGGAATTCAGAGTGAATTGTTGGACAATATGGTCCGTCACTGCCGAGTGTGCAAAAAACTTGACATTTCCAGCCCTGATGTTTCTTTTCACAAGTAAGTTGGAATACCTAACCTCCAAATTTGTTTGTTATTCCAGTGGCGTGAATATATGATGATTAGGTACTGTTTATTCATGATTGTTAATGATTTAGGTAGTGTTCATGTTTCCATGGCATAGACTTTCTTGTTCATTGCATCAAAAATTCTAAGCAACTTATTCCTGTTAACCTATTTCTCTATTACTTCAGGTTTCCCGCTGATAGTGGAAAAAGGAAAATTTGGGCATCTCTTCTTGGCTGGCAGGAGAATCGTCTGGGCAAATATCTTTATGTATGTTCTGATCATCTCGATTCGAGGTTGTCATAACAAAGAAAAGTGGTAACAAATACTTGAGGCCAGATGCAAATCCACTAAAATGCCATTCAGCGTTTCAGTTCGCATCTGATAGGTAATTTGCAGTTAATACTCCATTGTTTCAACATCACATTTTTCCAATACAGTACAGAAAAACAACAAACTATGTTCACGAGCGACATCATTTATTTTCTTTGTGAATTATTGTCATTGTATTAAATGATATGTTTTGTATAAAAATCCAAAAATTATTTGCAGTTCAATTTGAACCAACACCTTCTTTCCAGTAATGAATCAAAATGTGTCATCATTATCCGAATAAATTTGTTGTATTATATGAATATTAAAAGTATGAAAGCTGTGTTTTTTGTTTTTATCAAAGCGGAGAAATCTGTGTGCAAATTATAAGGAAATTCAATTTTATACAACTGTCTGAATGCATATGATATTGCACTTGTTTCAGTTGAACATAATATCGGGAATTACAGGTACTGACAAGAATCTGGTTATATATTTCCAATGATGTTTCATTTTTCAGAATGTTGATTGACAAATACAGAGAGAAATTACATGTTTCCATTGAGAGTACATTCGTAGCTTGTTAATAATCAAAAGGAATTTTTTTGTCTTCCTAACTAACAAACACGACGCTTCCACTCCGTACAGAGCAATATTTAATAATAAAGTTATATATAAAATATATTTCCAAGTCATGGAACCATTAGGACGGTACGCCACTGGCTGAAATCAGGGAAACAAGACACATAAACATAACAGCGTTGCCAACAAGTTGGTGAAGACAAAGAGATTCGATCGGTAGTCTTTCTCATACTTGTGCAGTTCATTTTCAATCATTGCTTCAAAACAAAAGCAGTTTTATGAATGAGATGTTTCGTCTCCTCAGGATAATAAGTCTATGGTTGGTTCCATTTGGACTTGACATCGATTGAGTTATTATTCGGTCAAAATTACGTACGTTATGGATGTATAACCAAAGATTTGTGGACAAAAAAGAATATTGACGAATATTGAAGGATACAGGACGTTTCTCTGATAATGGACAACTATACATAAAAGTCGTAAAGAAATTATGGCTAGTTGAAGAAATTCTACTATTTTATGTTAAAATTTTTTAAATTTGTCTGACGAATAATGACGTATGTACATACATATATTAACATCACATCATGATGAACCTCGGTTGTTTCTTTGATTTACGCAAACATTTATCACACATGTGTTTTCATTCCTTTGCTTAT
This sequence comes from Gastrophysa polygoni, assembly GCA_963576655.1. Taxonomy (NCBI): domain Eukaryota; kingdom Metazoa; phylum Arthropoda; class Insecta; order Coleoptera; family Chrysomelidae; genus Gastrophysa; species Gastrophysa polygoni. The sequence continues at coordinate 3,526,032 of OY755091.1, read as the reverse complement.
ACAATACGATAAAATTTCAGTTTCAGCTAGGTGGCCATGGGATTATGATGAATGATCGTGATCATATTAATAGACCGGTTTATCCTTTGAGGTTTCTCCCGAAGTGAATATGTAAAATAATAAACGCTTGTATTTAAGTGTCGATTTTTCGTGCAAACAAATGCTATCGTGATTTAGTATTGTTTCAACAATTGAATACCCGTGATTCGAGGTGTCTGCGATGAGATGAGAATTTAAAAATGGTATGAAATACAGGGTGTTCCATTTGAAATAAGAACGTTGGTATTGGCGTATTGAAAAATACGAATCGAAGTGTCCAAGCGTTTTTCCCAACACACCCTCATTTATTTGTTGTCGAATTTATTCCATTTGACTGTTCCACACTGTATGGTCGATTCGTAAAAAAAAAACACTTCGATGACATCAGCAGCACAAACTGAGAACTCTATAATCTATAATGGAAAAAGAACTATTCAACCACCACAAGAATAAAGAAACGAAGATATGAACTCCTGCTCCAAAAAATATACCATAATTTGGATGAATAATTCTTCAAGGACAAATACAATTCACTCCTGAATATACTGAACACTTTTATGTCCGCAAATGAGCCGTTTGGGATGTGGAGAAAAAAAAAAGATTTCCTATTATACTGCGCAATAATCAAATCACTGTTCACTTATTAGTTTTGTTTTATTGACAAATTATGATTTAATAGTTGTTCAAAATGTTGTAGTAGGCCACTCTGTATATAGATTTGTTTTGTTTGATGTAATAATCAGCTGGATGAGGATATTGTTTCTAGTATGTAGGTGGAAGAAAAAAGGAAGGGTGGTTGTTGATTGTCGACGAGGTGACAGAGGATTGTGTCATGAAGCGAAAAATCCATGAGAAGAGCTTCTTGCATTATATTGAATTTTCAAGAGGATATATCTTCGACCTCCATATCCAAGTAGGATCTAGTAGTTATTCACAAATGTAGCTCAGAATCGGTTTTGAAACTCATCCGAAATTCTCAGGTCAATAATTTCTGATACTGATCGAACATAATCCACATATTTCATTCCATTCGCGTATTATAATTCAGATCATCATGATCATCAGCTGGAAGTGAGAAAAAACGTATTTAATTTGATAACTATATATTCTTGAATTAAGCAAAATCAGTTGTTTGAATCGATCCTGTATTGGAGTTGGATTGATATTACCATTTGTTCCAAGTGAATCGATAAATGATTCGTTCGATACGTAATAGTTTTTGATAGATAGATTTGAATCATCCAGTTCAAAGAGATATGTTATTGATTCAGCATTATCATTTATTCAATTTGAATTGGAGATGATTCCGCTTGATCAACATATTTTCGAATCAAGCATATATGAGAATTGTATCAATAATCCCATTTCGTTCATGCGATAGTATGGTGTCATTCGATGAATATAACTGATGAGTGAAATGAATGATATTCAATTCGTTCAAACGAATAATTTCAACCAAATATATTTGGTTGAATTAACAAATCCTTTTTTTCCGTGTAATTGGATCTGACTGGTGAAACTCTTCGCACATCGTTCTACTACGTAGAAGCATTATCATCGTAGTTTTATATTATGACAATAAAGATTTTCTGAATCGGTTCTGTTTAATATTGAAAATACCAAAAATAACGTCTTTCTGATGCCGATTTCTGGTGAATTCAGACCTTCAGAAAGTTTTCTGCTCGTATACCGTATATTCTCTAGTGTTCAGTCTTATTAGCAGCATAATTTAGTGCATCTTGATTCCATCGCACTTCAAGCGAAGTGCAATTGCATCCATTGCGTTCTCGAATTTATCTCGCGTTACTCGAGAACGAGAAGAATCACCTCGATAAATTAGTAAAGTGAAGTATTTAAGACTGTATTTATCAGATAATGGCAATTAAGTCCAACAAATTGGCGGTTTTTCTCTCATTTCCGATATAACTTATGAGTCGGCGTCTATTCGCACTCGGAACGAATTGCTGCCACTGTGAGATCTGTACAGAATGTCTCATTATTCATTGGCAACAGCACACTCGATTATCGGGATCCTCGTTAAACTCGCCATGCAAATATTGGAAATATCACATAACTGCTGTGCTGCTATTAACTGCTTGAGGAAAGAGTCAGTCAGAGAATAACTCACTCTCCACTTCGAACAACATGCATTTTATTCTGATGAAGGTGAAAACAAACAAAAAGTATTTAGTCCTGGGCACAAGAATGCAATGAGAGAGCTTCGAAGGGCAAAGGGAGGCCATAAAATTGAATGGAGAACCCGTTGAGAAGGTACTAGAAATTGAATTTTTGGGTATGTTTTCATTGATTCCCAGTTACAGCTATTTATTTAGGCATCACTTTCTGAGGGTTTCTTCAAATTTATCCCTATGTGGTCTAAATGCTTGGTATGTAACACTAAAATGCATCCTAATTTCGATTACGTTCTCTTGCTTTTATGGGATGTTCAGAAATATATGTCAATAGACTACAACAAATAATGCGAAACAAATGTATGAGAATTTTTTTGGATTGTGACATGCGCACTCTGATAAATAATAAATGTGATGCAGATTCAGTTGAATTGGTTATCAGTTAGACAGTGAACTAAAAAGCAAACTCAATTTCATTCAAGAAAATCATTCACCATCAAGTTACAGAGTATCTCCATGCGGCGTTGATCAATGTTCACCAAATTATTTCAAAATAGATTTTACTAGGAAATCCTTGATCAAGATCAAATCTATACTGATTGAGATAACTATACTTACGTATCAGGTATTATTACCGTAACTTCTGTGAAAATTGATTTAAATAGCTTTTGCTTGATAAAATTATCTTATAACTCTTTCAGTTGATTCCACTCGAAATCAAAATCTTTCAAGTACCACTCAAAACAAATTGAAATTAAACCAGAACTGCCCTCGTACCATTGGTTTCCGAATATACAATAAAATTCCTCAGGAAATAATAATAGATCAAAAGAATCATTTCAAATATAAAATTCGCTAGCTGAACTTCTGAGGAGCTCGTTCTATACTTTGGAAGAATATTTTGAAATGTTGCGAATGTCCATTTCATACTATACATTCTTGACATGATTTGACGTTTTCATAAGTACCAATGTGGTCTTCGGAACGAATAAATTCGATTCGATTTGATTCGATTGAATGTGCAAATGACAGCGGAATATTAGTCTCTCTTGAGTGTTTCTGCCAATTATTGGGTTGAACGGTAGAGGTGGGGATGAAATGGTTCATCCACGCCGTCTCAATCACACTCACACAGACGCGCACAACCCCCACCACATACCCTTTTGTTACCTGAGATGATTTTCGGATCAAGGTACAAGGGATACAAAAAGTGATGCAAGTTCTGTCAGAAACTTGAGATGACTAAATTCATGGATTGTGGTATGTTTGATCTTTGGAACATTCAACTCTATGGCCAAGAGAGTTAAAGTAATCAGGCATCATGAAAACTGAACCCAAAAATGATTTCGAGGCATTCAAAAATTAGGCCATACGATGTTCCACTAGCATTATAGGTTTTCCTTGGTCATTGTGTTGTCAAAAAAATTACACTTAATCCTCCACTCTCTCTGATTTAACCAAGCAAATCTTCTGTCAAACTTATTGTCTCTTCCGCTCAGTTTCCATAATTCATGCTGCCCCAGATTAAGGATCTATGTCTGCAATTCCTACACTGGATGGATCCTTATCGGTTCGCTTAGAGCATCAAATTTTTTTTGATAAATTTGAAGTCAAACTGGATGTTCAATCTGTCAATATTTGTTAGCGTGAGCTAGGGATCCAAACTAATCTATATCAGTCCTCACAGTTACTCATCATGGTGGATCGCAAAATTCACAGGTAAGACCTGAGTTTCACCACACAACACATAAATGCTGTAGTTTTTGGTCCTGCGGTCGTAAAATATTCCCACTGAAATTTCTCGACATGAAACATAAATAAAACCGACAAGCGAACACATTACATACCCACTAGCAGATAAATCAGTGTAAAGCAGGTAGCCGGACAATGAGATTGTCAGATACCGAATCCAGATCCTGCAGGTCCTCCATCCGTCATTCCGGTAATGCGATTTTTATGTTCGCTAATCTCAGATCTGGCTGGCATCGTGTTCTTGTCGGCGGAGCAGGCACTCGACTTCGTTCGGGTATGCAAATGGCATGCAAATTTTCGGATATTTTACGCTCTCAGAGGTGAGACACACGGTCCGGAGACGGACGAGCTCTTGGTGAAGCTCGGCGCAACGTTAATTGGTGATGAAATGAGCTTGTACTTGGACTATTCGGGTGCAATTAGCTAGGGTTGTCTTCGGGTAGGGTTGCCAGACGTCCCGACTCAACCGGCTCATAGTTTTTCGGATTTACTATCCATTATATTGTTAGATACATCAGAATTTTTGAACAATGGTGTTAGAAACTATGTCATGAAGTAGAGTGCCATCGGGGTCATGTATCCATCTTATTTTCCTTGAATAGTTCTCAAGAACATATAGTAAGAAAAAATCTTCTGAAATGTCTGAAAAAAAATTAGAGGACATATTCAAATTTGAAGGTTACCAGAAAATGAAATGCAGTCGACCCACCAATAGACAACTCCTCATTCGCAGCTGCACAAATTGGCAACAATTGTAGAGCTCAATGCAAAGAAAACTTGTAAATTTGTATCTTCGCCAGGAAGGCAGATCACGACAATATCCTGTATCACCACTAACAACGTTCTCTCATTGGATGACCATATAATATGTGAGGTCCTTTGCCAGCTTCACGTAAACTTGGCTTTCTGTACTTCGCACTGATCGAATATGTTTGGAGTCCAGCTCCAAAAGAACCATGAAGCTTTTGGATTCTATTGGCCTTTTCGGCGATACCTACTACATTCACAAATTCATCGACCTTTCGGAAGAATTGTTGGAGGGCGGCCGATTTCTCCCTATCATAGTTTTTTCGTGTTGTCAAGAGATAAGAAAAGTATATATCTCATGGAAAAGGCCCAAATTTTCAGGTACATTCCTTCCTCATCAATTTATCTTTCAATGTTGAGCTTTTGGCCATGACCATTTAATCTGGCAACTTTACCTCTAACAATTGGAATCGAAAGGAAATATGGATGTAACATTGATCTGTGTTTCCAAGGATTCAAAAGATATTGTGATTGATATAACTAGTGATTTCAGAAAAATATCATCTTGGATGCAAAATAATGAATGCACTCTCAATTATGACCAATCTTCATACATGTATATTTCAATGAAGCAGTATCATTCAACAACAAATCCATCAAATATACAGATGCAACAAAATTACATTAGAAGAAAACTGAATCTCATCATAGGCGTAATATTCGAAATTCGTAATATTATCCCTGTTAGATATTTGAAAAGCATTTATTTCTGCCTTTTTTACTCGACTTGATATCTTTCTGGGGAATTACAAATATTTGAAACCACTCAACCTTCCAATTTAACTCTTCTGGAACCGAACGTAGATTTATACAAACTTGAAATACGAAAAAATACAAAATTTATACCAAATATGTTGCTGAAGTCAATACAGTCCATAATCATGGCACTAGACAATTGAATTCTTCGATGGCAAATACACTCAGGTCCAACATTTGTTAGCAATCGGTATTCCATGATTAATTCAATTTTATACAACTCGTTTCCAAATAGCTCAAAAATATACACGATTCAAGAAGATTCAAAACTAATCCCAAGAAATACTTGATCACATAATTTTGATTACATCACAATCATGATTTGGATGCTTATACCTAGGACTGATGTGTTAGAAGTTGGTTGTATTTTTTCAATGGTGAACGGAATTTTTTTCTCTTGTTACCTTTTATCAGACAGTAACTGGCAATCGATTTATTTATTTTCTGAATACTGAGTGGATTTCGGTGCATTTACTTGTTCACTATGAAATTATGATAACAGAAGTATAAAACGCATATTTCCAAGTCCTACAGAACATACATGAGTGAAATTGCAGTGAAACACCATACATACCAGTCATGACTCAACAAGTCAGATATACGCTAGATAGAGTCATACAAAAGATGATTGATATTTAAAGATCCGTATCACTTTGTTAATGCTCTTGTGCATTTATGACGGTAATTCGATCTGTTATTTACATAAAAGTAATATCAGAACAGACGCTCACATCGTTCCAGTATGTTTTTCAGAGAGAGCTAATCGTACCGTGCTGAATAGAAAATGATACCTTTTATAAAAGCGATTAACCAAAGCAGCCGCATTAAGTATGGAATATGGTCAAGAGTGCAAGGTTTATAATGCACACCTTCTTTGATTGAGATGTAATTCGTTGTGTGGGCGAAGGTAGAACATATACAGTGTGTCTTCAGTTGGGTCACAGTTTAATAAATAAATCTATACTGTGGTTGGGTGAACCAAGAAACAATTTCGAAACCCATTAAAATCGTTGAATTCGCTCAGTGTTTTCGAGAAATGTGCTCCAGGAACAAACACCGATTCTTTGTACGTTACTGTTCACCTTTTCGATACCAATACGTTCCTTCTTTCCCAACATTCCACCTCTCGCTCACAGGGCGAAAAAAGTAAAATAATGAATTTCTCAATTGCATTCAGTGAATTCGTTTCTCTCTCACTACTCACCGGAGTTATTGACGATATTACGCGATAAAAACTGCGCTGATATTACCCACAGAACGTAAATCAACCTGTTGCATTGACATGTCAAGTTGTCAAGTGTTGAACGATCTCATGCACAAATATTCCAATTAACACTGTATAGAATCAGACCAGAAATGCTGAATTGAAGCACCATTATCATAAATTATATGCACTTAAATGCATGGCATACAGTTTTGTGAGAAAAAGTTGACAGTGTTCTTATGAAAGTAATTTATGAGGGGCCATTCGAAATTATTCGATTTACAGTATATCTATTACCATAAATTTACTGTGATCTGGATAAGATCGAAATGCAGTGCATATTACGTACATGAGAAAAATTCATTTTAAATATGGAAATCTTGGCGCCAAGCAATTCAGAATTTCGATTTCATCAATCTACGACAAAATGATGGAAATTAAGCTGCAACTCAGCGGTACAAAGCCGAAATTAACGATGATAAATATTCAATGTTTAATTATTGTATTCCCTTGATGTTATTTTGTACCACTGTATCGTCATTTTCAATGTTGCTTTAACCCGACAAATAAAGTCTCACATAAAAAGTGATATAATCTCAAGACAAAGTACTTTGCATAATAGTATGTAACCCATGATGATACTAGAATGAATTTCTCTCAATTACTGTACCAATTATTCTGTTGATTTTTAATTGACTTTATCTCTGTCAATACTAAATTAAACTCGTAATGCATCCCTTAACCCAATTCAATTTGTATATCTACCCACGGTATGTGTTCCAACTGTTTCAGAGATTGTATAACAACCGTAAACATGGGTATAACAAATTCTGTTCAATGTACCGATGATATCAACTGAGTTGTTTCCATAGATAACTTCAAGGTAGGTCTAATTAGTTTCTGGTAATTTTAAGTGATATAAAATCCAAAAGATTCGAAGAATGTGAGGATGAGAATACACAAGCATGATTACATCGCCAGTTATGTATAATACTACAGTTTTTATATGTATGATCAAACACTTATTAACTTGAGGATTCTTCTTACTCATGTAACATATCCGTTCATCAATTCTGAATAGGGAAAACACGAAATTTATTGAATTGCTATCAGGAATTGTTCTATACATCAAAATGTTGCATGTGCAGAGAAAATACAGAGTGAATCGAGTTCCTTTCAGTTTTAATACATTGCACAAGCGAAATGAAATAAATTACCTCCATTCCATCATTTTTTCCTGACTAACCAAGTCAAAGAATCGTTTTTACGTTTCGTTTCGAAAAAAATACTCATTCATATCGAACCACAATCTTAATAAAAATATTTATTTCCACTTTGAATCGTGAGTTGATAGAGAATATTTATTGTTCAGTAGGATAACCTGTAGATAACGATTCTTTCAACTCTCCCAGCCCTCAAAATGAATGGTACTGTTGCAGAAGGATATCCCAATCGCAGATTCTTTGCTCCACTCGTACCATTATCCTGACTCGACCTCTATTCGCTATGCTACACGATAGAATTGGTTGTAGATGGCGACAAAATTACCCGAATAGGTTTTGCTCTTCTTGCAGATGCTGAAAGTGGTGAGAAAAAAAATTCAGACACTGACACTATTCATCAACTTCTAACCAAATGCAAACTGTCATCTGGTAATTGGCACAATTGAATCTGTCATTCTACCCCATTATAAAACTCGTTAGCGATAACGAGAGCTCGGATGGTGGAACCAATCCCCCTTCACATAAATATGGCAATATTCTCGAGATGCTGATTGAACACTGCTGCCCTGTTATTTACACCCGCATGGTGAACAACGGAACCATTAGGCGCCTCGAGGTCATGTGTTTAGAGTAATTGGCATCGATTAACCATTCTGGGTGCTTGAAATACCATCATTGTGCAGATATTTGCAGACCTGAAAGAGTTGAGCTGCCGGCGAACAGGATGTCCATCGATGGACGTCTGGTGTCTGTATGTAAACCAGATTTTTGAATTCGTCCGATTTTACATGACAAATATGACAATGATATATCATGTGGCCCGAAATTTTCAGGGAACTAAGAGGATATTAAGATCATAGGAAAAGAAGACAACAACCAAAAACGGAAAATCAAAGAGTCTGCTTGCATTCTGCTGAACGGAGACAATAATATTGCTTCTTGTTCAGTTGATATAGATAGAACTTGGCAATACCAATTAATGAAAACACCTTGTAGCCAGGATTCCTCCGTCTACCAAATTGTCACTATTCACTGTGTCTTTTACTATCGAGTTTTCTTGCAGATAGATCACTCTACGTGGTGGTATACGGGGTCTCGTCTGATACAATGACGATCAATGCTGGTGTTCCACAAGGCTCTGTCTTGGCACCAACTTTGTTCTTGCTCCACATCAATGATTTGTTGGATGTGACCTCCAGCCCAGTTCATAGCTTTGCGGATGATAGTACACTTCATTCCGCCTTTTCCTCTAGAGCCCCTATATCATCCAACGAGGCCAGAGGTGCAAGGCGAAGACAGGTTGATGCTTTAAATGAGGATCTGACAAGAATTCTGAAATGGGGATCTGAGAATCTAGTACAGTTCAATGCAACTAAAACTCAAGCTTGTATGTTCACCAAGAAGGCTGATCACACAATGCCCAATTTGATGATGTCGGGTACCACTGTTCCTATGAGGTCGTCAATATCCATGCTGGGTGTCACCACCAACAGTGCTCTCTCATGGGACGATCATGTGAGGTCCATTGCGAAAACTGCTTCCCGAAAACTTGGTTTTCTATTCCGTGCGAAGAGATACTTCACATCCCAGCAGCTGCTTATGATCTACAAAGCACAAATTCTACCTGTCCTGGAGTACTGTTCACATGTTTGGAGCTCAGCCCCCAAATATACGCTTAAGATCTTAGATTCAATTCAGAAGAGAGCTATTCGCCTTGTCGATGACACAACACTCACCATGATTGACCTCTCTAGATCATAGTAGAAAAGTCGGCGATCTATGCCTTTTTTATAGGCTCGAGACCTGTCGAACATCGCTATACCAAGCATCATTCATCAATAGAACGGCAAAGTTGTGGAGTTCTTTGCCTAGTGAAGTCTCTCCTGATGCTTACAATCTCCAAACTTTCAAGAAAAATTCCAACACCTTCCTTCTTTCCCAAAATTCCACCGCTGGCTAACACGATGTTCCTCGAACATCATAGGTTTCCCTTTCGTGTTGTCCACAGATAAAAAAAAAAGATTCAGTGTCAAAACCGACAACATATTGAAAAAATTTCGCAAAGAGAAAAATATTTTAATTGTGTTGAGAACGGGAGGAGATTCTTTCTCGAAACGTCCGCCAAGATAAGTAGAGGTTTTATTCTTATTAAATATATTTGAATTTCCAAATTTTTTAAAAACAAGGTGTCACTGACAAGAGAATTTCTCTTTTAGGTATCTAAAGGTTTAATTCCAATAGACAGATCACAAAATCTGTCCTTACTACAAATATATTGAAATAATTTTCAATAACTTCTACTCTATTTTTTAGGAACGAGGAGAGAAAATCCCACAAAAAGGTGGAAAATGAACTGAGGTAAAATTTCAAACCAACTTCCGGAAGCAAAGAATGATATTTCAAAATGCAAAACCTTGTTTTGACAACATTGAGGGGGGTGTTTTATGGTGCAATATTTGAGGACTGCCACAGTCAGCCTCATGAAAAACTAAAATGGAAACGTATGATATTCATTTAGAGACAATTTACCGTTTTGACTTTTCCAAACTGAACCAAAACTTTAAATTTTGTGCCGTATTCAACTGTCATCCTTCGTTTATTGCGCATGGAAATACACTCGTATTCGCACCAGTATTAACACTTATCGAATTCATGATTTCTCTCAGCAACTTTGAAATTAGCAATATTATACAATTGATAATTGGCCTTGAATCATTCACAGGCAAATTAATCAGCGGTCAGAGAAACAAAGAGAGACCGGCAATCGCGACCATGATTGATTACATCAATTGATATACTGGCATAAAACATTCATTCCGAATACCAATCGAGATGTGATATTGAAAAAGCAGACATGTTTTATGTAGCAATAATGATATCAAAATATACTATCGAGGAATCATTTATCCAGCAAGAATTTTGGAACGTTACCATAATGATGTACTAATAATAAACGTGAATTGAGCCCTTGATTCTATTATACTAATCAAATCCTAGGTTGAATCAGTTAGCCAATTATCTGCACCAATGATAAACCACAAACCGATGGATCCCAAGAGATTCATTTTACTTCTTCGGATCTGAATGCATATACTGCACCTCAATGAGTATAGAATTTCTCAAACGAATCACAGCGCTGTGAAGACACGTCATTTTTCAAGATACCATATTTCACTTCATGAAAACTGAATGAGTTATGTATAGAGAGGATATATATATGTATAATTCTACTTGACGCCGTTTGAACATCCAACATTTATGAATCCCATATGGTGCGTAAGTGCAGTCTACTTCACACCCTTGTTCTGGAGTATTATGAATCTACCGGGGCTGTCAGACTGAGACTAATGAGATGGAGGATATGTTCCTTTGTAGTATACGCACTCGAAATTATAGGTTATATTTATAAACTATTGAAGTCAACATCCAGAATGATATTATATGAAGAATCTTCTATAATAGAATAGCTGATAAAGATTGCCTCAGCTATTGCGCGGTTTATACGGGGTGTCGTTTTAGGGTGATTAAAAAGCTTGTTAAAAATGGAATCACACCATACCATTTTATCATTTCACTACACACGAGTACATGGACAGGGTTGTAGCTAAGAGGTTGAAGAAAAAAAATAATTTTATTGGCAACAATACGTCCAACGTAAAATCAATTCACTTGTTTCAGAGTTGTTTTTCAAGTTACTGATTGAACAGTACTGTACAGTACCGGATTTTCTCGCAACTCTGTACTATACAGGGTATATCAAAAAAATACCGACAAACTTTAAGGGATGATAGGGGACATCGAGCATTTCTGTTTATATTATGTCCACAAATGAGCCGTTATGGCTTTAGAGCAATAAAGTGTTTGCTACTTATTATGCTGCGTATTATTCAACACATAAATTATAGTTCACAATGATTGTTCCCACTGTACACCACATTTTTCAACTCGTTCACACTACATCAATGAAAAACACCTTGGCTATAACGACTGGCTAACATAATATTAAGCTTGCATCAGAATGAAATGAATGAAATTTCCGTTCGAATAGCGAGGGCATGCGCAAGGATTACATAACAAGTACCGGAATTTTACACAATTTATTTCAGTGATTTACGCAGAAGACCAGATATTTACACGGCACTTTCACAGAATTACAAGGGACTGGTAACGAGCGCACTGATATTCACCTGGGATAAGGAAGAACATAATAATTTCACGAAAAGTAAATTTTTACCTAACAAATATCATTTTTCGAAGCAAAAATGCAGAATTTTGTTCTTAAGAATGCATTACGGATACAGTAATGATTTTCAGAAAATATACATTTTTTTTTCATCCATTTTTATATGTATTAATATGAATAATCATTCTTTTTATTTTCGCGAGTTCTATCGCCTATATCGACTTTTCTCTATTACAATCTGAACCACCCTGTATTTATACTGTTTGGGGTGTACCAGTCGCCTATATCGACTTTTCTCTATTACAATCTGAAACACCCTGTATTTATACTGTTTGGGGTGTACCAGTCGCCTATATCGACTTTTCTCTATTACAATCTGAAACACCCTGTATTTATACTGTTTGGGGTGTACCAGTCGTCAACAAATGAAATAGTTTTTATTGTGGTCCCGCTATTATAATATCATAATTTGAATATCAAGGTACAACATTTGTTATGGGCCAGTTCACTCACGCTTTTTCTGCTATCTGGGCGGGTAATGGGCCACAATATACCTAATATGGCTCCAAATAAAATAAAAAACCGAACAATGTGACAGTTTACTGCTTTACTAGGTTACAAACGTCTCGGTATATCTGATGAGTTATTCTATTTCTGGGAATACTATATAGACAGAGAATCGTGATTCATTCTCGAAAAAAAAAAATTGATTACTCTTTTGCCGTCATAGAGAGAAAATTGTCTAGAATAGAAATGTATATGTATTATACTGGGCGGTTTTTCGAGTGACACAGACTCATGATACACGTCCTTCTTCCTTTAGTTTTCATACCTACAATTCTGAATTCTGGAACATTTTTTCAATCCCCTTTTTGTTCCGGAACCGGCATCACTTCCAGATTTTCAAATGGAACATTCTGTAAACACCCCTAGGTAAATTCAGACATACCCAATAGTTGATATTCTCACTGTCCGAACACACATCGTGTTTCTAGAGATAGTTATGAATCCCTTGAAATTATTCCAAATGATCGAATTGATGCTACACTAGCGCCATTTCGATGAAAAAGTATTGCGGTTAGGAGTAAAGGTGCCAAAAAAGTGGAGCATCATCATCGGAACATCATTTTTTTTTAATGGTTCCATATTGTCACTGAATAGTGTCAGAGACGAGAAATATTATTTATTCATTGTATTGAAAAAGGAAGTAGATTCGTTCTCAAAAAAACTATAGAAACATTATTTTCCAGCTTTTCGTGGGATTTTCTCTCCTCGTTTCTAGGAAATAGAGTAGAAGTTATTAAAAATTATTTCAATATATTTGTAGTAAGGACAGATTTTGTGATCTGCCCCGAAATGTCACTGCGCTCGAAATCAAACCTTTAGATACCTAAAAGAGAAATTCTCTTGTCAGTGACACCTTGTTTTTGAAAAATTTGGAAATTCAAATATATTTAATAAGAATAAAACCTCTACTTATCTTGGTGGACGTTTCGGGAACGAATCTGCTCCCGTTCTCAACACAATTAAAATACTTTTCTCTTCGCAAAATTTTTCAATATGTTTTCGGTTTTGACACTGAAAAGTGACAATTTGGTTGACTGGTTACAAGGTGTTTTCATTAATTGATATCGAATTTTCCATTTTCATATTCAATTTAACTTACAGACAGTATATAGAAACATTACTTTTTGTAAAAGAATGCATCATTCGATGCCTTAACTTCTATTGGCCGAGTATTTCTTGTGATTCTGCTTCAAACGGTTGTCCAAAATTTTTTCAACACATGAATATATGAGAACATGTCATCAAATCAAAAACATATTGAAACCTCAGTATTGTAGTCTTCTGAATTCGCATTATTGTAACTTTCTTGAATCTCTATTGTAACAGCCTGCCTATACCCATATTACTTTTTCTCAATTTATTGTGTGTTATATTTCATGATGAATTTGCACATATTAATGAAACTATTTTCTTCGATCGAAAATATTTAGCCTGGCGTGCGCACCATATACCCTCTCATCGTACTTTTATTGGCCTGAAGGGGAAAACTGAACAATATCTTGATTTCTCATCGAGTCCCCTATTTGTTCGGACTATTCATTTCTTTTGATATATTTCATAAAGTCCGAACGTTTTAGTGTTTGCATTTCTTCTTTGGAGACATTATTGGCAAACACTCACTTGGGTAAACATCGAGGGGAATTCGAATTGCTTCTTGATGTCTGTTGATGTCTACATACTCTTCGATTTTAGAATTGAAAGAATCTCACAAAAACGTAAAATAGCTTCATTGAATTTAAAATTATAACTCTGAGTTTTGAAATCGGAATTATACCAATACTGAGTTGTGAATTGAGAATTATACGAATTTTGGTGAACATGGCTCTTTACGCTTTCGTAAGTACAATCAAGTGAATCATTTTTCGTCACTAGAATTAGAAATATATGTTATGCAGCTCGTGAGAAATATTCATATTCTATTCTTCGACCTACTACTAAGTCAGGTGATTATTTTTTCATGGTTTCATCCACAATCGAGTTGTCGCACACTCTTATAATTCGAGGAGTGTCGCTAATTGAGATAATTCAGGAATTCAACTTTTTCTATGCAAACTACTTAAAACATAGCAATTATGTAGAGTTAGAAATACATTTTTCAGATTTGTGCTCGAAATTTCTATCTCAACAATGTATCACACATTTTATTTCAGATTGATTTCCGAGAAATCGAATTCAATCGGGGGTTATGAAAGAAGAAAAAAATCTTGCACATATATTAACATTGATTTCGCCTCCATTCAGTTCACTTCATAATCAATCTTCAGTATTCACTCGGAAATGATATTTTCAGAAGAAAGTAATATTGTAGAATTATATAAACAATGGCGTCAAAATTGTTGAGATATGAGGCTTATAATTTCTTTCCACGAATTATGGAATTCAAGAAATGTTTTCTTTTCGTCTGAAGTTCAAAGATGAAAAAAAAATTGATGGCTCACAATTGTGGAACAATTTGATATAACTGAGATGCATATATACAATATTTCATTCAAAGTTAATTCAGTACTCTCGAAGACTGATAGATGAAATATATAATGCTACTGGCGTATAATGATGGCTATTACCCACGCAGATGATCACCTTCCGCATTCGCCTCCGGCTCGAGCTACAATTTCATTCTGCGTAAATAATAGCCCCCATTACTTGCTCGTTGAACAATAACACGATTTCTGCTCCATTATCGAAAACTCGTCATCTTCCATGGAAACCTTTCTGCAACACCTCTTCACTGTTCCGTCGTATATTCTTTCTTATCAGAGATCGTAGGAAGTGACCGATATGGATGAGCGAAGAAATGTATTCCGCATTTATAAAGATTTGATTAACCGTAACGTGATAAACAGGCGATTCGTATTCATACACTGAGGAATTGAGATCTCTTCTAAGGCACTTCGATCAATTTGTTGCGACACAGTTTTTCCAATCGACCACATTGAGGAATGTCTCTTTTTATGTTCCTGGCGAAGGAGCGACTCTACGCCACCCATTTCCTTAATCCTATGAGATCAGAGAACCACAGATTCACAGTTGTTGACCAGCGGCGTACATTCATTTTTTTGGCGGTACCACAACAGTTCAAGGAGTTCGAGGAATAAATAAATTTTGGATGACTCCCCGTCGCGTCTTTGTTACTGTCAGTTCCTCCGAACAACAAACCCACTAGAAGGATCACAAAACAAATATTCTGATGCCAACATGAATTCCCAAAATAATCATAATATTAGTACCCAATCGTCGCCAGTGTTGTCATATCCAATCATCAAAAAGTGATGAATAGTCCATAATATTTAAAGTCCTTTATGAATTCATGTAGTTCAATGCACAAATATAATAATAAATTTGGGTCATGACGATTATGAATCAGTTCTGATTAATAGAAGATTGCTACATTATTCTGAGACTTAGCAATTTCACTTTCTTGGGGGCTCGAGGACCAGCATGGGTATCGTGAATACTTTTTGCTCAACGATGCAACACCGCAATTTGATATTGACAGTCGACGGCGATTATTGCTTTGTTTGGTATCTGTCATTATTTACGTTTTTATTTATCGATATTATTCAACTTGTGTTCAGTTTTGTGTACTCAGAATTCATCAGAAACTCAGTTTATTTTCTGTTTTGGTAATTTGATATAATGGTGAGACGTTGTGAGGTGTGTTAAAGACAATTTGAACCGGCGATCAAACCACGTCATTTCATAGGTGAGTTACCATTGTCGTATCATTCGAGATTTTGAAGCATTTTCCCAAATGGAATGGATAAAAATGAATTTAAATTGAATTGATTAGATTAAATTGATTATACCCATAGGTCAGCTGCGACAGTGTCTTGTGGTAAAATATGTAGCACTGATAAATGCTTCCCTATTTGTAGTCAAAATATGCGAAGCTGCTGAAAAATCACTGAGAATAATGATGAACTCAATTGATATTTTTGATAAAAAATATAAGGATATTTCTATACTTCTTCTACACACAACAATGAGAAATTTACCGTTGACTGTTTTTGGAACTAGTCAAACTAATTTGGAGAAATATTTCACTGTAAGACTCCATCATTAGGCAAATGAATTGAAAGATTCAACGGAAGTTAGAGTAAGAAGTATGTTAACGAAAACAATCCTATTCAAAAATTAATGAATTATTTGTGTGATTATCCATGGTTGTTTTTCATTACAGTCCTGTTTTAAATAAGAAACACTGCTATTTGCTACATCTTCACATGATTCATGATTTTATTGTTGATATAACATTTCGTCATAATACTTGTCAACACATATTCATCATCGATTTTCATCTATCTGCATGAAATGAAATAATCAGACATCAATTTTTTGCGTCAAAATGCAAAATGAATTCTGCTCAAGATGAAAGCCCTTTCATTTTTGACGATATCGTGAAATGATATAAACAAGTAGTTTCATTTTCAGATTTGAAGATTACATTCAAATATTTAATCATATCTATTTGCCTTGAGAACAAGTTTTTCACTTTTTTGAAAATTATTTACAAAAATCACCATAGGATTGTATGTATTCGAATTTCTCGTAACAATGTGAAAAAAGTATAAAGATGTTCATCAAGAAATGCTAAAAAGTACCACTGGAATTGTTACGGATTTTCAATTTGGTTACATCATGAATCAATAATAAATTCGACCCCCTCTGACAACACGGCACTGGTGCTGGGAGAATCAGGTTCTGCTATCCTTGTTTAGACAAAGATAGATACTATAGATGTTGCTTCCAAACAAACTGTATTGCCAGGGGTGTGGATTACTTATCTAGTCTGTTCAATGAGCGAAGGTCAGTTCAGAAGCGAGCCGCATACACGTGTTCACGCATGTGTGATATCAATTTAATTTTTTTCACCTATTATTAGAGGAGTTCCTATGTAACACTATGTGTATTTTGAGTTGAAATGAACGTTAAAAAAAAGGAGCAGTCGCGTAAGCCAGAATCTGCCTACTGTTTGTATCTCGTATTCTTTGATACCACGAAAAATATTGGGCATTGCATGATCCGCCTCTGGTGATGATGCAATCTTGAGTTTATTTTGCATTGAACTCTATAACATTTCCTTGTCGGACTGGACAGGAGGTCTCATCCAACAGATCTTAGATGTGGAGCGAAAGAAGTTAGTGGTTCTAAGGCTCCCAAAGGGCTTTTGGAATAGTTTATCGATTGGGATAGCTCAGCTTATAATTGGTGGAATCTCTCTTCCATTTTCATTAGGATTTCAAATTTCAAAAAACGAAAATGTGCAAATATGCACCTCTTTCAGAGAAGATTCGGTTATAACATGAAAAAAACGCATATTCCTGCATTATCACGAAGGTCTGAACGAATTTCAGGGGCCTGACATTCCTGGTGGTGTATATCTAGAAGAATTTTGAAGAAAAACTGGTGATGAAAAACGAAAATGTTTCTGCGTGTAGGAAGCATTGGAATCCATCATGCTGACGCTGCTGTTTACCTAACCGGACCAATCAATTTCTAATGGACTCGCCATGCAAATTTTTTAATAATAAAAATCCACAACGAAGACGTGTCCGCTCGATTGATGGCAAAGTGCTGGTGTCACCGCTGAAAAATATATTAAAGTTGACACATTGATTTGTGGCAAAACTTATTAAACTCACTGTAAACATTGTTATTAACCAAAGGCCATTCCGCATTGCTGACATCCATAACCACCAATTATTTATTTTTTTAGAAAATATCGCGCCCAAGTGACTTTTAACTAGGTTTAACGACTGACTGGCTCCAGAGGCGTACCAGAAATAATTTTGATTGACTCTATATCAATAGTTCTTTTATTTTCGAGATATTGACGTGAGAGAGTCTTATATACCTATACGAAATAGGTGAATTTCGGTAACTTTAAGATGAAATATATTGGACAACCTCGTCGAAACATAGGAACTAGAAACATGGAACATACTAAGAAATGGCTGACCTTCAAAAAAAAAATACTCAGGGAAATCATTCAAAAATATCCAGAGAGTATGTCCCAATGTATCGTAATGTGACCGATATTTCATCATAAACTTCTTTTCTGAAGTAAATATTGAGCTCTTACAAAAGTGAGAATCTTGTCTGTTTTGTTATCCTATGATATTTTTTCTAATATTCACAATCTTTCATTCAAAAATGAAGCTGGATTCAACTCAGGATAATGTTTCTTATATTATGAACACCTAATAACGTATTGTTGACAAGGATATAGTAATTGTTTCTTTTCCAAGCTCGTTTGATAGTTCATGTCACATCAAAAATAGGCTGAATTAAAATTAATTCCACTTCAATATACAGATATTATTACAACTGAATGAGAAGACATGAAAACTGGTGAAAAATATGGATTGGTAACCTGGTTCTCTGAGATTCTCAAAGAAATCATCGGTTGACCGGTTTTTGTGGAAAAAAAAATTAAAACCTCAATTTTTTTTCTGATATCAGATTCTGTTCAATGAATTTAGGCTTTGAATTCATACATTTTTCAGCTTTTCGTGGGATTTCCTCTCCTCGTTTCTCTACTTATCTTGGCGGACGTTTCGGGAACGAATCTGCTCCCGTTCTCAACACAAATTAAAATATTTTTTTTCCCACGAAAAGCTGAAAAATGAATGTTCCACCTCCTCGGAGAACTTACAGACAGTATTTGAATTCATACTTCTTCTTTCAATTCAAACTTCCTCATGTAGATTGATAGAGTTAAAAAAATTTGATATTATAAAACTTTTTCGTCACATGCACCATCTTTGTAATCTCATGACATAACCTAACATAATCTCCACCTCCCTCCCAAAACTCAACTAACGAACATACCCATCCTGTCAAATGTTCTCTCAAAACTGACAACTGACAGACCACAGATCATAGAACATACTACAGGGTTGGCAACTCAAATAATTCGCACTACGGTTATTTAGATTCAAATCGATATTATCAACATAATGAATCTGGATTTATTGAGAAAAAGTCAACATTCAAAGGAAAAAGTCTCTGAATTCAATGAATACATATCTAAAGAGGATAATAAAAGAACACATACCAGTGGCCTCTATACGCTTCCGTACGTGCATCATTATCATTATTATTTCATCCTGATAGAATTGGTGATTATCTAGAACCAGCTTTTCTAGGAACTGATAGATATAGAATAAAATGAAAGCGTTAGAAACAATGGTCGATCAAGATTGCATTCAATATTGAAAGTGCTCGATTTCATCGAGTACAAGCTGGTATGACTTACATCCAGGAGCTCTGTTATAATACAGATAAGACGAATGATAACAATTCCACAGCTATTGTTTTCAGAGCTATCAGAAGTTGTGGTCTGATTGCTTCGGGATATGCAGAATTACCAGTGACGGCGTTATTTTTTCATTTCTAGTGAATGATGTGATAGTCCACTATTAGTCGATGAGTTAGCTTTTCGAACATAACTAGTCGGTGATACTACACTTACGAATACATTGGCCTTTCTAGAACATTGTAGAAAGGTGGGCGACCTTACCTCTTATTGGTCATCTGCGGCAAGTGTCACAACTCAAAATTTGATGAACCGTGGAATTATTGTGTACGATTATATTCATTCTAACTTGACTTCGAAAACTACCCACATTCAATTTCACCTGCATGTTAAATTTCTAATTCAGGTGTGCGTTTCGAAAAAATTAACCGAGTCTTTTGGCAAGTTAAAAATGTTGCATTTTGTCCAATGGCTCTATGATATTTAAAAATTCATTGAAAAAAGTTTGAGATTTTTCCAATATGAAATATGATTGTCAATTATATAATTACCAAAATGAATGAAATAATTCACTCGATACACTCAGGATATGGAAGTTGTTGAATTTCGAAGAACGAATAATGTATTATTTCTGCATATCTTCGACCTCCATATTCAAGTAGAATGTAGAAGTTATTCACGAATGTAGCTCAGAATCGGTTTTCAAACTCATCCGAATTTCTGATGATGATCAGATGAAAAAAAAAACATAATCCACATATTTTATCCGATTCGCGTATTATAATTCAGTTCATCATTGTCGAAGTGAGAAATAACGTATTTATTTTGATTACTATATATTCCTGAATTGAGCAAAATCAGTTGTTTGAATCGATCTTGTATTGAAGTTGAATTGATATTACCATTTGTTCAAAGTGAATTGATAAATGATTCGTTTGATACTTATAGTTTTGGAAAGATAGGTTTGAATCACTCAGTTCAAAGATATATGTTTTTAATTCGACATTATCATTTATTTGATCTGAATTGGAGATGATTCCGTTTGATCGAATCGAGCATATATGAGAATTGTATCAAGAATCCCATTTCGTCCATGCAATAGTATGGTGTCATTCGATGAATATAACTGAAGATTGAAATGAATGATATTTAATTCGTTCAAACGAATAATTTCAACCGAATATATTTGGTTGAATTAACAAATCCTTCTTTTCCGTGAACGATCGATGACGATTGGACAATATCGAGTGGGAGCAATTACATTTCTGAGTGTTTTCAAACTCCATTTCTGGAGAACGACTATGGCAAATCTGGAGTTCCACTTCTAACCACTGCGTGATCATTGCCTTGCACCTCTATTAGGAGTTGCCCTCAGAAGCGAAACACAATCGAGAATATATCACCTAATCAAAAATCAATTACCATATTTACCATAAACATAACCCGTTACCCAACACGACTTTGTTTATTGTTTCTTACCGCTCCATAAACAGCCTAATGTTATTCAAATATATGTTGGAAATGTTGTTTTCATGGCGAAAACATCAGCGATCTCGATGATTTGAATTATTTATACTGGGCATTCGATTGCATTGGTTCGCTGCGATCAGCGTGATCGAGTATGCACATAAGTGTCTTTTAATCTTTCCGCCTCACTTTCATGTCAGCGACGGAAATTCATCATCGTTTTACAACGTTCTTTTGCTAATTGTCCGTTTATTATACTTGGCACGTAATTAATATTCTCGATATGTCCTACATTGCATTCTGCGATTTCTCGTGTCAATCAATTGAATTAAGGATTCATGATCATGAGCACGATATTTACGGATGATATTTTTTTCTTAGTGTACTTGATTATAAGTGGGTATTCGTAATTGTATTGAGAGGATAATTCATTGGAATTTAAACCAATGAAATACCCATTGATTTTCTCCGATGATAGTTCCGTTATCTACGGGTCCGAATTAGTCAATGTGAATTTTTTCAGTTTTTTAAAAAATAATTAGGTTTTTTGAAAATTCGACCCTTAAAATCGCGCATCGGTGAAAAAAATCCACTATGGATCGTGGGCAACGCGTCTGATCTAGAAAATTTAGAGAAATGAGGTAGGAAATTGTCTGCGAAATCGATTGGCGAGTCGATCCAGTCTCTAAGTCTAACCGTTTCTGAGATTTAGCGCCTCAAAGTAAACTTTATGCTTTTTTAGCCAAAATAAGCACTTAGGAGCGGTATAACTTTTTTATCTTGAGGAATTGATTCTTTCTGATTACAGTTCCGTCATCTACGGGTCTGAAATTGTCTATGTGAAGTTTTTCAGATTTTTTAAAAATAATTGAGTTTTTTGAAAATTCGACACTTAAAATCGCGCATCGGTGAACAAAATCCACTATGAATCGTGGGCATCGCGTTTGATCGAAAAAATTCTATGAGATGAGGTAGAAAATTGTCTGAGAAATCGATTGGCAAGTTGATCGAGTCTCTAAGACAAACCGTTTCTGAGATTTAGCGCCTCAAAGTCAACTTTATGCTTTTTCAGCCAAAATAAGCACTTAGGAGCGAGATAATTTTTTCATCTTGAGGAATTGATTCCTTCTGATCACAGTTTTGTCATCTACGGGTCTGAAATTGTCTTTGTGAAGTTTTTCAGATTTTTTAAAAAATAATTGAGTTTTTTGAGAATTCGACCCTTAAAATCGCGCATCGGTGAAGAAAATCCACTATGAATCGTGGGCATCGCGTCTGATCGAAGAAATTCTATGAGATGAGGTAGAAAATTGTCTGAGAAATCGATTGGCAAGTTGATTGAGTCTTTAAGACAAACCGTTTCTGAGATTTAGCGCCTCAAAGTCAACTTTATGCTTTTTTAGCCAAAATAAGCACTTGGGAGCGAGATAATTTTTTTATGTTGAGGAATTGATTCTTTCTGATTACAGTTCCGTCATCTAAGGGTCTGAAATTGTCTATGTGAATTTTTTCAGATTCTTTAAAAAATAATTGAGTTTTTTGAAAATTCGACACTTAAAATAGCGCATCGGTGAAGAAAATCCACTATGAATCGTGGGCAACGCGTCTGATCGAGGAAATTCAGTGAGATGAGGTGAAAAATTGTCTGAGAAACCGATTGGCGAATCCATCGAGTCTCTAAGACAAATCGTTTCTGAGATTTAGCGCCTCAAAGTCAACTTTATGCTTTTTTAGCCAAAATAAGCACTTAGGAGCTAGATAACTTTTTCATCTTGAGGAATTGATTCCTTCTGATTACAGTTTTGTCATCTACGGGTCTGAAATTGTCTATGTGAAGTTTTTCAGATTTTTTAAAAATAATTGAGTTTTTTGAAAATTCGACCCTTAAAATCGCGCATCGGTGAAGAAAATCCACTATGAATCGTGGGCATCGCGTCTGATCGAAAAAATTCTATAAGATGAGGTAGAAAATTGTCTGAGAAATCGATTGGCAAGTTGATCGAGTCTTTGAGACAAACCGTTTCTGAGATTTAGCGCCTCAAAGTCAACTTTATGCTTTTTTAGCCAAAATAAGCACTTGGGAGCGAGATAATTTTTTTATGTTGAGGAATTGATTCTTTCTGATTACAGTTCCGTCATCTAAGGGTCTGAAATTGTCTATGTGAATTTTTTCAGATTCTTTAAAAAATAATTGAGTTTTTTGAAAATTCGATACTTAAAATAGCGCATCGGTGAAGAAAATCCACTATGAATCGTGGGCATCGCGTCTGATCGAAAAAATTCTATGAGATGAGGAAGAAAATTGTCTGAGAAATCGATTGGCAAGTTGATCGAGTCTTTAAGACAAACCGTTTCTGAGATTTAGCGCCTCAAAGTCAACTTTATGCTTTTTTAGCCAAAATAAGCACTTGGGAGCGAGATAATTTTTTTATGTTGAGGAATTGATTCTTTCTGATTACAGTTCCGTCATCTAAGGGTCTGAAATTGTCTATGTGAATTTTTTCAGATTCTTTAAAAAATAATTGAGTTTTTTGAAAATTCGATACTTAAAATAGCGCATCGGTGAAGAAAATCCACTATGAATTGTGGGCAACGCGTCTGATCGAAGGAATTCAGTGAGATGAGGTGAAAAATTGTCTGCGAAATCGATTGGCGAGTTGATCAAGTCTCTATGTCTAACCGTTTCTGAGATTTAGCGCCTGAAAGTCAACTTATTGCTTTTTTAGCCAAAATAAGCACTTAGGAGCTAGATAACTTTTTCATCTTGAGGAATTGATTCCTTCTGATTACAGTTTTGTCATCTACGGGTCTGAAATTGTTTATGTGAAGTTTTTCAGATTTTTTAAAAAATAATTGAGTTTTTTGAGAATTCGACCCTTAAAATCGCGCATCGGTGAAGAAAATCCACTATGAATCGTGGGCATCGCGTCTGATCGAAAAAATTCTATAAGATGAGGTAGAAAATTGTCTGAGAAACCGATTGGCGAATCCATCGAGTCTCTAAGACAAATCGTTTCTGAGATTTAGCGCCTCAAAGTCAACTTTATGCTTTTTTAGCCAAAATAAGCACTTAGGAGCTAGATAACTTTTTCATCTTGAGGAATTGATTCCTTCTGATTACAGTTTTGTCATCTACGGGTCTGAAATTGTCTATGTGAAGTTTTTCAGATTTTTTAAAAATAATTGAGTTTTTTGAAAATTCGACCCTTAAAATCGCGCATCGGTGAAGAAAATCCACTATGAATCGTGGGCATCGCGTCTGATCGAAAAAATTCTATAAGATGAGGTAGAAAATTGTCTGAGAAATCGATTGGCAAGTTGATCGAGTCTTTGAGACAAACCGTTTCTGAGATTTAGCGCCTCAAAGTCAACTTTATGCTTTTTTAGCCAAAATAAGCACTTGGGAGCGAGATAATTTTTTTATGTTGAGGAATTGATTCTTTCTGATTACAGTTCCGTCATCTAAGGGTCTGAAATTGTCTATGTGAATTTTTTCAGATTCTTTAAAAAATAATTGAGTTTTTTGAAAATTCGATACTTAAAATAGCGCATCGGTGAAGAAAATCCACTATGAATCGTGGGCAACGCGTCTGATCGAAGGAATTCAGTGAGATGAGGTGAAAAATTGTCTGCGAAATCGATTGGCGAGTTGATCGAGTCTCTATGTCTAACCGTTTCTGAGATTTAGCGCCTGAAAGTCAACTTATTGCTTTTTTAGCCAAAATAAGCACTTAGGAGCTAGATAACTTTTTCATCTTGAGGAATTGATTCCTTCTGATTACAGTTTTGTCATCTACGGGTCTGAAATTGTTTATGTGAAGTTTTTCAGATTTTTTAAAAAATAATTGAGTTTTTTGAGAATTCGACCCTTAAAATCGCGCATCGGTGAAGAAAATCCACTATGAATCGTGGGCATCGCGTCTGATCGAAAAAATTCTATAAGATGAGGTAGAAAATTGTCTGAGAAACCGATTGGCGAATCCATCGAGTCTCTAAGACAAATCGTTTCTGAGATTTAGCGCCTCAAAGTCAACTTTATGCTTTTTTAGCCAAAATAAGCACTTAGGAGCTAGATAACTTTTTCATCTTGAGGAATTGATTCTTTCTGATTACAGTTTTGTCATCTACGGGTCTGAAATTGTTTATGTGAAGTTTTTCAGATTTTTTAAAAAATAATTGAGTTTTTTGAGAATTCGACCCTTAAAATCGCGCATCGGTGAAGAAAATCCACTATGAATCGTGGGCATCGCGTCTGATCGAAAAAATTCTATAAGATGAGGTAGAAAATTGTCTGAGAAACCGATTGGCGAATCCATCGAGTCTCTAAGACAAACCGTTTCTGAGATTTAGCGCCTCAAAGTCAACTTTATGCTTTTTTAGCCAAAATAAGCACTTAGGAGTGAGATAACTTTTTCATCTTGAGGAATTGATTCTTTTCGATCACAATTCTGTTATCTACGGATCCGAAATAGTCTATATATATTTTCCCAGATTTTTTGACTCCTATAATCGCACATCGTTGAAGAAAATCCGCTATAAATGGTAAAAAACGTAGTATATTCTTAGTAATGAGATTTTCTTTCTTCTCCGATCTATTCCAGTCTGTTTCCATAATATAAATTCATGTAACTTCTCTAGTAGCACCCAACCCACACATAATCAATACCGAAATCAATTACCTACCAAGGTATTCAATGGTAATTCCAGCGATTAATTAGTACAGATGTCAACATATTATTAACTGATTCAGGTAAGGAGCGGATTGATTTGATCCAGTCATGACTCGCTTATTGGAATTCCCAGAATTATCTACTGCTACATTGGATTACGATGAATATTATTATCAGTCAACTTAGTGATACGGACAAATATAATTTACAAATACAATATAGTTCTGCAAGAGTAGGTATTTATGCGTGAATATATCTGATTTACTTATTTGAGTTGGGAACCGTTCAACTAGCCAAGAAAAGTCATTGTTAATCTAGATTTCATAAAATTGATTATCATACTCATTTATCATTCACTACTCTGAATGATGACACAGGACAGACGTTTTCAGCTTATTTATCCTGAAATGAAATCTTGCATAAAAATTGAGGGTTCACGATCATCTGCGAATAAGTATTTCCTGTTAGGAAAACTATATCAGTAAATGATAGATATGTTTATCCCGAGGTATATTTTGAACATTCTGTAGGTGTATCTACCTGTTCTATGATGAATGCAAAACTCTACAATTTGCAAAGGAACCTATCTGATTGAATCGAGCGTAAATCCACCATAACATAAGTTCACAAGTTCATTCAATCAGATAAACTGCCGCATAAAATAATGATGGCTTCAAGAAGGATTATGTCGATGATGGAGTGTACTTTAGATCTGATTCATGGAATTTACGATTTACGATCGGAGTGCTACGAGGGCAGTTTACCAAGAAGCCGGCTCGACTGTACCTAGTCTAGTGAATTTTTGGATTTCTTAGTTCAAATGGCACACCTACTTTTTTTCAGTTTTTGAGTCCATTTCGAGCGATTCAAGCTTTGCCTCCGAACGATGTCGAGCATTATTTTGTATTCTAAATTCATTACAATAGAGAAATGTCTCTTGAAATTATATATCTGGAGATTTCCAATGGGCTATGATATTTTAAATTCTTCAATTTCGACTTCTATCTTCGATGATACCATATTTTTTACTGTCAAGATAGTAGCTTTCATATGTGTGGTATTGAAATGAGAATCGTATTGCTAATATCATCAAAATTATTATTGTTAATATTATCACTGCTATCAAAATAAATTACCACCAAGAGGATATTCTATGAAGTATTGAATAATGAATTGAATTGATTGAAAATCAGTTTTTCACAAAATTCTGTAGTCCACTTAAGCATTATCGAATGTAAAAAATTGTTAGGAAAGTTTTTTCAGACGATTTCAGATAGGATGCGAAACCTGAAAAAAATCACAGGTTGTCATGCGAATTTTTCCTGTTAGAATCACTTATGAGAGTTCGAATTTCTCATTGTGTGAAATGATGAAATATTCTGTTGGTTATCGGTATAATAAACACCATAGCATTTGAAATGATATCTGCTCAAGTGTGAACTAACTGAAGCGAAGAGTGTTAAGAAATTAACTAAATGAAATGAATATCAATATCAGCACCGTACCATTCAAAACTATTGAACAATAAAGAAATATAAAGATAAAATGAGTCATATCTAAAGACGTTTTGGCCGTTCAAAGGGTGGCCATCATCAGTCTAGATATGAGTAATTACTAAAAAATGACAATAAAGCAATGTATTTCGAGTAATAAACATAAAGAAGAAATATTAGTGATTCCATAGTTCTACTCTACACTTTCCTGAAATACATTGTTATGTTGCCATTTTTTTGTAGCTACTTCATTTAGGTACTTCGTACATTTCGGTCCTGAAAATTTTAGGGACAACTAATCGATTCACCCTCGTATGTCACACGATACCCATAATTGAATACCGAGTGAGGTTCGTAGCAAATGAAGGGATGTCATAAAAATCCTAGTGGAAGCTTATTGAATTGAACTTGATAAATTGGATGCGATAGAAAATATAATAATAGAGCAGGAAGTCTCATTACAGGGATCTGCTTAACGGGTTTAGGACTCCTCTATGGATAATAGCCATCGCCCGAGATGTTTTTTGCGAAATTATAATTGATAGGAATAGCTTATAGTTACATGTCGGCTAGCTAATGAAAAATAAAACCAACTTTAACTGAAAAAAAAAGGATCGGTCATATACAGGGTGAGTCAAAAATGTGTACCGAGCTTTCTGGGGGTGATAGACCATTGAAAAATAAGTGTAGTTTGATGATTAAACTCATGGCCCAAAATGCATATTAAGAGAGATATATTCTTCCAAAGTTGATAAAATTAAAATAATTTCTCCGCAAATGCAAATGCTGCAGAAATATCGTTATACCGATGAATCTCGCGATGAATAAAATCAATCTGCTGATATCATGTAACTACAAAAACTCAAATATCTCACGAACGGCTCAATTTTTTGTATTTGAAAAAGAGTACCTTTTTCATGTAATTTTCTTTGCTCCATCGAATGCTCCTGTTTTTTCACTGAAAATAATACAGGGAAAAAAGTTTTCTACAAAAAATCATGACTCACCCTCTGAAAACACCCTTTATAACAATATCAGAAATGTGGAAGTGTGACGAAGAAATGTAATTTGACAACATACATTCATGCACAAAATTTCAATCGGGTGGCTTTTATCGTTCAGAAGTTATGCGGAGAAATTATTTTAATTTTATCAACTTTGGAAGGATATATCTCCCTTAATATGCATTTTGGGCCATGAGTTTAATCATCAAACTACACTTATTTTTCAATGGTCTATCACCCCCAGAAAGCTCGGTACACATTTTTGACTCACCCTGTATACGGTGCGCAAACATGATAATAATAATGATAATAACACGATAAGTGGTTGTTCCATAAATAAACAATGAGAAAAAGAACGCACCAAAACCATAAGTTGCGAAAGGGCTGAGGATGTTTTTTAACATGTTCTACGAACTTGACATCCGAAGTTGAAATTGATATGACAATTGACATTAGATGATATCATTCAAATTTTGAACAAAAACTTAGATCTGAGCATTCCAGAATAAATGAAATACTCGTAAATATTCGAGTGATTATAATTTTGATTGATTACTTTGGCAGTTCATATCTGTTCTTAATCTGTTAGTTAGTACTTAGAGAAAAAAATGATTTCAGTTCAATTTGAGGGAAAAAATTTTTTTTGCTAAACATTGCCCATTAGGTTGAAAACCAATTCTGCATTTCACAAAAATTACCATGATACCCAGGAGTCTCCATTCATATTCATATCCTTCCACTTACCTTGCAGAATCCATCTATGCACACCCCTTTGGACCCTTTGGGGGCAGCTTTCCCCGTATGTGTCAGAGGGTAGGAGCATGGTGTACCATCGATGGTGGTCTTGTTGAGGGTAGCGAAGAAATTCATCCCCACCGGTCGGCAGTTCAGGGCGCATTCGTCTTTGACTGTAGTGAAGGAAAAAATGAAAAAACTAAATGCCTGAACATCTAGAACATGGGATGAAATGTCTATTTTTATACCCAGTCAAAAAAATCTAGCAAATGTCTGTATATGTGAATTTTTTGCTTCAGGTGAATTTCTGTAATTTTTTCACATTTCTGCCTGAAGATCTAGACCATAGGATGAAATGTCTATTTTTATGCCCAGTCAAAAAAAATCTATTGAATGTCTGTATTTGGGAATTTTTTGCTCCAGGTGAATTTCTGTAATTTGTTCACATCTCTCCATTTTTATTTGAATTTTTGGGAATTTTTGGGAATTTATGTGAATTTATGTAATTTATATGTTCATGTTTTTTCAACATGTCCAGATTGAAAAATTTATATCAGGCATGGTTCTTCAGATACTCCTCCATCAGGATTCCGGAAACAATAAGATATATATTCAGTTGAAATAGCAAATATGTAGGATATTTCATGGTGAATTTGAATTCGTCGAGAAATAAGAAGAAACTATAATCATTGTCGATGCATGTGGAAAAAATTGAAACTTAGTATATTCGTTTTTCATGGAGCTCGAAAAACGTCGAATTTTTGAGATATTAGAACTAAGACCCCACTTTTCATTTTGAATAATCTCAGATTTGGGATCATCATATGAGCAAAAATCTGACATCTGAAAAAGAAATCGACTGAAAAGTCTGTATACAAAAGTTGAAATCGTTTTCAGAAAATTCAACAAGAACGATTATGGAAAATGATTTCTCTTGTTGAACCGATTTGATTCATAGTTACAAAAATAGTGAACGTTGTCGCAAAAAAAGTGATAAGGGAATTTTAAGGTTATTTAAAACATGCTGATAACAAGAAATTCAAGTTTTCTCTCACTCAACCTTGGAAATTTTCCAATTTAATTTCAAAATACACAGAAATTTCTACTCACTAGGTATTTTAGACTGCAGGGTTCGAAAAAAATAGCAAAAATTGAAAACTCGAAATATTGATCATCACACACTGCGAAAATATAACGAAAGTGATAGTACCCTTTCGAACTACTTCAAATATTTCAAATATTCCATATTTTATTTCAGATGAATTTTTGACACGCTGGAATCAAAAAACTCATATAATCTCGTGTCTATCTATTATATTTATATATTTTTTCGTATGGCTCCAAGAATGCGTTTCACAAAATCAACTATAGGGTTTCAAATCGTCCTTGATATAAAAAATCAAGTTTGAATCGTATTCATCTTCTCAATTATTGTAGTATTAATAAACAGTGTGTATAAATTATTTTAGAAATTCCCAAACAGTTTGATTTCGAGAATAACCCTGAACTCAATTTTTATTTTGAGGTGCCCATATTTGTACTCATCTCCAAAATGGAAATGAGAATCCAGGAATGAAATAATCCAAATGCATTATCACGTAATGTAATCAATTAAAATTCGCTTGTATTGAGACGACTTACATTTGTTCACCCTGTAGAAAAAAACAAGCAAAAGTAGGTGGTACTTCCATACCAAAAAAAATCCTATATAAGAAAAAATCTAGCTAATATTTTGTGTCGTATCAGTCTCCTGATCGCAGGCAACCCAACATACGCTTTTCGACACTGTTGGCTGGCTAGATTTGCACTAGCACGATTTACATTTATTCAAATAATGGCGCCTCTATTAATAGACTCGGCAGCTACGAATGAGAGTCTGTTGATCTGCGATACAGGGCGATCCGCCAAGCTCGTCTAGCCGGCTCACCTTTCGTGAAAGGCTCCCACTGGTATCTGGTCCCTCTGAACGGCCGATTGTTGAACGCTGCGCACTGCTCGTACCGGAAATCTTGACCTGATGGACAGTCCTAAAAACAATAAAAAATAATTGAAATTGAGAAAAAATCGAAAAGTTTCGGAATTTCAGTGAAAATTCCACACATGTGATTTTTAACCAATCAGAACGTGTATTTCTGTCAGATCACCATAGCAACGGATGAATTTTATCGGAATTTGTTTCCTGGTGGGTACCCAACAGCGAATTATACTGGAAATTTTTTTGACGTTTATAATGACAGGTTTTGTCAACTTGATAAAGACGAAAATTGATGTTGTTGGAAACACATTTGGTGTGGAATTTTCTTACCGAATACCACACGAGTTCAAATTAAATCCGGAATTTTTTTCTCGCTCATGAATATTTTTAGAAAATTCATGAGCTCGAGAAAATTTCCGGGAATAATTTGACCTCTAGTGGTATTACTAGTGAGAACTAGAGACGATACAAAAAAAGGCATTGTATGTACAGAGCAACCCGTTTTGGTTTAGACCGGCTAGTTTCTCGGTTGTTATCAAAGATTTATTTATTTTATTTATTATATATCATAGGCATAGGCATTTCAAGTTTTGAAGACGACTACAACTATGAAACATTTTGCTTGAATTTTCTTAAGAAAAAGATTCAGAAATAAATACTTTGGAAGAGTTGCGGAATAGAATCCAAAAAAAGTCTTGGCTTCGCCGAGCAACAATATATGAAAATCAGACAAATGGGGATAATTTTTTTACGATCTTTGTGATATTTCATGTTATATTCTATCTAATATATCTCAGATTATTGAAAAAAGATTTTTTTGATATGGGAAATATTATCTCAAATGTTTATGGAAACAATTTTTGGCCAAACAACTTATTTTGGCGAGATATAATATACCCTGGTAAAAACACCTCACTTTCATATTCACCCTGTATGAACTACGTTTGAACGTATATGTACCCAATGTGTTTCGTTTTAGTGAATTAGTGTTCTTATTCTTTGATTTTTTCTCTTACGAAAAAAAAAAACACATGGGAAACTTCCTGATGGTTATAAAAAAATCTTTCAAATGGAAAATCCGTTACCGACCAGCAAAAATTCATCATAAAGAAATGATTTAGTGTTTTCCAGCATTTCTGAAAATCATATGCATAAAGTATCATAAATACATGATGTTGAAGGAAAAAAAACGAAATCACCAAGATGATGAAAAACTACAAGTTTGTTCCGTATCTCCAGAACACCATACCCCATAATGAAAATTCGATTACGTACGCCACTGAAAGCCACAAGGCTCCATCTTCGATAACAACCGAGAAACCTAGTGGTCTCAATGGGATGCACTGTATATTACTGAATATTTCAGCTTCCCAAAATAACGTGAAATTATGTATGAAACGAGTAGTATATCTTAGGCTGTTGGTTGAATTAGTGAAAAGTCGTCTTTTTTGAAGTATGCGTTAACAGAGTTTCCAAATTGGAATCAGTTTTTGAGATATAAGGATAAATATATCAAAATTGTCTGTCGAAGCAACTCCCTAGATATGCTCCATATTTCACCAAATCTTCATTTCAGATGATAAAATCTTCCTTTAGTAAATGAATGAAGGTGAAAAACGTCTTGAAAACTCCATATTTGAAGTTGATAGTGATTACTCGAAATATTGATATAGAAATAATCTCATGTAGAGCCCGAGATATTTAATCTTTGCATGGAATAATTTTCATAGGACTCAAGGTTACCGAGTTTACTGAGAAATAGGTTTCAAACCATATTGGTATTTTTCCTGATATCTCCCAAACTGCGTATAATTTGGCAACTCTGCGAATGGATATATTACCTATCTTTGGTACTCTCAGAATCGTTGTATTATTTCCATCAGGCTGAGTTCAATAATTTTTACAAATCGATTCAAAAAACCAAAGACAATAAATTCTAAGTCACAGAGTTGTATGCGTCTTCAATAAATTCCGAACATTCGAATGAATACAACGTGTTGGATGATCAACAAGAATTTCATCGGATGATTACATCAGATCCGTTTGATTTGTAAGAAAATGACCGTTGATTGATTTATTTCAATTAAGGATGCCTGGCACTATACAATCAGTGGGTTCTTTCTTCGGAACCGAAATTACAATAATTCAGGTGATGGTATTTCGAGTTCCTTTCCTTTCAGCAGTGATTACAGGCATTTCACCTGGACTGTTTTAGCCGCCGTATCTGGCACGTGCTCTAACGATGTGTGTGGATCTGGGTCAGTTTTGATAAATGGTCGTGGAGAAATGAGAAGACGCAAAACAATAATTAAAAGCCCGTGAAACTCACATTTTGACCACCATGAAGTACCTATACTTTGCTTAAGATGAATTATGTATTATTTTCCGACTGGTTAGGTCTCAGATATGGGGCGGCGTCTAGCAAAAAGACCCTTTATGGAATAAAGTGCTCAAAGACAAATTATTTCTGCTGGAAATTCATTGTTCAAAACTCATCGAATTCTACCGATTCACCAGGTGTTCAAGAAGAAAAATATTGGATGGTCAAATATTCCTCAGCAGTTTTTTGTATATCTTGTGAATCACTTTTTTTCAGATCTTAAAGCCAATATCTCGAAACAGTTTAGATATTTTCGTCTGATCTCATACAGGGTGTGAAATATCGATTGTTTTAAATTTTTATCTGTATTTTCACGCATCTGATAATTTGAGGAAATTATAGAGATTCGAATCATAATGTACTATGAAGGAATGGAGAATATCTCATGGAAGAGACTTTTATCCCTTGGAGAACAGCAGTAACAAAAACAAAAATTACATTTGAAAAAAATTTAAATTTGGTGAAATCGCATACTCAGATTGAAATTATGAATCTGCCATTTGGATCGATAGTCTGAGTCTAATATCTCGAAACTAATTCATGATTTTCACGATGAGTCAATTAGAGGGGGCACGAGGGGGCACTTCTATATCCTTCTTTCATATGTACAAAAAATTATAAAGCTACGGTGATTTTTCGACATTGAGCTGGGATAGGATATCAAGGAATAATGATGGTGCCTTATGTGTTTTCTTCTTGAATCCTGTCCTATCCAACATAATATAAAGAATCATTTATTTCAAAGTCAGTTCCTTGATCTCTCAGTAAAATGCATACCTCGTTTCGTTTTCATTGGGCCACCCTGTATAGTACCTCGCCAACAATATCCGTGACTTTGTTTTGTGGGCTGTGTTTACGAACAAGTTTGTATCATTGTGAAATTTGTAAATGTGATATTGGAATTGAATCAGTTATCTATTAATGTAAAAATGGAAAGAATTATTCAATTTTTTACGTGTCTTTGTTTGTTTTATTCATCCGTTGGATATTTTGTAATCAATTTCGAATTCTTTCAATATTCTTGATGATTTTTGTTGATACCAAACTTGATTTTTTCGTGTAAAAATATTTGTAGTGTGTATACCCCACATCATCTACAAACTGTTTTTACCGAGTATAATTAATGCTATAAGCTTATAAATCAACTCACGTGACTGTTGCATAGGTGAATCCTTTTATAAAGTCCCACACAGCCATTAGTTGGTCTCCAGTTTTGTCTCCTCCTCCTTTGTTTCTTAACGAACCTAGAAAAATCGTATAGACAAGACAAAAAATGATAAATCTCGATTATCATGAGATGATTCATGCAAGTCTGGCCAAGAGTCTAGACAACATTATGACAGCTACGTCAATATCCCTATTGACCAACATAAAAGAGGATATTAAATTCGAGAAAATCGAGCAATCTGATGTTTGCTACTGAATCTAGAATTTTTGTTTGTCACACTCTGTAGAAACAGAATGATAACGGCTTCAAATATTATCCTTACGTCCATTTCATGCAAGGACATGAATGACTAGAATGTTTCATGGAGAATTATAGACAAAGTAGTTGTGGTATGTTCAAGCATATTCGGTAGCGCAAAGCAAGGAAGTGACGTTATAGCACGCCCTGTACACTTCAGTGCCCGGGAACAATGAGGTACTAAATCAAAGCCCTGTATGCCCTGTCGAACGGTTTCATACATTGTGCACGATGTCATCTCTCAATACAATGATAATGGTACACAATTAATACAACAGTCGATTCTTTCTCGAAATTTAGAGTCAAATTTATAATATTTTAAATTTTCATGTTGAATCCATTGATAACGTTCGTCAAGATTCGATGAAAAATCAGAGCACTTCATTGAAACATCAACAAAACTCATTAGTTACATCTAGAATAAGAAATATAAGATGATGAATCCAAGTCACACCACGGAAAGGAAGTCAATTAACTTTTTCCTATCTATCTATCGAACTTCAATTTTTTGTTCTGAAGGGTAGGTATCTCATCTCATACAGTGTGTACAAATCTTATGTCGATCGCTACAATCTCATGTTCATTAGGCAGCTACTTGACGTTTACTTATTGTAAAAATCAAGGGTCAATTGCTTTCCTTCATTGAATGTCCATTCCAAATTCTCTCTCATATATTTCGAATAAAAATCACTATGACATTTTATGACCTACTCGTTTTTATCACCAATTCAATTTAACGGCTTTTTAACCACGCTTAGCGCTCACCAATATGCGTATTGAAATATCACGATTTGTTATTCAACAAGTCAATAGTCCGGAAATATCCAGTTCGATATTGCATAGATTATATTCTGATATATTGTCAATTTCGAATTTTAGTGCGTATTTCATTAGAATACTCCGTATACAAAGTGTTGTATGCCAATTATTGTGGATGTTGGATACGAAGATCCAATACTTTAAACAGATATTCTGCCCTTTATATATAGAAAGATACAAAGGCGTCTTGTCAGTTTTTCTTATTTCTTTCGCTTCAGTCTGTATTTGTTTCTGTACTTGACCAAAAAAATGAGGAGCAAAAATGTAGAGCTTTTAATAATCCGACTATTGAAAAAACAGCTCGTATAGTGAACAAGCAAGCTACTCTGGATACATAATGAGAAGCAACAAATGAAGAACTCATGATTGGAGTAAAAATTGACGGAAAAAGAGAACCAGACAGAAGAAGGAATCATGGCTGAAAAACTTGCGACAATGAACGAATTGTTGAATGTTGAATTGTTTTGGACTTCGTTGATTTGATTGAAAAAGAGAGATAGACTTTAAAAAAAAAAAGAAATGGCTTCAACACGGAAATTTTTATCCCGGTGAAAGATTGTGCATTGCGGAAAAGTTTTCTGAAAATGTCGAAAATAATGGCACTTCACGATTGATCAAAATTCCTATTTTTCATCCCTTGTCTACCATTTTAAAATTTCGAAATTTGATTATATCAGTCTAGGTTTCCTACAATTTAACAACTTTCATCAATAATGGAACTTTCTGACAAATAGTGATGATAAAAATGTTACCCATACAGCGCAAATTTTCCGATTGCCCCTGTTTTTGTGGTCGTAGAAAAAGTATAGTACACAACTCGAGTAGTAATGCAATTACGCTCTCGTGGAGTAACACACTCGCCGCTACGCGCATCCGTGCGTAATATGCGATTTACAACTCTTGTTACGTAATATACTATTACGAGAACATACCTAGAATCAGCTGGCCGATTGATGCAATTTCTGGTCTGTTGAGTAATTCCTCCACCGCAACTCCTGGAGCAGGCCGACCAAGAGCTCCAAGCTGACCATTCACCGACTGTCTTCGCAGAATTTTTCCGAATTTCGTCCCTATACATCTGGTGTATCTACAACAAAACGACCGATGGAATTGATTCACTAGTTTTGAATTGGCTCAGCCGTTACTTGATGAGCATCCATCATTGATTGTAGAATCACAACAAATGATTAATCACCTGAAGAAGCTAATGTGTGAGTTTTGAATAAAAATCAACGTAAATAATCTAGTCGTGTGTTGTGATTCTACAATGAATCACTAGTGCTTTGAATCATTCTCTAGACACCCGTTTTCAGACTATTTTCATTCTAATACTTCTTCACGACACTAGCTTGGACCAGTTTCCTTCATATAACCAGTTCGAAAATCTTAATATTTTCATACTCTCTGATTCAACGTTTTCTTTTCAGTACAAAATACAAATATTTCATTTTTTGTTCATTTCACGTAGACAGGCTTCATTTGGCATGTCTGATGGTCAATCAAGCGAAGATCCTAAAAATATCCCCAGTTTGAGTTATCATCAGAAAGAAATCAGAGTTCATGGAAGCATCACTTCACACCCTGTATACTCAGCAGGTTTCAACGCCTGAATTGGTTGTTGAAATATCTATTTCATGTCTATTGAATCAATTATCAGACGTTATATGAGACGTCCAAATGATAGCCGTTAATGGTACGTGTAATAACCGTAACAGTCGAATATAAAAGCCAATTGAGTGGTTCGTTGTGTTTTTGCAAGTCATCTAAACGATTTCAGAGTTGCATTGGAAAGAAAAGCTAGTAACAGTAGACGAGGAATACCAAACGTGAGAGTAATTTGAAATATAAATCGATATTGTTTTATAAAATATAAGTACATCATCAGAAAAACAATTACGGTATAATCCGTGTTAGAATTTATAAATAATGATTTGCTTCTCATTTATTTTTCTTCCTGTATATTCCGTTTGTTTCGTATTACGTTTTTTCTTTAAATGTGACACTCAGTTCAGAACAGTTCATAATCATGCATTTTTCGTAAATATACCTACCGTCACAGTTGTCGATTCATAATGAAATCTTCCATATCCGTATTTTGTTTGAAATCATACATTCTCTTGAATGTATGGGACGTTATTTCGAGAAGTATCAGTTAGTTATCCAGAGTAATGGTTTGTATTACAATTCAGTAAATATTAAATGCAGTTCAGATTGGTAAAATGATATTCTGAGAGTGTAGTATTCGATATTAGTGAACTTATATATGTGAGTGTACTATATATTTCAGAAAACATGAATTGTAATTCAAAAAGTATCAACTATGACCTAGAAACTAAAAAATGTATTCGTGTGTGATAATTCATGTTGCCATCCAGATCTACATTCAAAATTGTAATTTACTAATCTGAAATACAATTTACTAATGTGAATCACATGTTATGGTTCTTGTTATGGTAAATGTCTCGGTTCTTGAAACACAATGAAAAAATAAAATTTTGAAATTAGACCTTCTGAATTACAAGTTTCATTTTCTAAATTATACTTTAATGCTCTGAATTCAAATTTTCCCTTTTGAATTACAGTTGGAAAGGGTAAAGACAGGTGTGATGAAAAGTATGATGAACCATAGCTGGTGATGGAATGAAATACAGGGTGATCACTGTAGAAAAATCGAGTGACATGACATGCATATTATCCTTATTATTCTTGTAGCTCACGCCATATTTGTGATGCGAGTAAATAAAGGTTATGCAAAACAAACATTGTGATTCATCTGGTGAAATAATAGCCTCGAAAAGAAAACAAAGATGATTGTTCAGTCCTGCCAGTCATGAAGCATGAAATTTCGAGTTAACAGAGTCAACTACGCGTAAAATTGGGAATTCATCTCATCTTCAGTGTGCTAGGCTGGAGTTCGTCACTCCACACAGTTAATGTATGTCATAATGTAGAATATCTACAATAAATCATTGTCTATAAATAGTCATGCCCCATACGATTTCACACAGTAAATCACAAAAATAAACATGCTTTCAGATCATAAGAATTATTTATTGGGCTGGGTTTGATCTCAAATTCTAATACTGAAAACCACAGTCCTTTCTTTTATATTTGGCACAGATGAAGTGACCTTTCTGAATATCGTAAATTATTTGAATTGTCCATTTCGTTTCACTGAATCTATTTAAAGGATACGTACAAACATCGTCAATCTATCTGAAAACTATTTATACTTGATGGACTTTTCTTGGAAATGAATTGCTAGTAATATTAGTTGCCTTTGAGAGAATGAAGAAAAAGTCGTCTTCTTGTATGCAAGCCTTTGCTAGAAATTTTGCATTTTTTTGCACCTCAAAGATACTGTTTGTCCCACTTCTAATGGAAGCACCTTTATATTTCCCGTAATTATTGAGGTACGATTCTGAAACTTGAAGAGAAATACCAAAAGTACCCTCAATGACCAAGTGGGGTCATGTTCAGTGATATACCAAAAATTCCTGAAAATGATATTGACAGGCAATGGGTCGAAAGTCTCTTCAGATTCGGAATCAGGACATCAAAATCGCTGAAGATACTTTTTTTGTGAAGTTCTTAGTTTGGGAAATCCTAATTTTGTATGACTTTTCGAGGAAGCACTCCCTTTATCTTCCATAATTATAGCGGTAGGTATCCAAGATTTGCAGGGAGGAGAGATATAGCAAAAATACATACTCAGCGACCAAATAATAATAATAATAGGTCTTTATTCAATCAGTTATGACACTAAATACAAATTCAAAACAAAAGAAGAATCTTCATATACATGATTGAATAGGCGAAGTGTCACTATCAGACAGTGTTTTTCAACTCAACCTTCACAAAACAAAGAGAAATGTAATGAAAAAACAAAACAAGAACGTTATATATAATGAGTTATAACCAATTCCTGAGTATTGAAATCCCGTCAATTGAAAGAATTAAATGAGTTTGGATGATAATAATGAACAATAATAATAATAAATGAATAATTATGAACTGAATAAAGTCATCTTCAGTGGCATGCAATAATATCTCATCGGAAATATTCGGAGATTGCGACGAAAACTCGCTAGTTTAGGATCAATTTCTTGAGCGCAGCGATTTTATGAACCAATATTATAACACTCCACCCTGTATAAGCTCTTCCTGCTGCTGACTCAATATATCACAATTTCGATCACGAACCGCTTTACGACGCCTCGATATCGATGTTTTAACACGCCACCAGAATTTTTTATGCACAGTGTGATATGTTAATTGTTGGCTTTCCCAGTAAATTATACGTTCTCCAGCATGGACCCTTTTTTGTCAGCCGTCATCCTTCGATAATAATGCTTGGCAACTCGCGTTCTGAGCACCAGTTGTGTATTTAATTAGGTGGCGCTATAGAAGTGGAAGAGTCAAGTGGTCGTAGGGATACGAGGGCACCTAAAATCCGCTGAATCTTTAAACAAGAAAACATTTTTCTTCTATGCAAAAAGGAACCGCCTTTAGAAAATAAACGAAATAAAAATAAAAAACGTGATATCTTTCCACAAGTGTTGAATTTTTGGAGAAAGAAGGCACCGAGTTGACCTAAATTAACATTCAATTATTCAACAATGAGTTCGAAGTATTCTCTACCTGCGTGTATCAATATATCTCTGGGAATATGACTTTCCTCCTCTGGAAAATGCATGAAAATATGATGAATTAATCACGAAACATGTACACCAATAGACACATACAGGTGTAGCATCTAACCTTCTTTTTGGCCTCCATTAAAAACATTCTTCAACAACGAATAATATCAGCAAGATTTTGTTTCTTCACTCGATATCTTGGGTAATGATTAATTTGTATTTGTCGAGAAGGGAATGATTCATTAAGTATGCACTGCACTGTCAAGACTGCATTCATTGAGCTCGACAATAGTCGAAGAAGTGCACTGTCTTTAGGTAGCTTCATAAGTATGTTTGCATAACTTTTGACAACACCGAGAGGAAAATCTCTACTATTCGTGATAGTTGAGGTGGTTAATAGTTCAGAGGTCGGGAGTAGTTAAAACTAATACTTTGCCATTATCTTGATGAATAATGCTTGATAGAGCAAAGTTTGACAGTATTCGAGTCTAACCATTGAGGAGTGGACATTTCCTATAATTGCCGACCATGAATGTCCATAAAAAAAGGTCGAGATCGTCCACCTTTTACACGATGTTCTAGCAAGAGCAACCTTCTGCATAGAATCTAAGAGCTTCAGCTGAGCTCCAAACATTTGAAAACATCTTCAGGACATGATGAATTTCCGTTGATTTGTAGATCATGAAGCTGGTTGGGTGTGAAGAACCAGTTTGAACGGAACAGAAAGCCAAGTTTTCGTGAAGCAGTTCTCGCAATGGACCTCACATGATCGTCCCATGAGAGAGCACTGTTGGTGGTGACACCCAGCATGGATATTGACGACCTCATAGGAACAGTGGTACCCGACATCATCATATTGGGCATTGTGTGATCCGCCTTCCTGGTGAAGATACATCCTCATTTTGAAATTCTTGCCGTATCTTCATTCATAGTATCGACCGTTTCATATGTAGTGGACTATCATCCTCAGAACTATGGACTGGACAGGAGGTTACAACCAACAGATCGTCGTTGTGGAGCGAAAAAAAATTGTGTCAAGATAGAGTCGTTCGCCGGATATCCAAACTTTAGAGAATTGAAACTTTCTAACGTATTCCCAAACACATTCTTCTTTAAAGCTCATAGCGATACTATTGTTCATTTTAATGTAGACATCATTTCGAAATTCTACTTGACACGTGATGATCAGCTCGAAATCAAAAGTGGAACTATAGGTCATTCGTGAAAAAGAAGCAGTCGAAGTTCTCAAAAATGTATTCCAGCAGGGTTGGATTGTGATTATTGTGTATATCTCTATAGCATTCTTTGGCTTCGAGTGCTTTTCTCTTCAGATCAATAAATTTGAGTTTCAATTGACTGAGTCTCCTTGTAGAGGAAGTACAGTACATAACTCGACTTACAATAGGAGTGAATCCCTGAATGATTCGTCAGCTCTTCATACAGATTTCAATCAGCGGGAACGACTCCACCTAGTCAGAAATAACTTTTCACTTATGAGCGTTGATAAAAATCAAAAGCGAGTTTGTTA
This sequence comes from Gastrophysa polygoni, assembly GCA_963576655.1. NCBI lineage: Eukaryota > Metazoa > Arthropoda > Insecta > Coleoptera > Chrysomelidae > Gastrophysa > Gastrophysa polygoni. The sequence goes on along the minus strand of OY755091.1, from coordinate 3,483,935 downwards.
CGCCATTTTTATCTCGACATGAATTTCACAGACCATAACGTGGCAGATGACGTATGACAGCCGACGATGATATAAAGGGAGAAGTAACGAGGGTAATGAATTTGAGTTCCAGCACTGATGGAAAAATAAACTGAATGACGTCTCAACAATTCCTGGAATGTTTTTGATCGATGGCGAGCATTAACATCGTATTCGCGATACTGAAAAGTCGAAGAATATGTTGTTCCATTTCGTGTTTCATATAAACGTACTGTCAGATACGTACCGCCTGTTTGAATTAATTCCGTGCGAGATACCACTGTGCATATTTGATTTTTTGAAGATAAAATCATCGTTCATACTATGAGACTAACGCTATTGAATTCTGCATTTGGAATGATACAAGGCGATCTTTGATGATTGTTCACAGTATCTCTACAATTGAACCATACTTTTCGAAGAAAAATTTTGCTTTTGCCTGATGAAAACTGATAGGATTAGAAATATAATAATTATTGCTTCGATAAAGTGAAACGAAGGTAATTCGAAGGAAATCATTTTGCGACCATCATTTCGAGAAAGAAAACTCAACATCCAATCTGCCTGTATGCCTTTTATAACTCATTTGAAAAATAGCTTGCGTGTTCTGGTCCCCAGTAAATAACGAATCTCTCGAGGATGGGAATTTAAATCCATTCCCGAAATATGCGCCCCAGACAGTTCCAATATTTCATCGAGAACCAATAATTCAATTAAACATGCCGAACGAAAATAAGCGTCTGATATCAGCCAAGGCGAATCGATTGCAAACAGAGAAAAACATTGACGTTCATATTGATTTGTGGTAAGAAATGTGGATGTTTGAAGCTTCTTTTTATTTTTTTGCACGTAATAAAACGGGTCAGTAAATACGAAATAAGAGGGACCTGAATCAAGTTCCAAAGCAGAATAAAATATCCAGAATTGTTTGAATTTTGCTGCTGATTGAGCTGATTCTACATCAAGTAAACATTTTCCACAACTTTCGTACACAAAAAGAAGCATTCCTATTGCAGATCAAGTTTGTAGCAACGGTTCACGATAAAGTTGAATGCAGATGCTATTCTGCATTCCTATTACAATAACATAAAAATCGAATCGATTAGTGGTTGATTAATTTTTGTAGCTGTGGCAGATACACCTTGTTTATGATATAACAACGTTTCATCGGCTTTCTTTTGCTGAAAAAATATCAGAAAAACGAGGGAGCCCAAGACAAATAGACTCCTCGATCTCGAACAAAGAAGTCTCGAAGATGAAGTGGAAAACATGGGAAGAGGTGAAACGTTGATGAAAGTGAATCTATTTGGAATATTACATATTCAATAATGTAATCCATCCTACACTTAAGAATGCTTTTTAGATCATTGATGAGTTCAGACTTCGTGAGAATTCTTAGATAAATGTCAGAGTTCTGACTTCTCTCAGTAATACGTGATTTCTTGTCAGGATTATCGAGTTTTGAAAAATTTTTGGTGGTTGACTTGAATTGAAATTTCGGATTATTTCGACCACCACCCAATACAGATGGCCGATCCAATCACCCCCTCGTGTCAGCGCAACGTAAGTAACGGTCCCAGCAGGGGGTAGCGACTGTTGATATCCCCACATTATTTACATACTTAACATGATCTCGGTAAAATTATCTCCCGATCTCATTCGACGGGGCGTCAGATTTATTAAGTAGATACGTTTCTTGGCAGTCCCTCGAGAACGTCTGCTCCCCACATCTACTAATCGACATAAGAGTTACACATTTTGCCATACAAACGGCAAAGAAAAAGTATTCAGTAATCAAAAATTTTCCACTTGTATATCATACGATTCTAATAACTCCGATACGCTCATAATACCCGCTTGTATAATATGCTGACGATAATATTGTTTCTCTTTTACCGGTTGTTCAACTTCACCCCCTCAAAGTCACCCTCCTGGCGTTATCATCCCTATAACAACCTTCAAAATCGTGAGGTTGAGATTGTCAGATTCTATTCTTCAATATCGTGATACTGGGTGCATTCATTGAAAAACGTAGTGGACCACTACAAGTATGAGAAATTGGCGTGAGGACAACATGAACAGGATAATAATAATAATAATAATAATAATAATAATACATTTATTTTCAACAGGTATACACCCAATAACAGAAAAAAATCAAGATAGAATATAACTACAAGGTAGGTTACATTACATTAAAGAAATCAAATAAAAATAACAATCTTAATTCTGATTACGCTTATAAATTGATAAAATAAGGTTAATATCATCGAAATTGATATCACACGACGTGCAATTGTCGTTGAAGATTTTACACATTGAAAAAATTGGTGACTTGAGGAGTACATTGGTGCGAGGAACCGAATTGTAAAAAGTAATTTCTTGGCGGGAAACTATTCTTGGTACATGAAAATTGATCTTACCCAGCAAATAGGGACAGTCTATTATGCCGTTCAATAATTTATGGAGAGTGGTAATTGCCAAGCAGTCTCTTCTTTCCTGCAGAGATTGAAAGTGAAAAGTATTCAGAAGGACTTGATGGGCATATCCTCGTTCGGGGTAATAGCCATAACATTTATAGAATATATATTTGAGACATTTTCTTTGGACAGATTCTATAGGATACCAAGAAGTGGAGACAAAAGGAATATCCTATGTCACCTAGATAAGACAAGATTACATTGATGATTTCGGGCTAATTGAAAGACAGCTAGAGACCGACCGATCCAAAAAAAAGGCAAGAAACTCTAAAGTACCTAACCACTCTGTGACCTCCCTAGAACATCGTAGAGAGGTGGGCGTTCTCAACCTTTTTTTCATCACGTCTAGTATTTCACCACGAGCGATTTCAGATCACAATAGACAAGCTCAGACTGGCCACCCCTATATACATTGTCAGGTTCGAGACATGCCGGACTTCTAGTGAAGTCTTTCCTGGTGCTCATCACCTCCAAACTGTCGAGAAAAATTCCAATACCTCCCTCTTGTCCCAACATTTCACTACATATATCAGAGTCGAAAATTGGTACCGTTGGTGTTTATACAAGACAGGATTATTAATTTCATACTAGATGTTCTTCAATCAATCGGCGCAGTGACGATTATAAATGATCTTGCGGACTACCTAGAATAGAAAAACTATTTAACATGCAAGCTACAAGTCCTCATTGTCGGTACCATTTTTGATGGCACGATATATTTCAATGAACCGCTTAATTTCCGAAAGATGCGGTTTCAGATAAAAACCAGTACCTCCAAAATTGGATTCAAGTATGGGCCGGGGTACAACTTATACGTTTCGCACCACCTCAGTCAACTATGTTTTTTTTTCAATTGAAGTTACTGATAGAACAATTTTTCAGTCAATGTTAGTTTACTTTAGAAATCTATCGATTGAAAGAAAATTGTTTGACAAGAATAATAAAAGAAGACTTTCCCATATCGTTTTCCCATATTGGTAACTATTATTCTTCTTGGGGTATACATAAAAATCGTATAGAAAAAACAAGGACAAAATCGTTAATGGAGCTGGTTCCAAAAGTTTTTCAAATTCGTACATTCTGCTGCATTTTATATCTCTTCTGGTAATAGAATTGAAATTGTGGTGTTTTGTCAGTTCACGATTTCCATAGAAACACCAGTACTTTGAATTCTGTGAATTTTTGAGGAATCCTAGTTATATTTATACGAGGAAAATGGCGATTTCATGTAAATTTTATAAACTCGATAGGCACCAATATTATTGTTGACCAGTTGTTCATTCGACGTCAGATTACCTTCTCTGATTCAATTCGATTTGTCTCAATCTCAATCGTGATTCCGATGTAATTCGAGTGAATTATTGTTGTTTACACACGTCAAGATTTAGTCGAGATAGAATCTCGATTATGAGCTTACATTTGGATCTTTCGTGAGATCAATATTTGGACTTGCATTGTCACTGTTTGGATAAGGATTTACGGACTCAGACTGTCGAGTTATGTAGATTATCAGGATTATGTCAGTGCAGAAAATTGAATGAATGCACTCAGTCAGTGCATTAATTCGATGGTAAAATAACAACAATATTAGTAATGTTTATACCAGAGATTCACAATGAAATCCTAAAAGTATATGCATGGAAAAATTATTTTCAGTGAAAACACCATAGTCACCATCATACTGTATACAATAAGTTTCACGTGTACAGTGTGTTACTTTTTACTCCTAATATGACGGATATTTCGGAAATTCGAGGGAACTTTTGAAGCATTCTAGTTTTTCTCTCAATAAGTTTAGAGACAAGCAAACATTTGGAGAATATGAAGAGTTGTATCCTTATAGTTGCTCCAAATAAAAAAAAATTGAAACTACTAGTACACTGTATATGAAACAATCAATTAATTGATTATGGGTATCAACGAATTTTAATTTTTTATCTCGGAAAAAAGCGTTCTCAGCAGACATTTTTTGGTTCTCATTTATCCTATATTCGATAGATCATTTGAATATCAGTTCTCACTTTTGTGTCATTTTGAGGTTAGCTGCATGTCATCTGTGATAAATATATATGGTAAAGGTTAGGCAGGAACGAATGAAAAAAAAATCTCACAATTCTTCCATTCCCAAAGATAAAACAGTCTTTGTTTCTATTCCATTCCCTTTATATTTCGAAAAACGCGGTTCACCACCCAATTGGGTTTACCTTTTCATATACATAATGGTCCAAAATAATGAAGTGAGGAGTTGTTAAGGGTCATAGATACATACGAAGGTTGATGACTTCTTCCAGGTCATTAACTATTATATCTAAATTGTCTTGAAATAAAGATTGATCGTTGGTAAAAAAAGAACTGTCCAATTTAGACAACCGTAAACAATACCCCAAACAAATTTCTAGTGTAATCACGTGGCATGTTGATTCTTTCTTTTCGTTTAAGAATGCCTATAACGCTGCGTGATATATGCGTGATTATCTTCAAAAATATAATCCTGACATGAAAAGAACCCTATGTTGAAGTTGTTCATGTTGTCCCAAGATATACTGGGTGGTCCATTGAAGAAACAAATCAGAAAAATATTTTCTCTAGATTGTAAATGATCAGACTGCTATATGACATGACAAAACCATAAACGAAGGAAAGGGATATATATACTCACTTGTGGAGGGTACTTCTGGAGCCTTTTCTCTTTTTTCGGTTGCACGATGGTTTTATTGCTGTTGCAAATGTCTACAAATGCTAAGGCAGCAGTAAGTCTGTAAAAGATGAAAATCAAAAATAGTAATGGGAATAATTGAGCCTGTTCTTGGCTAGATATAAAATCAAACCTCTGAACAATCATCAACAATATCATATCATAAACGATAACAATAACAATTAGAGGACTTCTGATTTTTCCATATTCCTCAAATATTCAGCCTAGTACAACGGGCAATACAAGTAATTGATTCTTCTTTCAATTTCTGTTATGAATGCAGGTTTAAATCGCACCTTTCAATCTCTCTTCGACTTTGAGAAAGAAAAAAGATCAAAAATTTATGAATTATTGGTAAACCTGAGTCGGTTGAAACAGTCCAGAGGTTGCCGGCGATATTCACAATCATGATTATAGTAGGATTACAGTGGTAGGTGTAATGGAGCTTTTGATAATTAAAAACATGATTGATCACTGTTATTGAAATTATTGAGCACTTTTCACACAAAACACCTGGTAATGGCTTTTAGCACGCGATTGGCTATGCTTTCATGCCTCATTCCTTTCCTTTTGATCGGCATTCTACAATGAAAAGGAATTGATGTAACGACGCCTTACAATTATAATCGCTCATGTCTTGAATAAAGTGCGCCTCATTATGCCAGTTCGACTGTGGAACTAGAAACAGCATAACTTCGAACTGTTGTGGAGTGACCCCTATAACTACAACAATAATTGAGGTATGAAGAATATGAATGTGAATATGAATATGAATATATCCGACGCACTTGCTTGAAGATCGTATTGTGATTCTATGAAAGAATAGCTCGAGGGATATGAATCCTTTTTCGGCAACGGTTAGGCTGAACTATTCGGAGCATTCTTATTTTTCAAGTGCACCGTGTTTTGCATTCCTTTCAATTGAAAAATCGTGTTTTGAATTTTTCGAACTCCCTCGAGCTCAACTATGCATCATTATGATTTATTCTGCGAAATTAAAGTTGGTTGATGTTTTCTAAGCCGAACCACAAATATTGGCGATTGAGTCATTTTAACCATAACCCTATTATTCACCAATCAATTCTCGCGCTTTCAAGCATTCTTCCTCCAAGTTCTAGTTTGTGAAGTCATATATTTTTATTCTAGAGGCACTTTCGAACCAAAATGCATGGTTTCGATTCCCACCAAGTGCAAAATGACCCCTTCAAAAAACCAAACGCAACAATTGAAGTGACAGGCACACCTGCTAACAAGAGTGCCAATCAGCCAGATCCAGAAATCCTCCATCAGTACGATAATTTCTACCACACCACGAAAAGTTTGCTGGTACTTTTCCAGATCATGGGAGTGATGCCAATAGAGAGAGAGATCGGTAAAACTACTTACAGGTGCGACATCATCAAGAAAAAATGATATTATATCTGATGTATTGAAAGATATTGCGAAATTAGGGCTAATTGCCAGCTTAAACTGGCAATTAGGGATAAATGCCAGTTTGAACTGGCAATTAAAACAAAACTTATTATAACTCCTTTATACCGCTTCTGAAAGTTTCTCGCTTTTCGAAACGTCTTACAGCCACAATTCGTGATTCCATATAGGTGGTTTTCGATAACAAACCTCTGGGCATACTTCATCTTCTCCATGGAAACGATTTTCGTGAGTATCGTATTCAACGAGAGGTTGAAGCTAGTGATGCAGCCTGGAAAAAGATTCGATGAGTACATCTACGCCATCATATTCCTGAGCATTCTGATACCCCACTTCCTCCTACCGATAGGAGCTTGGACGAACGGATCGGAGGTGGCCAAATTCAAGAACATGTGGACTAAATTTCAGGTGCGTGTATGGTTTTCCCACCACCAGCCATAGAACCTGCCATTATCTATTCTTTTTCAAGGCGTGAATGCAATTTTCTCTACCAAGGTAGTTTATCACATTTTATGAACTAGTAGTTCAATACTACTATAGCAAAATAATTGTGGTGAAAGCTGAAAAAAATTGTTGTGAAATTTGAAATTGTCATATTGGGATTGAATCAGATCGTTGATTTCTATCTGCCATAACAAATTGGAAAGAAAAAATATTTCTCAAACAATTTTGGAAAAAAAATCCAAATCATGTGTCCTTATCCATAAATCTCCAGAACATCCTAGAAAGGTCGGCGATCTCTGCCTTTTTTATAGATACTTCCACGGTCGGTGCTCAACTCAAATATCATTTTTCATGCCACCACATGCAATTACTGGTAGACAAACCAGACGAGCTCAAGCTGGTCACTCCTACACTGTCAGGCTCGAGACCTGTCGAACATCGCTATACCAAGCATCATTCATTAATAGAACGGCAAAGTTGTGGAATTCTTTGCCTAGTGATGCTTACAACCTCCAAAATTTCAAGAAAAATTCCAACACCTTCCCTCTCTGCCCACCGCTGGCTAACATGATGTTCCTCGAACATTATAGGTTTCCCTTGCGTGTTGTCAACAGATTAAAAGAAATATGTTAACTGGCAAAGTTTACGAATTAAAAATTGGCTGAGAACAATGCGAGAGTGAATCCAATCTCAGCTGATTGGGTGATTCCGGTAATATTGTCATTTCATCAACAGTAAAAACACGAGAGCTTTTTTTTCATCGGATAAATTTCTTATTGTAACGGAATAATTTTGCCAATCAGTAATTTTACGAGAAAAACTGACATGACAAAATCGCGAGACCGAAGGTCGAGTGATTTTGTCAAATGTCAGGTTTTCGAGCAAAATTACTGATGAAAAAAATTTGAGTTAAAAAGGAATTTATCCTTAAAAGAAAAGCTCGAGTGTTTTTTGGCAAGATAAATTAACGACTCATGTTGTAATGGTTTAGTATCAATTATCAACAATGCTCAAATAACTGACAGGGCAGACATTAAAGTGACGTAAGCATACTAGATGTGGACGCTCAAGAGAAACAGGCGTTTTTATCGGTGATAAAAAACGATGCACCTTTTTTATCGCTGTCAAAATGACAAAACAGTCGTCTTTAAATGACACATTTTATACAGGAGTTAATTTATCAGTAAATACTGAAATTTCCCGCTGCTTTTTCAGTTTTTTTTTTAACTCGTTGGTAATTGATGGGGTTGTATGGACGAACAACTTTGTTGAATACCGCCACCCTCATGAATGTTTCCCATAAATCATATCGTATTAATGACAAATGGAGACACATTATCATTTTTATTATTCGTTCCAGTACAAGTACTTCATAGTCACCGGTAATCCGGTGTTCTTCCGCAACCTGGAAGCCCTCACCTACACCTTCTGCGTGCTGTCTTGGGTGGTAGGCATTGCGATCATGTTAGCCCAGTACTACGTGCAGCCCGACATGCTCATGTGGCACACTTTCGGCTACTACCACATCCTGGCCATGCTGAACTGCTTGTGCGCCCTGTGGTACTGTTTTCTCCCTATTTTTCTTTGTCGATTTTCATTCCGTTTTACCTGTTACGCCGTCTGCATGTCTTAAGAAGCGAGATTACCTTGTCAAATGAGCACGATGATTTTGTTCAACAAGCGGAACCAGATCGAATTTCATGATTATGGTCAGATTTCATTCCAAGTTGGTATCTGGGGTTTTTCTGGGTCGGAGATTTTTTTTTTTTGCAAAATTGAAAGATGAACATGGCTGCTCCAATATGGCTGACGAGTTTTATGATATTGGTCCCATTCCCAATGTGGAGGCAGCGTTTTTGTGATTATAGTCCGATTCGATTCAAAATTGGTGTCTGGGCTTTTTCTGGGTCGGAGAATATGATTTTTTGTCAAAATTGAAAAATGAACATGGCTGCTCCAATATGGCTGACGAGTTTTATGATTATGGTTCGATTCCTAATGTGGAGGACGAGTTTTTGTGATAAAAGTCCGATTCGATTCAAAATTGGTATTTGGGGTCTTTCTGGGTCGGAGATTTTTTTTTTTGCAAAATTGAAAGATGAACATGGCTGCTCCAATATGGCTGACGAGTTTTATGATATTGGTCCCATTCCCAATGTGGAGGCAGCGTTTTTGTGATTATAGTCCGATTCGATTCAAAATTGGTGTCTGGGCTTTTTCTGGGTCGGAGAATATGATTTTTTGTCAAAATTGAAAAATGAACATGGCTGCTCCAATATGGCTGACGAGTTTTATGATTATGGTTCGATTCCTAATGTGGAGGACGAGTTTTTGTGATAAAAGTCCGATTCGATTCAAAATTGGTATTTGGGGTTTTTCTGGGTCGGAGATTATGATTTTTATGGCAAAATTAAATGATGAACATGGCGGCTCCAATATGGCGGACGAGTTTATGTGATTATAGTCCGATTCGATTAAAAATTGGTGTCTGGGGTTTTTCTGGGTCGGAGAATATGATTTTTTTTGTCAAAATTGAAAAATGAACTCCAATATGGCGGACCAGTTTTATGATTATGATCCGATTCCCAATGTGGAGGACGAGTTTATGTGATTATAGTCCGATTCGATTAAAAATTGGTGTCTGGGGTTTTTCTGGGTCGGAGAATATGATTTTTTTTGTCAAAATTGAAAAATGAACATGGCGGCTCCAATATGGTGGACCAGTTTTATGATTATGGTCCAATTCCCAACGTGAAGGACGAGTTTTGTTATCATAATCCGATTCGATTCAAAATTGGTATATGGGGATTTTCGATGTCGAAAATTTTGATTTTTTTTTCGAAATTGTAAAATTCAACATGGCAGCTCCAAAATGGCGAACGAGTTTTGTAATTATGGTGCGATTCTATACAGAATTCGTATCTGGGGGATTACGGGGTCGATAATTATGGTCCGATTCTCAATGTGGAGGACGAGTTTTGTGATTATATTCCGATTCCGATTTTGATTTTTTGTCAAAATTGAAAAATTCAACATGGCAGCTTCAATATGGTGGACGAGTTGATTCTATTGAAAATTTTCATCTGGGGGATTTCGGGGTCGATAGAAACTCCATTTTTTCTGGTCATAGTATAGAAATAAGACCTCTAAATCTACTTGCCCCAAGAAAACGCAATTACTGAAAACTAGAGAGACCTCTACATCCATCAATCTTCAACTTGGGTCTTCTGCTAGCCAACATAAGAAATATTTCCAATAAATCAATAAATTAAAAAAAAAATATTTCTCTTTTAAATGCATTTGTTTGAAAGCTCATCTTTAGGAGTGTTTTTTTTTCAATATTTTCCATTGTTTTATCACTTTTGATAATTAACCCTGTCTTGTTCTATTTTTCAAAAGTCGAATGAAGCCTATGTCAGTACGGGATAACTTTCACAGGTACATAAACTGCTCGGCCAAGGGCAGGGTCGCAGGCTGGCTGGCCGAGAATCTGCACAACGCTCTGCAGTCTTCAGATCCGGCCAGTCGGCTGGCCGAATACCGGGATCTGTGGGTGGATCTGTCTCATATGATGCAGCAGCTCGGTGAGTGCGATGTTCGGAATATTTGTGTCGACCTGTGTCAACATGAAACGGCGCGTGATCGGTCGCAAAAAAATTTCGAGCGATCAGAAATTTTCGAAAAATCTAATATATCCTCACCATCCGTTTGAGAGGAACCGATATGATTTCTCAGTCAATAACACAAACAACTTACTGCTAGGATTGGGTTCACACTGGCACTGTTTGTAGTTTTATTTTTTTTTTTCGTTAACTTTACCAGTCAATGTATTCGGCTTGATATTGATAGTTGAGGATACATGACTTGAGTTTTCAACAGGTGTTCAAAATTAGCGTATTTTCTGTTTATATGTCGATTCCGGATAAAAATGTTAACAGGGTTACTCGTCATTAATCTGCTACCTGATTTATACAGAAATATGGAAACACGCATACGTTAATGAAGAGCAAAAGTGATTCTGAATATACAGGGTCGGGATGAAGTATGGAATCAAGTGCAGGTAAGTGCGATGAAATAAAATGCATCTGATGTACATTTTTTTGTTAATAATATACTTCTGATTTAACCGGAAATGCCATCAACTCCTTTCATTTGAATGGGACACCCTATATATTTTCACAGATTTCGAAAGAGCTTGTTATTTTGAATTCATACATACTGAGTTTAGTGTGAAAAATTTGTAAAAACGAGGCATATAACACTTTGATCAACTTCCCTTGAGTTTTTTGCATTAGAGCAAAAAACTATTTAGATAAACTAATTAATGTTTTTTATATGCTTAGTATTAAATAAACGCACAATTTACAAATTGTACAATTTAGAATGGTTCAATTACGTGAGAAAGAGCGTATTGAAATTTTAATGATAATCGGTTATGGTGATTGGGAAATTTATTTCCGTCAATTAGAATTTCACACTTGGAGAACAAAATGGTACTCGTTCATTCATTACTATGCATACAAACAACATCAACCAGTTTATCTAAATAGTTTTTTTGCAAAAAAATGCAAAAACTCAAAGTAGATTGATTGAAGCGCCATATTCCTCGTTTTTACAAATGTTTTCACACTAAACTCAGTATGTATGAATTCAAAATAACAAGCTCTTTCGAAATCTGTAAAAATATATAGGGTGTCCCATTAAAATTAAAGAAGTTGATGACATTTCCGGTTGATTCGGAAGTATATTATTAACAAAAAATGTACATCAGATGCATTTCGTTCCATTGCACTTACCTGCAAATTTTCATAAATATCGTTCTTTTCCTTTAAAAAATATTTACTTGGTTCCATACTTCATCCCAACCCTGTACCATATTTTTTGGGCCTTACAAGTTGTATAATCGAGAAAAAGGTTGATTTCTCAGTTTAGCTCATTCAGTGGGTTCATAACTTACGAAGTACTCATTGATTTTTCTTGATATTTGGAACAAACGTCCTTCCACTTCTTCCCAGTCGAGAACAACCCAGTTACGGGTTACCAAAAATTCAACAAATTTTTGGGTCCTTGATTCTGAAATACTGTATTTTCGTATTTCAGAAATCTGCTCATATATTTGCCAAGAGCACAAAAATCTAAATCGAACTGTATACTTTTCATCCACCCACATGCCATTTCAGAAGATGCTTTGGAAGTTTTGTGAATTCGGATTGTAAACTTAATTATTAACGTAAAAATAAATCAATATTTATTCAAGACGCGTATATTCATGCAAAAGAACAAGAACAAGATTTGACTCAGATTCTTCATCGGCATTCGTTCTCAGGCCAATCTATTATCGCCTGAGTCATACTACGAGAAACATTCCAAGTTGTTTTTGTATGGCTTTTTCGGACTCCGATATTTGGGCTAGTAGAAGAATAATGTAACCGATACAGGGTGACTACAGGATGTCTAAAAACGAAACATCAAAATTCCGCACAAAAGTTAGTCCCACGATGCCGCATGTAAGCGCTGCGACCACTCCTTCTGAAGCCGGTCAAATCGCAATAACCTAGGAAAACTTTCGATATTTTCTTGGCAAATCGTGGATGAATCGAGATGGATTTTCATCACGCAGGCAGAGCCTACAGCGGCATGTACGGCATGTACTGCGTCCTCATCCTATTGACCACTATCGTCGCGAGCTACGGTTGTCTGACTGAGATTCTCGACCACGGTCTGTCATTCAAGGAAGCAGGACTCTTCCTGATCGCCTTCTATTGCATGACTCTGCTGTACATCATCTGCAACGAAGCGCATTATGCTTCCCACAGGATGGGTCCGGAATTCAGAGAGAGACTTCTCAACGTCAACATAGGTAAAGATATTTACGTTACTAGTCCGGTAAGTACACTTTTACAGTAGGAGTGAGATGTTTACGGACAAGGCGCAAGCCGAGTCCGGAATTTCGAAACGAGTACTGTAAAAGTTTACCGGACGTGTGACGTATAACATTTTATTTCATACTGCTAAAAAACAAAAATGAACAGTGAAAAATAAAATATTAATCTTTGTTGAAGTGCTACAACAAAAAAATGGGAATGTATCAGCAAGTAGCAACTCCCTAATAAATAATTCATCCAATGGAGCTCCTGGTATCCATATTCATGGGAACGAAAATTTAACGGTTAATATTAATATTAGCAATAAGTAATTTCTGTGTATTGTTTTGCTGTTGAATTTTTAATAAATGTATTCATGCTTTTGACGTATAAGTGAGTTTTCAATATTTACAATCCGTTAAAATTTCATTACGGGATAGTAGCACGTAATGAAATATTACGTGCGCCTATCCTGTAAAAGTCTATTTTCCGGATTGAAATCAGGTACGTAAAGGTATGTTCTATGATGCAGTATGAAATAAAGTGTCTTTAAATCTCTCATTCATATTATCTGTCATCAGAGGAATATCAGGAAGTGTATTATTCAACGACTTCTGTAGTCCTCTGACTCGGTAATAGTCATTATACGCGAGTTGGATACTATGCTTCATCTACAACTTTTACTCAGACACACTATTGAGAACGAGCAGAATCAATCGAGTAGGCTCATTTGAGTGCGTATCTAGAAATTGCATTCATCAATAGTTGACATTGAATTACTTTCTTATTGTTATCATCATCGCAATGTGAATCATCGAAAATCTATATACAACTAACCACTAATAACTTCTAACTTGTTTTGTTTCGATGGTCTCCACGGTATGAAATATATCGAAGGCACCTGATACCTGGAAGTTTCTATAGGAGTTTATTTCAATTCAGAATTGACAGATCGAATGAGTTATGATATTATTCAGTCGAACTGTGATTTCTAACAGTAGTCAACATGTAGACAGTTGTAGATAACATTCTTTGTTCATTTGTTCAAGGTGTTGTTGATATCAGAACAAGACAAGAAGTGAATATGTTCCTAACAGCAATCGACAAGAACCCACCAATAATGAATTTGAATGGCTACGCGAATATCAACAGACAACTAATAACATCGGTGAGTACTTCTATAATGATCGAGGGGGTCGATAGACTTAACCTAACCTTACCTGACCTACCCTACCTTATCCTACCCTAACCTAACATAACCTCACCTAACCTAACCTCACCTCACCTCACCTAACCCAACCTAACCTCACCTCACCTCACCTAACCTAACCTAACCTCACCTAACCTAACCTGACCTAACATAACTTAACCTAACCTGACCTAACCTAACCTTGCCAGAATGGTTTAGGCATGAAAAACGAAAAACATTTCTTTAAACGTTTTTTGTTTCAGACCGTGACGTCTATGGCAACTTATCTTGTGATGTTGATGCAGTTTCGTTTATCTCTGATGAGGAACGCAGCTGTCGCAGCTAGAAGAGCTGCGCTTGCAGCTGGTGGAAATACAACATCAGCTTTATTGAAAACTGAATAGATACTCAGCATTCAGCTTTCAGTTACATTCGAGAAATAATCAGGATGTTCATTATCGATTTCTAATAATATAGTTTCAGGACAGAGTATTCCGAATACAGAATAAATACCTAGAAAACCACATTAATGATGAGAAATGTCTAGATAAGTAATTCGGCAAATGTTATCTTCAATAGACATGAGAAGTGAAAATTTTGAGCGACTCAATACTCATTATAGGATTATTCAAGATATTTCCCAGAAATCACCATCGGGAGTGATATTGATATGAGTGTTAATATTATGAGTAAACCGCAAAAGTTCAATGATCGTCAAAGCAAATCGAAAAGTCAAGAATATTGAATATGCCCAAGGTCTTGATTTTTTTATTCTTATTACGATATATGAAAATACTTGATTATACGTTACATAAATTTTCAAACCATCTAAAAATGACCAGTCTCAAGAACATGTTAGCAATATGTTTCTTCTTTGGAACTGGTTCCTATGTTTCGGCGTGTTTGGCCTTCGACCATGAAACAACATTTGTTTTATGGTCGAAGTGTTTGGCCAATATATTTCATTTTACATGCAGTACAAGTTTCTCGTATATTCCTGATTTCTCATCAACATTCAGTCATTTATCTGCGGATGAATGAGAAGCCAATAAACACGTGGACCAGAAATTTGAGAACATTTGCAAATTCATCTACAAACATCCCCATTTGAGAATGAACATGAACATGAAACTCGGTGAAAAGTAAATGATATACTAATAAGCCCCTTTTATCAGAAAGATGCTAACCAGAGATTTATAACGTCAATAGCTCCTAAAATACTCAATTCTTTACCACTAAACATTAAAAAAATTAACAATCTCAAAACCTTTCAAAAAAAAAAGCTAGACAGTATAAAACCAAACTGAATACTAAAATATCATATAATTACCGTTAATACATGTATTTATCAATCCCAAACAATGCACACCTGACAGTAAGCATTATAATTTGTTTTTGTAATTCTAATTACCCTTTAGTTAGAAAATTACTGATGTATAGCTACTCACCAAGTTTTATTTAATATTTTTTTTTCTCTATTCTCATTTATACCTGTCTGAGACAAAATTGGATTTGCTTAATGTTACTATAATTACTTTGTCACAAATAGTATAATAAAGCAATAATAAAATTTGAACTGTACACATACAGGTCCTTGGACCTAGGTGTACACACTAGTATGTACTTTTAGAAAAATATTAATCTGTATGAAGTGTAAATGTACTTTATAAGAAATAAATGAAATAAATGAAAAATGAAATGAAAGTATATTCATGTTGGATATGTAGAGATAATTTACATACACTATATACACCGTGTATATTTAAAAGCGATTTCGGTCTATGACATAACTGTCCGTATACTTATATGCATTCAATGAAATATAGGAAATCCATTTGCATAATTAGTATCTCACTCAGCTTCTTCCTCGTCTGCCGGCTGACTTAAACAGGAAAATGTGCATCCTCGAAATTGCCATGTCTTGAGGAAGAATTCGATTCGAATAACAGCTTAATGGTATACGCTTCATAAGTACTCCAAACCACTTATTCGATGTATTGAGGAGAAGTATTAGCTATACATACTTGACTACCTACTGTATACGACATTCATGAAGGAGAATTACCGTTCACTTCTCGATTTTATTGGGTTCTTTCTTTATTCCTTCAACAATCAAATAATAAAGGAACGAAAAAAAGGCAAATTTCTCTTACTAAAGAATTCTGCATCGATTTGTATTTATTGTTCATTTACTTATATTTCATCCTCTTCAAGGTGTGTTATTTAAGCTTCCTTATTGTTGACGCAATAATTTTTCTAATGAAATCGTAGTCTTGTACAAGAAAATCTATTACAATTCGAGTCTTCGCATTGGGATCTCGATAACCATAAGAAATGGAAAATAGGTTGAATAGCTACAAAGTAGAGTAGAACTCTAAGATATACACTGAGAAGAACTAAATCGCCTAGTTAGTGTATTTTTAGTGGTTAATAACTAGAGATATTTGTTATTTTATGGATAACAACATATCCTTCTCTCTCACTATTAAAACGTTTATTTATCTCAATTATTTCCTCACAGTAATATTAATGACCGCAGCGGTACCTATATAAATATATGTAGATAGCCTGATGGTTAGCAATTGTGCTTCTCAAGTTGTAGCATGGGGTTCGAATCCCATTCATAGAGCATTTTTTTTTAATTTTGTGGCTCACATAAAACGTGAGGTTAGAATAGGGTCAATTGTCGAACTTCGCGTCTATATCGGTGTCTCTGAAGCAAGTATAGGTTTCATGCTATAGCTAAGATCCTGTGTCTCCCCAAGTGATTCTTAACCTAGGATCCCAAAAAAAAGTTTCATTCGCATCGTGGTTGTAAAACCACACATATTTTTTCCAGTGAAGGCTACAAATTTGTCAGTAACGCGTAAGGTCATGACTAAAAGCCGTGCTTATTCTATAGATATGACCCGGCCGGACGATATTTTCATACGATTCGATGAAAAAACTCTGTTGACAACTCATCAATACGGATCTTCG
This sequence comes from Gastrophysa polygoni, assembly GCA_963576655.1. Classification (NCBI taxonomy): domain Eukaryota; kingdom Metazoa; phylum Arthropoda; class Insecta; order Coleoptera; family Chrysomelidae; genus Gastrophysa; species Gastrophysa polygoni. The sequence continues at coordinate 3,466,835 of OY755091.1, read as the reverse complement.
ATCATTGAACAGACTAGATAAGTAATCCACCGCCCTGGCAATACAGTTTGTTCGGAAGCAACATCTATAGTATCTATCTTTGTCTAAACAAGGATAGCAGGAGCTGATTCTCCCAGCACCAGTGCCGTGTTGTTAGAGGGGGTCGAATTCATTATTAATTCATGATGAAACCAAATTGAAAATCCGTAACAATTTCAGTATTACTTTTTAGCATTTCTTGGTGGGAAAATGAACAATGACAAGACACTGTCGCAGCTGACCTATGGGTATAATCAATATAATCTAATCAATTCAATTTAAATTCATTTTTATCCATTCCATTTGGGAAAATTCTTCAAAATCTCGAATGATACGACAATGGTAACTCACCTATGAAATGGCGTGTTTTGATCGCCGGTTCAAAAATTGTCTTTAACACACCTCACAACGTCTCACCATTATATCAAATTACCAAAACAGGAAATAAACTGAGTTTCTGAGGAATTCTGAGTACACAAAACTAAACACAAGTTTAATACTATCGTTAATCAAAACGTAAATGATGACAGATACCAAACAAAGCATAATCGCCGTCGACTGTCAATATCAAATTGCGGTGTTGCAACGTTGAGCAAAAAGTATTCACAATACCCATGCTGGTCCTCGAGCCCCCAAGAAAGTAAAATTGCTGAGTCTCAGAATAATGTAGCAATCTTCTATTAATCAGAACTGATTCATAATCGTCATGACCCAAATTTATTATTATATTTGTGCATTGAACTACATGAATTCATAAAGGACTTTCAATATTATGGACTATTTATCACTTTTTGATGATTGGATATGACAACACTGGACTAATATTATGATAATTCTGGGAATTCATGTTAGCATCAGAATATTTGTTTTGTGATTCTTCTAGTGGGTTTGTTGTTCGGAGATACGGATATACGGAGACAAAGGTCAGAAATTTGCGAACCCCTGAGGTGTGAAACGGCCGAAATGTCACCGGAAGCCTCACCCGGGAACAGTAATCTAACATTTTGTTGGGTGGCATCCATTCAATCACGATCGAATTATGTCTGCGGTCGTTCAACTTTTTCAATGCCCGCGATTTATTGTGTCGATTTCCGCATGTATCGGTCATCTGTATTGAATTTAAACAGTTCATAAACATGTGCTCACATTGTCTGTTTGACAGTGTGATACTATTCAGTTTTTCATTCGAAATCATGGACAAAATCATCGAATATTTTAAAATTGATACTTCTTTTTGAATACTAAAGATATACTGACAAATGAAAATTAGCTGAACATATCCTTACTGGAAATGGACAACATATGGCCGATTGGAGTAATATTAAGATCATAGGAAAAGAAGACAACAACCAAAAACGGAAAAGTTTTTTATCCTCATCAAATATATTTGTATTTCCAAATTTTTCAAAAACAAGGTGTCACTGACAAATAGAGAATTTGTCTTTTAGAAGAAGGTTGGATTCCAAGCGCAGTTACATTTTGGGGCAGATCACAAAATCTGTCCTTACAAATATATTGAAATAATTTTTAATAACTTCCACTTTATTTCTTAGAAACGAGGAGGAGGAGGAGGAATTCTTTCCAAATGTTCGTAGAAGATTATTTCAGGTCATTTTCAAATATCATCGATTACAAAAAATATTCACGACGGCGTATTTTTGCCGTTAAAATCTATTCATTCTTATGGAAATCCCGGAATTTCAAAATTATTTCTTTCCTAAGTATATTCCTCAAAGCTGCCACAACAATTCTTGAAAATTCGACCTTTTCATGACAAATGAATCAGTCTATGGCACTAGTAACTTCGTCGTGAAATATTCGATAATATTGTCGAGAGCAACAGCAGAGAGAATTTAGTTTGAAAATTATGGTATTCACTTAAACACGTAATTATCATGAATTACCAATAATATTACTCATCCGTTTTGGAAGTGAGAAATATTTTTGGCTATTTTGCTGACTAACCTATGATTGTTTGCTATTCTGTGCTCGATTCTGTGCCCATATAATACAGGGTGTCCTTGAAAGGTCTTTACAAAAAGCTACCACATATTCTTCAGACCAAAACAATTCGATACAAGCAAACTTACCTCAGCAAAAAGTTGCTTAGTTTGGGCGCTAGACGGCTCTGAAGTTGAAATTTTCAAATCGATTTTGCTTCATAACTTTTGAACGGCTCATGAGATTTTTTTCAAATTTGGTACGTTGGCATAGACTCATCGGGCAATGAAACTCATATCATAATCATAATGAATATCATTCCATGGGCGTAGAACTTGATTTTTTCAGTAAATAAACATCTAAAACTCCTACGCCAATGGAAAAAAATTAGTTTCAATATGAAATCTAAATTATTCAACTCATTCACTACAAAAAAGGTACTCTTGACAAAAGTCGATTCCTCTCATGGTTTCGACAAAATTTTAATTTTAGTGATTTAGAGCATAATTAATAATAAAACGATTAACAGATATTTCATAAAAATTGTTCAAAATGTTCACCATTTTCACGTATACAAAGATTTATACGACGCAAAAAGTTGAAATGTACTCTTTGCATAACTTCTTCATCGCCTGTAAGATTATTCGGCGCCTGTTGGATACGTTGCCATAATTGTTCTACAGTATTCACAGGGGTCTTGTAAACCGTAGACTTGAGATAACCCCATACAAAATAATCCATCGGTGTTAAGTCTGGAGAACGTGGTGGCCAATTCACGGGTGCATCATTACCTCTACCTATCCATCTGTCTGGGTACTGTTGGTTTAAAAAATTCCTAACATCCACCGAAAAATGTGGTGGAGCTCCATCGTGCATAAACCACATATCTACCCGATGTTGGAGTGGTAAATCTTCCAACAAATTTGGCAACGTATTTCGTAGATGTTGTAAATACATGTCTCCTGTTAATCTTTGTGGAAGTATGACAGGACCAATTATAAAATTTCCTATTATTCCAGCCCAAACGTTGATTTTGAATTCGTGTTGAAAATGGTTTATTTTAATGGAATGAGGATTTTCAATTGCATAAACGTGTTCATTATGAAAATTAGTTATTCCTCTTCTCGTGAAACAGGCTTCATCAGTGAACAAAATATTCTTTCCAAAGTTCAGATTCATTTCTCTTTGCAAATTAATGAACCTACAAAACATCAGACGACTTTGTGAATCATGGATTAATAAATCTTGAACTGGCGTCTTGTGGTATGGGTATAATAATTGTTCTCTTAATACTTCATGAACGGCATTCCTAGAAACTTCTAGTTCATTACTTATCCGTCTAGTACTCAATTCTGGATTTTCTTCAATACCGTCTAAAATTTCTACTTCGACTTCGGGAATCCTTACATAACGCTGTCTTCCATAATCACCAGTTCTAGGAGCAAAATGACCGGTCTCCCGAAGACGTCTCTCAACTGCAGCAAAGGTTGGGTGGCTTGGTACGCGACGATTTGGAAACCTTGCCGAATACACCCTCACACTCTCTCGACCATTTCCTTGACAATATCCGAATACCAATAACATATCGGTGTATTCTTCATTGGTGTATTGTACGGCCATGATAAATCAGAAAAGTCCGATATCAACAATCAACGTCAATAAAACTCGACAAATCAACACAGATGAAACTATGGAAACCAAGAATGTGAATATCACTGTTTTCGAGCAGATAATAATAGTCTTCAGAAAAAAAAACCAGTGCTACTTATTTTCAATAGAAATAACCTATGCAAAAAGTACATCTCAACTTTTTGCGTCGTATAAATCTTTGTATACGTGAAAATGGTGAACATTTTGAACAATTTTTATGAAATATCTGTTAATCGTTTTATTATTAATTATGCTCTAAATCACTAAAATTAAAATTTTGTCGAAACCATGAGAGGAATCGACTTTTGTCAAGAGTACCTTTTTTGTAGTGAATGAGTTGAATAATTTAGATTTCATATTGAAACTAATTTTTTTCCATTGGCGTAGGAGTTTTAGATGTTTATTTACTGAAAAAATCAAGTTCTACGCCCATGGAATGATATTCATTATGATTATGATATGAGTTTCATTGCCTGATGAGTCTATGCCAACGTACCAAATTTGAAAAAAATCTCATGAGCCGTTCAAAAGTTATGAAGCAAAATCGATTTGAAAATTTCAACTTCAGAGCCGTCTAGCGCCCAAACTAAGCAACTTTTTACTGAGGTAAGTTTGCTTGTATCGAATTGTTTTGGTCTGAAGAATATGTACTGACTATTATTCTCTCGTATCCCCAAGAATAATCGAAGAAGAATGTACTCTGCTACAAATGTCCACTGTCTTCGTGCAAATATCAGATGATAAATGGCTCCGAAAAACCGAATTTGGCGCCTTCCAAACTCGACATTGACCTCCAATTCTGGCCGACCCTGCAATCCCATCATGGCACTCGTCTATAAATATTCGATTAGATGGTATCTGTCACTGTCGCAAAAAGATAACCTAATCGACTCCAATGCGTTCTGGAATGTCTATTGCTCGAATGCAAATTGTGTATAACGTCTAATTAACCTCATTGTCGAGAGGGCAACATACTCTGCCACATACTATTTCTGCGTAGATGCGGATCCAATGGGAATATGGAATTTCAACAAATATTATGGAGATGTTATGGTAAGAGATGAAAATGGTGAATTGTCTTTTTCTTAGGTTAGACAGAAGTCATTAAATGTCTTCAATTTCATTTCCTTATCTGGTAAATCAAACAGTTTATAAAATACTGTCTGTAAGTTTTTCGAGGAGGTGGTGCATTCATTCTTTGTGAGATCTTCTAAAAACTAAGGTAGAAGTTATTAAAAATCGTTTCAATATATTTGTAATGAGGACAGATTTTGTGATCTGCCCCAAAATGTCACTACGATGGTAATTAAACCTTTAGATACCTAACAAAGAAATTCTCTATTTGCCAGTTTTGAAAAATTTGGAAATATAAATATATTTAATTAGAATAAAACTTCTACTTATCTCAGTGGAAAATCAAAGAGTCTGCTTGCATTCTCCTGAACGGAGACAATGATATTGCTTCTTGTTCAGTTGATATAGATAGAACCTGGCACCCACTTCTGAAAACTGAATATGAAAATGGAAAATTCAATATCAATTAATGAAAAAACACCTTGTAACCAGAATTCCTTCGCCTGCCAAATTTTCACTTTTCAGTGTCAAAATAAACTGAACATTGAAAAATTTTGCGAAGAAAGGTGTTCTAATTTGTGTTGAGAACGGGAGCAGATTCGTTCACGAAACGTCCACTGAGATAAGTAGAAGTTTTAATCTTATTAAATATATTCATAATTTCAAATTTTTCAAAAAACAAGGTGTCACTGACAAATAGATAATTTCTCTTTTACGTTTCTGAAGGTTTAATTTCAAGCGAAGTGACACTTTGAGGCAGATCACCAAATCTGTCCTTAATACAAATATATTGTGATAATTTTAAATAACTTCTCCTTTTCCTTCAGAAACGATGAGAGAAAATCCCACAAATAGCTGAAAATAGACAGTTTATTGTGTTACCATTCTTTATTATTACCCAATGAATTACGTCGCTTATAGAATGTCAAATGTCAAGAAATGGATATTGACGGCTCTGTTTATTTAAATTATAGACGAACGTGGCATGTATAAGTTTGATTCTCATCATTCTCATCATCGAGGATATTGGAAGTTCACTTGAGAGGCACTGCACAATCACAGAAAAATGATGTGGCAACATGGTGTGTCCCTAAAAAATCGAAATTAAGAAACATCTTATGAAAACATTATGATCCATCTGATCACCATCTGTTTTTTATTCTCTATAAACGATCCCACGTGGCAGCATCTAATTCCGAAAATCCAATTAAATCAATTTGTCCATTTATTCGACAACCCATCAATTAGGAAATTGATAATATACGACCCGCCATCATCAACTCACGTCACGTGGGTGGTTTCGATGATTCGACTAAACGTGCACATCTTTATCGGCTATTCAACGAGAGGATGATATCACAGTTTAGAAAATATACTATAATCTATAAATTGTGATGATATATCCGAGGTTATATCTAGGGTTTCTCCCCTTACTTTCGACCGGATTAGGCGAATGCATCGAATGGATCGAGTACAAACTCAATATTTTGCAAACGATGTAAGTTGATCTGCGACCTGATTGAATCTATTATGCCCCATCTTCTTCTGCTTATTCCAAGGTTCATTTTATTAAGTCACTCCTTGACCTTCAATTCCCTTAGAAATTTCAGAATTTTGAGAGAGTCAATTTTGAGAGTATTTGTTCAATATTTTTTTATGCACATAGCATCGCACTAATCCTAGCTTCCTTAGATGTTACTCTAATCCGATATCTAGAGGGCTCAAGGATCGTGAACGACCAGCAATATGGCTTTCTTCACCAGAGGTGTGCCTATGTGACACATAAGTGGCAGGTGTCAATCGAGAAATATAAGGAATCCTTGGCTGTAGCAATGAATATCTCCAAAGCATTTCACCGAGTTTGGCACCAAGGCCTAGCGAAACTTCCGTCATATGATTTGCCGCGAGAATTCCTTGCAGATAGATCACTGTATGTGGTGGTAGATGGGGTTTTATCTGATACAATAACTTTCAATGCTGATGTGCTATCTGTCACCAATTTTATTTTCACCCCACAGCAATGATCTGTTGGATGTGACCTCCAGCCCAGTTCATAGCTTTACGGATGATAGTACACTTCATTCCGACTCCTCCTCTAGAGCCCCTTTATCATCCAAAACGGCCAGAGGTGCAAGACGGAGACAGGACGATGCTTTGAATGATGATCTGGCAAGAATTCTGGAGTTGGGGTCGGAAAATCTAGTAGAGTTTAATGCAACAAAAACTCAAACAAGTATCTTCACCATCAAGGCAGACCACACAATGCCTGCATTAGAAAAAATTTCAAATTCTACATCTTCATCAAACTGATATGTTCCTTGTATAAGAATTTTCTTTGTCTTTCTCCTTGCAAATTTAAGACAAACTAGGCAGCATATGCTTGTCTCATATCGGTCAGTGCCAGTTTATCATTATACATGTTGAGTTTTATTCAGAAGAGTAAATGTAAAATAGGTTGTTCGACCAAATATCACTGGTTTCCCAAATCCCTATACCCTGCCACTAGGAAAAGTTGTAGACTTTCGCCTACATTATTATATCGAAACTCAATACCTCATTAAGGCTTCGCAAGATCGAAACAATATGGCGTCACCTATGCTGACTCCGATGGTTTTCTTGGAAACTCTGGATAGTACGTTTCTCATTTGAAATTCAACACAAATGCAAGATTTGAACCGTCAGATATCCGTCATTATCAGTGAAGCGGAGTTGAAGTTGGTAAAAATGTTAGTGCCATCTTGTAGTACTTGAGTAGTCATTTCATCCGCTTGTTTTTTTTTCAAAATCAGACAATAAATAACGGCGCAATGGCTTGAAGCGTTTTTGTCAGTCAGCATATGAATACGTCATGGAAAACCTACATCAAATAATGCCTTTCATCGTATCATAGAATCAAGTTCAGATCTTGAAGACAGAAAAATTGAAAGAATTTTCTTGTAAATATGGAGTTTCCAAGGCAGCAAAATGGTTCTGACCCGATCAGTGATGTTGATGCTCCATTTCGAAGCTTTGATGACTGCTTGGCTATCGGATAGGGTCAGGTATTACCTGTCGAGGTTTCGAGTATTTGGTGCGAGGTCACTCCTTCTCCAGCTCCCTCGGGAGTTTTGAATCCGTCCGTGTACCAAAAGTATTAGGTGGTCTCTTCCCGAACTTGAATAATTTCTATGATCTATTCTTTCTTGTTATCAAGTTCCGTGTGAAAATATTTTTCAAAACTGAATTTCTTAGTAATTTTAATATTAAGGTCAGCAAGCTGTGCACCCCCTGTGTGAGGTGAGCCACTTGTAGTGTGCGTTTTCCCTTTCAACAAAATGAAATGATATGGAGAGGTGTGAGATGCAAAATGGCTGCTCAGTGGGAAAAATCGTGTTTCTTATCTCAAGAGCTCACCTTCAAAAAAATAGAGGATTGATTTCGAGAAAACGAATCTACCAACAGAGTTTCTCTATCACTGTCCTTGAAAAACAAATTGGACAAACGGGAGACATTTTAGTTTGAGGTTACCTCAAATGTTTTCATTCACCGACCTTTGGTATTCCTGTAAAAAGTTTTTGGGAAAGCGGATATGATCAATCGATACTCAATAAGAAAATCATTCAGATACTGCGAAAACAAAATTGATTTCGTTTATGTCATTTGGAAGTTACGGAATACTCAACTCTATTATTAGTAGGTATGTAAAATGTTAGATATAATTAGGAAACTAATTTGAGATAAATAAAAAGCACTCGAAAAAAGCTATTGGAAAAATGTATGTATTAGGCATCTAGATAGTTTTGTGATGACATGTGAATCTGCTCGGTGTTTCTGATTATTAGCAAATCATGGTTGGTGGGCAAATAAACATTCGTAAATCAGTTACCTTCTTTATTTATGGCGCTCGTAAACATAATCCAGATCTTATTGATCACATCGTAAATTCGATTTCCAGAAAATTAATTCGTATCTCACAAATCGGAACGATGACTATTCAAAACGGAGAGGAAGATTATCGGAAATGGACATACTGGCGCCGTACGTAACTTTGCGATCAACCAAGTGTGCCACAATGGTATGCAAACTTGACTCTTGACTGAAAAGGGATGGGAATGATTCAGTCTGATGAGCACTTGCGATAAGCCATGCAACTATTTATAATAATAGTCTGGGGTCTAGATTGAATTTTTGTTATACAGTACAGAATTCTGCACATGGTCAGAGGCTACTGAAAATAACAGAGCATTTATTGGCCCAACAGTAAATCACAAGCCGAAATTGAATACCTATAACAGATTTCCTAAAGTACTGACTGAACTACGTGAAAAAAACAGCAGTTGTAGGTGCTCCTAAACAGTTGAGTTCAATATTAAACAATATCAAAATCATACGAAATGAAGATAACAACCAATAAAGAAAAATCTAAGAGTCTGCTTACATCCTTCTGAACGGAGATCCTTTTAATGTGCGATATATCTTGCCCTATTTCGAAAAGTATGACCCCACCTTAGAGTAAGAAAGGATCATTATTGTTCATCTCAAATATAATGAAAATAAAGAAACTAATAATGCTTGGCCCACAGACTATCAATAATTCACTATTATTCTCGATGCAGATAAAGTGCCTGTTTATAAACACTGGTACGTGACAAACTGTTCTTATTACTGGGTCAGATGATATACATAATACATACAGGGTGGGGTAGTAGAGCATCTGACTTCGATTGCTCGAAATCAGGAAATGATTCTTCCTCACCTTTTTACAATTTTTTTTATCTTATTTCTTCTCCTGAATCATACATATTTCTCATTTCTCATTCTTCTTATTTATTTCTTCTTCTTCTTCCTCCTTCTCCTTCCCTTTCTGCTTTGTCGCAGGGAAGAGATGGTTTTAGGTATAATATCGATAATATTCTCTTCTTTCCTTATCTTTTGACCACCTTTGCTTGTCACCAGCCTGAGCTCTTGTTCGTCAACCTGAAATCGCTCGTGGTTGAATATCGTAGTTGATTTACAAGGAAGAGATGCTCTAGAGAGATTATGATGAGTGAGTATCACCGACTAGGAGAATAGGTCTCTTCTGAATAGAATGGAAGAGTTCAGGGGAGTTTAGGAGATCAACCCCAAACATGTGAACAGGACATGTCGAAATCGAAGTTTTTATGAAGCAGTTTTCGCAATGGACCTCACATAATCATGCCAAGAGAGAGCGCTTTTGGTGATGTAACCGAGCATTAAATACTGACGACTTCATATAAACAGTGGTACCGATAGTGGGAAGAGGGCGATTTTGAGATGCAGTGGTATCAGATGTCATCATATGGGACATTGTGTGATTCTCCTTCCTTGTGAAGATGTAAGAGCTTGAGTTTGGGAATTTTGAATTTCACATTGCATTGGAACTCTACTAGATTTCCTCATTCTACAATTCTTGCCAGATTAAGTTATATCATCGACATCTGGACATCTGTCTCCTTTTTGAACATCTGGCCTAACAAGATGCTACATGGCTCTAGAGAGAATAAAGCGGCATGAAGCGCAAAGTTAGATCATTGAAATAGAGCAAAAACAAAGTTGGTGCCAAGACAGATTCATGAGGAAAACCAGCACTGATAGTCATTTAGTGGTTGAATACTGTCTGTTAGTTCTTCGAGGAGGTGGTACATTCATTTTTCAGCTTTTAATGGGATTTTCTCTCCTCGTTTCTAAAAAATAGAGTAGAAGTTATTAAAAATTATTGCAATATATTTGTAGTAAGAACAGATTTAGGATCTGTCCCAAAATGTCACTGCGCTTGAAATTAAACCTTTAGATACCTAAAAGAGGAATTCTCTATTGGTCAGTGACACCTTGTTTTTGAAAAAATTTGGAAATACAAATATATTCAATAAGAATAAAACCTCTACTTATCTTGGTGGACGTTTCGGGAACGAATCTGCTCCCGTTCTCAACACAATTGAAATATTTTTCTCTTCGTAAAATTTTTTCAATGTTTTCGATTTTGACACTTTTCAGTGTCATTAAAAGCTGAAAAATCATTCAGTGGTGTTATTTTATCGTTATGTAGTTTTTCTCAGGGGTTTTCCACTTGTAAGACAGATATTTATTGATGCTGTGAATTCATATTCTTCTCTTTCCCCGCATTCCGATTCTTCTTGTTTTTCGTCAACAATATCATGCAAATAACTTCAATTCACTCATTGTGGAATTATCAAACAATTAGACATGAGTACATCGAGCGATAAATCAACCGATATTTCGCATCGGCAACTCGTAATAAAACCCGTCAAAACTCAATTACTCTCTGAAATACGATAACATCCATGCATAAGCCATGCGTCGTAAAGAACTCGTCCACCCACTTATGACGGGTCTAAAATTAAAATTCGTGCACATCGACCTTGGACTTGCGACTAGGGATAACATCTTTTTCTGTCCATAAATCGCTCCCAAATGTTCCGAGAGGTGTTGTAATGTGGATTATCTAGCATCGATCGAGTATGAAGTTCAGAAAAAGCGCCGAAGAGATGTGGGAAAATGTAATGGACACTAATCGGTAGCTTTCTCCGATGAAGATATCGGAGATACTTTGTGCGATCCATTCCATCTAGGAACGCACGAAACAGTTATACGGTTGAAAAAATATCAGGCCACAACTAGAACAGCTTCGGTTTCAATCAATACGGGAAATCGTGAAAAAAATTGTTTGGTAACTTATATCAGTGATTATACACTTCCTATTTTATCCTTCGGTACCAAAATATCAGTTAACATTTCCTCAAACCTTGGATACTTGGACTGTCAAGTCTCGAATGTAAGTCATTCTAGATTTCAGTTTTGATCACCAGATTTTAACATAGGTTCACTCCAATTTCCATTCCACTTTTGAATCCCAAATAATATGGCATTCATTACTATTGCACATTCGATACTGTTGACTTCAACAGTTCTCCACACGAAAACCACATTTCTTTTGGACTGGATTATAGAAATAAATTCATCATGAATGTTAGCTTAACACTGGGAGTACCTACAAATATCAGTTATTTGCAAATAATCGGCTGGTGTGGAAGGAAGTTCAATATTTCGCCAACAGGTTCTACGCAAAAGAGTTGCTTGTGAACATGAGTTTTATTTTTTGTGACAGTGCACAAATACTGAATTAGAAAAGGAACCTGAAAATAAGGATAGGACAAGAAAATGACGAAGAAGAAGAAGAAGAATATTATTAGGATGCTTCCTAACAATACTGTCTGTAAGTTCTTCGAGGAGGTGGTACATTCATTGTTCAGCTTTTCATGGGATTTTCTCTCCTCGTTTCACTTTTCAGTGTCAAAACGGAAAACATTGAAAAATTTTGCGAAGAGAAAAATATTTTAATTGTGTTGAGAACGGGAGCAGATTCGTTCCCGAAACGTCCACCAAGATAAGTCGAGGTTTTATTCTTATCAAATATATTTCTATTTCCAAATTTTTTCAAAAACAAGGTGTCACTGACCGATAGACAATTTCTCTTTTAGGTATCTAAAGGTTTAATTTCAAGCGCAGTGACATTTTGGGGCAGATCATAAATCTGTCCTTACTACAAATATATTGAAATAATTTTTAATAACTTCTACTCTATTTTTTAGAAACGAGGAGAGAAAATCCCATGAAAAGCTGAAAAATGAATTCCAACGATACTTACTTTAGACAAAGAATAGGTGTGTATAATCTTTGTACGATCTATAATGATAACAAATTAAACAAAATAAAAACATACGTACACACTCGATGAACATACACAGGGTGTCCATTGAAATCGTACCGGAAGGAGTATTCTGCCAGAAAGAAATCTTGTTCAGAAAAACTGTAACACGTCAAATTTCTTTGTGACAGTGGGGCCTAAACTTCACCCACCAAAGCGGGATCCGAATTTTCTCAAATGGGTCAAGTGATACTTCACAGTATGGATTCTTAAAAAAAAGACAGTTTGTACATTCTTCACAGACTCTTCCTTTTTAATATACTATACATTACTGACATTATAATAAATGATTCTTCAAGTAATGTTGGATAGGACAGGATTTAGAGAAAAACACATAAAAATCGACCAGTTCGAACGTTTTTTTTTTTCAAATCGGCCTCGTTTAATTGGGCCACCCAGTATAATATAATATAGATTTGGAAAAACTTTTCTTTTCGTTTCTGCTAGCTACCTGAAATCACGCTGTCAGGAATTCTTCTCTGGCACACACTGTACGTTATCCAGAAATCCATATAGAAATCATCCGTCGGCATTGTCTATTGTGAAGCTCTTTGACATCTACAAAAGACAATTCACAACGTTTTCGTGACGACGAGCGTATCACGAAACATCAAATATACGAAAAATCCCGCCCACGTAACGAGCCAACAAAAATACCGCCACGACATTGAGAACACAGGCAGCCATGGAATGACATAATAAATGGAAAATGGAACATAAACGTGCGACGGCAGACCAGATTTTTTGGATGTTTTTCTTTCGACAACAACATGACACGAATCACATACCCAGTAGAAATATAATACGATTTTGGCTCGTGTTCAAGTAACTCTCTCAATCTGATGAAATTTCGGATATTTTTTTTTCATCTGTGGACAACACGAAAGGGAAACCTATAATGTTCGAGGAACATCGTGTTAGCCAGCGGTGGAATTTTGGGAGAGGAGGAATTTTTCTTGGAAGTTTGGAGGTTGTAAGCATCAGGAAAGACTTCGCTAGGCGAAGAATTCTGCAACTTTGCCGTTCTATTGATGAATGATGCTTGGTATAGCGATATTTATGCTTTAGTTTGTCTCAAAATAGCTTTTGAGTTTATACAAGGAACGCATGAAAATGTGTAGACTAAATAGAACTACAGGTTATAAAAATCATCTACAAACTAGTGAGAGGCAGAGTGCAAATATTTCCAATTCATCGTTGTTATTACTCAAATTACCATTATTATCATTTTCAGTCTTAGATGCTTCTACTAATACAAAAATTTCTAATTATTTCACTAATCTCAGAGCTTGCCTTCAGTGACCGAGGTTGGTTCTTGTGGAAACAAAACATTCAGAGAAATCATCATCCTGTGATTCATATTTGTTAACAAGTACTTCATATCAGATTTAGGATCTGTCCCAAAATGTCACTGCGCTTGAAATTAAACCTTTAGATACCTAAAAGAGAAATTCTCTATTTGTCACTGACACCTTGTTTTTGAAAAAATTTGGAAATACAAATATATTTAATAAGAATAAAACCTCTACTTATCTTGGTGAAAAACGTGGAACGCTTCACGATTTTGCGTGTCATCCTTGCGCAGATAAATAGAGGTTTTATTCTTATTGAATATATTTGTATTTCCAAATTTTTTCAAAAACAAGGTGTCACTGACCAATAGAGAATTTCTCTTTTAGGTATCTAAAGGTTTAATTTCAAGCGCAGTGACATTTTTGGGCAGATCCCAAATCTGTCCTTACTACAAATATATTGCAATAATTTTTAATAACTTCTACTCTATTTTTTAGAAACGAGGAGAGAAAATCCCATTGAAGCTGAAAAATGAATAAACAACCTCCTCGAAGAACTTACAGACAGTATTTAATACCTTACTAGCCATTTGGAATTATGAAATCATTGAGTTTGTATTACCCAGAATCCTAACCGAAAAATAGTTCCTCTTAAATAATTCACAAATTGACAGAGTGGAAAGAAGACATTGGACTAGCACTTCAAGTACCGAAAAAACGAAATCTGATGAAAATAACACCAGAGTAATAAAATCACAGATATCGATACCAGCTCGATCAGTGCCTCAGAAAAATTTTCCGATTTTAGCATTACAGAGTTCAGGAATCGTCCTGTACATCGAAGTCGATAAATTCAATGAAGCATTCGATACCACTTGTTTTCTAACACTATGGGAGACACGACCAAAACACGGTTCCGTATGTGAAGGGCCATATAAATCGTCTTATCGTAATCCAGAACGGGCCTTGAGAGCCATGTACACCATTATAGTGTTACTCTATCTATGACCGAGTTTGTCAATAAATCAGAATATTAGAGTGTTTTGTATATGTTGAAGCCCATGTAACTGATTCGTATATATTTGGTGTCAGGCGATTTCGAAAGAGATTTGACCTATTTTGTACTGATTTTATACTGAATATGACTACGTTATCTGATGATGAGACATCAAATTTTATGTTTTTATTTTCAGAAACGAAAATAGAGAATCTTATGAAGTCTGAAAAATTGAAAAATGGCGAAGTTTTATTCCACTACTAACGTTCTCATCAGTGTCATCTCAACGTTGTCAAAAACTGCCATTTCTCCAAAACTAAGCTCCAGTGAGGAATCAACAAAGATTGAACAGTCAATCCGTATTCTCATTCTAGGAATACATACTGGGCGGCCCGATGGAAACGAAACAAGGCCGATTTGACATAGTTATCGTTCTCAGGAAATAAAAACGGTCGGACCGGTCTATTTTTATTTCGAGAGGAAAATATTTTGTGCATGTTTTCGACTTTTTCACTTCGAACCCCTCGGATGGGTGAGCTCCAACCCTGGAATCTCGAATGGGATAAGGGGTCAAGTGATACATCATTATGAAGGTAATCGAACTCTCTTACCAACGCGTCCTTGGTTTTGGAATTCAATGCAGTAGTTCTCAAGAAAACACGTTCATGAAAATAATTGGCTAGTGATGGAAAGTAACGCTTTTTTCCCTTTCATCACTATTTCTCATTTTGTAGTTAGAACGATGTTCATCTAAGAAGTGCGCCTTATGTGTTTTTTCTTGAAATCCTGTCCTATCCAACATTACATAAAGAATCATTTATTTCAATATCAGTTCCTTGAGCTATCAGTAAAATGCATACCTTATTTCGTATTAATTGGGCTACCCTGTATACCATTATTATATATTTCTGAAAACCGATTATGTAATTCTGCTGTATCTTCCACAGCTTCCCAGATCCACATTCAAATCATTGATTTTGCAACATCCTGTACATGGACGACGTCTGCAATACCAATAAAACCATGGTCGGTTCGTTAGACAATTTTACTTACTATCTAATACTTATCAGATGAATGAATAAATTCTCTCGAGTAGGGACATTCTCATAGAGCATACTGGGAGTTACAGCCCACAGGGCCACAAATCACGCACGCACGTAAAACCATTTTGAAGAAACGCCCCCGACTGAAACGACTTTTTCCAACTACAAACTACAACATCCTATACATAAAGTGAGTTCCTGTCCGGTGAGATACTGCCCGCTACATGTGTGGCCTGAAATACATAGATGAGAAGAGATAGCGCCACTTTATTGTCTCAATATGGTCGATTAATTTCGAGGCATTCATAATATGGATCCAATGGAAAGAGAAAGTTTTTCTGTGCATCTTCATCTCGGTGCTCTGGTTGGGGTATTATCAGAAGTGATGTTTCAATGTTCGTTTTTGATCAGTCGGTAATAAGCTGGTCAGCATCTCGAAGATTACACCATACATAGTTTTCTTCAGAGTACACAAGATAAATATATTTGCCCAGCCAAGCTGTGATCATCTCTTGTATCGGAATCAACTATAAAAGTTGTCTCACTTTGGTCAAATAATTCGGAAAAATGGATTCTATGGAGAAACATTTTCTGTGCTTCTCCATATCTGTGAGTGATAGGAACCATTTGAAGTGATTTTTGGTTTTCAGCAGATGTCACGTCAGTAGTTTAGTTTCTATCGTCTCAAACTTTGAATATTCATCTATTTTCATCATCATCTGCCATAATATTTGATAATCCATATAACTGCATAACTTAAATGGGACACCCTAAATATTTTTACAGATTTTGGAAGAGCTTGTTATTTTGAATTCACAGATACTGAGAGTTGAGTGTGCGAAAACGAGGAATGCACTAATCAACCTCCTTCGAGTTTTTTGCTGAGAGCAAAAAATATTTAGATAAACTAATTGATGTTGTTATTATGCATAGTAAATAATAAACGAATTTTACAATCACCATAACCGATCATCATTAAAATTTCAATACGCTCTTTTTCACTTAATTGAACCATTCTCAATTGTATATGTGAGTTTATCTGAATAGTTTTTTGCTCTAATGCAAAAAACTCAAAGGAGGTTGATTGAAGTGTTATATTCCTCGTTTTCACAATTTTTTTTACGCTAAACTCAGTATGAATTCAAAATAGCAGGCTCTTTTGAAATCTGTAAAAATATATAGGCTGTCCCATTTGAAGAAGTTGATGGCATTTCCGGCTGAGCCGGAAGTATATTTCCAACAAAAAACTGTCCATCAGATGCATTCTGTTCCATTGCACTTACCTGCAAATTTTCATGAATATCGTTCTTTTCGTTCGAAAGATATTTTTGGTTCCATACTTTATCCCAACCCTGTATATTACTTTTTCCGATACTAGTACATAGCTATTTATTAATTCATTTCGCACAAAACATATTGAAAACTGAAAAGCTGAAAATCAATACTGGAAAGATGTGGATCAGAACAAAACTCTCATATTTATACAAAGTGCAGAATTATAATCCTGACATTAAAGTTGACATATTCAAAATTTCCAAGCGGTGAGTGCTAATCAAAATTCATATTTGAATGTCCTCACAAACTTGTTTCAAGAATGCACTGATGCCGATGGAAATCGAAAGAAAAACTCCGAATTATCCTTGTTGATCGATTCATGAGATTCCTCACTTCAGTTGAATATTCATCAAATGAGTATCACGTAGTTGATGAAAATAGATGAAAGTCGTATCGCCTAGAAAGGAATTTCCAGCTCCTAATGAGCCCGCGTGTTACTCATCACTTTGTATATCGTTCATTGGCGCTTTTACGACTGGTAATCAAAATTCTTGAGTCGAGCTGATACCGCACTGTTTATAAACAATTTATGAAATTTTTCTTTTCATGAAATCGTGAACGTTTGAAGGCGGCCAGATATGACTTGCAGTGCCGCTATTGCAAGAGGTCATTTAGAGTAGAGAGGGTTATCGAAAACTATTCAACAGTCCGACATCATCAATATGTGTCTACAAGGTGTCTCATTTCATGAAAATTTCGGACAAAAAAATGATATTTTATTACTTTTTGCTCGTACTTCGAATCACAATACTTTCTCATTCGCCGGTATAACATTTTAATTTTGGCATTTGAAATGATTTTAGGAGGTTCATGATTCTTCGGATCGTGGAATGAAATAGGCAAGTGTTCTGACAATGGAGTATCATTGAATGCAGAATCGATACTTATGCAAAAAGTGCGTTATCATCTTATAACTCTCATGGTGCCTATAAGATTTTATTTTTCACTGTAAACTAATATTTTTCCTCCAACTGAGTAAGCTGGTGCATGATTTGACTGGTTTGTATGAGATTTGACTTTATTGAGTTGTTTAACACTAACAGTTTTCGGTACTTTGACTCCAATCCTTGAAATATACGTTGTATATACATGTATATGCATGCATAAGTTGAAGAAAACGGATTAGAGAAACAATATTATTGCCAGGTGATATCTTCAGACAACGATATGAATTCATGGTTTATCAAAATTTCTTGGATACATAAATCAACATTCGTTTTTCGATGGAATATTTCGAAAATAAACTTCCACTAAGTAACCTAATTTCTATCATATCACTCATTCAACTGAAATAATATTCATAATTGTTTCGTGATTAGTCAATCATTTTATTTTCGTGTCAAGTGGAACACCCTGTACCATCGTTAATGCTATCGATACAAACTACTTTCGAATTAATTCAGTTCATATAATGACCTAATAAGCAATAAATCAACATAAATGAATGAAATGTGCTTTTAATGTGGAACCACAAGTGAAATGATTATCATTCATTTTTGCTTCTGTATTGAAAATTCTTTATCTCAAATAACAACTTCAGTTTCACGTCTGCGTTGACATAGTGTAGAAAGCCTACACCTATTTGTGTTTCACTCTCACTCGTGGAATTAAAAATGTTTTCATTGAATTTCGGAAAATTTCCTCGAAATCATGCAAATATACTTTTTTCGAATTTAAACCGCTGTCTCTTAAGCTTTTGTATAATACTCACTTCGACCATAAAACAATGTTTTATGGTCGAAAAATACTCATATCAGTATATTGATTACTCTTCTCTGACCAGTCTGAAATTGTCAAAAACCTGCTTTCCCAAGAACTTCACTGATTTTTTTCCGAAGTCACGATAAATGCACCTTTTTTTTCAAGTCAACAAAAATTGACGATCCTTCAAATTCGTTTCATATAAGAAACTAATTATGTCAGCTTTAAAACATCGAATATTGATTAGATTGATAGACCGCCAGCAACTGTTGTAGTTTGATCCGATTTCGGAGATGTTAGTCAATCAATTAAACACCAGCGTTGAATCCGTTACAAGAACTTCTGATGCTGGCGCCTACTGCGTCATTGGAATCATCAGCAAAAACCGAAGAGAATATACTGGGTGATTCTTAACCAATGCGCATAAATTTGGAGAATCTAAAACTTGGAGGAACTATAAAACCTTTGCAAAAGCATCAAAAAAATGTAGCTATGAAAATAACTTTGAATTCAACAAGATATTGGAATACTATGATGAGAACCACCTCTACCATGTAATGCGACAAGTTAATGAATTTTCTCTAAGCAGATCCTAACTCTCAGAGAATGAGGAATATCGCTTATTTTGTAGCACAACAAAAGTACACAATCTAGTACCATTTTGATCAGTCTCAATTTTTCTTCTTATGTATTTTGAGAATTGTGCGAAATTCATGGGAACAATTTGTCTGCGAAATTATTAAATAAATAAATACGTGTTTTCTGTGACTATAGGTATAAATTGAGACATTCTGTATAGTGTTAGATAGAAATATCGATCTCTGAATCATAGATCATTTGCTATTCAAGTAAAGTATAAAAGTATGAAGTAAAAATACACGCCGTACTATATATACGTAATTATTCAAGATCAACCTGTATAATTCCCAACTGATTGCCAGTGTTGTTGGTTTATCTTTTATTCATTATTGTCGCAATATCTGCTTTGGTATGTATATAAGGACATCCATAATCATAATAGATGACGTTGCGTATTCAGAATATAATGGACAAGAGTTAATGAATGAAAAAGAGTACCTATATTTACTTTCGACAATTCGTGATCGGATGCATCTTGATTTCATTAGCCAACAAAAAACCACAAAGGGCAGGCTTCATGAGGAGGAACGGTAAAATTCGTTCATCCATTTGGCACGATATATACCGAGTGACGAGAACCATTTTGAATATTCATTGAAGTGATAAAGCTGAGAATGATAAGAATGAGCTGGAAGCTGAGTTGACCTTGCTTTCCATTCGATTTTCATGGGGCTAATCCAATCCCTTTGAATATCGAATCATAATACGTCCTATAGGATATATGTGTATACTGGGTGGCCCAATGAAAACGAAACAAGGCCGATTCGACATAGTTATCGTTCTCAAAAAAAAAAACGCTGGAGCCGATCGATTTTTATTTCGAGGGAGGAATATTTTGCTCATGTTTTCAACATTTTCACTTCAAACCCCTCGGAGGGGTGAGCTCCAACCCTTGAATCTCAAATGGGATAAGGGGTCAAGTGATGCATTATTTTGAAGGTAATCGAAATCTCTTACCAACGCTTCCTTGTTTTTGGAATGCAATGCAGTAGTTCTCGAGAAAGCACGTTAATGAAAATGATCGGCTAGTGATGGAAAGTAACGCTTTCTTCCCTTTCATCACTATTTCTCATTTTGTAGTTGAAACGATGTTCATCTAAGAAGTGCGCCTTATGTATTTTTCTTGAATCCTGTCCCATCCAACATTACGTGAGGAATCATTTATTTTAATGTTAGTTCCTTGATCTCTCAATAAAATGCACTGGAGAGTGCTGCAATTCAAAAATTAACTATGGATTCTGCAGGTGTCATTGGAAAGACATTTTGTTGCCATTCAGAAATGTTCCCAGTGTGTTTTCTCAACCAATAATTCTCTGTACAGTGCACAATGATTGTTCACATTGTTCAATCAGTCAAACAGTATCCAGCAATTTTCAAATGAACTATCAGCTTTATCAAACTTCATCAGTCAGGTTTAATCAAGGTTTCAGTATCAATATCAACTATAAAATTGACTTTTTCTTTTTTCAAAGAGCGATTCATGAACTGGCTCTACATGGACATCCTGTATGAGAGCGTTTCGCGTCATACCACTTTATGCGATTTTGATTAGGAGAACACACAAGTGGCTCTGAATCGATTTAAATGGCATATTTTATGGAAACTAGCGTCTCTTTGATTATGCAATATGCATGCCTCTGCCATGAAAAATAATAGGAATCAGTCGCGTTCAATTTGTGTTTGGATTTCGCATCATCAGTTATTAAGATAAACGGCGTGATGAGAGGGAACACACAGGGCGATTTGAGAAGAGAACGGAGCTAACACATCTGGACCAGCTTTTGTGATTAATTAATTTTTCTGACGATAGATCAAAGTTTGATGGAAAGGTTGGGCTAGAATAAAACCAATCAGAATGGTGTGACTCCATAGTACTCCCGGTAGACAATGATAATTTTGAAAAATCTGCTTACCATATTTTTTTCTGTTTTTTCATGTCAACATAAAATCAACTCATCATCATCATTCATTCATTTAAAATATCAATTTATGTGTGTATCGATACATGGAGAGATTTACCTATACAACAGTTGAATGCTTCGATCATTGAACATTGGGTTTGTTGTTCGGAGGTTGAAAGAGAAGAAGAAGTCACTAGAATTACATATTGCCCATCATCGTATATCATTTGAAAAAAATGGTACGTTTCATCCGATATTTTCTCTTTTCTTTTCTTTCAAAATGTGGTAAGACGCTTTGACAATATTTCAGTGAATGAAACATACCGAATAGTCAACGAAAATCAATTTTTTTGGAGGAATACATCTGTACTTTTCATACTACTCTGGTTTGTGAAATTATCTCAATAAATACAATTCGTGCACACAATATCAAAAATTCAGTCAGAAATCTTTGACCTCAATCAAATTGCCCTCGAAAAATATTTTGAATATCAAAAACAATGAAAAACCAGAAAAAAAAGTTATATTTTATTTTGTCTGTATTTCCTGTATTCAATCAAATGGTTTGAAAGATTACACCTGAGTGCATACCAGAGTTATCTATACCATGGCCATTATACTCTATAATTATAATGACAGTAAATGGCGTTTCTGATAGATTTGCAATTCAAGGTCAACTATACATATAGTGATATGATTATTTCACAGTGGTTGTTTTCTGCAATAACAAAACACACAATACGGGCACGTATTCATCAAATTGATTACTATACATCTCCTCTATTATGTCACTTTTGATTGAAATTTGTCTGTCCACCCGGGAATATTTCCCATAAATTAATTAGGATTGTCTAGACGGGCTATTTTTGAGTTTCCAAATGCTTGAGCTCCTAACTTTTATGGTTGACTAATCTAATCGAAAAACATTAATAACCATCTAACTCCGATAAGATTAGTCGTGAGATACTTTTTCGACCCACCAGGATGTTTTAGATCGGAATGTTCCTGAAAACAATTCGCAAAATGTGAATTTCGTAATTTATCTAGAGCAGTCTTTACTCGAAATGTTTCGAGAATGATTATAAAATAGATAGGTAGAGAATATGAAAATTAGGCATGTTAAGAAGGACTTAATGAAAAACCATCAAGATCAGCACAATTAAAATATTTATCCAACACATGACAGTTATGACTGTCATTATTAATGTCATTTTAGATAAGTAAACTATCAAATAACACACTAGTGTGTTATACACGCTCATATTCAAAGTAGAATTCTATTTATTTATTACCATTTCAAGCAGAATTCACATTGATATTGAAATTGAAGGAAAAAGCTAACGGTTTATTCGAATTTGAAGTTATTGTAAAATAGGTTGGTTCATTGGAACCAGATGCTCCCATATCCTCCGTGACGCTTCAAAGTAGTCATGTTAGCCCCCGCATTGGCCAAAAGAGTCGCCGAAGACCTTCTCAGGCAGTAACCGGTGTAGAGCGCTGGTTCCTCCAATTTCAAAAACATTGCAATTCTTGAAGGTATCTTCGACAACGTATTTATTCCCACACACTGACTGGTACACCTCCCATTCTTGTAAAAAACAAATAAGCGGCTAGAACTAGTATTCTTTGGTCTCAAAGACATGTATTTTTTACACAAATTGATCGGGTTGACTGGAAATCCTTCTTCAAGTATGGTGAAACTTCTCGATTTCTTGGTTTTAGTGTCTGGCAAAACTATGTGAAAATATTTCCCTTTGTCTTGAATATTTTCTATTTGCAAATTGACTAATTCATCGCATCTACAAGCACCGCTAATCCCCAGTATCAAAGCCACTTTCATCAACAAGTACTCGTCATCGGGAGCTTCGTTCAAAAACTTCTCTATTTCAGGTCGTTCTAATGTCTTGGACTTCTTTGGTTTGTATCCCTGTGATTTGCTTTTCAAAAAGCTCGTTAGTTTGCCATATTTCGAAATGTCGATTTTTTTATAAAGGTGAATAGTCGAGCGAAGCATCGAGTCCACAGCGACGATGGGGTTAATTTTTTTTGCAAATGTAAAAAATGAGCCAATAGAACATTTTCGTCGATACCTTTTATTTTCCGTGAATTCATCCAAGACTCAAACATTTTGAACTCCTTGTCGTAAGAGTACCATAAATAACTATTTGACGAGATTTTCATTCAATAGTCCTTGGTAATTTCGACAACCTTCTTGTATCAGATGAAAACCAACTTTATTATGGAATATCTTAACACTTCTGATACATCCGACTGCGTGAGGCTATAAGTAATGGCTTTGTATGAAGAAGTTTGTTCATGCTGCCATTTTTCGCTATGAAATCTGCAAGAGATCACCTCTTCGTGTGCTGTACTTACGTTCTGAATGAAGATGTTCAATAGCAGCCTCCAAAATCTTGAGAATGATTCTCAAAATTTGTTTTTTGGGAATTCGACCACAGAAGAGGATTGGATATCATCGATAATTAGCAGGTCATCTATATTATTTTTTCTGTTATGGAACTACAGATATTAAGTTGGAGGTATTTAGAATCAACTTATTTTTTAGTGCCGTGTACAATTATTATTCTGCCTCAAATCAGCAATGGAGCATTTTGTCAACTGAAATCCACGCAGTAATTGACGTGTCATATCTTCGTGAATTACACAATGGAAAGATGTTAGAAATCACATTAACATCGACCACATGCCATCATTCTCGGCGATATTTCATGTATCATCACCAGTGACTTGCAAGAAAAAAATGGAGCAGTCATTGAGGTGTATTTCTTGATACGTTAGTCATACGTACATATTATTCATGCCGGTACTTTTTTAACAATAACCGTTTTCTAGTGTGTTATCTGAAGGTCGTTTTTATTGTTTACAATTCTTTATATGGTGTACTTAGCTAGTTAATTATATGTCGGAGTTTGATGAGTACATAAAAATACAATAAAGCGTTATTGACGATTCAGGATAACATAAAGTGGATTTTTCATTTCTGGCACAGGTGGTAATTATCCGATCGTCAAGACTTTCCCCATTGAGAAATAACTATATAGAAATGACATTACCACACTGCTCATCCAATAATCGATTATTAATGGTGTGATTGTGTCTGTACAGAAAGATTCTTCGTATTGATATCAACCAGATGATCGCGATTCATTTCAATTGGCTCTGTATGTGGTCAAATTGAATTACTATAATTATGTCGGTAAGTACCGCCACAATGATCTCTCTGAGGCAATAAGAGGCTACAGACAGTGACGTAGGTTTAAATAAGGCATTCATAGTTATATACACATTTTTCTAGGATTGAGATCGACCTAAGAGTTCATACCATACTCAGAACGGTGATTATCTAAAACATCGGCTCTATTCGGTAGAAAATACTCCAATCACTGTCAAAATTCAGCAGAAAAGTAAGATTACTACATAGTTTGATAATTCTAGTCTAATCGAAGTATCAATGTAATACTATTTCTCAATTCTTTGACGGAAGCTGGGCTGATAGACCAAACAAATAGAGGAACAGTTTCTTGAAAAAGAACAAAAAAATCATCATCTTACTGTGATCTCTTGAAGTAGTGGAAAAGGCAATCAACATAGAGCACATCCCATATCCAGAGAGCTCAAGCAAACCAGATGGATCACTAAATAAGGTGGTAGATGGGGTCTTCTCTGATACAACGACTTTCAATAAGGATATGTCCTGACACCAATTTTTTTTTTTTGCTCAACATCAATGATTTTTTAGATTTGACGTCCTGCCCGCTCCATAGTTTTGCAGATGATATGACACTTCATACCACCTTGTCCTCTAGAGTCCCCATATCGTTCAATGTGGCCAGAATTCTGAAATGGGTATTTGGGAATCTTGTACCTCCACCAGGAGATCAAAGAGACTTATCAATCTCAGTAACATGAGTCTCAAGAACATCTAAGAAAGCTAGGATTAGTGCGATGCTATGTGCTATGTTCACCAAGAAGGCTGATCACACAATGTCCAATTTGATGATGTCGGATGTTCTTATGAGGTCGTCAATATCCATGCTTGGTATCACCACCAACAGCGCTCTCTCATGGGACGATCATGTGAGTTCCATTGTGAGAACTGTTTCACGAAAACTAGGCTTTTAGAAAAAATTGTAAATGAGGCAACAATCAACATTATTTGCTCCTTCCATTTTCTTCGATGTTACCCCAAAAAATTCAATTCCCAAGGTATATTGTGAATGAAATAATGTGCAAAAACGAAAAACAAAGAAGAAAAAAATATAGTGTCTAATCTGAACTTGATATTCAACTTAGCTATCAGCTTATAATCCATACAGGATCATGCTAGTATCGTTTAAGCGATTCCGATATTCATATTGATTTAGATATTGATATTTATATTATCATTTATATTAGATATTTATATAATTAGATTTAGATGTTGTTATGGTCAGTGCTTATCGGAAATCTCGTCTATTATTCCACCACGAACGATTTCAGGTAGACCATCATCTTCATTCAGCATCATTCTACAATAGAACGATAAAGTTGTGGAATTATCTGCCTAGTGAAGTCTTTCCTGAGGCCTACGGCCTCCAAACACACAGTCGACACACGATCATAGTTTACCCGTGTCTTCGAAAGGAAAGAAAAACGATCAACTTTTCGTAAAAAAATGTTGGTTCACACTGGAATAATACTAATACCCAATGTAGTTTTTCCGATTCGCGACCTCTAATAAAGTATCGAATTTCCTTATTTTGACACTTCTCAAGGTGAATCATTATGAATTCATCTACCTGCCTGTTGCGACGTTATATAACAATTTCCCATGACCATCTGGAAATCAGTCTGAATAATATTTGAACAGCTCGACCCAAACACTAGATAAGATCTCGAATTTCACATCGAGTCCATAATTATGATAAGTTCCGACATTTAACACCTACTTTCGGTCCGCGTGCATCTGACGAAATCTTAATCAGCCAAAATTGTGACTGGCAAACCCTGCAATTATGCCTATTATCTTTAATAGACAATTTCATTCCGGTTGATGTGTTCGAATTGTATTTCGGTCTAGAATTTCAATGGTTATTGCAGATAATCGTCGAAGAACGCTATATAGGCTAGATGCTATACCGGGTGGCCACGACATCCGCTGTGTTTTCGAATGAAAGAATCTGTAATTATGCAGAAGTTCACGTTTTGTTCATGATGATCACCGGAGGTAGAAATATCTTCTGTATTCCATCAGATAGAACACCCTGTATATCGTCGAAGGGAATTATTATAGTTTACATCGAATCCGTATCGGATATGAATGATAATCAATGCATAGTTGATTTCGGTTTTTGTATTCCTAATGGCCATTTGAAAATATTGAAAAAGTCTATACCTCAGCACCCTGTGTAATCTGTGCTCTTGGGTTTAGAGAAGTGATGCAAAGGAGACATCTGCAAAGGAGATCACGAGTTCTATGAGATATCAAAAATTTTAGCTAATTGAAGAAATTTGAAATGTGGATCTTATTCAGAAAATTCATCAAATGGGCAAAAATATGAGAATATGAATTATTGATGATGTGAAATCATTTCGCTATTAAATGTTAGTCGTAGAAAAAGTATAGTATTCAACTCACACGGAAGATTTCTCAAAAAATGCCTATGATTCCGTGCTCGGTCAATAATACACTTTGTACTAAATTTATTTATTAATTTATTTATTCAATACATAGGTTACCCAACAGAGTATTGAAACTCCAATTATAGGGTTACACATTTTACATAATATAGAGTGTACACCTGATATGAGTGATCGAGATAACCAAACAAAAAATTGTAGAAGAAAAAAGAAAATAATCCTAGGTTTGATACTCTCGATGAAACAGTAATGAGAATAACTATAATAGTGAATATAGTAATAATGCTAATATAAAAAAGAAAACTTCAAGCTGAGAAAAAGAGAAAAAATACATATTTCAATTTTGATCATTGCAGAACAAAAACATTGGTAGCTTCTTTTCTGATTTTTTTGAATGGTGCTATTGAATAGGTCAATGTAACTAAAGTATAAATTATATGAATTTGGAATCATATAGAGGGGTGAATATCTGGCATAGTTAGTTGTATGAGACGGTAAGTAAAATAAATTAGGCGCAACTATCTCTTATCACTCCTCGGTATCTCGGCCTTCTGCCTGTTCACATAGTGAATTTCTTTATCGTACTACTTCGTTAATATTCAATTCGTAGGCGATTTCATTGATACTTCGTTGCAGGTACTAACTTCTCTCCACCGGGTCTGTCAACTGATTCGTATCGTAAAGTGAAGTCCCACACAGTAGTTGTGCCTATCGCATTGATTGAGAAATAAATACTTGCTCCGAACTGGTTACCAGCTATTTTCACCTACATATCATAGAAACAACAGGTACAACAAATGCCATCGAATAAATTTCACAAGTATCACTTTTGTACAGTCATTGAAACAGAGAAATTACAAGAAACTACAAGACTAACAAGATTGCTGTAGTTCCATTTTTCACATTTGAATACTCAAAAAACTCAAATGATAAAATTCCATAATCAATGAAATGCGGTATATTCAAACGTTCAACATTTGACAGATAGAGTAAAATGAAAAAATTGTATTCACTTCTTGGGGTCCAGGAATTTAAAGGTTGGGTCATCATTCTTATTTCAATTGCCTTGCCAGTTTTGCTCATAAAAAAGTATTGTTGTTTCTGTGAGAAACTATCAATATGACAGACCTAAAAAATGGACACGTTTGTCGTAAGAGATGAGAAACTTTCTCATGATTTTGATCAGTTACTCTTTTTGGGGGGATGGTTGCCGGATGCTTCGGGCGTTGACGTCACTCCATCTGTTCGTTTTCTACTAATGATAAATTAACTCCTGTATAAAATGTGTCATTTAAAGACGACTGTTTTGTCATTTTGACAGCGATAAAAAAGGTGCATCGTTTTTTATCACCGATAAAAACGCCTGTTCCTCTTAAGCGTCCACATCTAGTATGCTTACGTCACTTTAATGTCCGCCCTGTCAGTTATTTGAGCATTGTTGATAATTGATACTAAACCATTACAACATGAGTCGTTAATTTATCTTGCCAAAAAAAAACACTCGATCTTTTCTTTCAAGGATAAATTTATTTTTGTAACGAAATAATTTTGCCAATCAGTAATTTTACAAGAAAAACTGACATGACAAAATCGCGAGACCGAAGGTCGAGCGATTTTGTCAAAAAAAGCTCTTGTGTTTTTACTGTTGATAAAATCGTGAATTCCAATAACTATTTAGAAATCCTAAAAATTACTCATTGAAAAAAGTTATGTGTCAGGAAGCTTGTATCTGAACGCTCTGAAAAAACTCAATAACCGCCAATCTATCCAAAATCATGATAAACGAATATATTATGCATCCGTCATCAATTGACCGATTTGGTTTCTTGGCTGGTTATCTTCATCCTTCATAACACAACAATCTGCTATTGTGATAAATAAATTATCGACACATATAGCGACACCCTGTTTGCAATTATTCAGACTTCCCGTTGCGTTGAGATTGATTATTCGTCTTGATAAATGCCCTACTGATGGAAACACCTTCTAATACCACCACCAACACTAGCAGCAGGCCTTTTGACGTTTGAATGAGAGCAAAGCC
Source organism: Gastrophysa polygoni (assembly GCA_963576655.1). Classification (NCBI taxonomy): domain Eukaryota; kingdom Metazoa; phylum Arthropoda; class Insecta; order Coleoptera; family Chrysomelidae; genus Gastrophysa; species Gastrophysa polygoni. Next base: position 3,437,834 of record OY755091.1, on the reverse strand, counting down.
AGATGTTTGTGATCCATTCTTCGGTTCAGTCCCACGAATAAGGATAAATACCATTGTAAATACTCTAGAATTCAACACCTACGACAGTTGATGGTGATAATTCATAGGTAGATGGGCACCTTTAATGGAAAGGGGAATGAAATGTAGTAAAGACCGTGAAATAAGAACCATTCATCTGAAAATGGATTTGCTCAACATTTACAGACATATTGAATCGAGTTCTATCGAAAAATGCACGAAGCTTATGACTGAGAACACTTCATTCTCATTGATTGGCTATGACAAAATTTCTCTATACTCTATACTTCTCTATACAGAATGTCCCAGAATATGTCGTCAATCTCCCTGACTCGGATAGAATAAATGATACATGATGAGTACATGACTGGTTTCTGAAACCAATTTTTTCTAGAGATGAACATGCCTATATATTTTGCAATATCCTGTATATAAGAAAGAAAACTAACAATGCAATCCCCTGCTCTACTATTTATCCGAAGATATTCTCACAAGAATATGCTGGTATAGATGGAGTGCATGCAAGATCTCAAAACAAAATAAACAATTTTAGATCACCTATCATATTAATGCCAGGCATGTTCTTTTACGAAAAAATGTCTCTTATACCTAATATTGGAAACTTCATGGTTGTAGAATCGTTCATATAACGGGTGTCCCAATGTATAGTTACTTGTTTCAGTTGGTTTCTATATAGAATATCGAATTTCAAGGCGACACAATGTGATGATTTAAGGATAATATATGAAGCATGAAATCAGCGTTTTTTTTATGGAAATCAGAGCATCGTAATGACTTTCGATACCTTTTTTACATTACATTTTTGATTGAGTTCTTTTTCAAGCACTTCAAACAAATTTGAAAAATTTTCATTCGAGTTTCAATTCTCTTGCAAAACAGGTAAAACCCCTTTACGGCGACACTGGAATCCGAATTTGGGTATCACAGAACTATTTGCCTCCACGTACCCAGTAACTTACCATATCATGAATTTTTATGAAGATATAGTGGTCTAGTTATTATCATTAAGGAAGTATCATTTCGAGAAATATGTTTTCAACTGTTCGTATATCTTGAAAATGAAGCATATTTTTGCATTATAGGTGAGTTGTTTCTAATTCGTCTATTTCTGGTTCTGAAACCTACAGCTGAACTGGGACACCCTGTGTAAACATCTGAATATCATAAATCATAAGCACTCTTTCCTCCTTAAGCTATCATAGATAAGGTATATCCATATAATCTTGTATTATTTTGAAGATGATAAAAGCAAAATATAAACATATGAATTATGGAGCAATTGAATTCTCATAAAATACATACATATACATATACATACAGATCACAAACAAGAAAAACTCTATTTCTACGAAAAATTGACCCAAATATCTAAAAAGTAATAAATGTTCCCATCGATTTGAATTTTTGGCGAAGGTAACTTGACTTGAATTAGCATAAATTTTTCATTTCATTATTGATATTGATTGGATTTTTTTATTCACGTCAGAAAGTAAGGATTGAAAGGGAACCGTATCGGCATACATACTGGGTGGCCCAATGGAAACGAAACAAGGCTGAATTGGCATAGTTATCGTTCTCAGAAAAAAAACTGCTCGAACCGGTCTATTTTTATTTCGAGGGGAAAATATTTTGCGCATGTTTTCAATTTTTTCACTTCAAACCCTTCGGAGGGGTGAGCTCCAACCCTTGAATCTCAAATGGGATAAGGGGTCAAGTGATACATCATTTTGAAGATAATCGAAATCTCTTACCGACGCTTCCTTCTTTTTGCAATTCAATGCAGTAGTTCTCAAAAATAATCGGCTACTGATGTAAAGTAACGCTCTTTTACCTTTCATCAGTATTTCTCATTTTGTAGTTAGAACGGTGTGCCTTATGTGTTTTTTTTTAATCCTGTCCTATCCAACATTACATGAAGAATCATTTATTTTCATGTCAGTTCCTTGATCTCTCAGAAAATGCATACCTTGGCTCGTCTTCATTGGGCCACCCTGTATACAATACATACATACACATGTAATGGATGGAACCGAAAACTGAAAACCTCCTACTTTTTCACTCCGTTGAGAACAGAAACAAGAGAGTCCTCAGAAAAACAGCTGATATTTTCTGATTTTGAAATAGAAGAATCTATCTGGTTTAATTCATATTTCGAAACAAATGTGTATTGCGGAAAATCGATGACAAGTTTATTTTCTGGCAGAGATTCTGTTTTCTTCTCGGTTTACTTTGAAATCGAAACATTGATATCGTTTGCATGAGTCGAATCAATAATGGAATCTTTTGACTTTGGATCCAGATCTCGCCAAATGTTTTGAAGACTTCAAAGTGGAATTTTTGGAGGTCGCTAATTTCACTTTTTCAACAGCGCTTTCGCCATAATATTAGCGCCTCCGTCATAATTGTCAAACCTAACCTGAAATACTGTCTGTAACCTGAAAGTCCACTTTTATTACCATTTCAAAATTACAGTTGTATATAAATGAATTTATAGATCGAAAATGATGACATTTCTATTTTGAAATACATTCATCCCAATCATATTCTCGATATACCAACACCAATAAAATGAAAATGAAGATAACATTAAAAACTTATTTTCGAAATAATCAAATACCTAGAACCTCGCCACAGAATGCAATGAAATTCATTCATAAATGGCACAATGAACAAATTTGGACCAAAGCTCTGTTTCTAGCAGAATATTGAATTTATCATAATTCATTTGTCCTCTAATGTTAACCGGAAAATATCTGTTTGATCAGTAAAAATATACTGTTTCGACGCAAATTTATTTCTGCATGGGAAAATGCTAAGTGAAATTTCCCTCTTCCCAGTCTTTTTGGTCTAGGTTGGTGCTTTCAACAAGAGGAAAACAAACGTAAGTATCTTATGACAGCACCCAGTAAATATCTAATTCAACATAAATTTTCGGCGAGATTTTGAACACAAAATGCGAATAATACGCACCCATCAATGGACCCAAACATGGAATGAAAATGATGATTACTAATTCCTGTCACTCACCTGATTAGAGTCTTTGCAAAAATCATCGTAATCCCGAATCCAGCAATCACTGCCTCCAGAAAATCAACACTTTCCAACGCACCAGTTCGAAAACCTCACAACAAACATACTCGGTAACATTCCCGATATTTTTCATCCATGTCGATGCCTGTCAACACGCAAAAAACAAAAACGCATCTATCCTTACGTCAACAGCGAAAAAAAGTCTAATCGGAGCGTGCGGCGAACGGACTTCGCGATATTGTCATGCTGGCGTGCGCGTGGAGATCCAGCGTGCCGTGCGTTCAGCTTGGAGCCTATCCAGCGTATTGGCTGTACGAAGATCGGCAAGACACTAACACTAAAAGTGAACCCGTGTGGATAGGCGATAGGCAGCCGTCGATAGTCCCAATACTCGTCTTTTCCCAATTCCGATAACAAGGGAATAATGTTTTTCTACAATCGTTCAACAGAGTAGTCTTTGACGTTTTCGAATAGAAACACGAAGTTGACATTCTCCGGGCGATGCCATTCTGTGACGCTCTCGAGAGCAGAAATATTGAAAAACGTTCGCTTCAATGCATCGTAAATCTATACCTATTATTTAAAAAGCAGTTCTTGCATGATGGAAAATAATGACAGTGAACCAAACAATATTCTAATATAGCAGAAAGTGCGATGGTTGGGACTTTTAATCTCCTAATGCAGAAATCAAAGGAAGGCAAACATTTTTTTGGTGGCTCCCAAATTGGTCTTCATCATCTTCACCAAAAGAGTATCCAGCAATTTCACAATTACTTTCACCCTCAGTTGCAAACGAAACAGCAAAATTTTATTGACGGCTGAGCTGATTTTCTGATATTCAAGTTTATCGGTTTTGCCTGATTGTTCGCAGCCAGTCTGAGCTGATTGCATCACTTCCATGATTTTTTCTAGGTATTCTGTTCTGAATAAGGATTCGAAATTCAGACTCAGAGCTCTTTATAAGGGCTATCACTTATTGAAGAGAATGGACATATCTGACAAGGCAAATTTTGCAGATACCAGTATCAAATCCAAAATCCACCAACAGATTCAGAAGCAGTCAAAGATATCGAAATAATGTATTTAGAAGCAGTCAATGTAGAAATTGCGGTATATTTGAATAAATAATGTGGGGTTCAATCATTTTCATTGATCTTCTTATACCTACCCAATTTGTATATATCTATGATCAACATATTTGTTGATTTGTTTGATTATTATTTGTTAAAATCTGTAATATTCAAGAATACACATGCGAATGGTGAACAAAGTATCGATAGTGATTTATTTTGCTACTTGATGTATTTCCAGGACTGTTATCACTTTATTTATAGGTACCAAAAATACATAACATAAACTACAGAAACATTCATGAAACAAAGTTTTGCATGAATGTATTCAAAATTATATTTTTAAAAACAGATCCAACATAGTCATAATATTGGTGTGATTCTTTCTATCTCACATTTATACTGAAAAATAAACGAAATTTAATTCATAATCTGAATTAGGTACCTGTCTTCATCATTCAATATATTTCTATAGACAACGTTTGGGAACATATTACATTATCTTTCGCAAAATCCCTAGTTGAAATTTTCATCTGATGCAATTAACAAGAGAGTTGAGAGAGGGGGGTTTTATGAATAATCACCGTGTACAGGGCATACCAAATTTGCGGGTCAACATGGGGAATTTGTTAACCGTCAATGATACAGTGTCGGTTAGATTTAGAAAATGGTTGTTCGTATTCGTAAGCCGAACAAAATATGTTTAGATTTCGAGATATTTCAGAAAAAGCAGTTTTTTTATTGTTCATTTTCGATTTTTACTGAATTTCAGGATCGAGATGTCAAAAAAATGTCTCAGTATTTAGGTTTGCCATTGGGGTAAGAAAAGTAATAAAAACACAGGTCCAAGTTGGGGAAAAAATTAACGAAAGAAAAAGACGAAAAGTTGCGTTAAAAATACAATACGACCGCTATCTTCTTTTCTGTAACTCTCGAAATAAAGTCAATAAGAATCAAAATGAAAAAATAAAAAGTTCGATTCTTTAATATATCTCAAAAAGTTGTATGACATTCGACTGTTCGACTATATCTGTATCTCTAACGGATGCCGATTTCTCCCATGTTGGCCAGCGGATTTGGGCCACTCTGTACATGTCGGAATCAACTGCACTTCCTTTCAAGCAATTCCCAACAATGCAGTCTCTTCTTATTGATAAACGTCTGTAACGTTAATGATAATAAATGACGGTCACGACAAACTAATTCATCAATTTCTCATAGCCCCAGCAGTATTTTCAGCATTGTCAACCGAACTTACGTTCCGTCCGATAATCCAACAAAACACAATGAAAGGTGTACTTACTGTCACTTGCGCTGACAGCAAGTGCGGAACAAAAATTTATTATCCCATTCTGAACCATAAATTTCAATAATGAACTAGATACTAGGATAGTCGATATTTATTCATAATAAGTATTGTTCTCGTTCTCGTTGGTCAAGCTAATGGTCGAATTATAGTGGAATTTCTCTAGGAAAAATTGGAGAGACCCGATAAATCTGCGTTTTGTATGGGAAAGAAACTTTAATGCGAGACACTCGAAGATTTATGGAATTATTCCGTTCCAACCTCACACGAAATATGTGTGTATTTCTAAAAATATATTGATTATTATCAAAGGTATTCCAGATCCTTTGTTTTGTTACAAAACTTCAATCATGGAAACGGCCAGGAACAATACGATGTTGTAAAATGATTTCAACTATTTTTACGAATGACAGCTGTCAGTTTATTATAAAAAGGCGTCTGCAAAATTCAAATCATGCCAAAAAAGTATTGAACAAACATAAAAAAGTATCTTTCATAGTATACAAATCAATTCAGTTTCTTTATCATGATTGAAAATACAATTTCAATCAGTTCAAGTTCTCGTTCAAGATTCACATATAGTTCTTACCATATTTACAACATATAGAACTCAAATTTCAAAAACAAATATGAGCGATATAAAATACAAACGTCACATCTCCCGTGCAACTGACATGAAAGAAATTAAAATGGAATAAATCACCTTACTTACCATACTAATGATTTTTGGAGCCTTTAACAATGTTATAATAATTATAGAATATATAATTTATAGAATAAAATCCAATCTGCAATGTTTCGCGATACTATATCTGTTTATAATTTTGTCGATATCCAACCCTGTACCTATGATGATTCTAAATCGAGAAGCTCACCGCCTACTTCTACTATACAGATTGTTCAATTTTTCCAAATTGTTTCTATAAGCCTTTCGTAAAGCTTTTTTTAAATATAGAAACGGCAAGATATGATAAAGTCAATCTTCATATTATATTCCATTGGAAACAGTCAATTTTGTTCATAATGACTTCTTCTGGAGGAGTGTAATTACCCCATAACCCACCCATTACCCACCCCCTACCCCCTAGGAAAATGCATGGTTGCTCAAAGAAGAAACCTTGGATCAGAAAATCGATCAATCAGCAATTTTCCTCCCGTTTAACCAAATCTGTATCTCTTTTGTTTCCGAGCTACCCACACTGGCCTTGGACACCCTGTATATTTATATCTAGTGAAGTGACGGTGTCAAAAATCCTCTGATAATAACTCGATTCAACTTTTTTTGGGATGGAATATAAGTACGAACCATTTAGGCCATTTAGGTAGGTATCGGATTACTCCATAATAAAAAGAATAATGTAATTTTTACGATTAATCAGATAAGCCTTGATGCGATTAAAATGGAAATTGTGGCCGGCACAGCAGGTCTCGATTGTGGGAGGATAGCGTCATCCCAAAACGTACAGAGGACGTTGGAAAGTTCCTCCAATATGATGTAGCAAGTTCGCAGTATGACTCTTGATATATTTTTCTCATGAAAAGTTTCAGCTTTGTTAGGGAGTCTGCCGAATTTCGAGATTCTGTATAATTTTTGTGATTTTGGGAAGTTCATTTGACCACTGTATTTTTCGATGAAGCAAGACCATGAGACACACCTTCGTCTTTCAAATCATTTCAGACCGTGAAAAGTTTAGTTATAACTACAAATTCCATGAGAAATCATCTGAAGTATCTTCCTTATATTTGCAGTTAAGGTTCCAATAACGTATTTTCCTCAAGCTAGTTAAATCCCAACAATCAAGAAAATTCACCAAGTAATACCCAAAATCTGATATCATATAGAAGAAAAGTTAGTATTCGTGAGAGAAATTTCACCATGATAATCAAAAAAAAATGAGTGGATCTTCTAATATTTTTTTCATTCCCTTCCGGATGATTTTCAAAATTATTTTACAAAAACCGTTATCACCTTCTATACAGGCACCAGTTTTTCTTATGATTAACTAGCCCATTGTATCGAATATATGATCTACTTAGTTCATTTATAGTATTGTAAATCTATCAGTGAAGTGTGCTAGGAGTGTAAACATTGGGTAAATTCAAATATTTGTTTCATGTACCTTGTTTTATCGTCTGTAGTATAGTTAATGACTCTCCATATGTAGTAAGAATGATGAGAGATTGAAAAAACAACTATTAGGATATGTCAAATAACAGAATTTTCTCGAATACACCATACAAGTAGAATCTTTTATTAAGTATAATACCAATAACAAAATACTAATTATTCTTGCGAATCAATTATGAAAATGATTCACAAAGTGTATGTCCTTGAATTGGGGAGACAGTTCATAAAAGTATTCTCCACAGTTGATGGGCCATCTAAAAAAAGAGCAACAAATGACATATTTAATTTTTGCCGATAAGTTGAATACAAAATTCAAATCAAGGAAATTATAGAGGATTGTAGTTATGTATGTTTATCTTATATATTCAGAGAAAATCATGAAAGTTCATATCCTTCACATTCAAGCAAGTTATTCGTAGCTTCTTCATAAATTCATTCATGTATTCATTGAATATATTTGTATTTCAAAATTTTTCGAAAACAAGATGTCACTGACAAATATAGAATATCTCTGTTGGGTACCTTGAGGTTTAATTTCAAGCGCAGTGACATTTTGGGGCAGATCACAAAATCTGTCCTCACTACAAATATATTGTAATAATATTTAATAACTTCTACTCTATTTTTTAGAAACGAGGAGAGAAAATCCCGCAAAAAGCTGGAAAATGAATGTACCACCTCCTCGAAAAACTTACAGACATGTATTCATTAGATCAATTTTGAATGTTAACCCAATTATTTTGATAATTTCTCAAAATGTCCCTAATAGCATCGAAGAGAAGAGAAAACATGTAATTACGAAAACCCCGATGGCAAAAACTATAAGACTCGACACATTCATTTCAATCTACAACATAGGCAACATTTTCGCATTTTCATTCACTCACCAAATGGACACCACTTTGCAGCTTCAGGATCAACTTCTGCACGTACTGAAGCCACAGCTCTTCTTATAGCTAAAGGCACCGTCACAGATAAGCAAATGGCTGGCTCACCAACAGCTGAAAAAGAAAAAATACAAGGTGTCAGTGTTCTCATCATCGACAAACCCAGCAATGTCCTGGAACCAGGATGGAAGTCAAACTTCGTCGGATACTTGCCCATCTGTGATCGGGACATCTCGTATTATATTATATATATGTACCAAACAGTCTGCATAGCCAATCTCACCTTTAGAGTGGAAAACTCCCACCGGATTAGGGTTCCTCCCGGGAAACTCGATCCTGAAATCCACCGGGATGTCCCGACCACCAGGCGGCTTGTAATTCCAAGTTCTGTTCGTCAGTATCTCCCCATCGGCTCCCACCACGATCTCCTCGCTGGTGTGGTACCCCACGCCCATGATGAACCCCCCCTCCACCTGCCCCATGTCGATCTTGGGGTTCATGCTGATCCCCACGTCCTCGATCAGATCGACTCTGAGCACCTGGTGTTGGCCGGTGAGCACGTCCAACTCTATCTCGGAGGCGCAGGCTCCGTAGGCTATGTAGTCGCCGAGCCTGGGGTCTTTAGGCGAGTTCCTGGAAATACGGTCGTGGCAGGAATTGTGAATTTGGAATTTTGGTTTATATTTTCAGATGTATGATGAAATGTTACATCACCAATGTTGGCGTATTGAAAATTGGAATCAATAATACAATTGGTGGATCGTACAAAGTTTTACATCAAACAGTTGAACTCATGTAATATTAGATACTTTTTGTAAGTTGTTCGAGGAGTTGGTACAATCATTCGTCTAGATTTTATGAGGGATTTTCTCTCCTCGTTTCTGAAAAATAAAATATATTGAAATAATTATAATAACTTCTATTTTATTTTTTAGAAACGAGGAGAGAAAATCTCACACAAAAGCTAGAAAAATAATAATAATTAGAATAATAATAATAATAATAATTAAATATCAAATATCATATAAAATAGAATTTATTATCAGGACAAAGATATTTAATGTCTCTTCAGAATCGCTGAACTTTTCAGATGCAACAATTGAAATACGAAACCATCAAATACTGTCAGTAGGTTTGCTCTCCTAGTTTCTAAAAAAATAAAATAGACGTTTTAATAATCATTCCATTATATTTGTAGTAACGTCTGAATTTGTGACCTGACCCAAAATGTCTCTGCGCTTGAAATTCAACCTTCAGATACATAAAAAATATCTATTTGCCAGTGTCACCTTTTTTTCAAAAAAATCGTGTTTTAATGACTTTGTACAAATATATTTTTAATAAAAAACGAAACCATCACAATTGGTACACTATAAAATGATACAATAAAATGTAAATACTGTTAAATGTAATACGTGTTAATTCCAAAACACAAATATAGAAATCATGGGATTCAAAAAAAAAACCATTACAAAAACTATAGATACACCGTCTAGTAATATTCTGAAAAGGTATTACTGTATATTACATGATACTACTAAAACAAACAATGTATAACAGTTTTTCTGTTTTGAAATGCTGATTGTGGTTTCTGAATTTTCGGCTATAATATTCTAATACGATACGAAAGTACTGCAGTTGAAGTCAGGCGAATAGAGCATAAGAAAAAACAAATCGATAAGAACTAATGTAAATTGCAATTTTTATCCAAAATCAGATGAATCCGTTCATGAAATACTGACTGTAGGTTAATGGAGGTGATGGTATAATAATTTTTTTCAGACTTCTTGATATTTTTAAGCGAGGGCGACGAATATGCTATCGTTTTCAATACAAATTTGCATAATTTTCGTTCAGTGTATTAATTAAATGGTCTGACGTGAATGGAAAACATTTTTGTTCCATTCTCATATGTACAATTTCAGTGATACCCTGTATACAAATGTCATTTTTTGATAAACGACTATGTGGACTAAACATATCCTGAATCTCAGGTATTCATTAACATAATAGCATTTATTTCAGTCGTATTCAATCTGATTTATAATATTTGATATGGACTTAGGGAAGTTCGAATATTTCACGTTTAAACCCCCAAAGATTTCAGTGTGGAACAATAAAATGCATTCCCAAATCAAATTTCCTAGAACCAAATGTTAATCCTTAATCCTCTATAATCCTAAAGATTTATAAACCGAAGATTTGTTGTTCAATTTAGTTTGTCAGGAAGTAGTAATCAATATTTCATAATAAAATGATGTTATACATTTTTTATTACTTGATGAATTATAACGTGTACAAGAAACCAAGAGAAAATTTTTGAATTAGCTCTATGTTTTTCCATTTGGGAAATTCTTTTATTATTTATAAAGTGCAGTATGTATGAGTTGTTATTGTTATCTGTATATATTATAACCACAATGTTTACTGGGATGGAAAAAAAACTATCAGTGACAGTATGAAGGCAGTAAATAGTAAAAAATTCTTACATTGATGTTGCTGTTAGAGGAATCAACTTGTCGAAGCACTCTTTGATTAGCTCTTCCCATTTCGGAGCATCCATTTTTTCTCTAATAGGTCGCATCCTTTCCAGCAGGATGTCACACGCATCCATTACAGCCTAAGTGGAAAAATACAGAATTTCTCAGTTTCAATGGATGATGCAATGAATCAAACAATTCTAATGAAAAAACAATAGAGCCCATTTCCAGTTTTCTTTCTTGGAAATGATCATTTTCTATCAACTAATGTACATAATATCGATCCAATGTTACACAAATCAACGGATCCTTGCACTATCTACAGGGTTTACGAAGCCACGTTTTGCCATAGAAAAAAAGGTATTTTACCCAACACACTGCTTCACTGGTTAAACTCCCTCCTGTCATGTGAGAATTAGCTGTCGTCAAATTGTCGCTTTGCTTTATGGATATTTTTTCCATTGGAACTCCCAGTTTTTGAGCGCATACTTGGACAACCTTGAAAAAAGTAACTCATTCATTTTCGGTTTGGAAGAAGTCATGAAGAAAATATCAATCCGTCATCTGACATGGTCAACTCAACCAGTGGAATCAGCAGATCTTTATTTTTTTTTTCAATCCACCAAACAGATTACTTATCATTAATGTTTGCTAAAAATACTCTATCAGAAAATTTGGTGTTCTGAGAGACAAAAATGATTAATCAAAATAAAAATCAATTGTATGTTTCTCGTATGTATGATTATCATTCGTACATTAATTGATGTTTGTTACATCTCCCTGTTATGAACAGTAACGTTTCTTGGGATAATGATGAAAAACAACAATAAAAAACACTTAACAAACACAAAGAGAATAAAGCGTCATAGGCCTTCAACGCTGTATTAGAATATACATGGTGTTCTACATCGATCAATACAAAAAAGTTCCCAGAGACCTGTAGTCCATATTCAATATTGATAAATATTCAAGTATTATTTTTTTTAATATCATAGTAGGTATATTGAGATTCTGCTGAAATTAGTTACCTTGGTATTGATTCCTTGTCCAATTTCGATTCCACCATGAGAAATGGCAACACTGCCATCAGAATGATAAATAGACACTATGACGCCATAGCTGAAGAAAAGGGGTATGGGATAAGCCATTGGTACAACGGAAATTCCTTTTTTCTTCCAGCGATTTTCCTGGAAAAAAATTATTGACCTACAATGTATTCCGAGGTGCACATTTGGAGATCTTTCGATATGAAAAATGGGTATTTCGTCAAACTCATGGCTATTATCAAAAAAAAATCCTTTTTGGTTCTCCACACGAACTATAAAAAATTTTAGGTAACGGTGATATCAACATAGTATATCAAGGTCTCAGAAACATGGGCGATTTTTTCAATTGCCCAAGAAGGCGATTTATATTTCTCATAGTCTTTCACAACAAATACAAACACTAAATATTGTGATGATGGTTAAACATGTCCCAACTATCATGTGCGAGACCTTTTTTTAAATGAATTTTTGTTTCTCGTAAGTTTTCACCGGTTATATTGATTCAATTGTATGAAATCCAATCCATTACATTGAGAAACATTGATTTTTTTGTAATGTTCGATCTTTATAGAACAACAAGAAATTTAATTGTCTTTTTTCATACATATCCATCGTATAAAGTTCAGCATAATTCAAATTTGATATCTTCGACTCCTTCCTGACAAATTCATGATACAAAAAAAACTTTGATTCATGTAATGTTGGTTCTAAGAAATTCAATTTTCAAAAGCATTCAATTGTTTCATTCCATAATTCCATCAGTGCCTTGAACCAACACTGAAATAAATGATTTCGAGATATTAATCAGGCATTTTGACATGTGACATTTGGTTTGTTACATGTTTCACGAAGCTAGATCCCCAGAAAACGTTGCCTACCCACCCAACAATAAAACAACAATATCAAAAAGAACTTATATTGATATTAGTACATGCAATTATATTTTATATTGAACAGAAATTTCGTCTGATATAATCAAGATCCTTCTTCGATATATTCAAGAATATCTGTCAGTTTATTGATGGCTGAAAGAGTCCCCTTGTATAAAATTCTGTATCTCTGCTCCTGGGTCCTTTTCATCAGTTTTTTGTACATCAAGTTTCTCGTCAGCATCGCAGTCAGAAGCCGATTCATTATTGCGGCAATTTCTCTGGAAGCGTTTATCTGTCTGGACTTGATTTTCAGCAAGCCGAGCAACATCCTTCGAACTGCCTCGCTTATCGCCAAATACTCCATTTTGTCCACTGCTTTCTTCGATTGTTGGCAACGGATCTTAGATGACATACTCAAATCCATGAATTTTTCTAAATAGCCTGGCAGCTTTTCTCCACCGGAACACATTTTTCACTTTTTCTTCCTAGACAACTTCTCAAACTTCACTCACTCTGTTATACATAAGAATGATTCGAAATTATGACTCGGGGCTATTTATAAGGGATATCCTACATATTTGAGAGATTAGACATATTTAATGACGGAATAGGGATAATGCACCCTTTTGCAGTTTACCTAAGAAATATTTTGGATTAATTTTAAATCCTCTTGTTTCTCATACACGAGGATTTTTCCCCGAAAAAAATATCTTTCTGTATACTCTCAAGACAATGCTTGATGATGTGAGTCCTACATTGGAACCCGTATATCGAATTTAGAGTTATATAGCTTGAAAATTGCAGGAAATTGAAAATTGCAGGAAATAACTAAGAAAAACTTGAAAGTTCAACACTCTGTAATTCGGAAATAATAGAGTTTTGGACATATGCTTGTAGGAACTTCATTTTTTTAAGACGCTCTATGACCGTAACACCCTGTGAGTTCATGAATCATTTAAAATTGATTGTTTTCTAATGTTTGATCAGTATCGAAATCATTCACTCTGCCAAATTTGTGTTATTCAACTCCATTTCATCAGTGAATATCAAATAGTATCAATTTGGGCTTGGTTTTTCAGAATAAGTTCAAGTACATTCAAAAATTAAAAAACTATGACCGATACTTCTATTATATTGGGAGTATTCGATTGGGAAACACAAAAACGTAAACGGTGACAGGTAACAAAGGTGGTTCTGACTACACCATATTCATTGTGTCTCACAAATTGATTGAAGTATATAAAATATAATATAAGAGAAATGATCCCCTAGTTCATATAATAAATAGTTTTCCAACATACTGTATAATAATCCCTATCTACTCAATAATGAAACATGATTATCAAATACTTCAAACATATTTATTTTATGATTCAACGTCACTTTATATATACATAAAAAAATCTCTTCACATTAATGACATATTACATTTCACAGTTTTCAAGCAATTTCCTTCATAGTTTGAAGGACAGCCATAAGTTTTTTGATGGCTGCCTTCGTCCCGTCGTGAAAGCATTTATGCTTCTTCTCCTGGGTCATTTTCCATAGTTTCCGCTCTCTCAAGTTGGTCTTCATCATGCCAGTTAAAATATTATCTAGCACTCTTGCAATTTCTTGCTGAACGTTCTCTTTTTTCGACTGCAATTGCAATCGAAACATCAATATTCTTTTGACGGCTGAGCTGATTTTCAGATATTCAATTTTGTCTGTTATGTCCCTTGACTTTTGCCAGCGAATTTTAACTGATTGCTCCAATTTCATTAATGCTTCCAGGTATTGTGACACTACTCCACTGGAACCCATTTTTTTCTCCTACTTCAACAACTTCACACTCACTCACTTCTAAATTAGAATGATTCAAAATCCTGACCTGTGGCTATTTATTAGGGCTCATTGAAAAAATTGGGCAAATCTGACCTGAAACAATTTAATCGCAAAACAAGGATAATGCACCCTTTTGGAGATTACCTGTAAATAACAGAGAGGGACTCATTTTGGAATTTTCCATCAAACAATAATAAAGGGCTGATACGATTATGTTTCAAAGTTTTTGGGATTATCTTAGGAGATTATTTTCTTAGAAACGAGGGGAAAATTCCAAAAATCTTAAAAATGATATTCCATCTCCTCAATTAACCTACATTACATTACAGTATTATTCTTACTTATTCAGATGGTGTATTTGTTTTAGGTGCATTTTATTTTTTAAAGTAAACTTTTTTCATCAAAGATTCAAAATTTCGATTTGAGATGAATCGATATAAAAGCAAATATGGTTACACCTTGCGCACTATTTTCTAGCTTCGTATATATCTTCTTAAGAAGTCATTGACGTGGGTACTGTTGCAGGATATACAGCGTATAGAAGATAATAGTTCTGGAGATACACCAAGTTAAAGTCTATCTTCTTTTCATTTATCTCACATCGCACTTCGATCATCGACATCGAGTCACTGTGTCACTCAAACAATTTGATCACAGTATTTTTCATCATTTGCAATTAGTTTGAAAAGCACGATGATTTCTACAAAGTTCGAAGAGAGCATGTTAGCACAACAGTCAAAGCCTTCATATCAGAGAGAAGTATCGAATCAAAAATTCACCAAACTCATACGAGGTACATGCAGAAAAAAGTTTTGAAAAAGGCCAGAGGAATAAAAACCAAGGTGACCGTTTTACAGACTATACGAGACATTGTTCGATGTATGTCGATAAAGAATACCATGATTATCATAATTCTTAGAATCTGAAATATTCAAGAACAACCAAAATATCGATAGAGCTTTATTTTGTGACTTTTCTTTGCGGATTTTTAGGACTCATTTATATTTGAGTATCTTCATATCTAAGTATCAATTTAGGAGGAGGGTGCCTGACTAGTTAAGGTAAAAAATCTAAGATTTAGAAAACTTGATGAAGGTTTTCTTCGTGAGGATGCAGTCAAAATTTTGGCATCAAATAAGTGGACTCTTTGTTAATAAGCCGAGCTTTCGGAAATGCTTATTTCCTTCATCAAGACAATCTTTGAAAAAAATTGGGTATATATAAAAACCATATCAATTCCACAAACAACAAACTACTTACTAACATGAGATTGAAGATGAAGATCTTGCAATACAGAACAGCTGCAGCATTAGCAGAAATTAATCAGGAAAATTCATCTCGTGGACAATTACGAGGAATGAAAAAATATATAACTATAACAACAATGTGTCGTTTTCTGGACCGTCGATACAAATGTTGGTTTTGCGTTTTTTCAAACTGAAATTGTCATTGTGAGCGATGGTTTTGAGGAAACCTAAAATCAGTGATATTGTTATGTTGTGATCGAAAATCCCAGCATGAAAAAAATCATAAACCATTGTTATATTTTTCTGCTGATTGACAGGAAAATGATAATTATAGATGAAATTATTCATCAAAATATTGCTACTTATGCAGCAAAATGATTGATTTGCCTTTACGGCAAATGAATACTCGACATTTTCTGCCGAGGAAAATCCATTATGACACAACAATTATATAATATAGGTTCAACAATAATTTATAAGTCGCAGAATATATTGAAACAATCGAAGAACCCACTCCAAAAATATATAGAACCTTGTATCATTCCCATTCAACAATATTTCCAACAAAATATCATTCGCCATGATCATAAATCATATCAGTTCTCAATGTTTTCGAAAATAGGCCTCAATCTACCACGTCAAAAATTATTAATTGCAATATTTTGACAATAGAAATAATTTGTTACATTTTTATGATAATTAGTTTAATGATAATTTATAATTACCTTATTGTAGTTTTCGATTTCAGCTTTTCTTTTGTCAATGTTTGCCCACTCCCTGAGTCGAATAATGTATTCCAATATTTTGCTGTCTTTGGGTAAGTTCCGAATTTTGAATTCCAATGGGTCCATATCAATAGCGAGAGCTGTATGCTCCATGATTGCTTCAAGCAAACTGATTCCTTCTAGTGAGCCTTAAAAAAATAATAGACAATAGTTTTCTATTTGTTATTTTAAGCTAGGAATATATTTTTGAAGTCCCAATTTCAACAACAACAATTTCATTCGGTACAGTACAGAAAAACATCTCTTTTCTGATTTCGATTTGATTTCTGAAGTCGCGCGCCTCTTTTTCAAAACAATTGTATTTGGTAAAGTACAAAAATAGAAACGTTACTTTTCATTTTTGATTTGATTCTCTTTTTTCAAATATAAATTATTTGGTAAAGTACAAAAACAACATATGTTTTTTTCATTCAGTTAATACAAGTTCAATCTTGATCAACTCAGATCAGACTTGTATGCATATGGGTGTACAAGGTGAACATAAGGGATGATGAGTGAAACATAATGTTAGTGCCCGTGTTTTCAAAATTGATGCGATAAATCAAATAGAGTATTCTATACGACATAATGAAAAACTGACTGAAGTACCAAATTTCTATTTGAACTACTTCACAGTGATGACCTGTTCGAAGCATGGGGTGAAGTGCGAAGCGTTGATTGACCCAAAATGAAATCCGTCGGGGTTATTGATACCTCCGTTGATTTGACTAGACCGACAACACTGTCCGATTCGGTCGTTGACCTCTGGTCAGTGGTAAACAAAATATTTTGTTTCGACGAAAGTGTGTCTTGTGTTTTCGTCTTTTATCTCCCACTCAATTCATCTCTCCAACTGTTTACATTGAAAACACCGAGTCTAAAAACTGGTTTTCAAGGGAAATCGTACCTGGAGCCCTAGTATACGCGCTAGAGTGCATATCGGAGCTAGTAAAACTGGAATTGGCGCTCCAAGATTCGGAGTTGTACGTCTTGAGGTACACCTCAAAGACCATGAACATCAAATCTTCGTTACCGCCTTGGCCATGGTCCACATAAATATCGTTCTTCGAGTACTGGATGACGCCGTTTTCGTCGGTAGCTACCTCGTAGTCGCTGGACAGGGGACTCCTCTTGCCGATCATCCGCATGTTGGCCTCCAAAGGCAGCCAGATCTTCACCGGCTTGCCAAGTTTGAACGATGCTAGAGCACACGCTGAGGATATCATGGCATGTCGGATTATTTTTGCTCCGAACGCACCTCCGACGCGTTTGACTGCAACATTTATCCTAGAAAAGACATTAGCAACTGGAGGTGATAGTCTTTCTATTCTCCAGGAATAAGAATATCATTAACACACAGTATTCGCTCGATAATACGACGTTAAATAGACTATCTGAAGTTAAAGACCTTGGCATATATTTCGATTCGAAGCTTTTATTCGACACACATGTAAATTATATTTGTAAAAAGGCCAACAAAATGTTGGGCTTCCTAATTCGCACATGCCACGACTTCAGAAACATTAATTCTATCAGAAATTTATTCATGGCGTATGTCAACAGTGTTCTCAGTTTTGGCTCAGTTGTTTGGAACCCTCGCTACAACATATACATTGACAGATTACAGAGCATACAAAATAAATTTATCAAAACCCTATAAACCACCATGTAATCATTGATGAACTGGGACTTATCTCCCTGGCTGATAGACGACAACTTTCGGATATTAAGTTTATCTTTAAACTGGTCAACAATGAGATCAACTGTAGTGAAGTCCTGAATGAAGTTAACTTTAACATTCCCTCATTTAGCTCTAGAACAAAATATGTCTTCATAATGAACTCAAGTCACGCATATTATTATCTAAACTCTCCAATACAAAGATGTTGCATTACATTATCCGCAATTTTGGATATTGACATTTTCTCATCCTCGTTAACAACTCTCAACCACAAAATGAAAAAACTGTACTTATCTAACCTAGAATAGAGCATAATCTACTCAACACACTCTCAGTCTGTTTGTCCTCCACTATTTTTTCTCTTTAGCTTGCAATATGTATAATAATGAATACTTTATTGGGCTTGTCCTGTCTGTATTCTTATTTGCCAAATAAATAAAATAAAAAATAATAATATAGATAGAATAATGTAGATAAAGATAATTGATGTTCCTCAAGGATCCATCCTCATATAAATAGAATAATGTAGATATAGATGATAGATGTTCCTCAACGATCCATCCTCGGACTCCTTTATGTGCATAATTTATGTTAATGCACTTTCAGTTACTTTGTTCATATGGTATAATACGATGGAGGCATTTCTGTAACTTGAAAAATACTTTATATCGAGTCAAAAGATGTGTTATTGCCAGTTGACAGGAAATGACTTATAGATGGGTATGTCTAATTCTTCTATCGTTAAATATAAAAAAGAAATGAAAAAGTTTTTTTTGAAAATTATAATTATTCATCGATGAAATTCGAGACACTCATAGCACAGTATAGAGAATACTTAAACTGTGCTCATGGTATGATATATGCCCTGAAAATGGTGGTAGGATATATGAATCGATGGTATATTGAATATTTCGAAAATCTTCACGTCAAGCACTCGTCTGAAAATACTGTGCATGCTACATGCAGCTCAGAAATGACTCTACATCAAATGCATGTCAAAATGTATTAATCATAATTTCTTGAGTCTGAGTCCTCACTACAAGTTATATTGTTTTAAGGTTCTTCTTACTTTATTCGCGAGACGTTCGTATATTTCAATTCGTTTTGTAAACATTCTGTAAAAACTTATATTATTATTATCATTATGATTGATAATGAAAGCAATAATTCGCTAATAAATTCTCAGATCTTCTGATGTAAATCATTTGAATGCTTATGGAATGAAACTGGCATCACTGTTTTGTGTTGCCAACTCAAATCAAAAGTGCAAAACGGCAATGAAAGATGTTGAGATACAACAAAAATAGCATCTGTTCCTACATAAATGGAACTATTGGCCGTTCGGCAGAAATTTTCCATAATTTGAAAAAAAATGAGTTGATTCAATCGACAAATGGATCATTGTTCTCACCTACTAGCTGGTATGTCCAAAACTGCTGATGCAGCAACTTGACAAATGTCCATCCATTGAGTTGTCGGATAAAGGTTTAAATTACCTTCTTTGTAGTCAGCACTACAACAATGTGGCTCCATGTGATAGTGATACTGCCACTTCACGTCAAACGATCCTTTGACTATGTGTTTGATGTTGGAACCTTGCATTGAAACGTTTATAAGCAAAACCGGGAAAAATGATTTCTGCACAATTCAATCCATGAAAAAATATCCTCTCAAGTAATCTGTTCCTAACTTACTCAGTATTAGATTACATTATTACAACTAAAGTAATTGTAAGTCATGTCAAGTCAAAATACTGCTACTGATACTTCTTGACGCGGCAAACCTTCCTTTTTTTGAGAGCATAGGGCTAAGGAGATGAGAAGGTTTTACTCAAAGAAGATGATGAAATCAGTAGAGGTGTTCAAATCGCAATTTTAGTTATTTAATTCTGTAGGAGATGACGAAACTTATCTTATAAATGTTTTGATACAATAATAGAGTACGGTGGACGATTTCCATAAAATATCATAGAAAAACAGTTTCAATTTATAATTGTGATCACCCATCTGTGAATTGATGCTGAAGTAATTGTCCACTTCACTACAGTTTTGAGTGAGTTTGTTAATCCATAATACTGTGAATTCAATCCATTCGGACATATTATGATTTATTTCATGAAAAATTCGTGTCAACATGTAAAATTTTTATTGGGTTGATCAACTTACTTTAATTCTGAAAAAAAATTTTCACTATCTAGACAAAGCAATGAAAGAGACAAATGTACTAATTTTATATTCCTTCGGCAGCCAAACCTGGAAATATGTTGAATATTTTTTAATGGACTATGAGTACGGTATCAAAATTGATTAAACTTCTTCATGACCTACCTATATTTTTCGGTTCAATGACCATGTCAGGTGTTATTCTATCCGACCTCTTCCTTCTCAATATCTCCCTGGAACTGAAAACTGGTGTTTCATTGCCTGGTTTGTAGCTGATCTTGACTAAACCAGCAGCGTTTTCAGCAATCTCTCGTGATATAGCCACAATTATTCCCACTGGCTGGGAATGATATTTTACAATTCCGTTGCAAAATAACTCCTCTTCTAACGGGGTAGCAGCAAAAAGTCCGGATTCCGCTGGAGTGAACGTATTTCTGCCAGGTATATCGTTTTTATCCAAGAATACAACAACTCCTTCCATTTCCTAGCAGAAATAAGACGATCCGTATAGAAATACATTGAAACTCTTCTAAATAGGAAGAATAATAAGAAAAAAGTCGCACTGTATTCGCTATGAATGCTATGTGATACGCTCCCTATAGCGGTGATTTGTGCAAGTTGTCGCCTCTATACTTTTTTATTGTTCTTTTGATCCTATTCTGCTTCCAATGTTTTTCAAATTTTGTATCCTGTTATATGTTGAAGATATGATATCATATATTCTCTACTAGATGCACCCTTGCCTTGCCTTGCCTTGAGGAGCGTTGAAACAAACATAAAAAAAGAAAGAGCTACCGATTCTTCTGGATGTGCAATGAAGAAGGGTGCAATTTAGCAAACAGTCAGCTGATCACTGCTGGTTGCCTCTCTCTAGTTTGCTGTTTTCATTGGTTGGAATCCTCCACCTTTCTCTAGGTGCGAACTAGGGTCTATTCGAAATTAGTTCAATTTTATTCAATAACTTACCAATGAAATGATAATATTCTGAGCTTTTTTGAATGTATGTGTACATCCATTTGGCTGAACAGGACAACACTATTTCAAACAGTTTTAAAATCCTTTCTTCACATGTTGGGCAGCACCGGCTGAACCAACTGGTATTATTTACCAATTTTTAATATTCGAACAACAAGTAAAACGAAGTATCTTTGCTTTAACATACTCATGGATCAATACACTTGGCTAAACAATAGATTCGATTGGAATGAAAACAACTGAAAATGTCATATTCCTCAATACAATGGCATGACAAAATGTTTTGACAATTCCTCTCTCTCTCTAAGCTTGATCTAGTAGAGAATATATAATATCATATCTTTGATAAGTACATATAGTAATTAGTAGTCAAAGTGAAAAAAGATTAGTATAGCGTTGAAATG
Source organism: Gastrophysa polygoni (assembly GCA_963576655.1). Lineage (NCBI taxonomy): Eukaryota > Metazoa > Arthropoda > Insecta > Coleoptera > Chrysomelidae > Gastrophysa > Gastrophysa polygoni. The sequence continues at coordinate 3,415,919 of OY755091.1, read as the reverse complement.
AATGTAGATAAATAATAACTGGATCTTTCTCATAATTAACTTTCAAAAACGTAACCATAACAAGTTCAAGAAGTTATTTTTATGACTCACTAAGGCATGTTTGGTATCTATTTTCAGAATTTTCGACATTGGAGCAGCTTTAGCCAACACAAAAGCTGCATAGAGCTGTTCCGGTGAATCAGGAAGATCCGTTATGTACCGAGCTTCGCCCGTTGCTTGAAAAACTGATTCAATTTTAGTAACCGGTTTCGATACAGGATAAGTTGAGATGTTGGTGTCGAAAATTTGGGCTCCTGTTGATAATGGCCTCAAAAAATCACTTCTACCGCTCAAGTTTCTCTTCGCAATGAGCTCCAGTGGGGCGATCCTCAGAATGTACTACAAAAGAATTCATGTGTACAGGGTGTCCGAAATAATATTTTCTATCCCTTCATGTCGTAAACTTTAGCAGATACAGAAGAACTTTGATTGAGAATATTACTTTCGAGGAGATTTTTGAATTGCTCTTGAAATTATGGGTGAATTTTCCAATATAGACGATCCATACCTTTTAGTGGAGGTGAGAATCAACTCAGAACTTGAACTTAACATCAAAATTGAAGGGTAATATGTTTCAAAATTTTGCATAAATATAAAATATTTTATTTATTTGCGAATATCTGAAAAACAAAGAGGGGTACATACTTTCAACCATTATTATGTACAAAATATATCTGAGGAGCAGTTCAGCTCCTAGTAGGAATGAGTTTGCAAAAACTTACTTCAAGTTTTTCTGTATGAGATATGGTTCTTATTTCGGACACCCGATACACTAAGTAGAGCAATAACAAATATAACATTTCTCTTTACCTTATAAAATAACGATATTGCCAGTTTTTTCCTGAATTCAGGTTTAGGATCTGGTAAAACGTGATCAGGCTTCAGTTCATCACCCAAAATTTCGAAAGCATCTTGCAAAGTTTGTTCTTGAAATAACTTTTTCCCGATCAAGAAGTTTTCCAATTTCTTTGGGTGAACGAAATCTGGATCGATGCAACCAAATACAATATTAGCTTCTTCTACCACATGTTCAGCTGAAAGTTTGAGAAAAAAGCCTGCGTTCACTAAGGCGTGAGCGTTTTGAGCCCTTGGCATTATTTTGAAGCTGTCAAAGTAGAAACTATCATCGAATGCACTGAAAGTAATATTTTTGATTATTCTGTATTTCATCTTCATATTCAGGAATTCAGATGGTCTCGCATAGATTTCAGTATCATCTGCATCAACTGAAACATAAAATTTTATTATTCCTACTAAGCCATAAATACCGGGTGTCTCAGATGTTCAACCGGACGTGAATCAAACCCATTTCAAATAGCACAGTTTATTTTTTTTTCTACTCAAAATCACCTTTCTTAGTACAACACTTTGTATTTAACATTCAATATGATAAAGGCAGCAGTCTGCAAGATCATGTATCCTTTATTTTGACTTCAGTTTCGAAGTACAATAGAAATAATTACTGAAATAATTTAAATCAAAAGTAAAGCAAAAAACTATCGAGGTATTCTTCAATCTGATGTGAATATGAAATAAAAAATGTGGTACATCGTTGGATAGGTAATTTTGAGTAGATAGTGAATACTGATAGAAACATATGAGGGGCCTTTTGAACAATGATTTGAAATGACAGAGAATTTCTTGTGGAACTGGTATAATGGAACATCCGTTATATCTGGGGATTCTCACCAAGAAGTAGTTTTGCTTTGGCTGTTTCCAAAATTAGGAATATGTCAGATGGAAACTCGCTGTGAGAGTGTTTTATCATTAGATTCCCAGCTAGGGTACCAATCTGAAAACAACAATTTTGAGAAATGATCACTTTACTTGAAATAAAATCTTACATTCCGGACTGGAACATTTGCTATCAGATCTATGTGGTCAGCAAGTTTCTTCAGATAGCTGAATCTGGAATTAGTAGAAGCTACTTCATTGAATAAGTGAATTGCAGATGTTAAAGTAGTATTTGCTCCTAGAATCAAATCATTCCTTTGTAATCCATATTCAACAAGCTCTTTTATACCCTGTATATCAACAAACACTGTGGGTTTATTTGCACCTGGATATACTCCTAAAATAACAAACACTCGTAACATTTATTTCTATCAGAGTCTAGAGTTCACCTTTGGAAGTATTGCCACCCACTAACATATAAGCCACATCATTTTGTTGATAGGATTTCAATAATTTCATCAGATCAGAATACTTTCCGACCCTTATCCAGGAGAAGCCTTGGGATGTGTACACAAAGGAGTCTGAATTATTCAGAGCACAGCATCTAGGAACATCCTCTACATCTGGAAGAGCCACAGTGGAGCTGTCTTTGCAGACAGATTTGAATGCATCCAAAATTGGCCTAAGATGAATATCTTATATTAGTGTGAATTACTGATATTTGGTATATAGAAGATATGACAGTTCCTTTATTTATATGGATTGAAGTGACTTGCCAATAATTACCAATATTTTTGGTTCTTCACTCATGTAAAGTGTTGTTTACATATTTTTTTTGTTGGGAATGACGAATTCTATGTTCTATAATCTTTGTTACTGATGAACATCAATTACTATTCAAGTAGGTACTTCTTGTTGGCAATTCTATACTTAATTTCACCTATAACCAGTACATCTGCAAATATTCCCTCCAAAAGACTTCTCCACTTGTTCCTTGGTGATATTCTGATCTGCCTGAAGCAGAGAGTACATATTCATAATCATTCCAGGAGTACAGTATCCACATTGTGAACCGTTGTGGTCTGTTATGACTTCTTGCAGTTTATGTGGTTTTGCAGCATTGCCGATTCCTTCGATGGTTTCGATTTCCCAGCCATAGCAAGAAAGAATTGAAACTAAACACTGAAAAAAAAACTATCTTTTTGAAGTAATATTTGCTATTGTACTTCAACTTTCTGCATTCAACTGACAAACAGACATTATTTGTAATCATGCGAGAAGTTATTATAACATGAATACTTTACTTATTTCCTTCCTCATCATAAAATAGACCGAGAGCAGACATCAACATTTTTTTTTCAAATCTGTTTAGATAAACGAATGAATATTTTCAACGATTCTCCAAGCGAAATCATGCCAAAAATATTTTGATAGGTCAATTAATTAAATTTATAGGTCTCGAGACATAATAATTTAAAAAATATACTCACAGAGTTCACTCCTAGAGTTTCATATTTTGCTGTGACTGGGTTTTTTCTTGTGATTGTTACTATGCATGTACCACAACCTCCTTCAAGACACATCCGTTTTGTACCAGTCAAATGCAAATGTTCCCTCAAATAGGTGTTGAGGGTAGTTGTTGGTGAAATCTTGTCTGGATATACTGAAAGTATAATTCTTTCAATATTTTGCAATTCTGAAAATTGAGAAGATACTTGCCTTTCCGGAGCTTTCCGTTGACGAAAAAATGCAATTCCTGGCGACTGAAAAATATAACTCCAAAAATCATTAATATTTTAAAGCTTTGGGAAGCTTTGGGCATCATTACTATAAATATTACTCAAAACGAACTCAATATATTTCGTGAAATATGCTCATTGTTATTTATTTTAGTTGTGTTGACTATGTTGAATATGATTAATGAAATCCGATATAGTTTGAAGGGGTTGAACATACAGGCTCATCTATCGACCTTGATAAAATAATTGGTCATTTCTATGAGTAGTAGCCACGGCTACTTAGTTCAAAGATCATTTCTGCATCACATTTTGGGCACATAAACTTCCACATAACATTATTATAATACAGAACAGGAACAGAACAAGAACTTACATATTCATTATTATAAGGTATAATTCAGACAAATTGCAAACTCATCTGATGTGAGTAGGTATCCACTACTATTATATTCAATGTCATTTAGAATCGACATGTTACCTATACAAGTAATAATTATCAACAAATGTATTGCTCAATTTATAATTATTCCCAATATTGCCGAACTTGATTTGCCAAGGCTATACAATCCTTCAAAAAATCAGTTCTGCATCACATAGATATTACCTAACTATTGAATAAACTTACCTAGCCATAATCCCATCCATTATTTATTCTCAATAATAACTAATTACGAGCACAGATACAATTCCACAATACTTCTCAATAAAGTTATACCTATTTCATACAAATCGCGAACTCATCTGATGTTTGTTCAGTATTCTCTACAATGAAGAATGTCATGTTATACAAGTAATATGGATTAAATTGGTTCATTGTTTATGTAATTGTCGTTAATAGTTTCGTCTGGTAAATTATTCTGATCTCACGTAATTAGATAAATACCTTTAGTATATCGCGACTCAACAGAACAGAATAGATGGATATTATGTGTATATTGACCTACAAAATAACTTCATAGATACATATATATTTATATGCTATATTTTCTCTGATTAAAACCAGTTTATTATTGTTAGATGATGATAAGTATCCTATCTCTCTTCCTCTCATTCACAACTGGCGAGAACAGTGATTTTTTTAAAAAATACTATGATCCCCAGTACGATGGAATAAGCTCTTTCGACCTGTCAAAAAAAAATAGCATTCCATTTGAAAAACAATGACCCCGTAAACTGAAAAATATTTGGTAATCAAAATTCAATTCAATTCATGCAACTCTTACAATTACCATTTTCTCTTAATCAAAGCAAAAAGTTAAGAGGGGTTCAATTTAAAGAGACGCACCCTGTAGTTATGAAAAAAAAGCAGGTAGATTTTAGTAAAATATTTATTCCCTCAATAGTGGGTCATAGATCACGAAAAAATCAACAAGATTATAGCTAATTTTCCTGAAATTGATAGTTACCAAGTAATTGAAAATAGTAGCAATATGTTTGAATGAAATCGAAATAATTATCTCTTGGCATCATCTCAATCAACTTCAATAGCCAAATAGTGATGAAAATCATGATGAAAAATACCAAGAAATATGTTGATATGTTGATATATTCCACTCTGATTTCATCATCAGCAGAATTTGCTCATCACTTTGGTTAATTTATGAATATTGAGCGAGTATGTTCCAGGTTTAATAGAGATCAAACAATTGCCAAAGAATGTATTTATTGAAGTATTACCTGAAGGGCAATTTCAAAATAATCAATTTCCAACTCTTTTAAAAATCTCTACCAACAAAATATTCTTGTTTCAGGTATGATAAAAATTACACTATCACTGAAAACTGTATTGAAGTAACATGAACATATTTTGGAACTACTCACCATAACAACTGAAAAACAATTTCAAATTATTCAACTTTCATCTCCTTTCAAATTCCCTACTGACAAATTATAGGTACTCGTTTCAGGTTTAATGACACATTTGCTGAATACTGTGTGGAATTATTGTCAAACCTATTTTTGGAACTAGTTAGTCATCTAAAGAAAAATTTCAAAATTATCAACTTTCAGCTCCTCTAAAAATCCCTACCAACAAATTATTCTTGTTCGTACAAGTAGTGGGTTGCAATTTACCTAGATGCACCTCATACCCACAACTCTGAGCATACAACCGTCTATCAGTGTCAATAACATCCATGCACAAATATCCTTGCTGTGTCTTCACATTATCCACATCGTGAGTCTGATCGGCAGCATGGGCAAAATTCAAATAATTGGTATAAATCAGGTCCAGGGACTTGAATTCCTCACTGAGAGGGTAGCTGAGGTGATGACAGTTCTTCACGCCCCCATAACAGCAAGGACACAGTACAAAATGGGCAGAATTTTGCAAGCAACTCTGAAGTACAAGGTCGGTTGCTACTCCACAAGCATGGAGAGCAACACCTATGTCAAATTTGCCCTGATAATAATCCAAATTTGACTGTAACACTATGATATTCTTCAGCTTCAGTGAATCAATCCTCTCCCTTGCTCTAGAAAGTGACTGTTCTTTGTTCTCCACAAGGACAATTTCACAGGTCGGCAACAAAAAAGCAATAAGAATACCAAGATGGCCACTACCACTGCAAAAATCCACAATACGGTAGTTTTTTCCACTAGCTAACTTTACTACTGCTTTCACGAGGTTCTCAAGTTGTTCAAATTTTCTAGCAGCTCTCTTCTCTGGTAATTTTCCACCAACAGGATTAGCTTGCACAGGAATTTCAGACCAATCAAATTCAATTTCTTGCCCATAAGGCTTCCAATTATTGGTAATCAGGTTTCTAATTGGAGAAAGTTCTAGTAAAGCTGATTCTATGTCAGACTGTTTGGTGTATACTCGTTTTTCAGGCCTATATCTTGAGGGATCAGAAGTATACAAGCTTTCTTTAGTAAAGCTTGGTTCCACTACCTCAAAACACTCTGAAACTTGTTGGATATTTGTGTCCAATTCAGCTAAACCTATGGTTCTCATTTGGTTATACCACTGAATACTGAGTGGTATTTTTTCACCAACATTTTTGGGGCTGTTTGCTAGAATAACTCTGAAGCATTGATAGAGAATAACATCAGCTAGTGTCATGAAGGGTCCTTCACTGAAACTGTGTTTCAAGTTCAGATCTCCCACAGGGACACCAGACTTGATATCCTTTTCATTATTGGTTTCTCTAGCAACTTTATACACATTGTGAATCCTCACTGGTCTTGACAAATGGTATTCAAACTTGGCTAACTCTTCAGGAAGATAAAATCTATCATTTTTGTAACACCTACTATTCACAATTGATTTTGTAGTTTGTATGATATCAATTTCACAAAATCTTGTCCATATTGAACTTTCAGAACATGCCATCAGACATGCTTTACGAAATCCAAGTAAATCTGTCTTTTTTGCAGATTTGACCAAACTTCTGGCTACAGAACATAATCCAGCAATGATCTGTTGATTTGAAACAATAACTGGCCAAACTGCAAATGATGCTATCTCAGGAATAGTTGAGGTAATGTTGTAATTCAATGTTGAAAAATTCAGAGAGATATATGGTTGTGATGGGTGTTCATTTTGGAGAACCACAAGCAAGTTGCCTGCTGTTTGTTCTAAATTGAAAACAGAGAGAATCACATAAGTCTCTATGTTCACTAAATAGGTTGTTGGTGTCTTCTGATATGCAGAAATATATAGTTGATCTTCAGGCATCTGAAAAAAATTACACTCAATTGAAATCGATATCAATTTTCCTTGAATTTTTCATCATACCTTTCTAAACACAGTTGGCTAATTGTCTCTGCACCCTTTGTAACATTCGTTGATTCAAAACCTTCTTTCTAGCTACTACACAAATAGTGGATATGATTCCCACAAAGAACATCGATCCTTCAAATCTCCAGAAGGCTAATTCATCAAAATATGCAGCCCTGTCACAACTCCTTGTAACTGTTTCACCATTAGCACATCTCAATACTTCCTTGTAATGAGTGTGAATACAGACACCAATATTCTTACTTCTTATCTCAAAAGCTAAAAGCAATATTCTGATATATTATCAGGAAATTAAAGTTTCAGAGTTAATACCAGAACAAGGTTCACATTCTGTTATGACTTCATATTTGTCTTTCTCCCAGCAGGTTGAATTTTGCTCCACGACGAAGCTCGTTCTTTTCGACTTTTTAGATTCTGTCCAATGTGATTCGACCAGAAGAACTAAGACTGTTATTCTGAAAAATATATGTAAGTGAATTTTCGTGGATATGGGCATGTTTTCTCCACTGCTTACATTCCTAATACGGTTATGCTTAATACCATTCGCTTTTTAGGACATGACTCGATCATTTTCTTTTCTAAATATCACTCCTTACGTTAATATTTCACATTCATCATTCAGTGAATGATGAAAGTGAAATGATTAAAATTTTTTCCAGTTGTCAAGTCAACCATAACCTAAAAATAATGAAAGAACAGTCTCGCCAACTCACGAAAACGAATGAATTCAAATATTGCGTGCTGCATAACAGCTAGGGGCAAAATATCGTAATAGTTGATTTTCGAAACTTCCTTAAATTTTGTTATTGTGTGTATTAGATCTACAATAAAGTGAATAAATGAAAATACAGTGTGTTCATTCGAAAACTGGCCACAAATTCAGAAATTTTCGTTTCATTGTAATTATAGAACATAACGCATCAGTTATTCCCAGAAAACAATAGGGTTTTTGGTACCCACCTTCACGTACCTACTCTCCCTATAAAACAATGAATTACTCAGTCAACGGAATACTCGGAGGTGAAAGGATAGTAGTAACTGGTAGTACCTTGGTTATCTACTTCCACTGTAAGACCCTATAAATTACAGGTTACGGATGATAATCATAAAATCGATCCATCAAGAATGAAAAGCGGTCTATATCTAATTCAATACAAATCATTCGTTCCTAGAAAGTTGGGGAGACGAATAGAGATTTATACAATTGATACAGTAATATACGTAGCCTATTTACCCGTCTGTAGCATTATCGGTTCAACACCGAAAAAAAACAATAAACGCATTGGTTAATAATGTTAATGTGTACTTCCCATTCCTCTCTCTTCTCATGTTTAAGGGAGATCTTGAATTGAGCTGATTAATTTGAAGAAAACGTACATACAGTATCATCAAAGTTACTTAGTGTGCTGTTGGGCAGTAATAAATTCGTTCTATTGTGTATTTTATTCGAGAACAACAAGGGTTTTTCCACATCTAGCTAGCTCATTTGTTCCAAAACAATAATCCATACGTGAGACGTTGGTACAGATTATACAAAATTATACGGATTTGATTAGCGCAAGTGAACATCACCTTTAGCAATTCGTTTCCAAATACCACCAACTCGTCGAAGAAGGGAGTGGAAAGCGGTACCAGACCAGCAGTATCGCAGAACGGTGCAGTACTATAGTACCTTCACCTCGTTTCGCAGCTATGTTAGTCACATTCACGATGTAATCTCCATTTTCGGCCACGCTTACCCAGAAAATGGGTTCGAAAATCGAGTACGTGGACTCCTCCCAGATATACGCGACGAGTTACGTGAGGAATTCGAAAGCCATAGGCGTGCTGTGGGCCATATTCTCGATATGCTACGCGATCATCGGGGTGGTGGCGTTCATAACGCCCGAGTGGATAGGAGTCTCCGAGGGTGAAAAACAGGGAAAATTCGGGCTGTGGTCCGTCTGCTTCGCCAGCGAGAACGGCGAGCACTGTACGGGAAAGTACCTGGAGAACTTCTGGGATGTTCCATTGGCTTTCCAAGGGGCTACCATCCTGGTCGCTGTCGCTTGTTTCACGGCCGTCCTGACCGTTTGTGCCATGGTTCTGTTCTTTTTCTGCCACTCCACCACCGTTTTTCACCTGTCAGCTTGGTTGCAGCTCGTTTCAGGTATGTCAGTAGAGGAGCCTTTTTGGACCCCTTCAGGAAAATATCATCGATAACAACGATGAATTTGGTGTTGACAGAGGCGTATCAGAACAGTTTTTTCTCCGTCACGGTGCTCATCGATTATATTTGTACGAGTATTTGTAACAAAATCAGACATATTTCATCATTTCACTCGTAATGAAAATACCGCGGAAAATCTCTATCAGAATACGAAAAATGGTGGAATGAGTTTCCATTCGACGAAAACTGTCAAATTCTAGGCATTTGCAGGGTGGTTAAATCAAACGCGTGAATACTGTTTGAATGTACCTGATATTTCTTCAGAAAAAGAGAACAAAACTTATTATCATACTTCATGAAATCATTGGTTCATGTCATATAAGACTTGAAAAATATTCCTAATGAAGATAACTGAGGAATATGTTGCGAAATTTATGCCTAATGTTTGGCAACCCGGGTAGTTCCAAGAAGTCTTTTGACAGAAGAAGTGTAGTGTACCCAATTTTAGCTCGTGATTTACCCCTTACACTGCAGTGAAAAAAGTTGTTGAAAGGTTTGGATGAAGTACTCATCTTTCTCTAACAATTCTGCAAAATTTTGTTTTTACATATATCTCCGGAAATATTCCGAATTCGTTTAATTCTGAACAGAACTTTGTTTCGATCCACCCTGAATGTCTTACGGAGATCCCCATGCTCAGCCACGAATTTGGAACACACTGTGAAGATATAAATCAAAATTAATTAAGGTGTCATACAAGGAATTCATAAAGTCAACAGTATAGGACTCATTAAAAAAGTTATGATGTAAGAGGAATGTGAAGAGAACGAAATAATGAGATTTCTAAAACTCACGAGGTTTTAAGCTAAGGTTCAAAGGATTTGAAATGTTTGTATAAATCACAGTTCCCACGATCCATTGCATCTTGTTGCATCTGCTATGAATGTGCAATCATATTGTCATAACCCTAGATTTTTTGTTGTGAACCGGCACACATTGTTATTGAACAATCTCAATGGAAAATTAGCTAATAATTCTGCTCAATTTCAGGCAAAGTATTATACGGTAGGTAGGTTATAAGGCAATAAGTAGATATACTATTTTGCATAACTCTCATTAACCAGTCATTGTTGATAAAAACGATCTGACTTTCTTCAGAGATGGATTAATACAATACGTGTTTTTGGCAATAGTTCGATCTAGTTTTTCACTCGATGTTTTCCTAGTACTATGAAGAAATGGGAACATTTACGCAAAAGTTGATTGCTGAATAGTGTTTCGTCATTCGATCAGAAGAAGCATTTAATAACAAAAAGTAATATGACAGTTTGTTTATATTGCGCCAACTAATCATTGCATTTTTAAATTGGTGTGCGGTTTCAAATTCTAACACGATCAATGTGTGATATTCCATAATATTGTCGACCTCTTTCATTGAAATTACTCTCCCTATTTTTGGATGAACAGAAAAAATATAAAATCCTTTCCGAGACATCGCTATTTTCAATCGTAGCCTCTGTTACGTCCACGACAATTTTTTTGAAAGGTGGAAATCAATCTCGGTGTGCCTTCGGAATGAATTTAGAGTCGTTGAATTGGATAGCATAGTACACATTTTGATTCTTTCCCAAAATGTTCTTTTATTTATTTGGTCAAAAGAAGGAGTTACAGCGGTGGTTCCAAAATAACTATTGAGGTCTCGATTCGACTTACTCAATCGAATCTCTTCTCGTTTAGGGTATATGTAGAACCTACTGAACTCTATATGTAGAACCTTGTACACTTACGTTATGAACTACCTACGTGTCGTCACAACACTAGGATTGAATGGCGTACGTGTGGTGTTAACAGTTTCAGTACCACTGACTCAAAAATCTTTCTTGACTTTTGTTTCAAAATGAAATTAACGGGAATAATCCAGCTATGCTTCACTATTGATATACATAATCTATATTCACAAGAACAGTATGGAACCATGCTCTACAGTTACCTTACATTTTAACGGTACCACTGCACAATTCATATTCCTTCTGTTCAGTATAATTAGTCTCGTATCTTTTGTCAGTCGACTTCCTTTAGTTCTTTTATCGTAGTATGCAAATGAAATGATTTAAAGCGATGAACAAATTGAGTGAAATATGAGGGTTCACCTTTGTCGTCCTCTCACTTATTCACAAACAACCGTAAGCAGATTAGATAGGTAGGTACCTACTTAAGTTTATGGTATACTCATACGCAATGTAGCCATGATAAGAATGTCTTTCCTGTTACATACCGGCATCGGATATACGGTTTCGGTTGGATAAGGAAAACTTAGGTTACTGAAAGGGCCACTCACATGAGTCCATGGAAGATGAACAGTTCGAACATATCATTATATTTCGAGATAATTAAAAAAAATGGAAGTTTTCGCCCATCAAAAAGGTAACACTTCGTTATGATCACCATCAAGTCAGTTTCACAGTTTCATGAGATATGTATTTTCATATCAAAACATACAGGGTGGCCCAATGAAAAAGAAACGAGGTATGCATTTCACTGAGAGATCAAGGAACTGACATTATTTTGAATGGTTCTTCATGTAATGTTAGAGAGGAGGCACTTCTTATATGAACATCGTTCCAACTACAAAATGAGAAATAGTGATGAAAGGGAAAAAAGCGTTACTTTCCATCACTAGCCGATTATTTTCATAGACGTGTTCTCTCGAGAACTACTGCATTGAATTCCAAAAACAAGGAAGCGTTGGTAAGAGATTTTGATTACCTTCAAAATGATGTATCACTTGACCCCTTATCCCATTTGAGATTCAAGGGTTGGAGCTCACCCCTCCGAGGGGTTTGAAGTGAAAAAGTTGAAAACATGCACAAAATATTTCCCCCTCGAAATAAAAATCGGCCAGTTCCTTCGATCATTGAACATACTAGATAAGTAATCCACAGCCCTGGCAATACAGTTTGTTTGGAAGCAACATCTATAGTATCTATCTTTGTCTAAACAAGGATAGCAGGAGCTGATTCTCCCAGCACCAGTGCCGTGTTGTCAGAGGGGGTCGAATTTATCATTAATTCATGATGGACCCAAATTGAAAATCCGTAACAATTTCAGTAGTACTTTTCAGCATTTCTTGGTGGGAAAATGAACGAGACACTGTCGCAGCTGACCTATGGGTATGATCAATATAATCTAATCAAATCAATTCAAATTCATTTTTATCCATTCCATTTGGGAAAATGCTTCAAAATCTCGAATGATACGACAATGGTAACTCACCTATGGAATGACGTGTTTTGATCGCCGGTTCAAAATGTCTTTAACACACCTCACAACGTTTCACCATTATATCAAATCACCAAAACAGGAAATAAACTGAGTTTCTGATGAATTCTGAGTACACAAAACTGAACACAAGTTGAATAACATCGATAAATCGAAACGTAAATAATGACAGATACCAAACAAAGTAATAATCGCCGTCGACTGTCAATATCAAATTGCGGTGTTGCAACGTTGAGCAAAAAGTATTCATGATACCCATGCTGTTCCTCGAGCCCCCAAGAAAGTAAAATTGCTAAGTCTCAGAATAATGTAGCAATCTTCTATTAATCAGAACTGATTCATAATCGTCATGACCCAAATTTATTATTATATTTGTGCATCGAACTACATGAATTCATGATGGACTTTCAATATTATGGACTATTAATCACTTTTTGATGATTGGATATGACAACACTGGCGACGATTGGGTACTAATATTATGATAATTCTGGGAATTCATGTTAGCATCAGAATATTTGTTTTGTGATCCTTCTAGTGGGTTTCTTGTTCGGAGGCCAGTTCGATCGTTTTTTTTTTCTCTGAGAACGATAACTATGTCAAATCGGCCTTGTTTCGTTTTCATCGGGCCACCCAGTATATATATCTTATCTATATTTATATTCTATCATTTTCAGCGGCCTGTCTCATAATAGCATGTTCCTGCTATCCTCTGGCGTGGTCTTCTTCCACAGTCAAAGACTTGTGCGGGTCGGATGCCGATAATTACAATCTGGGGATATGCACCATTCGGTGGGCCTACGTTTTGGCAGCCATAGGGTGTTTGGACGCTGTCATCCTGGCCATTTTGGCCTTCATTTTGGCCACGAGGCATGTCAAACTGCAGGCTGACCCGCAGTACTCAACTGCCACCAGCTTGTTCAAAGGTGAGAGATGGATGCGAATCAATCAAAAAAATAATCAATTTATGTATCCACAAACAAATATTATTCAATACTGTCTGTAAGTTCTTCGAGGAGGTGGTACATTCATTTTTCAGCTTTTGATGGGATTTTCTCTCCTCGTTTCTAAAAAATAGAGTAGAAGTTATTAAAAATTATTGCAATATATTTGTAGTAAGGACAGATTTAGGATCTGTCCCAAAATGTCACTGCGCTTGAAATCAAACCTTTAGATACCTAAAAGAGAAATTCTCTATTGGTCAGTGACACCTTGTTTTTGAAAAAATTTTTGGAAATACAAATATATTTAATAATTGTCACTTCTCAGTGTCAAAATCGGAAACATTGAAAAAAGTTTACGAAGAGAAAAATATTTCAATTGTATTGAGAACGGGAGCAGATTCGTTCCCGAAACGTCCACCAAGATAAGTAGAGGTTTTATTATTATTATTAAATATATTTGTATTTCCAAATTTTTTCAAAAACAAGTTGTCACTGACCAATAGAGAATTTCTCTTTTAGGTATCTAAAGGTTTAATTTCAAGCGCAGTGACATTTTGGGACAGATCCTAAATCTGTCCTTACTACAAATATATTGCAATAATTTTTAATAACTTCTACTCTATTTTTTAGAAACGAGGAGAGAAAATCCCATCAAAAGCTGAAAAATAAATATTATTCAATTGTAACCTCGATCACAACCTTTCAAATCAGTTTACCTGGACATTAAATATTATTTGTGTTCTGTTTTGTCATCTCAAATGTTCTTAAGAACTTACTTTGTCGTATGTTAACATCATTTTTAGTATTTTCTACATCCATCGTAATGAAAATCTATTGTTTCCACTGGCAGTTAATTAAATGTTCAATGGACTGCTCATTATTTGAACAAATCTTCTATTCAAGGGTAGTTACTGATGGAAAAATGAACATTTATATCCACGGTCTTGGAATCCTCTAATTTCTAGATTATCATAAATGAAGGGTCATTAACTATTCTAGTCAAACGAATATCATACTTTCACCATGTTCAAGGCAGTGAAAAAGAAATTAAGCTCATCATCATTATACATAATTGATTATTCTCGCTTAATCTAATATACATACTTCCGACAAGTGGTTTGCTTATAGCCTTCCAGGGGTATTTTAACTGGCAAAATATTCTCATAGGCCATATTGATGACAACGTTTCAGGAAAATGCAAATGTTATGTTCCACAATACGTGGGAATCACTGCATATCACACTTTCCTAGACATTTTTGTTCATTCATTCGTCTACAGTGATGATATAAGATGAATTCAAGTGTCTCAATCAAGATAAGAGTACTTCTTTCTTCACATTTACGAGACCGCTCAATATATCAGAATGACAGTTGGGCTTCATCTTGGCGATTCATTGTTACACCTCGAAAATAACACCAAGATGGCGCCCATCTGTCATTTTGACATATGAGCTGTCAATTTGATGTGGAAAAGATGCACAGCCTACGGAGTGTTCAAAAAAGGTTCTTTCGAATAGTCCAGCTAGACGATATTTTTCATTTTCAGGGGAGATGAACAGTGGATTCATGGGAGACTCGGCTAGTGTAGCCGGCTCCAGGAAATCCATGGGCATCCATCCAGTGCTGATGGTCCATCCAGGACAAGATGACACCTATTCGCAGTTTTCTCAACGAACTGTTCCGAGATCCATTCACTCTGGCCACTACTCACATCCACATTCATTACACAGAAACTTCCAGCTGTAGAATAAGTTAGGATTAGATCTTACGAGATGGAAACGTGATTTCTGAAGAAGGCGTCCACACAGATGTAACGAAAATAACGCGTGAGATATCTACAAAAGCGCTCAAATACGAGTAATAGTGCGAGTTATTCACTATACTTTTCCTATAGCGGAATGATGTCGAACTGAAATTAGTTTTCTGAATTTGCCAATCTCTGATGGATTTTTTATGCTTTTCCTTATTTTCTTCTCGATAATCCCGGGATCAAACGAGCACATATTCCTAATTTTCTGCAGCAGTAATTTCTGAAGAAGTAGAAGATTATTTTTGTTGGCATTCTAGCGCTTTCATAGATATCTCCAAGTGCAACAAAGGTTGACATCGTCATACAATGATGTCGTTGTTCTCAAGTTTCTCGCTATAAATCTATTTATTTTTTACTCAACATAGTTATTGGAAAGAAAATATATTTTGAAATACAAGACATGTTACATTTTTTTCAATTTGATTTGCAAACGTGTCAAAACATTTTATGGAGCTCTCAGATACAGGGAAGTCATGTTGTTTTGTAATGGATTGGTTCCACGCACAAATCTTTGCTCAACTTTTCGACCAGGTCTATTATGGGCTTCGGATAAATTACACCCCCTTGTTTTTCGATGATTTGAATGTGGATCTTTTCTAGATCCCCAGGGATCATTACGGGATATTTTGGATCCGCCTGTGGAAAATTACAGTTGAAACTGGAAGGTGCTGAAGAATTTGTATCATTTCACTATCAAAATTGAATATTCCTGAGAGTGGCATAACTATTTATGTGATCATTCACAGATTTTTTCTTCAAGTGGCTGGTTTATTAATGTTCCTCAAGACATGTTCATCTAGCCTCATTTTCTGAATATTACGAAGGAGAAAAAATGAAAGACCAAACACGAATGTTCATTAGAAAATTTGTTGAATGATACACAGAAGCACACAACATAAAATGAACTATGCAGAAGTCCTGCTAAGATAGCTGAAAATTTCAGAAATTAACTTCATTAGTGAACAATGACTGCTGTCATTTTGGAAAGAAATCGCAACTTGCAATATGTCGTTTGACAAGGGAATGTCAATTCCAAATTTCTAACCAAAAAGAAAATTGAAGAGCGTATTCAACGGTATACCACTCTAGATCTATTCTCCACTGTTGAGTGTAAAAAGTTCTCACTGGCTCCAATTTTCTTATATAGTTCATCAAATCGCTTAGTCGTTGCTCGAAACCCGGGGCAAAATTCTTTGGATTAATAGCTAAGAAACCTTGACCCAAATCAGCAGGTACAGGGGGTTGTTGACCCCACAACCGTATATTCGGGCCATATTTGGCATCTACAAAATAAATGGATAAATCCATGGACAATATGTTTACAATCATCTCAGTGTTATCATCGCTCACCTGCCAATATTCCACTGAAAATCTCGACGATCAGAGCTAAAGCTGTGCCTTTATAACTGGAGCTGGCTCCTAAGGGCATCAACTTTTTGGACTTGAGGGCTATAGCTGGATCAGTTTCTTGCTTGCCTTGATCGTTTAAAGCCCATCCTTCTGGCATCTTCTTATTGTCCCGTTTATGAATCTCTATCTAATAACAATTAGAAATTTCGAAGAAAAACTGATATTTTCCGTATGGTCAATGGAAAATGATTCGAAACGTTTTTCTTCATCTTTTTGTTCGATCAAATGAGATGTTGCGAAAAATATCAAAATGAATAGACAATTTACAGCACGTGTGACATCGTCATCAAGATGTGTAGTGTTTGTCGGAATATTACAGGATAACTTGTAATAAAAATAATGACTGCACGTCTTTGCTATTGATTAAAGCGTTCAAAATAATCTCGTCTATAGGGAAAGAACTTCACATCTTTCAAAATTTTATCATGTTAGTTCCTGTCACAGTGTTCATATCTCCATCCGAAAATTGTCACTGGTTTCACCCATTACGTCACATTTTGGTGATGAAAAGTTCTTCCGAAGACTGACTACAACAGACGATCTTACTTTTCCTAATGACACTGCTGTAGTAGCGAAGTCGGCAATTAGACTGTCCCCACAGTCAGCAGGAGCTGCTAAAGCCAAAGGATTGGTTCCCAAGGCCACCTGAAAAGCATTCGCAATAGTTTTTAACCATCTTCTTCCATTGCGTGAAAACATTACAGCTATGCGGAATGCTAAAGTGACACGTATTTAAAATTTGGCAGGAGTCAGCGTGTTCCGGCATCCTTTTTGATATAGTCCAGTCAATAATTCATTTATCAACATCTCTGGATGTATCTCTTAGTCCCCCGAATGAATTACAATTCTCCAAATTGTTTCGAAAATGTGAAAAAGGAAGAACGGTTACGTGAATTAATTTTCAGATTAGTTCTTTTGAAATATGTTTGCTATAAATTATCGTTTCGATACATTCTGTATATCTTGCTAATTCTTATTTATTGGAAATCTCATAATGAAGTGAAAGTTGTCATCATTAAATAGCAAAAAAGTATTGCATGACGATATATATTCTCCAGAAAGAACAGCATTATCGTTCCTGAGATTATAAGTATGTTGATTATTTGATATACGTATATATATCACACAATTCATTCAGACGTTCACTGGTCTATGAAATGCGTCCCGAGTCGGCACGCGTCTCTCGAAATCAGACGATTTATTGCCAAGTGTTAATTTTTTGTTTTCCAGAGCGCTCAAAAACCTTTATTCTTGTTATATTTACCTTTTTCGCACCTGTTGGGACCATCAATGGTGAAGTGTTAGTGAAACACATGCCGATAAAACCTTTCTCCATCGCTTGCATTGTGTAAATAGTGCTGATTCCGTAATGATTCGAACCTAAAAGCATCAGGATAAAAATAAAAAGTACCATTTCAGTCTTCTTTAACTCTCTGTTTGCGATATGTAATTGACAGATGTCTGGCAGAACTTTACGATGATGCCAATTCATGCCATCATACTATTTTGAACGTTTTCCTTGTGATCTGGTGATTTTTGCGTATTTTTCGAAAAATAATTGTTGAAAATACATGTTGAAAACTCTTTAAACTAAAAAAACAACTTTTGTCTTCTATTTTTCCAAATCAAAAATTTCAAAATTCTTCATTCTTCATATCTGCAGATGTTCACTTTAAGGAAGTCGGAGCTGCCTTTTCACTGTCATTTTACGACCCATGTTCATTCCAACTCTTTTTCTTATTCTTGGTCGTAACAGACGACGGTGATTTTTCGATTTGCGATTTTGTTTTTTATCAATTATAGAACAAATTATTATGTCTGGCGATCGGATCAGTAGACACATCCTAGGCATATTAGTCTTTGCCTTTCAGTCGGCATCATTGCATCTATTGACGTAATATGACGTGATTCTCAACTTAGATTGGAGGAACCCAGATATATGACCTACTATTTGCAACGACCATGCCTATTCCAGTTTTGGAAGCCTTGTCGATGGCGAGATGCATGCAGAAATCACCGATCACTGCCCCGAATCCGTTATGTCCACATACTAAAGCTGTCGAAGTTGTCTCTTTGATTATAGTAGGCTGTGCATTACCATCGCAGGTCTTTGCTCTAACGTCGTCCACATAATGTTCTGAAAACATAATTCATGAGGTCGCATTCGGTATAGCCTTATGTATTCGACGTCTACAAAAGATAAAGTGGATCATACAATTTTTCAACAACTCTGACATTGTTGTAGCTTTTTGAGATATCTACAGATTTCCATTCTCTTCGAAATTCGCTGATCAACAGAGATCGACAAATTCACCATCAATTTCGTTTTGTGTAGAATTTTTATACAATACTTTTGAATCCTACAATGTGATTGAAAATCGTGAACTTTTTAAGAAGTTTTGCCAATTTTAATTATCAAACATTTGAGTGGTCCACTAAATTTTTCAACACTTTCCTTCTCGGCTCCTTTTCATGTGACTTACAGAAGTATTAATCTTGTTTTGGAGTTACCTAATCTATTTATTCCATGGCTGAATATACCCCTTTCATCCGCTTGAACTAAACAATTCGCAAGTATTTTTGCTTTCGGTTCTTTCACTCCTACTGAAGTCATACATTCCGTTATGAATCTTTGTATTTCACTCAAGGGAGCTACTTTTTCATCTGATTTTGAAGAATTTTCTGTAATCATCCAAACGACGTTGCTGAGCAAGCTTAGGAGATTTATAATCAGTGTACTTACTACAATCAGACATGTTGCGTCTTGGTAAACACATGATTGTCTGTAATGTGTTTTTATATAATTGTATAAGCATTATCACTGACAATTTAGAGATGATTCGAAGATGAGGAATTGTGTGGTAAGTTAACTGATTATGACATTTGTATGAATTTATGTCATTTTCTCAATGAGTCAAGCAAAAGTATGGAAACTGTGAGCTCATTGAATCTCCATCGAGATCCTCATAGTCGCCGACTTTCAAATATCGCTATGAGAAAAAGGTACTGGAGGAATGATTAGGATACTCTGGGTGACAAAAAAATCATGTTCTGGATGCAGCAAATGCTCACTAGATCTTCTTTCATAGTATCGAACTGTCTCCGTCTTGCACCTCTGAACTCATTATAATAAAAAGAGACTGTAAATGAATAAAAGGTGGTATAAATTGTTAATATCATCCGCAAAACTATGGGCCGTGCAGGAGGTCACTTCAAACGTATCGTTGAAGTGGAGCAAAGACAAATTGGTGCCGAGGCAGATCCTTGTGGAACACCAGCATTGATCAGATGAGACCCCATCTACCACCAGATAGAGATATCTATCTGCAAGGAAACTCGATAGTTAAAAACATATTTGGGGCGCTCTCTTCAGAGATCACAGATATTAGTGAGACTATTGTTGTTATTAGAGAAGGTATTCTTGCCTTCTTTCGATCGGTTCACAATTCAATGGAATTGTGAACAAAATGAAAAAAAAAAAACTGGTGCCAGTTATAGAACACAATGCTTGAGCCCCATACCCTTCGAGATATTGAAGCCAAGAAAACCTTTTAGGCAAAATTCATCTATTTTTTTTGTGGTATTGTAGATAATGTCTATCAACCTTGGCGAGGGAAGGAAAGCTAGAAGTTGTAATCCCCAATAGCAAAATGGCTATGAAAGAGAGTGCCCCTTTTGTCCCCACTAAGTCGACGCCAATGGGCGAGATCTTCGGTTAACGTATTATTTTTGTTTATCGCAGCCATTAGGTACACAATTCTGTTTCCGAAAACTATAATAGACAATTGGTCCCGACCTACTCAGAAGCAATCACGTGCTGCCACACATAGGAAATTTATGGTGGTCCAGAAAAGTCCGGTAATCCCAAGAGCGTCAGAAAAAAGAAAATAAGAGAATGACAGTAAATTACTCGTCCCATTGCGGACGGTATTGGGATCCGGACACGAACCGAGGTAAAAAGTATCCATCGATTTCCACTATATCGGAAATATTCATGACAACCTCATTACTGAATCAAAATGCAAGTGTCATTTTGATCATCTGACCGCACAGATCAATAAAACTATTGACATCTATATCATCACAGCGTTGTGACAGCTGTCTCCTGAAATCACTGCTTTTATTGTATCTGTAGATCAATATGGAGGAGGTGAAGTCCCTGAAGCCTCTGAAGGTTATAATTCACGGTCCTCCAGCTTCAGGAAAAACGAAATTATCACAAAAACTTTGCCAACGTTATGGTGCCCACTACGTCTCCGTGAAATCGATGATTGAGGAAACCCTCCAGGAGCTCGAAGATAACATCGAGAAAGCCAGAGAGAAACAGAAACTGCAAGAAAAAAAGGCGGTCAAAGAAAGGAAGGACGATGAAGACGATGAGGCAGACGAGGATGAGGAAGAAGAAGAGGAAATAGAGGAGGAAGTCGAAGAGGATATCGACATAGAAGACTGGCAAGAGCAGGTGAAGGATATCACCACATTGATGGCTAAAAGCGAAGATCATAAATTGCCGGATCAATACTTGATGCGGTTGATGAAGACTTTCCTTGCCAAAGAAGTGTGCCAAAGTCGTGGCTATGTACTGGACGGTTACCCTAAAACTTCTCAACAGGCTAAAGAGTTGTTTGGGCAAGTAGCAGAAGCCACTAAGGATGAAGAAGGTGGGAAGCTCGGTATAGAGCTGCCAGGAGAAGGAGCAATTGGAGAAGATCAAGAGCAAGTTGCCAATCTTGCTGGAAATGCCAACGAAGGCATAATGCCGTACTTCATAGTCAGTCTAGAAGGCTCCGACGATCTTCTTTGCGAACGAGTTATGAGACTACCTCAAAGACTCATACAGGGTACTCACTACGATGAAGTGAATATGCTGCGAAGGCTAGCCGAGTTCAGAGGTAATAACACTGAGACGAGCACTGTACTCACGTTCTTCGACGAGGCCGGGATCCATCCGATCCTAATTGATTTGCTGGATGAAGAAACGGGTCAAGAAAGAGACTTCGATTGCATTTTTCAATACGTATGTAGAATTTTTGGCGAGCCAATTCCTGGTTTCGGATTATCTCCGGAAGAAGAAGATGCGTTGAGGAAGCTCGAGAAGGAACAGAAAATGCTCGAAGAAGAAGAAGCGAAATTGGAGAAGAGCCTTCTGGAGGAGAAGGCGACCAAAGACCACCAGGACAAGATGGAAAGGTGGGCAGAGACGTTTCAAAAATTGCAGAAGGAAGAAGAGAAGATTTTGTCAGCGCATAGTGAACCTCTACGCTTCTACTTGATGAAGTATATTTTTCCAACTTTATCCAAAGGATTGATCGAAGTGGCAAAGTTGAAACCTCCCGACCCGATTGATTTTCTAGCTGAGTTCTTGTTCAGGGAGAATCCCGAAGGAAAAATGTTCGATCCTTCGTATACGCGTGAAGGGGAAAAGATTCTGGAACAATTCGAGAAAGAAGTACAGCCTACTCTTCCATTATTATAAGGAGTTCCTGACACTTGGTCGGTTCACTGGACTATAGTTTCAAAAAGGCGCAAGCGCCACCACCATTGATTGAAAATATAGAGATGACTACCTAAGAGCCAACATCAGTTTATCGGAATATTCCTAACCTCGCAAAAAATCATCACTGTTTTTCCTCACTGTTATAGTGTCATGTGTCATCTGATATATCAAAGTGGGCATTGGTCGGAGTTGGATATTGCAAGTCATGATTGGTATAGTACCTACCTAACTACATCTTCCATTTCGCTTTGATAGTCGGGAAACCCGAGTTTTTCCGATTCACCAGCACGTTTTATAGGTTAGAACATTTCAATACCGGATTACAGCTAGTCTGAAATAAAACACAAGGCGATGATTTTTTTATTGATCGTAATAACGCTCATAAAAAGAAGGAAATATGAAATATGTCATTCTGGTAGGTTCATGCGGAAGTCGTAAGTCTTGGGAACGTGAGTCGTGAGATTTTCTTACCACTCATTATCGCTTTATATGCATATCTACATGATGCAACTCACGACCATTAACTTTCGTATGAATCAACCATTACATAGAATGTTAAAACCTTAATAGAAACGTATTATATACGAATAATATACTACGCCCACTTGACTTATGATTCTTAATTCTCAAGACAATCACAATAACTCAACAACTTCAACTGATCTATGACTACGAGAGAAACAAATCAATCTATTTAGAACCGATCATAGAAGTACCTTCTTTGTATAATATCTGATATAAAATATTTCATGGACAGAATCTATTCTACATAAGAATGTATTTACTCATGAATATTCCCCAAATATACGTCTATGAAGCAAGATCTGGTGTTAAGATCCTTTCTACACAGCGGATAAGTAAATCATACTTACAAGAGATGTTTGCATATAGTTCGCTACAAAAAATATCAACACCACTCTTTTGACCACTCGGTCAGGACTGAACGTCATCCGATATTTTATTTGATACATTCAGTTTAATTCTATGTACAGGGTTTCATTGAAATAGTGTCTTTGATTTTGGAAGAATCAGAGTACCTACTCATGAGAATAAAAAAATGATTTGACCTCAAGAGAGTAAATACGAGATTTTTTTCAGAAAAAGTGCATACTCTCTTGAACAACGACATTTTGTTTTTAGTACTTGTTGAAATTGCTCTAATCGATTTGCAAAAAGAGAACTTTTTTGTGTAAGGAACTAATAAGTTCTGTAGGTTCTGTAGAATGAGTCCAATGATCTAAAAAGAAGTTATCTCGAGAGATATTGAGAAGGAGAATCACCAGTTCCTGTCGAATGATCTTCAAATAAGTTTGTAAATTTTTGTGATTGAAATATCTTCGAAAAATCATTTTTTTTTCTTCACTATTTCCTTCAATATCGCATTTTCATGGGTAATATCACTCCACCACAATGCTGCATCGTTTCAAAGACACCCTGTATACCCAGAGCATAGCGTGTGAACAACATTATCCAATAAACAATTCGTGGCGTAACAAATCACTAAGTATTTAGTTATGATAAGAACGACAGCGTCTCTATATGAGAATGAAATGATATGAATGAGGTTGTTATGGTCTGAGTCCGCCTAGTCTAGCTAGTTGAGAGCCTAGTCCGGCTAGTTAAAACGAGTGGCTACCTGTCATGATTACATCAGTTTGCCAACGTTTCGAAAGTGAAAGTAGCTCATATTAACGAATATACAGAGTTGGGATACAGTATGGAACCAAGTGAATATCTTTTAAACGAAAAGAACGATATTTATGAAAATTTTCAGGTAAGTGCAATGGAACAAAATGATGTACATTTTTTTGTTGATAATATACTTCCGGTTCAACCGAAAATGCCATCAACTTCTTCAATTTACAGATTTTGAAAGAGCTTGTTATTTAAAATTCATACATACTGAGTTCAGTATGAAAAAATTTGTAGAAACGAGGAATATAGCACTTTAATCAACCTCCTTTGAGTTATCTGCATTAGAGCAAAAACCAATTTAGATAAACTATTTGATGTTATTTGTATGCATAGTACTGAATAAACGAGTACTCTTTTGTTCTTCAAGTGTCAAATTCTAATTGACGGAAATAAATTTCACAATCACCATAACCGATCATCATTATAATTTCAATATGCTCTTTTTCACTTAATTGAACCAATCTAAATTGTACAATTTGTAAATTGTACGTTTATCCATAATTTTTCATGTATTTTGCAGTAATTCACCTTATTACATATAAATTTGACCTTCTACCATTTTGATTCACATATTTGTGACTTATACATTTATTTATCCTCTTCATCCGGTGTTGTATCGGTTAGCATTTCACGAGAAATTTCGAACTGAGTAAACTTGAACTGTCTATCTCTGGGTGAGCCACTGGGTATAAGAACATTGTAATTACGATGGCTCGCCTACTCCATGGTTTGGTAAAATGAGGATTGGCAATGATTGTATATACCACTATCGTCGCCTGTATCAACCGCGAAATCACATCACCAAGTTGCCGTTGAACCTCGAACATCGCTCACTCGTTCAGTCGTAAGGCCAGAATTAACTGCACGAACCGTCACTGCAATTGCACAAACTATACCTACAACTCAATTATTCGAGAGAAGCCTCACTCACTCCGTTTCCTTTCGTACGAGAAGCTTTAGAAATTCCGATCAACGCGCGTCAATCGGTAACTGTAAAAAGAATTGTGTCAACTCGAGTGTCAGGGGCAAAAACAGTCGCCAATCATCCTCCGCTGTCAAACTCTCGGCTGGCTAGACGTTGCAGCGGCCGGTTCTTAAGCAAGGTTGAAGGTTATTGTCTTCTGCCTTGTGCGGGGCTGTTTACCTGCCTCAGGTGTCTCCGAAGAGTGGTAGAATGGAGTTTGTAGTGCCGGTGTCTGAGATAGTTGCCGTGCTTTGTGCGTTGGTGTTTAAATGAGCGAAAATTGGCTCTTGTTTGAGGCCAATGACGTTTTGACGTACTTGTGAAGAAACATCGTAAGTTTACTATAACGTCTACCTACTATTAGGTTCATTTTTGAGTTGTGTTGTTTTGAAATCAGTATTTTTATTGCCGGTTGAATTCTTGTTCTTTGTTGAGATTATAGATAATGTCATGGTAACGATGTACAAAACACTGGTGCAGTCACTGATGATGTTTTGTTTCGTCAAAAACGCTAACGCCGTTTTCCGCTATATTGGCCTAATATTTATGAAACTCCCCAGAAGATGGTGACATGTTTACAGATTTCTGTACAAATAGTTGACGTTTTGAGATTGTAATTATGTGGTTCGATCTAAAATTGAGAAGTAATCAAATTACTACTACAACATTTTTATAACACTGATTGTGCAATTATCAATAATACTGATTTTGTTGTCATTTTTGTACCGCCATCTAACAACTAACATATGAGTGATTTTCCGCTATATTGATTAAAATGCTGTTATCAAGTTAGTTGTACGTTAGAGTTCTGGTTGAAGAAATTAGATAGGCAAATAGGCAGAATAGCTCCACCAGTGTTCTGTACATCACTGTTATAGTGATACTTGTCATAATGATGAAGTGTTGAAAGTTTTGACATTTATAGGTATCTACGAGGGTACCTGATGATCATCATGCATATCGAGATGTATATGCATGCATTTGAAAGTAATACAAGCGAAACTAATGTGGGAAACTCTATTTTATCATTTTTATCGCCTTATTGCAATGAGAAAGTGAAAACAGTTCGAAAAATATTTTAAAAATTCCTAATAGTTGTATGTTTATCTATATACATCCATCATAATAGTCATATAGATAGTTAAGTATTTATGTAGGCATAGTTATTCACTGCATTTTTTTACTATGAGTAGTACTAAATCACTCTCGAACTCACCCATTCATTTAAATAACAAACTTGACATGACTGTGAAAATCATTGAGGTTCTTTAGGTTTTGAATTAGATGGTAATTTTGCCACAATTTTAATACAAATTTGATACAACTTTCATCGAGATTTTTATACATAGGTAAGTAAGTACACCTAGTGCCATTACATTATTAGGATAACCCCTCGTGTTGTATACTTTGAAGTACGTTCAACACTTATATTCTACCAATTCGACCAATTCTCCTTTCTTGCCAAACGCCTAATTTTTTTAGAAAATTCTTAGACTGTCGATTGTCAGTTCCAATTCAATGCATTTCAGGAAATATTTGATTCAAATTGGAGTTGAGACGTCGGTGACGATTTTTTAAATAGTACAACCTTTGCAATAGTATATCCTCAGTGATAAAACATTCAAACAGTCTCGAAAGAGGCTATTCATCAATAACCTGAATGTTGGGTAATGCAATGAGCGATTATTGTATTGAATTGTTACCGGTAATTTTGATCACCCTGTATGAGTTCAGTAAGGCCTACGTGTGATATTTTTATATATATTTAATATTTCATGGAAATTCTAAAAATTCAACCAATCGAATGCTAGTTTCATTAAATATTCAATTTAAGGCCCTAACATAGAGGGTCCCGTTTGGAAAAATTGTGATTCACCCTGAGATTTTCCATCTACGACAAAATCATTTTCGAAAACACGTCAAATTGAAATAATGAATCGCATGCTTGAGGATATTTAATAAAGATGATGCGTTCTCTTTGTGGACGCACTGTATAGCTGGTCCCCTATTCAGATTAATGGAAATGCAAGATATCTACTGGAAGCCTTGAACTTGTCGACCTCTGTTATGGATTCAATAGATTCGAAGTGAGTGACAACATTTATATAACATCAACAATTTATTGATCAGGTTTACCAGAAAAATTTGAGTTGAATCCTGTTGAAACTGTGTTTGAACCCGAGGCTTTATTGTCATTTCAAGAGGTGAACTCGAGGGTTAACTAATCAAACCTCATATGATGTCCCTCACATTATTCATAATTATAATAGTCGTATTTTATTCTAGTCGAAAGCAATTATGTACTAGGTATTTGGCACAAAGATAGAAATATATTACAGGGCGTTTGGACAGAATTTATAATATTCACCTAGCATCTCACTGAGATGTATGAACGAATCATGTCCGAAACGTCGTCTTTAACCCGGTCTTGAAAAGTGGGATACCCCACCGAAAGGTGGGGTATCCCACATTTTTTGTACAGAACTCATTATTCTATGAAATGATTCGTAGATGAATCTCAGGATTTCCATTTTCATCCCTGAAAGGATACAGTCGTCAGATATATTTTGCTGGAATATTAACATTTTAGTTCTCAACTAGACTACTTCTGATTTGACTCTTTTTGGACAGCCTGTATTTCTTGGATTCTTGAAGTCGATACAATATCACATCTGATACCGGAAACTGCAAATAAATTGGACAATTCCTCATAAAAACACAGGTTGTCGAAATAAAATCAAATTATGTATGGTCCATTTTTGTCAATATCTCATTCCTTGCCAAAATTTGCTGACCCGCCTCTGAACCCTGCTTAATTCCACCAACGATGTACACAACACTGGTGGAGCTATTCTGCCTATCTAATTCCTTCAACCAGAACTCTAACGTACAGCTAACTTGATTATAGCATTTTATTCGTTATAGCGGAAAATCACTCAAATGTCAGTTGTTAGATGGCGACACAAAAATGAAAACAAAATCAGTATTATTAATAATTGCACAATCAGTGTTATAAAAATGTTGATTCAGAAGTAGTAATTCAGGTTACTTCTCAATTTTAGATCGGACTGCATAATTACAATCTCAAAGCGTCAACTATTTGTACAGGAATCTGTAAAGATGTCACCATCTTCTGGGAAGTTTCATAACTATTAGACCATTATAGCGGAAAATGGCGTTGGCGTTTTTGACGAAACAAAACACCATCAGTGACTGCACCAGTGTTTTGTACATCGTTATTCCACCAAAGTATACAGAATAATTATTTATCAAACTGTGCTTCCACTTATCTTCAAATCAAATAGCCGATCAAATATGTTCTCTGGGACACCGACTGAACCAGGAAATCTCAGTGACGTAGATGAAAAGCGAGATGAAAAGCATCAACAAGAACTACTGGTTTTCGTTCTGACAAAAATAAACGCGTCAAAACAAATAATACAAATAGACTACACGTGCTTCGAACGTAAAAGTTTCGGAAATTTATTCTGGGAACACCCAGCGTCATGGAATATTTTATTTATAACCCGAAACCAGTGAAATTAGGTTAGGTATATATGAAGAGAAACGTGAAACTACCTACATAGCATTCAAGCGGAAATCACTCCATGAAATGAAACACGAGTGATAGCAGACTGACACAATCATGAAACTGACCTTTTCATTATCCAATCATCTTTCCACAAAGTCAATGATCTTTCGTGTTGTTTATCCCGGTAGGATTCAAGTTAACACATAATTTGCTATTTTCGCTATAACTAAAGTAGCGTTCAGAAAATCTGATGTGATTTATTCAAAATATCAGAAACGTCAGATATCAATTATTTAATCCCATTGGATTTTTTTAAGGTTCAACTGATATCTCTGTTGTAGAAAAAGTATAGTATACCAATAAAATACTCGATACTAGAATGACATTTTTCACAGATTTTCTGGTTATGAATTGAACAGTCTTGAAGCATGCGAGTTTGGAATGTGGAACTGTCATGAAGTTCTGATTGTATTCTCTGAACACGACGACTCAAGCTCTGTTCCTGAATGAATTGCAATATTGCTGTGAATATAATATGTAATGTTCTGATGGAGACCAGGAAGAGATGTTCGTTTCGGTTCATCTCAGTTAAATTAATTCAAGAATGTCAGTGGTCTGACTGAGTCAGACTCGGATGTTACCATGTAACAACTAGAGGTTTGATATGGGAGGTATATGAAAATTTGACCTCCATAAATCTAGCCGAACCACCTCGGAATTTTTGAATTTTTCTCGGCCATATTCTGATTATTTACCCCATTGTAAAATATATTACTCTTAGGTCCATACAAAAAACGTGGGATTTTCTAGCTAAACGTAAATCGATCAGAACCACTTCTTGAAGACACTTTTCATGACGCAGAAAAGCGTCTTATAATTGTTTCTTCCATTTTGTCTAAGTATTCGGACTTGTTTGACCAATTCCATTTTAAGCATGTTTGTTTTCAGCAAGGAGTTATGAAATGTTATAACAATCAGATTTCTCAAATTCTCCGTATATTTCTACGAAAGCGCTGAATGGACTTGATGACTTTTTTCATAATTGCCAGTTTGAACTGGCAATTATGGCTAATTGCCAGTTTAAATTGAAAATTAGGTCTAATTGCCTGTTTAAACAGACATCTATCTCTAATTGCCAATATTCATTGTTCAATTAGACCTAATTGGCAATAGGCCTAATTGTCAATCAGCACTAATTGCCAGTTCAAAATAATAACTAGACCTAATTGCCAGTTCAAACTGGCAATTAGCACTAATTATTGTCAGTTTGAACTGACAATTATGGCTTAGTGTCACTTTGAATTGGCAATTAGCCATAATTGACAGTTTGAACTGGCAATTAGCCATAATTGTCAGTTCAAACTGACAATAATTAGTGCTAATTGCCAGTTCAAACTGGCAATTATAAAAAAAAGTCATCATGTCTGTTCAGCGCTTTCGTATGGTTCTGTTAGCAGAATCCACAATTTCTCTCATGAAAGAAGTCGACGATATGTTAGGATTGGAGCCTCATAAAACAGCCTCAAATTAACATCCTAACACAACGACGGATGAAACATTTGAAAAATTTCCAAGCTTTCCATAGCTTTATGGAGGTGGAAATAAGCTACATATAGCAAAATGAGGCAAGCTGACTCTCTGAAATAGTATCTATATTAATTAGGGATTTATAATGAATCTTCGTTGACATTTTTCTTGTTATAAATAGAAGCACACTTCTCCACGTGATCTCGATTAGATCAGTTATGCTACGATAGTTTCGTGACTACTACGGTCCTCATTTATTTGCCAATTAAAACGTAGCTGTATCATAAATTATTTTTGTGATGTGCGTGAAACCGAAAAGAAAGAGTAATCGGATCTCTGATCAGTATAGAGTGCGCTGTTAAACGTAACACACGTGATTGATCATCGGATTTTCTGTGATTCTTGTGACGATAATAAAGAACAATGCTGTTTATGAAGGTCTAGTGATCATAGTGAGGAAGATGGAGAAAACACGACAGGATTTCTTTGATTGCTCGCTCGATTTGCTCCGAAAATAGTAAGATCAAAATGAATGAATAACTAGAAGGAGACTAGCTAATTGTAGAGTCTCTCAACACGTGGGTATTGAAAATGTCCAACAAATTTTGTGTTTTACCTGATCTATTTTTGATACCTGAGATTTATGACATTCCCACAAGTCCCCAAATGGTTCTTGAAGATATTATTTGAATTTCCAGTATATTATTCTCCATTGTGGTATTCGAACTTGAAAAACATCGTAGCCTAGTATAAAGACTGTTGTTTAATTCATCTTAAAATTCTCACACAACCTGAAGTTTTCAATCGATTAGACATCTAGCAGGAAAAAAAATGAAATTTATAAATAAATTTATAAATAAATCAAATTTATAAACTAAATATTATAAAATAAATATTTATAAAATAAATTTATAAACAGTGGAATACAACAGCTGATTGCATGTATTACTCTGCGTTATGTAACATGCTAATCATAACAAATGACAGAGGAAATAGTATCATGATGCAGTATCCTCATCCTGTGTGTTCGATTCCCATCAGATCTATTTAATCCGTAACAAGTCTTTCAACGTGGCGTAATGTTATGAAAATTTCCTACGTTCACTATTCGTGTGAAATAGCTCGTGGATCGTTTTGTGAGCTGTCAAACAATGAGTGCACAAAAAATCACCAGATTCCGGTACTAGGAATATTTTTTCGTCATGGCAAGTTGCGGATCTCGTTGACATTGAGCAAAGGACGGTGAGTTTCTTCATCGGTTTCAGCAGACAATACTTTTTACTTATTTTAGCACCAGTCGTGGATAGATTTGATGCTCGACAGGAAACTGATAGTTGAATTAGCAATGCTGTAAAATAATCAATTGTTTGGAATTTAAATCTGTCAAGACCTTTTTCGAGTTTTATGTACATATGAGATTAGGCTATTTTGGATCGTATTAGAATAGAATAGAATAGAATAGAATTTTATTTAACTACGTTACATAATATAATGTTTGTAGCAAGTCATATTTGAATTACTTCTAAATGTAAAAGTAACGTAAATAGTGTACAATCTGTAAAACAACAAAAAGAAACAAAAAAAAACGACGAAACATCAACAACGACATCAATAAACTTAGACACAAAAAATTAGTGTAATCATATAAATATATTAACGTTTTGAATCAAATGGAAGTAGTGAGATGTTTATTAGTACAAAAATGAGTTCTGAATTCATCGACAGAATAGAAGCAATGCCTAAGCAAATATTTTTTCAATTTTCTCTTGATAGCGTTCAGACTGAGCTTTTTAAAATCTTGAGGAAGGATATTGAATTTGGTTCTCTCGAAATGGGTTTGGGCATTTCTTTGAATCTTCTTGCATTTCCGACGAGATTTCCGAGATATTCCCATCGGCAACTTGGAAATTTGACACGCACGCACATTTGCGTTGGATTGAAATGGATATTTCGATTTTCCTGACAGAGAGTGATAAAAGATGTACTCAGAAATCAGACAGGAAAATTTGCGAGGAATTTCGTGACCAGACCAGTTTATCGTGTCATGAAGGGCATGTGACCTGAGATGGCCTTCAGAAATGATGAAACCATCGCGAATTATATTCACGAAAATAGTCATTAATTGTAATCTGTTAGTTATTTCATTGTTTTCTGTAAAAACCCGACATCGTTGATGATAGACTTCAGAAGCTCCTAATTCATACATCGGAATATGTCGTAATTTAATAAAAACATTCATCTCGATGTCATCAACAACCGCAATTAGTTCACAATTAGACCAATTTAAAAAGTAGTGATTCAGCCTTGGTTTTCTCAATATAGTGAGCGAGATGGTGAGTCATAATCACTTGTTTTTTTCTATTCTTTCGAAGAGGGTATTAAAAACCTGCTGGGCCAGGGCTTGTCAGCAATGTCATTTGAAAAAATCAACTGTGTAAAATAAATTTAAAGTTGAATAAATATAATGAAATGAATTGAATGCAGTTGAAGAACGATTACCATTCATTTCATATATATTACAGGATTCCAAGACATATTCCAATGCTGGTATCCAAGTGGTAGTAAACGTATTCCCAGTGAATTTTCTGAAATTATCTCGGATTTGTTCGAATCGCATATTTTTTCTCACATAGACTCGACTATACAGGGTGTCCTTAAAAGGTCTTTACAAAAAGCTACCACATATTCTTCAGACCAAAACAATTCGATACAAGCAAACTTACCTCAGTAAAAAGTTGCTTAGTTTGGGCGCTAGACGGCTCTGAAGTTGAAATTTTCAAATCGATTTTGCTTCATAACTTTTGAACGGCTCATGAGATTTTTTTCAAATTTGGTACGTTGGCATAGACTCATCGGGCAATGAAACTCATATCATAATCATAATGAATATCATTCCATGGGCGTAGAACTTGATTTTTTCAGTAAATAAACATCTAAAACTCCTACGCCAATGGAAAAAAATTAGTTTCAATATGAAATCTAAATTATTCAACTCATTCACTACAAAAAAGGTACTCTTGACAAAAGTCGATTCCTCTCATGATTTCGACAAAATTTTATATAATTTTAGTGATTTAGAGCATAATTGATAATAAAACGATTAACAGATATTTCATAAAAATTGTTCAAAATGTTCACCATTTTCACGTATACAAAGATTTATACGACGCAAAAAGTTGAAATGTACTGTAAGTTATGAAGCAAAATCGATTTGAAAATTTCAACTTCAGAGCCGTCTAGCGCCCAAACTAAGCAACTTTTTACTGAGGTAAGTTTGCTTGTATCGAATTGTTTTGGTCTGAAGAATATGTGGTAGCTTTTTGTAAAGACCTTTCAAGGACACCCTGTAGAATGGATACATTGATTAATCAGCAGAGGTTCGAAAACCAACTAGTTTTTTGCTGATATATCAAAATTCGAAATATTTACCAGAATTTTCGATGTATCGAACTCTCTTTTCAGAGTGAAGACTGCTTCTTACATAACTCAAAAAATGTAATTATATTATCATTGATTTTCAGCTCAATTCATTGAGGACATGCCAAATTCGAAAAAGATTATAAGACTATGGTTATTTAAACACTATCCAAAGTTTAACGATTTATTCACGATGTGTGCTCTACAAAAGTTGAACGATTAATAATCTATTTTCTCCAACTGTTCTCCTTATTCTCCATGTAACGTAACCACCTGAGTCACGTCTCACTCATAGAATCAGAAGGTATCGCAATATAGGGTGGTGCGGTGTTATATCCTGTTTCTAACAAGATGTCTCGTTTTTGCGATCAACTGAACAGTTTTTGATATTGCGAAATTGATATGCAATTATATGCATCTCTCAATTGCATATATTTCTCACAACAGGCAGATAACATAAACCTCGCTATAAGAAATGTATTCCAATGATGTGGCTGGGAAGAAATAACGTCAATAACAATCATAAATCACTTTATTTTGCATTTTATCTCACCATCGTATGATGCACCACAAAACAATAATACAATGGCACGCGAATATATTAACTCTAGAAAATTCTCATGCACTTTGTTTCACTCAGGTGATTAAGATCGATTTTTTTTTACATTTCCTATGTTTCTGAAATGCTGGACCCATGATATGACTCCTTCATGTGTGATGTGTGGGATAATATTGATCATCACGGAATAATATGTTTGCGACGAACCAATGAATACTTAGTTTACCAAAATCCTTAGTAGGTGAAGGTCTCTGATTCTGGTTTGGGAATTATGCCATTGTTGTCGAATAATTCGTGCCGAAATTACATCAAGAATAATTTTAGTAACCCTTAAAATAATATTTTGTACTAATCTATGGAATTTCACAAGTTGAAATCGTTAGAAATGTAATTTCTTTCCAGTCGACTTCATGTATATATTTCTCATTTTCATATTTTGAGGGATCAGAGTACACGACGTTCGGTCTATTAATCATTTCCTCTCGACCGGGAACTTCGCATATTCCGCCTTCTTACAGTGAAAGACCTTTATTCTTGAATTATCGATATTTTCTGAGTCCTATGCTTATCTTTCTATAAAAAAAACAACTTATAAAGTCTATATACATGTACTTACTCAAAAATCGATTCATTAAAAAATTGTCGATTTGTATAATTTTAGGCAATTCCACTGTTGCAATCTTGAGATGAAGTAGAAAGAATTTGAAATAAAATGCATATATGGGATGTCGTGTAGGTTGAATTTTCTCTGAAAGCCTATGAAATTGTGAATTATTTTCAAGCTTCTGTCTCATTACTGATGTTTCTGCATTTTTATCACTAGCTCGTTTTCTTTTTTCTGTGAATTTCTCTACATAATAATATGCTCGAATAGTTCTCATCAAACGTGTAATTAGACCTTGACAAGTTTTTCCATCTCATTAGCATAATACACAGAATATTTTTTATACCTATCCTGGGAATTCATCCAGTAGGTTCATGGTATGATATATGGTTGATTCTATCGGTACTCACGTATTTTAACTCCGAGAATTCGAATTTAAAAATGAAAAAGGGTGGAAACCTCGATTTTTTGAGATAGTCCAGAGAAAAGTGTGAAAATTCACCTTCTTTATTGAGCTCTAATCTCGGCTCTAATACACCTTATACCTTCATTATTCAAGAAGTCAAAAAGGATGGAAAAGATCCTCGAAGAAGTTGAATTTATATTTTTCATCATCGTCAATGATGGTTGATTCACCTTCTTTTGTGATATTTTGGCGGCTTCCAAATAGAAAGAGGAGAGTTGACTCTCCTCCAAAACGTTAATGAATGTAAAATCAACTCATTCGAAGATGTTTTCATTTCTTTTTGATTTGTGGAATGTAAAATGGTGGTATGAAAAGTATCTTGTGTAAGAAATAGAATGTAGATTGGCTAAGAATCGTACCCAAAACGTGCCCAATAAAGAAGGTGAATCTTCGCACCTGTTCCTGGTTCCTGGATTTCCTCGAAAAATAGAGATTTCCACCCTTTTTCATCGCAAAATTCGAGTTCCAGGGGACGAAATATGTACCAATAAAAAAATTGAAAAATGGTTCGCTTGATGCAGAATTACCAAATTTGGGAAATCGAGACAATTGATGAAGCTCTCGCGATAGATTACCTGGATAGGGTAATCTGTATCCTCGCTATAAAATTCCATTTTGGTAACAGTGTTAATAAAATCATGCCTAAGATGAGAATTTGAAAAAATTTCTTTCTAAAGAAACGATTTCTCATTCAACTCATCTTTCTTCATATCTCGTTTAAGAAATATCACACTGTACATTGCAAAATTAGGATTAGGAATTCAATCCATTAAATGCATTTTCATCTCACTTTCCTTCGTTTCATATCTCATTTTAATTTAGGGATAACGGAAACCTTACCTGTGTCCTATTCTATAGGTACATAACCTAATTATTCTTTTGTTTCGAATTATATACGATATTACATTGTTCTATACAGGATATTTCGCGTCTCTTCTTTTATACAAAGTCACAAGGCACAAACGATAACAGGTATATACAGAGGGTTTCATAAATATTGAAGATATCTTGCAAACAATTAGATGATATCGAGGCGAAAAAAAGTAGTATCGAATACATCGAGTACTTTTCAATACGATTTTAATTACTGCACAATCAAATATTAGTATTTTCATTACTAACTGAATCAATTTTACAGTACTTTAGTAGGTACTTCATTCAAGTACCAGATATATCAATATGGTATACAAATTGTGGGTAGTTGTTTCCCCCTCGTATAATAGTTCTCTAAACTTTTTTCCCAGAGACCTGAGCATTCAGAGGTACAAATAATTGTGAACATTTTCGGAAAAGACGAGATTCGTCAAATTCTCAAAAAACAAATTTGTTTGGTTCCCTTGGAAACTCGCTTGGAACTGATTTTTTCAAAGTAAAATGCCATACCGAGATTTGGCACTCCGGAATACAATTCCTTTATGTCATGATTTTCTTTCAGAGGTTGCTTCATTTTCTTGAAAACCTTGATTCTCTTGTATAATAATACTATCTCTGAAATAAGCTTATGAAAAAAGTGATATGACTGTTTTCACAATGATTATGAAACACCCTGTCGATATCCCTCCATGAGCAGAAAAACCAATAAAAACATACTGGATAACCCATAATTCAGCACTTATCAATTACCTCCAGTATTCACTCACAAAATTTGGTCCACTGGGTCACCTCACCTATTTCGTCACACTCTGGCCGCGAAATCGACCCGACCTCAACCCGCCGGACATCAGTTCCACCCTTTGAGGTGTCGCATCGCAGTATCGTAACTGGGCAGTCCGGACTCGTCTTCTTTCTGGGGGTGGAACTTGCTGCTCTCCAACTCCACACTGTTGGGTGGAACGACCACTTCATATGGCGGCGGGGGGCCAGGGGTGGGAGGTCTGTGGATCTCGTTGGTGAGGTCCTCGGAGACCAACCACTGGAAAAAAATCATTAAATTATGCAAATAACATGTTGCTACGACAACAAGCTATTTTTTTTTCGGAAATCACGAAATCATCCTACACATAAGCACCTAGCTGTATGTTTAATGAACTCTCCCTGTAGTAGAAGCAGTAGCGTAAAAATTCACTTGAATTCAACTTGAATAGATGATTTACCTAGCAGTGCAAAAATTCTGGGGGTTGAATACCTTATAATTACTAGGCAAAGCATGCCCATGATGGGAACATTGACCTTGCAGGGACTCCGGCGACTGTCGATACGTGATGTAGGTATGTGTATGTGTGTACGGCTGATGCACATCGAATATGATTCCAAACGTTGGAATCTCTAACGTATAAACGATAGAAAATATTACTGAACTTTGATACACGCGTTGTAGAAACTAGCAGTCATTTTTTTTTGATTTTATCAAATTTTCAGGATGGATCAGTTGTTGTTAGTGATTGCATGGTCAGGTTTCCCTTTGATGCGGTGCTTATACCTTACATAACTTGTTGCTTCTCAAAGGCTTATCTTTAGTAGTGAATTAGTAGTAGTTATCTACATCCTCCAAGGTACCGAGTGAAAATAATAAGCGAACATTTTTCTGTCAGTTAGCCTACTTGACAGCTGACATTTACATAAACATTATCATAAGAAACTGATTGAACTGTTGAATAACTTCGAGAACAACATAATGTTTTCATCGTCTGTTGATGTTACTTAACAAACATATGAAAAATTCACTAAAACAGTGACATTTTTTCCAAAGTCAAATTATATTGGGAAAACATTGTGGAAAAAGTTCCCCAGTAAGATGGAAATTTTTTTCTTCGGAAGCATACGAAATCTCTCAAATGTCAAAGCAGCATCTTTTCAACCACAAAATTTCTCAAATACCACACAATTTGACTGACCGTATCTCTTACGGTGTATTAGAATTTGACACTCTGTATGGATGTGACGAATCTCCATCTTGAATATTTAAAATTTCCCAGGCGGAACTTCCGTACTTCCGCTTCTCCATACTCGAAGTATCAGAGTCGAAATGTCGGTAACAACTCCCAACTTCCAACTTTCCGGAATGTCTAAAAGGTTAACTTCGCGATAGACGAAAATGTGTTCTGAACTTCCAAGATGGCCGGCATTTTTTGACGGTGTGAAAAGTTTACACTTTTCAGATTAGGAACGTAGTTAGAGACATCCTAATTAAAAGTTTTATCACGGGTGACGAAGATGAAGCAGTATCTAAACCTGCTTCGAAAGAAGTTTTTTTGATTACTCAAAAACTTCGATTTCAGCCGACCGAAGGTGTACAGGAGTCACCGTTCTCAAAATTGTCTTCATTCTCGAAGTTTTTTTTTCAAATCGAACATTTTTGTTTTTTCTTTCAGTTCAGATTCTCCTTGCTTTTCACGAAGAAAAAATCGAAGAAAAAAAACATTTCTGAGAAAAAGTACGAATCGAGGTCCGAGTTCAAAGATATTGAACCAATAAAGTAAAGTGAATTCAAAGAAATATGTCTAGAATCGTAGGAAAAAGTCGAAAATTGAATATAAAAGTGTTAATAATAAGAAAAAAGTTAATTCGAAAGAAAACGAATGAATTTTGAAAAAAGGAGACAATTTAGAGGAAAAAAAAGGTTAGTTCAAAGAAGTCTGTAACAGTTTGAATTCAATGAAAAAAAGAGTCTAATTTTATAGAAGAGAGTCTCAAAAAAGAAAAAAAATGTGAATTCGAAGCAAAAACTCTAAATTAAAAAAAATGGTTGCGTTCAAAGAACAATGTCTGAATTGAAAAAATACTTTTAGTACTTACGTTTTGGGCAGATTCCACTGTGTAAATTTCCATCGATAATGCTGGTTCCCTCCAATAGGAGCCTAAATTCGTCTGAGATTTTCTGTTCGTTTTGTTACAACAATAACAAAATACGAACAGAACTAGCAGAATTCCGCTGATCATAGCTCTGAAAAAAATCAATAAAAGCTCTACTGGGTGTTTCGGTTCAAAGTATCTTTAACTTAGAATGAACTGAATTTGAGAAAAAAACAGTTTTTGTTAGAAAAATGTTATGAATTGTAATATTGGTAGCTCTGTTGTGAGTTATGAATAAATCTAAACCCATACTGACAGAAGTATACAAGTCTAAAAATGAAAATAATCAGATTGAAACAAGGAAAGCCTCGGAAGACAATCGGTACCTATAAAAATAGACACTGAGAATCATCATTTTCCCCAATTTAGAAATAAGAGCCTGGTTGGTTTTTGAAATCAAGCACTCTGTTTGTAAAAAAAGGATGTCTAAGTCACTCAACAAATTCAATGGAAACCCATTAGCATCATTGAATTACAACCATCTTCATTATTAAGGGTATCGAAAAAATGCAAATTGGCGAGGACAGGACCTGATTCGAATTCAACATGGATAACTGAACAGGAAAATGGAAAATGTGGAAAAACTCAACGAAATTGCGATACGATGAACCAAGGAAATGCCTCAATCGAGGATATCGGTTCTTTATCAGAATACCGAGATTTTATTATATTCCTTCTCTGTTTTTACCGTTGAATTCATCACATAATCATATATTCACATCCACTATGTCCAATACGGTGAGATCATGAGTCATTCAAGAAAAACCAATTTCCAGCGGCGTCCTTCGGGGGCCCATGTCTCAGTAAGGAGGGCCTGTAGGATAAAAATTCACACGAAATTGTCGTTTTCTCAGGTTCTGTTTGAATCCAAAATTTCCTAAATTTTCGCGGACACCCTGTATATAGTCGTAAGAAGAATAGTGCATTTCTTCCACTCGTCACGTTCCGCGTTTTGTAAATATCTACTCATGCGAAATATGCCACTTTCCACACTTGGTATGTAATATACGATTATTTCATTTTTGTGACTGATGTTTCTGAAATAGTCGCTTCGCTAGATATTGATTATCATTTTGAAAAATGGACTATATGTCTTTGGAGTGTAGTTTCTTCGAGATATAGTATGATTAGTCCGACTAGCGAGGAAGATTCGTTTATCTGTTCAGATATCGATCGGATTAGTCTGAGATTGGAAAGAACACACTTGAGTGTTATGAAGAATATCAAGTTGAGTAGAACAGTACCAGAAAGGTTAATATGAAGAGATTAGACAGGTAGTAATACAGGGTGTAACTAAATAAGTGTAAAACATTCAAGGAGGTGATTCCTCATCGAAATAAAGATAGGATGTTTCATATAAAGAAACTCCATTGGAGCATAGGGGGTACATAAAATTTGTCTAACAATTTTTTTACAAGCACTGAAAAAGTTACAGTGTTGAAATTAACCTGACATTTCCTCATATCAAAAAGACACTCAGTCAGTGATTTATTTGGTTCACCCTATGGTTGTAAGGGGTGGAAAACGCAACCCCTAAAATTTATTTCTAATGTAACTTTTTGTCTTATTATTTGTTTACTATTTAAAAATTCATTTCCGATTAGCCTGTTTCATTCTAAACAAAAGATGTCCTTGAATTTTTTGCCCAAAATAAACCAGTTCGCAGCAAAAACTTATTTTTCGAACAACTACAGAGATACATCGTCATGAATGCGAACTGGATTTATTGTTATTTTGTTGTTCCTACCTAGGGGCTATATCTTAACATGGGATGCTCCAATGAAGTTTCTTTATATGAAAGTTTTTTTCTCGATGAGGAATCACCCTCTCAGATGTTTCACACTTATT
This sequence comes from Gastrophysa polygoni, assembly GCA_963576655.1. Lineage (NCBI taxonomy): Eukaryota > Metazoa > Arthropoda > Insecta > Coleoptera > Chrysomelidae > Gastrophysa > Gastrophysa polygoni. The sequence continues at coordinate 3,375,232 of OY755091.1, read as the reverse complement.
TAGTTACACCCTGTAGAGATCGCATAATAAGAACACTGGCTAGTTCTTTTCGTGATATCTCAAATTGCAGAATGAGGTAGTTCGTGTCATCATATTATCAACACCTCGTTCAACGATCGTTTAGTTGAGTTGTAACTGAACAAAACATTCTGATCATCAGTGGTGTTACTCGTGTTATTCTGATGTCTTCGAAATGTCTCCAATAGGTCTTCGAAAGACGCCTTAAGTCCACTATAATCCGCCATATACAGGGTGTCCTATAAACATGCCGACAAACTCTAAGGGATGGTAGAGGACATCAAAATAAACATTTTTGCTCGATAAACATAAGTCCGGAAACTCTTCGTTTTCGAGATGCAGGGTGTTGAATTTTTTTTAAAAAATCGATTTTTTATTGATATCGTAAAAACGATTCGGTCGAATTCAATGAAATTTTTACAGATCATCGATACATTTATAAGGTATCTTTTGGAGCTATTAGAATTTGCCCACTAATTTCAGGGGCGTGCCCACGGGCTATGTCGGATAGTTTTTGCACAAAAAAAATATCGCCCAGTAGATTTTTTGTAATTATGATAATTTTTTTCAGATGAACAACTAAAAATGCAATTTTTTTGTCCCTTGAAATTTTTCCGTATCTATCTTCGTTTTGAAGAAAAAAAATAAAAATCATATCTCTTACATCTATGGAAAAAAAATTAAATGCTTCAAAATTATACCTTACATTTTACCAATGCGTTCATTGAGATATTGAAAAACTTTTGAAACTTCCAATAACTTTTTTTTACTAATCATTAATCATCATTAATGACTTTTAATCATTTTTTGTTTTGCATTTAATTGGAAAATATTCGTAATTTTTAATATCTTGGAAAGAATATCGAAAACATACCGACAAATGAAGGGTGCTGAAGCAATGAAATGTTCTGAATAAAATAAAAATAACTAAATTAACTCTCAGTTTAGTTGAACACCACTGACTTTTGTTTACAATTTTTGGTTTAACTACGTTTGATGTTGGGAACAAACATTGTTTTTACAATAGAATTCCACAGATACCAATTTTATCTCGAAAACAAAGAGTTTCCGGACTTATGTTTATCGAGCAAAAATGTCTATTTTGATGTCCCCTACCGTCCCTTGAAGTTTGTCGGTATGTTTTTGGGACACCCTGTATTTCGCCTCGAATAATGTGACTTGTTTTTGGGCATTTGCTGTTATCAAATTGGTGGAGACGACTGGAGCTCGCCATGACGAATCAACATGGAAATCGGACTTACCCCCCCAACACCACATTGACCCCATGCACCGGGGCTGGAGGTGACCCAGGTGTAGGGTTCATATCCGTCAGATTCAATCTCCCATGCTGTTGTATGGCCGACAGAATGGCGAGTTTTTTCATCGAAGTCATGCACCTGTGAACAACAATGAGAATGAAATGTTTGTCATCATCTATTGAGAAATCGACTAGGAAGACTTCCGATCTCACCATTATAAGATATATGTATAAGATGGCCGCCGTGTCGGCTGGTGAGGCAGACGATGCTCTCATAGTAAATGAAGAATCTTCTAAATGTTGTCAATCCAAAACTATTAGGACATTGTTTTGTGTAGTATGTGTAAACGTTTATCACCTTTCCTGTGCTATCAAAAATAAACTGAAGTGTGTGAAAATCTGTAACACCCGAATCAACTGTTGTTTTCAAAAGCAAGATGTTCAAGAAACAGAAAAACTCAGGCTAAAAAATAACATGCTGAAAGGAATCATTAGTGAAAAAAGGGAGAACAGGTGATTATAGAAAATGAATACTTGAAACAATTATTGCATGAGGTACGTGAAAAAAATAGTATCCTCATCATAAACAATGGACTTCTACTCGAAAAAATGCGTTACCTTGATGAAAGAAAAAACATGAATACAGAAATAGATGAAGATAAAACACCAACGGATCCCAGCTGGGCAAAAAAGGTGGGCATGGGCAATGCAGAAAAGGTGATCAGAATCAACAAACCTTGACCTTGACCACCACTCCAAACCAGTTGGCATCAGTGAAAGAAGAAGAAGAAGTAGAAGTTGTAGGTGACAAACGTTTGATCTCCGTCAGTAGTGTTACTAGTGTCAGCATATATGTATTAACTACGAATATTGATAATAAGGACAGCCTATCTGATGTCAAAATAAAAGAGTGCGATTGGCACGGATTTATTTATGCGCATGCGTCAAAATGGATTTTGAATGAAATTTGAATTTTGCGCATGCGCCCTCGATCATCGTTGCCAATTAGACAAGGAAAGACGTATATAATGAAGCATCACTTTTCTAACATTGCTCTTATGGCATTTGGTCAATATTGTAGTTAATACATATATGAGTGTCAGTCCTGTCCCTGTCATCAATGTCACTAATGTCAGTCATGTCATGGAAAATACTCTCGAAAACATTGAAATTAACCAAGTGAACCAATGCAAAGAACAATATCAAAACAAAACGAATATCGAGAATAGTGATGATAATGGAGAATCCATCACCCAAAAACGTAAAAAAGGCCATTCCGAAGAAACTTGGGAACAGCAGAAATTACCGAAGAAAATAACTTCGCTGGTGCAGATAAAAAAGTATGACTCTACCTGTGCAGAGTGAAGAGAATAGCATCAGAAGTGAAAATCCAAGAGTACATAAAGAAGAAAGCAGGATTTGAAAATCTAGAAGTCAAAGTGAAAGAAATTCCAACATCCAACAGACCCACAAAGAAACAAATGGTTTGTTGTTACTGCTCCCTTCAGCAAAAAGGACGAAATGTATAAACCTGAGTTCTGGCCAAAATATGTTGGAATCAAGGGTTTTGACTTCAACAAACATAAAAATTTCCTCAACCAGCACAAAAGTGAGGATTTTTCGTAGAAAGCCCACAGGAGGTTACAGAAGTAATTACAGAGAACAATAATAATGATACATCTGCAATACAACGAATTGACATTGAACTTACTGAAGGTGGACCAACCATAACTGATACATTTTATTAGACATAGTCTGTTTGTAATCAGTAAATAAATGAATGAATAAATAAATTACATTATTAACATTGGGTATTCCTTTCTGAATGTTCCCGAATGATATGAGACGTGACAAAGTGGAGTCCCAGGCTACTTGATATTTTAGAATGTTTGAAATATGCGCAGTGCTTGACCAAAATCGATCGATTCTGGAATTAAACCATGATCATGAATGTGTATATCAACTGTAGGAATTGATGGAGATCGTAAAGAAACTCGTGGTGTTTCATGAAGGTTGGCACATCAAAATTTACATAACTTTTATGCTTCCGCGAAACGGAAATGACACCATCGGCGTTCGTAATATCGATCGACCAGCTTTGCTTCTCCCTGTCATCTCTCACCCTCTGAACTTCGACTTCAATCGCAGATTAATATGCTTTCTTGACTGAATCAACCGAGTAATCAAGATTTTCTTGTTAGTATTCGCAAGCGGCACACTAAACCGTCTCAATTTATTTAATACCTCAATTAGTGAACTCCTACATGAGAACGCAGCTACTTTGAATAATAATGCTGATCTGTTTTGGACTTCCGAACTGGGTGGTGGAGTCAACGAACTCCCAACCGAGAATTATTTGTTGAGAGACAAGACGTAATTCGGATAACAAGACGAAATGTATGATATCATGTGTCCAAATTTAATGCATCCCATTGGGATTTCATGGCTAACTAGATCGTTTTTCAAGGAATAACTTCATTCTGGAAAAAAGAAAAGCGTTTTCGAGGTATTCAAAAAAAATCCAATACATTCACAGATATCCGGAATGAAACCTTTTTTTAACATTATTCGAAGAAATCAAACGAAATGGCAGACTCTTCATCATCGATTTTTCTAAATATCAACGGCACAAGATCCTCCCTCGCTGATCTGAGTATGAGAGTATTTTTCAAATAATATGAGAGGGCAAGAATGGTGATTTACTATTCAGAAAAGCGTGATACGGTAGGATTTATTAGTGTTAATAAAAGTTCGCAAATTTCGTGTGAAAAATATTCAGAACAGTACCCAGAACGTATACAACTCCATTATACGTATTTTAATAACGTAAACATAAGAAAATTTAATAAACTTCACGAACTGTCATTGTCAATGTCATGTCAATATACATATGATAGTTTCTGTATGGAAGAAAACATGACCATCATGATAAAATGTCATCCATTTCGTTCAATTCCTTCAAATAACGCTAATAAAACATAATAGCTTTTATGATTGTTCTAGTTATTTCGTATTTGCATTGCCCTGTATTTTGGCGATAATGACAGTGTCTGTTTTTGAGATAGAAAATAAGATAATGTCAATAAATATCTCCTGAAAACCTGGGTTCCAATCTATCTACAGATAAAGGAAACTGAGCAATGATATTAAGTTTTTTTTCCCGGATATCTCGATTTGCGACAAATCGTCACAGTTCAAAAACTGATTTACGCCAGGCGTACGTTTACGTTTGAAATTCGCATCATATCGAATACTTATCAATACTTCATTTCAGGGAAATTTTGAGAAAAAAGAGTCATTAATTTTTTACTAGTTCGACGCAAAAATAGTGTAATAAGTTTCTCAAGGGTCACAAAGTGAAAGCTAGTGAATAATTGAACGCCACCCTCATCCTGCTTATAAAAGGCGGGAGTTGTAACGATGTGCATTTTTCAAGAGCAGGAAACTTGTTTGCAGAAGTATTTATTACCTGTTATATAGAGCCGTCCTGCTGTCAACTGCTCGCCTCCTTTGATATTACGAAAGCCATACTTCCTTCGAGCTGAAAGGACACTTCAATCCGCAGTAAGAGTCCTGCAATGAAAAGGAAAGGCGATAACCGCGTGTACAGTTGTTTTTTTTTTCCGGGCTAAGAGAAAATTCGAACGCAGGCTGGAATATCACAAGTTAAACCAGGAATGGAAAATACCACCACATGATAGATCTACATACTACAGAGACACTGCGAGCACTGAAGGACAAATAATGATGAATGATGAATCTTCTCCTTGAAAGACGTCAAATGGAAATTCTCTACTAGGGAAGGAATCTTTAGGTGCTTCGATTCGGACAGACTTGGAGTTCGTTTCGTGCAAAAAATACTTTCATAGATAGATATGATATTATACAGGGTGAGTCAAAAATGTGTACCGAGCTTTCTGGGGGTGATAGAACATTGAAAAATAAGTGTTGTTTGATGATTAAACCCATGGCCCAAAATGCATATTAAGGGAGATATATCCTTCCAAAGTTGATGAAATTAAAATAATTTCTCCACATAACTTCTGAACGATGAAAGCCACCCGATTGAAATTTTGTGCATGAATGTATGTTGTCAAAATACATTTTTTCGTCACACTTCCACATTTCTGATATTGTTATAAAGGGTGTTTTCAGAGGGTGAGTCATGATTTTTTGTAGAAAACTTTTTTCCCTGTATTATTTTCGGTGAAAAAACAAGAGCATTCGATGGAGCGAAGAAAATTACATGAAAAAGGTACTCTTATTCAAATACAAAAAATTGAGCCGTTCGTGAGATATTTGAGTTTTTGTAGTTACATGATATCAGCAGATTGATTTTATTCATCGCGAGATTCATCGGTATAACGATATTTCAGCAGCATTTGCATTTCCGAAGCACTCGCCAAGCATTAGAAGCATATCAGTTTGTTCAGAGAACGAATAACCTGCCATATTTCTTAAAATCTCAGTTGATAATCGCAGTGATAAATGACACAGAAAAACCACACGAACAAATCGACTACAACAATGTTGACTCGAATGTTGATGACATGAACGTCAAAATTGAGAACAAAATTATTCATCATGGCCTGCTAAAATATTGTTACCGATGAATCTCGCGATGAATAAAATCAATCTGCTGATATCATGTAACTACAAAAACTCAAATATCTCACGAACGGCTCAATTTTTTGTATTCGAATAGGAGTACCTTTTTCATGTAATTTTCTTTGCTCCATCGAATGCTCCTGTTGTTTCACCGAAAATAATACAGGAAAAAAGTTTTCTACAAAAAATCATGACTCACCCTCTGAAAACACCCTTTATAACAATATCAGAAATGTGGAAGTGTGACGAAAAAATGTATTTTGACAACATACATTCATGCACAAAATTTCAATCGGGTGGCTTTCATCGTTCAGAAGTTATGCGGAGAAATTATTTTAATTTTATCAACTTTGGAAGGATATATCTCCCTCAATATGCATTTTGGGCCATGAGTTTAATCATCGAACTACACTTATTTTTCAATGGTCTATCACCCCTAGAAAGCTCGGTACACATTTTTGACTCACCCTGTATATTCTCAACTAGACAACAACTTATTATTTACTATCATTGTAGTCAACAGCTTAAATTGCTAACCTTATCGAGACCTTCAACAGTTTTGAACTTGTTTTTTCTTATGATAGCGATTGGATAAATCCTTGGATTGGGCCACTCACACAAAACACTCCCGATCGACTGAGGGTGGTTTTCTTGAAATAATCGATACTTACTCCTAGTTGCGTATAGCTGGGAAAATGTTTACTCCACGTCAGCAAAAAGGTGGGAGAACTATAGAAAAGCGGAAAATTTTCACGTCATACCTGTGACGTGATATTCGAGTGCATATAGTGTGTGTATACCGTGGTTTTATGGTAATGTGAGGTCAAAATCGAAGCAATGATGTGTGGTTGTACGTAATTTCGATTGATTGCTACTGAAAACTTTTTGTTTTGTGTATTTTTCCTATTCATTATGATCGATATTTGCAATGTTTCGGTTCTCCATCTTCAGGAATATGCCGGTAAGTCCGCATGGAATGGAATAATTCGAAAATATCCCATTGCTCTCTATTCGATCATTTAAAGACCGAGTACACTCCTTATATTTTCATGGATAGCAATAAAACTCATTTTTATGCCTACACATTTATGTTGTAAGTTACGTCACCTTTTTAGATGTCGTCTTGAGAAGAAGTATCATTTTCTCATGACTTACGTCGAGCATTCAATTATTTCAATTTCGCTAGTTCATGAAACTGTTGCTCATAAAATTTCAAATTACCGATATAAATGTGAAATTTGTGGGGAATAGGGCGAATCGATGATGTGAAGTGGGAAGCACTAGAAATATGTCATAGTCTATTCATATTGAAAAGGCGACATATTTTTGATCCTTTTGATAAATGAAATGACGTTAACGTCTTCAGAACCACAGCTTTGTCAGAGCTCTGCACGTGATGACATCAGAAACCTATAAACATCCATGGAGATGTCGAAATTGCATTAAGAAATATTGCAATTCGAATAAAAAACTGTTAAATATTGTATTCAAGTTGACTGAGTTAGATGCATGCATAGGTGCCTATTTTCGATATGAATGAAAGGTCGTAAATTGATGAATTCATATCAATGAACTTTACACTGTGATCGACCCAATTAAAAGCAAACAGTAGAGTACAAAGCACTCATTGTGCAGCGGAACAAAATCGTAGCCACTACTAACAAAATAAATAAAGTGAAAATATTATGACGTGTAGTTGACAGTTCAGTGATACCAATGTAAAAAACTCCAAAAATCGATGACGTATTAGAAGTATCTAGAGAATGGAGAGAAACCATCGAGTGTGGCGTACCCTGTAGACAAGAAATAGAACAAATATATACAGTTGAACTTATATGAACCTTCGATGGTAAACTGTAAACATTTCGACATGCAAATTGAGTATCTGTATGCGTATACATTCACTCTGTTCAAAAACGTCGATATTGTGGTCAGTTCTCATTTGAAATATTCATGTTGAGATATTGCTTACGTGTCCTGTTGGCTAGAGATATTGGTACTGAAAGATATGAATTTTATTCCATTTTGTTCTCATTATTTGGTTCAATTAGGAATCACTAAAATTACGGAAAAAACCTGTGAAAAATTAAAAATTGGTATCGATCTTCAACCTATACATTAGTACTTCGTATTATATGTACATAGACTATAAAAACCAACTTGTGTAATACTTCATATAGAAAAGGAGGAAAAAGGTAAATAAATCAATGAATTTATCTCGATACTCAGTGAAAATATTAAGAAGCATAGAATCGACCATTCTAATCTCGAACTATCATCCATGTACATCAAACTGAATTATTTCAAGTCAGTTGTTCTCATATAATCGTCAATTGAACTAGATATGACTGATAACAAAAGGGAATAAATATCCCTAATTAAAAAACAACTGAACGAATATCCAAACAAATCATTAGTTCCCTTATAATAATTTCAGGAATAAGTTGTGTAATCCATTCTCGCAGCAAAAAACGTGCGAATTACGTCATCATTGAGTGAATAGTTCGACACTTTTCACTACTGATTCCTGCATGTAAGCCTAAATGTTGATTTTTTCTGATATTTCCACGACTAGTTCTGGAGAATAGTGTAATAATTACTGAGATTTCGCATATGGACTGGGAAAAAAGTAAAAAAACATCCATGATGATTCGCACGGGTTGACAAGTGTTTCAAGCATATACTTATTCTCCAAATTTTGTAAAGATTCGTTGAAAAAATGACCCTGAATCTCAATAACGAACCGTTTTAGGGAATATGTATAGAAGAATATTTCTATTTCACCTTAGATATTGTACACCCGTTTTCAACTACACAAAAAACATTTTGGCCATATTTCTAACAATAAGTTCTGCTACACCATTTCTGACATTTGGCAATCACTTCTTGTGTTTTCACCATCGTCAGTATCGGCACTTATTCTATGCTTCTTGATATAACCTCGCTTTGAAAAGAACCCGAACGAATTGAATTGTTTCATTCCATTTAACCTCCGGAATCCTGATGTCTTCTAAATGGCACTGAATCCTCATTCATGATGCTTTCAGCGCATGCTTACCAAAAGAAGTCCGTGTGAAGCACCAAGCAAAGCGTAATAAACACACATTTCCGTATTTCATTGGCATGTTTATACGACTACGTATGTGTACCTAGATGTCTTCGGGGAATTCCGGAAATTTCATAAGAAGTCAGAGAGTTTTTGAAAAATTAAAAGAGGTTATATACAGGTTGTTCTCCATGGTGAAGCAAGCAGAACAGGATATAGCGGCTGAATACCTTGTATAATGAAATAAAATAAGAATAGTGAATGCACTGATGCGCTTTTGTTTCATCCAATCCACTTCACCCCAGCTGATGTAGCAGCAGATTTCCTTAAGATGGCGCCATTATTTTGCATCTATTTTCCGATTCAAATTCCATGGTGTCGAACAAATGTTTCGGTTTCACTCATTTGAATCCTTTAATCGAATATACAATAATTCAGTTCCTCTGAATGCACAAAAGTCTATTTATGTTTTAATTTTAATTTATTGCAAGTTTGATACAGCTGTAGTTCTCAATGTTCTCAGTTGTGCCACCCCAAATTCATTCGAATAATAGTGCCCTCTTCAGGAATTTTATTGACGCCATTTATCCAGGTGAAGCAATTTGGTTCACCTCAGTCTTATTTCTTCATGATCTCGACATTTTTGCAACAAACTGTCCGAACTCGATTGGATGGATCGGATTGGATGGTTTCCATCTCAAGATGTACAAACTAAATATACAGCATATCCCTAGAAGGTCTTTTCTTGTCTTACAATTTTCGAATCGTTTTTGTTTTATAACTTTGAGAGTCCTAAAAAGATTTTTTTTACATATCTTCATATATAAACCGCATATCATATGGTGAATATGTTTGCATGGCCTTAGAACTTGATATTTTCAGTAAATTGACATCTGAAAATTCCACTCTAATGCAAAGAAATGAATTTGGGAATGAAATCTGGATTGATACCATACCCTATATATTGAACTGAACTAAGAATACTGCACCAGCAATAATTGGTTTTCACTCTAAGATGATCCCATTAGGAAAATTTTCAACGCATTTTCAGTGAGAATGGCCATCACTTATTCTGTATGTTAGTTTTTTTTCTGAAAACCGTATGTCGGAATGATAATACCGACACATTTCAGATTCCAGACAAAGGGTAGCTCATCTATGAACCTTCCATGTTGTAGTCCCGCTTGGGGAATATGTGCTCAAATATGTCAGAATGCAGTTCCCACAAAGGTGCGGAAATTTCAGAGAGATTTCAGGAATGTTATTTTGCCAGCATGAAAATGGATGATAAAGACTTGGATAATAAAGGCTTGTGAATCTCAATAGGAAATTATCATACATTAAAGTAAATATAAGAGAAGATAACGTTCAATGATATGGTTCTCAAAAGTAGAATCTGCAGACGAATCCAATTCCGATTACACACAAGGTGTATCACAAATGATGATTAATTTCAGGCGATGGTTCCTTTGTTATACCTCATGGAGAAAGTTTATATGAACATATGTCCTAACAATTTTCATTTTCATTGTAATTCTTTCCGTTTAATTTGATATAAATAGATTTGAAATAATCAAGTTATCTCCTATCATGGAATGACCCATTAGAATTGAATTCAAGGAACAATGTGAATCCAAATCGAAAAAAATTGCCGCTCAAAAGTTGGCTAAAATCAAAGTGGCTGTTGCAGCTTGCGAGGTTCTTCATGAGACAGTCCGTTTGAAATTTTAGGGCTATCAAACAAAATGGATCCCGTTAGCTATTGAAACTCTTCGGGACGATTCCAATGATGTGTCACACTCCATATTCTATACTAGATTATTCAAAATATGACGTAACGATAGTGTTTTTTTTTTCAGAAGCGTGGCGTAAGCATGAAGCAAGGCGAACTGCGACGCGCCTTGTTGATCGTCACCCTCATCTGTATAGCCCTCTTCGTCTACTTGTACTGGCAGCAGTCGAAAAAGCTCACTCCGACCTTAATTTTCAATTACAAGCATGTCTACAGTTCCTACAAGTGAGTAATTCTGCCTCAATTCTCAGCTTTGGCGTCCGACTATTCAAAATGGCGGCATGTAACTGCCACAACCACGGAACGACGGAACGCCTGTCAGTGAGACAATTTTTTCGCTGTTTTGTTTTTATCATGGAACTATCTCATATGCAGTATACCGGTAGGAACTTGTAAACCTTGCTGAAAGGAACTTGTAATGATGCAAAAGCGAGACCAATTGTGTATATAGGCAACTCGCAAATGGAATTTAATAAAATTGCTAATATACATAGTTTTTGTAGTGTGTGTATGAACTATTTCCGAGTAAATATCTAACTATTCGAAGCTACTTTGAGCAACGACAGTTGTCAGTCCTGCCCTCGGACACATTAGGAAGGAACTTGTGTATAAATTAGTTTTGATCAATCAATCTTAGAGACTAGTTTACATGGATGCTGTTGACTCTGATTTACATATGTATATTCACGATGTCTGATCCACATTTGATGTGCGATATATTGCCAACATTTCAGTTCGCCAAGTATATTCATCAAATATGAGTAATATACAGGAGTTGCCAGATTACATTAATAAAGAGCCAGATTAGTATTCATGGGTGAGGGTCCACAAGGGAATGTTCTATAGCGGCTCGGTGAAATTACATCAGTTGTAGTTGAATGAAAAGAAATAGTTGTTTTCTCACGACCACCAATGAAAATATCGTTGTTTTCAATATTGTTTTCTTATTTAGACGTACACAATTAACGTTGACTCAGTTAATGAAGTTGGTGACCTGAGATGATAGCTGGAATATCGAGAGGTGGCCGAACTTATAACAATTCATGGGCGTACACCTTTTATTCAAGAAATTGGCATAGGCATTGTCTCTCAACCTATCAGGAGGGTCTGTGCTAGGGTTCTCTTGAATAACTTTCGAACTCGAGTTGGCGTATTTTGTGAAATTTCAATGAATGACAATGGTCAGTGTGGGTGAAACTTGGAATTATAATGATTCAAATATTTATGGCCGTAGGAAAAATAGTGTTAAATAACTCGTAGGGCTCGTTGATAATAATAATAAAACATAACACGAATAGGGCAATTCCTATACGAGTTAACAAACTCGTTTCACAGAATATTTTCTCGGAATTTATCTAAATATGATCACCATTCATTTGTATCGAAAGAAAATCATCCTCTCATTTTCTCAGCTCCAGGTACTATTTGTCCATCCTGTATATCAAGTTGTCTGCTTCACAGTAGGTTTGGCCGGGAGTGAAATCCGAACTTTAAGTATTCTCACAACTCGTTTTATTCATCGTTAATCAAAGTAGGTCGAGATATCTTGACAGGAATTGATATCCTTCAGGGACTGTGTCGTGATAAAAGTCCCAACAGGAGAGTATTTTTCGTGCATGGCAACCAAGTACGTGTCTTGCAGTATACTTCAGTCTTCAGGTGATGTACAAGGTGAATTCATCACCACTTGTACTGAAATTCTGGAATAATATGATTTATTTAATCTCTCATCAGAAGTAATACTACATAATAATCATGATACAAGACTTACAGAAGACATTATGCAGGACATCTCGAATTGATGCAGGAAAAGAAATATTGTCGATTGATAAAAGCTAATAAACATTCTGAAATATTTCGAAATCGACCAATCAAATGTCTGTCGACAGAGTCGTTTCAAAATGAGTATTCAACACTTTAAAACTCACTCGAGGTGATTTTTTCATTAGAAAAAGCGACAAATAATATTCAAGATAATTTGCCTCAAAATTGAATCAGTAAAATAAGTAGAATACATTGGAGATCAATTCGTCATTGAAAAAAAAACACAAATCTCTTGTATATAGTGTAACGAACAGAATTGAATGTGATGAAGTCTTTTCAAAAACAAATGAGAAAGTGGGACATGCTTCGAAGAAAACATTTTCTCTTGAAACCTGGATGATATCTATAACATAATTCGATCATCCAGTGCACAGACTGACACACACTTTACTGTTTCGTTTCGGCTAAAGTGGTCGCCAAATTTGTTGTCAGGAATGCAATTTCTGCGATGGAATCTTTTCCCCAAATCCAATATTCTAGACAAGCAAGCTTATTCCCATCTGAAAATCCAGGAAGTGACACCTCCCCGGGAAAAACAAATTCCAGTCCTGTTCGAGAGTTTTTACTTTCCAGCCATCAAAGTTTCAGAGAGCCAAATCGCTTCCCGCTCGTAGATGTAGAATTCCTCTCTCGTGCCACTCTTCCATAAATATTTATGAGGTGTCTGTTCTCTGCTACCATTACCAATGCCGATCTATTTTCCGCCATTACCTCCGGAATTTACGATTGAAGACGCCGTTATAGATTCATCAGAAGTTGCCAAAAGACGCTAATTGAGCCTGCATTATAATAACTGACGACTGAATCAGTCTTCATACTGCTCATGCAACCCCACTACTGATATCGGTAAATCCCACTTCTGATTCCAGGAAATCCCACTTCTGATTTTCAGGAAATCCCAGCCGCCGCAATGGACGTGGCAATGCGTCAATCAACGATGCGAGCGGCGAAACATTAAAGACTCCGAACCACCGGTCGCTCTATCAACCTGCGGCATGCTCTGCGGTTCTACTCAACTGTGGCCGCAGCCCACGGGTCCAGTTACGTTGGGCAGTCGGGCAGTGACATTCAGCCACGAGCGACTAATCTTCGAGAGCGACGTGACGGGACCGGTGCGAGCTTTGCTGGATCAAGCTTTCAGCAACTTCAACGATAACGTCGTCAGCCTAGTGCAGTACAAAGACTACGACCAGGAGAAGAGCGAGCTGCGGAAGTTCTTGGTGAAAGTCAGCATAAAGCAAACCGAACCGTTGAAGCTGCTGTTGGACACTGACGAAGGCTACAGCATCGTGCTTAAACCTCATGACTCGGAAATCGTAGCCAACATAACGGCTAAAACTTTCTTTGGAGCTAGACACGGTCTGGAAACACTTTCCCAACTGATATGGTGGGACGAATATACCAACGGGGGTATCCTCAAGGTCATCAAAGGTGCTACGGTCCAAGACAAACCTGTCTTCGCCTACCGCGGTCTGATGGTGGACACTTCGAGAAACTTCATGTCGGTGGAGAGTCTCAAGAGAGTTTTGGTTGGCATGGCCGCAAGTAAGCTGAACGTTTTCCACTGGCATATAACCGACAGCCAGAGTTTTCCATTGGAGGTGCCTAGCGTGCCGCAGTTGGCTAAGACCGGGTCTTACGGTCCCGGTATGACGTATAGTCAGGAAGAGGTTAGGACGCTGGTGGATTTCGGCAGGGTCAGGGGTATCAGAGTGCTGCTGGAGGTTGACACTCCTGCACATGCTGGAAATGGCTGGGCTTGGGGACCAGACGAAGGTCAGTGAACAATATTAGGTCGGTAACAAAACAACCCGACATCTGTATGTAGACAATTTCATTTTTGCAAGCTCCTCATCATATGATATAGCAGGATTTGATATTTGCCGTCAGATGTTCGTATCATGTTTGTTTTGTTTCAGGACTAGGAGATCTTGCAGTTTGCGTGAACGAACGACCTTGGAGCCTCTACTGCGGGGAACCCCCTTGTGGTCAGCTCAACCCGGACAACCCCCATGTCTACGACATTTTGCAGAAGCTGTACAAGGATCTCCTGGACCTCACCGACGAGCGGGAAATCTTCCACGTAGGTGGAGACGAGGTTAACCTCGAATGTTGGGGCCAACACATTCAGAAAACCAGTAGCCCGTACAATTACACCGACCTCCATGATCTTTGGGGGGAATTTACCCTCAAAGCCTTGAACAGGCTCACTTTGGCCAACGGAGGGGTCAAAATACCCAAGGTGGTGGTGTGGTCGAGTAGACTGAGTAAACGACCTTACGTGACCAAGTATTTGGACAAACAAAACGTGGTGGTGCAAAGTTGGGGGGCTAGTCAATGGAGTGATACTTCGGATTTGCTAGCTGATGGATACGGAGTGATCATTTCGCATGTGGATGCTTGGTACTTGGATTGCGGTTTCGGCAGGTGAGTCGCAAATACTCGTGCAAACCAATAATATCTGTTCTCCATTCTTTTCACGAGACACGAAAACAAATAATTCTGCACATTCTGAATTCTGATGGAATCTGTTGACCTCATGCAGGGACCATAAACAATATCACAGTGATTCATGTGTGATAAAACGAATGAATAACAAAGCATTTTTTTTGTTTCTGAGTTCAAGAAGTGTCTGCGAGTAAATCAATTTCAAAGCACCATAAGCTATTCTGAGCTTTTGTGATACATGTTCCGTGAAAAGTAGTCTAGAATCAAGTATCAAACCTAAATTTTTACAAGACGATTAATGAGCATAACTCGTTGGGAAGTGTTTTTCAAGCAATCGTTGCATTTCCGCACTCGTCGCTATGCGGCTTGTGCTTGTAATAATTCCTAAGGTTAGGAAACCTCATCCATTATCATGATCCTCTACAGGTGGCGCGAAACGGGCGAGGCCGCCTGCGACCCGTACCGCCCCTGGCAGACCGTCTACGCGCACCGGCCGTGGCAGCGGCTGCGGCCGCCCGCGCGGCAAGTGCTGGGCGGCGAGGCGTGCCTGTGGACCGAGCAGCTGGACGAGGGCAGCCTCGACGCGCGCCTCTGGCCGCGCGCGGCCGCCCTCGCCGAGCGCCTGTGGACCGACCCGCCGCTGGTCGAGCCGGCGCTGCCCGACGTGCACGAGGACGTCTACACGCGGCTGAGCACGCACAGGGACAGGTGAGTGGGCGATTCGTCACGTTGGACGATCCACAGAGTCAGATCTTCCGTTTGTCAACCTTCACGCATTTGTCACACACTTGTCATACGTTTGTCTCACGTTTGTCGCACATTCGTAAATCATCTCTCATACATTCGTCACGCATCCGTCACACCATCGCAGGTGGTCACAGAATGCAACAAAACGTCACAGAACGCAACAAAACGTCACAGAATGCAACAAAACGTCACAGAACGCAACAAAACGTCACAGAATGCAACAAAACGTCACAGAACGCAACAAAACGTCACAGAACGCAACAAAACGTCACGTCTCACATCACGTTAGTCCATCTGAGTGAGGCTGATTCATATTCTCATAACCCTTGCAATGAACACGAACGTGTACCAGAACAGTCCCAATCCTCTAATTTTACTTATCACCACCTGATCCTCCATCCGAGCAATTTTTTTTTCAAACATCAAACATCTGTCACGCACATTCATCATGAATCATGCTGTCGCAAATTGTTACGGAATCCAACAAAACGTCACAGAATGCAACAAAACGTCACAGAACGCAACAAAACGTCACAGAACGCAACAAAACGTCACGTCTCACATCACGTTAGTCCCACTCCTCTTATTTCACTCATCACCACCTGCTCCTCCACCCGAGTCGCCTTTTTTGAATATCTGAGTGAGGCTGCTTCATATTTTCATAACCCTTGCAATCAACACAAACGTGTACCAGAACAGTCCCAATCCTCTAATTTTACTTATCACCACCTGATCCTCCATCCGAGTTCTATTTTTTTTCAAACATCAAACATCTGTCACACACATTCATCATGAATCATGCTGTCGCAAATTGTTACGGAATCCAACAAAACATCACAGAATGCAATAAAACGCCACAGAATGCAACATAATGACCCAAAATGTAACAAAACATCACAGAAAGCAACAAAACGAAGAAAACGTCATAGATTGACACAAAACAACATATGACACAGAAAGCAACGCAACTGACCAACTCTAATTTTGTCTTATATTTCGAAATTTTGAATTGGAAATTCAAAACGCCGTACAATACTTTCAACTTTGAACTTCTTGTCCGGGATTCAACATTCAAGAGCGTGATTTTTTGTTTTAGGTTAGTGAGTAGAGGCATAAGTGCGGAGGCAATGTGGCCTCAATGGTGTACTCAGAACCCTGGGATGTGCCTTTGATGACCGCTCGTTTCTAGAAGTAGAAACTTTTGTAAATATTATCCAGAATTTCTTTCCGGCACGGTGATATTAGTTTAGTGACATTTAGAACATTCTAGGTTTAGTGAATGATGATTGGCCAACAATTTACATTGCAGTACACTTTAAGAAAAATAGTATTCTGACTCTACTGAGACTCTGAAATATGTGTATGACTTTATATAGGGTGTCCCATATATATCTGCCGTAATTTCACTTTCAAGGAAAGATACTAGAAACATTTTCTCATACTTTTGATTGTTTATCATAATTTGAAATAGATCTTCGCCCAGTTATATTATGACACGTATATCTGAGACACATCCTATTGTCAAAATTCATCCATCATATTTGACTTTGAATACCGAATTGAAATTCACATGACATATCAATTCTCCCGAATTTCATCGAGAGTGTTAAAAAAACTATTGCTCATATTTGAAAATAGGTAGAATATTATTGTTACTATAGTTTTAATGACAAATTTCGCTATTCGAAGTGGAGACTGATTCTGACATTTAAATGTGATCTAGTTAATCAATTTGGCGTTGTTCTTTGATAATAAAAGTATTTGACGAACAAAAACAGCAAGAGTTTCGTTTCGTATTCAGAATAAACTATTCAAATCACTACTTTCACTCATATCCTCGTGGGAGCAGACCTAACAAGAACAAACTGGATGGGTAAGTGCTTTAGGTTGTAAAAATGCGATCAATTCGACCTCGGATCTGAGCCACAAGCATAGATATAGCCAGAACATTTCATCAGGGGGACAATCGAATCAAGATAAAGAAATAATTGTCCAACAAAAACGAGTGAAAACATCGAAAGGAACTCACAAACAAAATATATACAAAACTTATACAACTATAAATGAATAAAAATATATACAACACAAAATATAAACACGCCCACTTTTCTGTGTGATGTGACAACCGTTTTCATAACCGTTCTTCACTGTATTATACAGGGTGAGTCAAAAATGTGTACCGAGCTTTCTGGGGGTGATAGAACATTGAAAAATAAGTGTAGTTTGATGATTAAACTCATGGCCCAAAATGCATATTAAGGGAGATATATCCTTCCAAAGTTGATAAAATTAAAATAATTTCTCCGCATAACTTCTGAACGATGAAAGCCACCCGATTGAAATTTTGTGCATGAATGTATGTTGTCAAAATACATTTTTTCGTCACACTTCCACATTTCTGATATTGTTATAAAGGGTGTTTTCAGAGGGTGAGTCATGATTTTTTGTAGAAAACTTTTTTCCCTGTATTATTTTCGGTGAAAAAACAGGAGCATTCGATGGAGCGAAGAAAATTACATGAAAAAAGTACTCTTATTCAAATACAAAAAATTGAGCCGTTCGTGAGATATTTGAGTTTTTGTAGTTACATGATATCAGCAGATTGATTTTATTCATCGCGAGATTCATCGGTATAACGATATTTCAGCAGCATTTGCATTTCCGAAGCACTCGCCAAGCATTAGAAGAATATCAGTTTGTTCAGAGAACGAATAACCTGCCATATTTCTTAAAATCTCAGTTGATAATCGCAGTGATAAATGACACAAAAAAACCACACGAACAAATCGACTACAACAATGTTGACTCGAATGTTGATGACATGAACGTCAAAATTGAGAACAAAATTATTCATCATGGCCTGCTAAAATATTGTTACCGATGAATCTCGCGATGAATAAAATCAATCTGCTGATATCATGTAACTACAAAAACTCAAATATCTCACGAACGGCTCAATTTTTTGTATTGAATAAGAGTACCTTTTTCATGTAATTTTCTTCGCTCCATCGAATGCTCCTGTTTTTTCACCGAAAATAATACAGGGAAAGAAGTTTTCTACAAAAAATCATGACTCACCCTCTGAAAACACCCTTTATAACAATATCAGAAATGTGGAAGTGTGACGAAAAAATGTATTTTGACAACATACATTCATGCACAAAATTTCAATCGGGTGGCTTTCATCGTTCAGAAGTTATGCGGAGAAATTATTTCAATTTTATCAACTTTGGAAGGATATATCTCCCTCAATATGCATTTTGGGCCATGAGTTTAATCATCAAACTACACTTAGTTTTCAATGTTCTATCACCCCCAGAAAGCTCGGTACACATTTTTGACTCACCCTGTATACGTATATCTCTACTGGATGCAACCTTGCCCGATCGACTTACGAGGAGAATCGAATCGAACATTAAAAAAGGAAGAGCTATCGATTCTACTAGATGTGTAACAAAGAAAGGTGCAATTTTGCCAACAGTCTACTGATCACTGCTGCTTGCCTCTCTCTTATTTGCTGTTTTCATTGGTTCGATTCCTCCGCCTATCTCTTGGCGCTAACTAGGGTCTTATTTGAAATTTGGTCAACATAATCCTCACCTTATGAAATGATATGTTTCTATTTTTTTTTAATCTATGAATAAAGCTATAGGCTGAACAGGACAACAACAGCTCTAACAAAGTTCTAAAATTCTTTCTGAACCGGCTGAACGAACTAGGATTATTTACCAATTTTCAATATTCAAACAACAAGTAAAACTGTGTCTCTTTGTATTAACACAGTTATTGATCAATAAACTTCGCTGAACAATAGATTTGAGTGAATAATCTCATACTATCAACTAGATTCGAATGAAAATAACTGGCAATGTCGTATTTCTCAATATAATGGCATGCCACATGTTTTGAGAATGCCAACAGTCACGTGATTTTTTTATAGCTGCGTCTCTCTCTTATGGTCGTTTCAATTTCTCTCTAATATGTAATATGATATCTTCGATCCTGAACCAGTCCTGTTGGCAGCATTTTCAAGACAGTTGCATAAAAAGTGTATTCCTCATGAAGTACCTACTACAGCAAGACCGATTATAAATACTAATGTGGGCAGGTATATCCAGATTCAGAGGCGGGACTCGCGAAACTAAACTCGTATAATTTCCTATCTCGCTTCTATGAATAATTGAATGGATATGTTTTGGAAAACTCATTAGCAATTGCAATCGGCTTCGTAGAACTCGTGTTCATACATCTACGGTGACTCGCTCGAGATGATTTGATAGCTGCCCAATTTTGCGAGTTTCACGCTAATAATTACGATATATATATATTCTAATGGACAAAGAAAATCCTGGACGAAATGCACGTGGATAACATGAAGCAACGATACTTCCTGTGATTTCCGTGATGGAGCGATAGTTTGAGGATTGTTTCGAATTGAAATGTTGGGTTCATTGAACTGTCTTGCGAGGACTGGAAGCGAACTGGAGAGTGGAAAGTGCAACTTTCGCGACATAATAAAGTTAAATGAAAAACTAATGATCATTGAACCGCTTATGACGGGAAATACAGGGTGTTACAGAAGTATGGGATCAAACTTCTATTCAGTTATTCAGTGCAACAGTAGAAAACATTCGAGTAATGGGTCCAATGTCCGGAAAAGTGTCACTACGGTCCTAAGACGCGTTGAAATTCAGAAAGACGATGAATTGCCTGAATAGGATTCAACGCATTTAATTTTTGCCTTTTGTACATGATATCATCACAAGAATTGTTCGAAATGTCTTCCTCCAACCTGATTAAACCGATTTAAACGTCGCACATGATTTCGGCGGACTCGACTAAAAATTTGATCCTCGTTTTGAATGATTTCAAATGCTGCTGTTACTCGTCTTGATATGAAATGCAGCTACAAAAAAACAATGGTGAATCATTTAAAATAATCGGCTATAAAATTTTTAAACATTGACATTCACATTTTGAACAATTGATGTGATGATGTACAAAAGGCAAAAATTAAATGCATTAAATCCTTTTCAGGCAATTTTAACGGCCGTAGTGACACTTTTCCGGACATGAGACCCACTACTCAATTGTTTTCTACTGTTGCACTGAATAACCCCTAGAACTTTGATCCCATAGTTCTGTAACACGCTGTATACCTAGGTCGTCAAACATGTCCAGAATAGTATGATACATGGGCATACAGTATACTAATATAAGAAAATATTCAGCTAGGCATGATAAAAATTTGTTCCGTATTTAATATAGAAACAGCAGAATTTCTATGATTTTGACTGCGAAAGTACGTCTAATGCCAAGTAATTCGGATATTTTTCAAATAAGACTTAATTTCACACAATTCGAGTACAACAGCAGATCTGCGAGTCTGTATTCTTGAGTTTCTGATTAACTTTCAAGACAAGTAATTGGTGAAATGCGAAATTCGTTGTTAGTGAAGTTGTGGCAAATTCATTTTTTTTTTCAATTCAAGCACAAAGTCTGCAGTTCCATTCATATATGCATTCAAAAAACTTTCTGATGATGCTTCTCATTTTAGTAGCAAGTTCGCAGATTTCAGAAAATATGGAACAGAAAAATATTCTAGCCTGTACCCTCGTCTGTACCCAGCCAACTATCGTGTAACATCAAAAAATAGCCAGAGTTTGGATATATCCGACGTAGTTAACTTTGATATCATCGTAATAACAACACATGGATGTGTTGAAGATAACAATATAAATTATGTGATGAAATATTCCCAAAATTCATTCGTATCAACAGAAAATCAACAGATTAACCTAATTTCGGATATGTGAGGAAACGTTTTGTACTGCATTGGTTCAAACAGGATATCCTATAGATATCTTATGGAAATAACATATTTCATATAAAAATGCAGTGCAGTCTAGAGCTGACCCTTTTTTGTGGTTCGTTTGTATCATTTTTCTAAAGTGGATAATATAAAGTGTCGAATACAAAAAAAGGGAAACTGGAAAAATAGCGCCAAATGCTTCTCACTACTTTTTCTTCATCGCTATAATCTGAAAAAGCTCACCAAAACTTTGCTGATCCCTTCAATCCACACCCAACATCAGGCAATGTATTCAGTATTTTTTGTTCGCAAAACAAGGCATAGGATTGTACGGAGAACTGACCTATAGCAAGAATCCCGATATTCCGTCGAAATTCGCCAAAATTGCCGCAACCAGAACGCGCGCCATATACACACTGCTGGATGGCTGGAAAAGCAGAGAAATCCTGCTTCCTCAAGACACCTGTTGATAGCTGCACGTGACGCAGTCGCACGTGCCGCTGTACGTTGGGGTTGGGGACACAGAATATCCAGCGATGTGAAGGAAGTTGGGAGGAGCGCAATGTTTCCTTGACTAATCAGCGATCAATTATCACGTTCAGTGCCCAAGCACATCAGCAGATTCCACGATTTCTCATTTTCACTTCATTTTCAGTTCTGGAGTTATTCTGTGCATGAAAAATTTCGAAATTTTCCTCATCATCACCCAATTCGTAGGCCACGTGTATCGAAAATAAACTCCGTGTATCTTTTCCCATGCACGATAAGTTATTACAGTTGAAGAAAAAATATACTGTACAACTCGACCAAACATTGGAATGCTCCGTTTTTAAGATTGCAGCAAATATTCATCTATTTTCAACGTGACATTTTCAGTATTCATCATCAATTGATGAAATTGATGAAAAGATTTTTTCTGTATCTGGAACATTGTCACAATCGTAGCGATGGTTGTCTTGACTCCAGGAAACTTCTAAAACTTCGCCTGAAACTTCTATAATTATATATAAATATACAGGGTGGCCCAATGAAAACGAAACAAGGTATGCATTCCACTGAGAGATCAAGGAACTGATATTGAAATAAATGATTCTTTTTGTAATGTTGGATAGGACAGGACTTGAAAAAAAAACACATTAGGCACTTCTTAGATGAACATCGTTCCATATACAAAATGAGAAATAGTGTTGAAAGAGTAAAAAGCCTTACTTTCCATCACTAGCCGAAGTTTTTTTCTCGAGAACTACTGCATTGAATTCCAAAAACAAGAAATCGTTGGCAAGAGATTTCGATTACCTTTGGAATGATTGAAGTGAAAAAGTTGAAAACATGCGCAAAATAATTTCCCTCTCGAAATGAAAACCGATCGGTTCCAGCGTTTTTTTTTTCTGAGAACGATGAACTACGTCAAATCGACCTTGTTTCGTTTTCATTGGACCACCCAGTATATACATACATATTATAATTATCTTTGGCTCTATCAGCATACGTTCTCTAGTTTTGTTAGAATAAAGAGTTTCTTTTTTCGTCGTTGGATATACTGTGTCCGGAATATTACGTTGTTAGATCATAAATTCGATCAACTCGTAATACTTAGTTTCAAAGGGTAGGCATTGATATTGAGTTTCAGCTTATTCGGCAGTGGGTAGGATAACAAAATTATGTGCCTAAATCGCATAGCTCCAATTTAACTTTAACCCTTAACCCTCCGTAACGTCATCGACTTTTATAACAAGCACTGCCTAGGAAACTTTCAAATTATTCCTCATTGATCTCTTTTCCAGCGTAGGAAATATGCATATTATCACTTCTTAGTGGTTATTATGTTGGTTTTCGAACAATACCAACACACTATCTACAAAGCGGCTGAAAATGCTTGATGTAAAGTCAACTAGTTCCGAAGTAAAACCAAATCAAATCAACTTGCTGATGCTTACAACCTCCAAACATTCAAGAAAAATTCCAACACCTTCCTTCTTTCCCAAAATTCCACCGCTGGCTAACACGATGTTCCTCGAACATCATAGGTTTCCCTTTCGTGTTGTGCAAAGATAAAAAAAAAACTAGTGAATTTTTGAAGAACTCGACTCCCAAGTCGAGTCATTAGCAAATAAAGCAAGCCAATAAATTACAAAAATCGATGATAAATATATATGTGAACGTGTGGGCCGTGTCCTTAGGGCATGGAGTAAATCCATGCCATGTGAATTCGAAGCTCTGAAGGCGCCTGCTGAGACTCTGATCCAAATATAGCTCGGAAACTATCTCTGTTATAGGGTCTTAATAATGAAAGACATCTGAATTTTTCATGAGGCAATTCCTTATCTTTTCTATCTATGAAACAATAGATGGATTGAAGTCGCATTGATTGAATAATAAATATATAGGGATAAATCGGAAAAGGACTCCTCAACGAAAATTATTATGATACAATACAATAATACATTTCCTCCATGAGGATCATAATAGGATCGAATAATGAAGGATCACTTTGCCATGATCCAGTGGGAAAACTACAAAACATATTCAGGTATAGGATCCAACAGGATCCAACGAAAAATAGTGAAGGGTGTAGCGCAAGAATTGCAGATAGATATGAGGATGACCCAGAAGTCAAAGGAAGACTGTCACAACTCTTGGGAAACTATCGCACTCACCACATTCCTCATCCATGGCCGTATATTTGTTCATGTAAATTTACGATTGAACAATAAACTTCATTCTATCCTATAAGATAAAATGGAACATTTTATCAACATTTGAAATGACAATGCTGCATGTTTTGATCAACTGGAATTCTCCAAATCCGCCCTTCGCCAACATGCAAAGAACTCGATACCCAAACAGTGCCTCACCTCGAGTTCAAATACGATTTGATATACTTGAGAAACTCTCCCTACCTGCTCAATCCTCGCTCACCGTTGAGTATAGAATGATGAGAAAGTTTGTTTTGTGTGCCCGAGTGTATCTCGTGCTCAACAAACTCCCAAATTGATTGAAATGCAGAATAAAACATTTGATTCGAGTGGAAATACGAATGAAGCCTGTCCTCTGAGAAAGGTTGCAGAGCAATCCCACAGGATATCAGGTCCGCGTGAATGGATGAATTTCCATACGAGCCCTGACAAAGGGACACTTAAAAACGAAACTAATTCGAATCGGTAGTTGTAGTTTCGTCTGGAGAATAGATGCTAGATATTTGCGACTGCAGGAAGATACGTTTCAATTTGTTGGCTCTTTTATTTCGTGGATGATAGAATGAAAATGGGGTTCTATTGCAGACGCATCTACAATTTCTCACAGTGGTAGTTCTAGAGCTATATTATTTGCGGAGCAAACAAGAAATATCCGTTTCTGATTTGGAAGAACTTGATAGTACTCTTCGAATTTTTGGGATGACTTGGGAAATATCTGTCCAGGGATTTAGAAGTGTAAATGAGGAGAATTGAGCTGTTGGACCTCATCCATTACAATCAATGTGAAGATGAATATAAATCAGTCAATTTGTTGAAATATCCATATTGATTCTCAACTGACTCCGCCTCGATGGAAATGTAGTGAATGTAGGAGTATTATTCCACGTATCTGATTGGAAACACAACTCGACTCACTCTTCAGCTGAGGCAGATATTGCGGAAATTTCATATATTCGTTCATTTTATTATCTTTCGACAACAAAAATAGAGAACATACTTCGTTCGTGAAATTTTCCTCGATTTGATTCTGAATTTTTCCGAAAGTATCAGGAAATACTTCAGTTATACTACTACCAGATGATTTCATAACTTTGCAGTTCCAGCTCGTCTAGTTTTTGTGCCTAGAATCGATTCTAGTTTGATAGAATCTACTAGGTAGGATGCGAAACCCATATATGTATTAACTACAATATTGACCAAACGCCATAAGAGCAATGTTAGAAAAGTGATGCTTCATTATATACGTCTTTCCTTGTCTAATTGGCAACGATCATCGAGGGCGCATGCGCAAAATTCAAATTTTGAAACTTCATTTGTAATGTGTCAATCTCTTTAGTTTGCAGGTTATGTTTGTACTACTCATCTATTTTCACCTTAGATCATCCTCATCTAAGATTTTCTCTGTAAATAATCATGTTATTTGGAAAATTTATATTCGAATATGTATATATATTGATGGTAGACAACATAACATATACTTAGCTCTGATATAGAGTGATCTGGTTATACAGGTACGTTTTTTTTCAGATTGAATAGAATGGAGCAATCAATATTCAAAAAATGGTAGAAATCTCGGTAGAAATATAAGATATCCTCAGTATTGAAATGATGTTAATGAACATTCATCATGGAAGCAACACATATCCATGTGATAAATTTCTTACCGATGATGTGAATTGAAGCTCTTAGAGTCGCAGAGAAAACTAATATGTACGTTTTTTGCGGACATTTTATGAAAAGTTACAAACTTAAACTACGAATACCACAAACAACAACAACTATAAACTAACGTCTAAACACAAACACTGAATAATCCAGAACCGAAAAAAAACAATTACTAACAATAACGCCAATTACGAGTGATAAAAGTATGTATTCAATTCTTACACATAGACAAGTCGTCAGTTCAAAGAATCTGGTTATTTGAACAATTACGCTACACAAAGAGTATTAGGTATTAGACACGACGCACGATCATTCCCAATTTGAGTAGCAACGACAGGCGTATGAGTGAAACAACACTAAGAGAGTCTGTCATCTTCCACTTTCATTTTGGCGCATGCGTATAAATAAATCCTTGCCAATTGCACTCTTTTATTTTGACATCAGATAGGCTGTCCTTATTATCAATATTCGTAGTTAATACATATATGGCGAAACCTCTTTGCATGGAAAGGAAGCCAAGTTTCTATGAAGCAGTTCTCGCAATGGACCACAAATGGTTGAACATGAGAGAGCGCTGTTGGCTAGAATATTTCCAATATTTGAGAAGTAGGCCAATAGGGAACCCATCTCCAGCCAATATTCTGTGCCACTGGTGATGGATACTCTCTATGGAAATAGTGGTTTTTGACATTATCTCAATGGGCGTTGACTCTGAAGTCTACTAGATCATGAGATCATGAGAGAAGAAGAGATCATTTATCAATATTGGCGATATCGAGAGAGTTGAAAAAACAATGTGGTGGTGTGAAGAAAACTACTGATGATGACTAAGTTTATTTTATTAATCTCCAGCTATAGCAGTAGATTCATTATCAAAACTACCTTCATCCAACGAACTATACGGCTCAACTTTACGAACTTCCAAGGAATCTATGATCTCCACGTACTCCGTATCCTCGAAGATGCCAATCTTCTTTTCCAAAGTCTCCTCGCCGCTGTTGGCGTTCTTCCTCTTGCTCAACTCCATTCTCCTTCCAGGCGGCTCGATGCTAGCAACTCCTAGAATCTTCGTCTTCCCATCTATAACGTAATCCTGCACGACGAAGACGTTGACCTTAGCTTTGGCGAGTCTCTTTTTTTTCTTGGTCTCCCTCTTGATGGTCTTCATGAGAGCCCTGCAGAAGGCCGGGCAGAAGAGGTAGTAGAACAAGAAGTTGATGGTGACGTTGAGGGCGCCTAACAGGGTGCAGATTTGCCTGATGACTTCCAGAGCCCTGGAATCGATCGCGTGTGGATCGCCTCCGAAGAGAAGACTGTTCGCTTTCATCCTCGATACCATGTTGGAGGGGATTTCCGAAATCAGGAACAGGATTATTATGGAGATCAGGATTATGGTCAAGTTCGTGTGGTCCTGCAAATAACTCGAACGATTTGAGTTGATGCAAGGGGTGGAATTTAGAAGCTCACCCTTCTTTTTCCGTTGCATTTCGATGAGATTTTGTGGGATTTTTGGAGGGTCGTTATCAGAAATCCGTTGCCGAAGATCAGTACCAAACAGGGGATGATGGTGAGAACGATCAACATGAACCAGTTGAAACACGTATAGATGCTGAAAAAGGGAAATTATTCGAAGCTCAACCGGAAATTTTGGGACACTTTTGGTGGCGTATATTCTTCTAAATTGGCCACTTTTATCGAGGGAAAATTGTGATGAAAATTCACTTCAGTCTCGAAATGAATTTGTTTGATGAATAGCAAGGATTACGCTGAGCTGAATTTGGATTTACAAACTGTAGAGGCTACATAAATATTTTCTCTTCGAGTAGGTTCAAATTTTCATTTTCACATGACTATAATGATTGAAATATATTGCTAATGGTGGAAAATATTTAATATTTACATTGGTAGTGAAGAATATTATTACTGCGGGACTTTATTATACCTCGGCTGAAACAGTGAACCTCGCATTGCACTCTGGTTTCTAGGGTGATGGAATATCAACTACTTTGGTGTACAAATAATCCTACAGAAAAGAAAAAAAAGACGCCCCCGGGTGGGCTCGAACCACCAACCTTTCGGTTAACAGCCGAACGCGCTAGCCAATTGCGCCACGGAGGCTATATCTAATAAAGTTGTACTACAGCAATGTATAGAACAACAAACAATACAAACAAAAATCAATAATTGTCATGAATAAGAAAAAGTCGCCCTGTACGAAAGATATCTCTGAGACGTCAAACTCGATGTGTATGATTCGTCATCATCTTTCTTTGTTAGTTCACTCATATTTCTACAATAGATAATGATTAATATTTTATTGTGTAATTGCTAGTGAAATTAGAAAAATCCAGAAATTTCTTTGGAATAGGTAGAAACGATTGAACTTTTCACTGCTTTGGCATAGGCGCCGAGTTCGAGGGGGCAAGAGGCTTACTCACCGTGAATGGAAAAACGCCGAAGTTCTCATCGGTCCTCTCTCGTCCCATTCGAAAATGAAACAATACGGCGAGTTCATTATGATTGCCAAGAAGAAGCCAATCGTCATAAGTCTTCTTGCTACACGTGGATTGCAAAATCTCGGTCGAGTGCATTGAACTGGATGCCACAAGAATAAAACTCTATCTATAACAAAAAAAAAAATGAGATAGTGGACGAGCAGGAAGGTTTGGTTTTAGCATTTCTGAAATTTAGTTTTCACTGAATTCTGAATTCTTATAATTTTACAGATGATTCTGAGTTACTGAATTACCAAGTTTATACAGGGTGAGTCAAAAATGTGTACCGAGCTTTCTGGGGGTGATAGACCATTGAAAAATAAGTGTAGTTTGATGATTAAACTCATGGCCCAAAATGCATATTAAGGGAGATATATCCTTCCAAAGTTGATGAAATTAAAATAATTTCTCCGCATAACTTCTGAACGATGGAAGCCACCCGATTGAAATTTTGTGCATGGATGTATGTTGTCAAAATACATTTTTTCGTCACACTTCCACATTTCTGATATTGTTATAGAGGGTGTTTTCAGAGGGTGAGTCATGATTTTTTGTAGAAAACTTTTTTTCCTGTATTATTTTCGGTGAAAAAACAGGAGCATTTGATGGAGCGAAGAAAATTACATGAAAAAGGTACTCTTATTCAAATACAAAAAATTGAGCCGTTCGTGAGATATTTGAGTTTTTGTAGTTACATGATATCAGCAGATTGATTTTATTCATCGCGAGATTCATCGGTTACAATATTTCAGCAGGCCATGATGAATAATTTTGTTCTCAATTTTGACGTTCATGTCATCAACATTCGAGTCAACATTGTTGTAGTCGATTTGTTCGTGTGGTTTTTCCGTGACACGTAATTTAGCGAAATTACTATTTAATTGAATGTTTGTAATGAGAGTGGAAAATTATTCAGTCCACAATTAATCAATCAATCAATCGATTCGACTCACCTATTGTGACAGCTACAGTGGCCATTACACTCAGTGAACTGATAGCTGCTGTAACAGGTAAACCAATCAGAGCGTCATAAGCAGCCCATGGTGTTTCAAAAAAGGCCCCTCTACTCAGACCAGTGAGAAAGTAAATAATCGATAACGATAAATCTGTGGCAGCCAAGACTATAACAGAAAAACTTCTTAGAGCATTACTAACCTCAAATAATGATGGAGGTATCGTAAACAGTCGGAAATAATTTCAGGACGAATTAGTCAGAAAATAATCCAAATGAAGCATTGAAAAGATAAGGCGAATCTACTAAAAATCAACCATGAATATGATGAATGACAAAAAGAAACCTAGACAAGCATGCCATTTCATTTTTCATTCAATTTCATTTTATTTCTTTCGACAAGTCTCTTACGACAGATCTCTTCGAGGATAAAATTATCGCCGGAAAATTTGTAGGCATATTATTCTTCATGGCGATCGAACATCAACGGACATTTATGCAGATTCTGCGAAGAAAGTGATGTTTTCAAAAGGCATTGTATTTTGAGTTTTACTGAGAGTGAAATCATTGTGTTTGACTAGAAATTCAAATGAATGATATGAAGAATGTACAAAAGTTCATCGAAGAGTTGTGGATCTTGTATAATTTCAAAAACCGAATATAGGTCGATCATTGAGGTTTTCCCATGAATATTATGTATTTCAATTCAATATAGTACAGTAGAAAACTATACACTCAATATTATTAGATTTTGTTGTGTGGAATGAATGAAGTTGAAATTTTCTTATAAATACGGAGAATCTCCTGACCCAAATACATCAAATCGGCTGAAATATCTGGAGAAAAGAAAAAGTATTTAACCAGCGGAAAATTTCCCGGCGCTTGCTGTCGGAAATGTCGAAATAACTTCCGTTTTCATCTTTCGCATCTTTCATCTTTCCACGAGAAAATGAAAATACTAGGTAGAGATAAACTATGCCTTGCATCTGACATTCCTAACCAGAACAATAAGAAGGAAGTCTTACCAGCCAAATACGTGTAAACAGACCCTGTTAATTCCTTCCTTCTCAGAACCTTCAGCGATAAAGCGTTCCCGAAAATTCCGAAAGAACAAATAATAGTGGTTATGATGGAATACAGAATCACCCCTGGAAAAGCATCGATCATCAAATATCATTCATCGGGGGTAAATATACACATCAATGTTTAGGTAAACAGAAGCGAAAGCCTTCAATTTTGATGAGAAATTACAAAATTTGCAGCTAAATTGTATTAATAAGTTTGGCATTATTTTTTCTCTACGTCAGCATGAATTTGGTAAATCAGGACGTTATGCGCCATATATTATAGTTATGGGTATATGGACTGAATCGTCTGAATGTAAGAAACACTAGAAATTCTTCAGAAAAATCAGATTCACTTCATTGTTTTCTAGATAATTCATTGTTTATTTTTCCAGACTTCTGAGATTTTCTACGAATTTATGAACTGAATTCATTGTTATTTGCTTACATATCGATGATGACATTCAGTTATTTGTTGAATGTCAAGATTGAACACTCTGCTGGTTCTGAAATTATTGTTGATATTGCCAATTTGAGTCGGGAATTCGATGACTTAGATCTACTAAACCATACAGGGTGGCCCAATGAAAAAACGCTCGAACCGGTCGATTTCTTGGGGGAAATATTTTGGGCATGTTTTCAACTTCTCATTTCAAACCCTTGAATCTCCAATGGGATAAGGGGTCGGTCAAGTGATATGTACATCATTTTGAAGGTAATCGAAATCTCTTACCAACGGCGCTTCCTTGTTTATGCAATTCAATGCAGTAGTTCTCGAGAAAACACGTTCATGAAAATAATCGGCTAGTGATGGAAAGAAAGTAAGGTTTTTCCCTTTCATCACGATTTCTCATTCTGTAGTTAGAACGATGTACATGTAAGAAGTGCCCTATGTATTTTTTTTTCAAATCATGTCCTATCTATCATTACATAAAGAATCATTTATTTTAATGTCAGTTCCTTGATCTATCAGTGAAATGCATACCTTGTTTCGTTTTCATTGGGCCACCCTGTATATAACGTCAATTCGCCTCGTTCTGTGAACGAGACTAAAGAAATAGAAAGACTTTTGTGAGTTGTGAACATGCGGAAATGCAACAATGAAGATGGTACAAGAACAGTATTTTTGAGAATTCAATCAAGGAATAAATCCTTTTTCTGAGATGAGTTCAAAGTTGCTAGAAATGCGAAGAAAATATACCGTGTAAAGTAACAGTGTCAATTACAACTATGTAACTATGAGATGTGTGTGTGTTTAATTCAATACAAAGTTGTTCCAAAATGGCAAAATCCGTTCTGGAATCGTTAGAACAGATTGAATGAAATGACACATACAGTAAATTGATACCTATGGTAGGATACTAACCTTTGGTGGTTGGTTTGTCGTTCCAGACATCTGTGCCGCCTCCCATTTGGGATGGTTGTACACCCCCTGTGAGAGGATTAGATCCACAACGCTGAGACACATTCACAGAACAGGTAGCGGGCGGAAGGGGCAAAGGATGAATAATAACGTTGTTGAAGGCTTCGTATAAATAATCTTCGTAAAACAAAAACGAACTACCCATTTCAACGATAAAACTTCATCTATCCGTAGAGGTAATTATATTGGTAAAATTTCTAATAGGTACCTATGGATAACAGTTTACTCTATATATCATACATCTATCAGAAAATCAATGATGAATTTGCTTGTTTTGTTTGTAATAGGGTTTGATTACTTTGTTTGCATTTCAGACATGATTGGATTCCCATGTTTTTTGGAGATTAAAGACAGATCGAGTTGCGTAGCAGATATATTTTGTGGAGGCAGATATAAAAAGGTGTCCTACA
This sequence comes from Gastrophysa polygoni, assembly GCA_963576655.1. Taxonomy (NCBI): domain Eukaryota; kingdom Metazoa; phylum Arthropoda; class Insecta; order Coleoptera; family Chrysomelidae; genus Gastrophysa; species Gastrophysa polygoni. The sequence continues at coordinate 3,342,974 of OY755091.1, read as the reverse complement.
CAACAACTGAAATATTGATACGCTATATATATGCGACATATCCTTCCATCGGAAATGAAAACATTCAATAAAGTAATATAATTCGCGAATTGATTATAATATTATTATTAATGCGTATACCTATATATAATTAGTGATAGTGGTCGTCAATTTATTCACTCATATTCATCATGTACTCTTTGGGACTGCCAAAAAAAATCAAATTTTTTCAAAGTGATGAAATTCTATATCTACAGGGGCGATTTCATGAGTAACGAAGAATAATTTTCTTCCGTTTATTTTTTATATCATTATTCATCCACCTATAAAAATATGTAGTACACGCCACTGGTTATCCATCCTGATTTAAATTAAATTTAATTATGTGTTTGTTATCGAATAACCAACCCTCAGGTTAAATTGAGTATCGGAATGATTATAGGTAAGTATAGTAAGTAGGGGATATATATTCTCTGGGTTCCAATCACTAATAGGTATATGTGCTCATATCTTACAGATGTATCAGCGAATTGAATATTATATTGTTCCAATGCTCATCCTAGCAGGATCTGGGAGACGCTTTTAGGATCGTTACTCAACACCTCCACATATTTCGCGCGTTCTCAGGAATCAGGACTATTTTTTTGTGATTTCACAAAAGAAACCGCCGATTTAAAACTTTTGCCGTTGGGAATTTCGACAGTGATCAATTTGGTGATTATTGAATACATAATGTACGGATAACGATGAGTAATTCCGGCTCGGGTCATTCTATCTCTTCAATTCAGCTGAGTGTTCTCATTTCAATTTTTTAAAAGCAGCGAAATGCGAATCGGTACCTACATCCTTATATGTACATCACAAAGGAAAAACAGAACAGAACTTGCAGTTCCGTGCTCAGTCTGTTCTTGACTTGTTTTTTTATGCATCTTCTGACGTTGACATACAATCATTTGGCCATTTTGCTTGATGACGTTTCAATCCAGCTCGACAGTAATCGAGCTGTCAGTTAGACAGTAACCTATTCATTTTCCTTTAGAAGATGGCGGAGCTCGCCAATTTTCTTATTGCACAAGCTACAGAAAACTTAACAGAAACTTCCAAAAATGCGACTGAAAGAGTGCCCAGTACCCCTGAAGGGATGGCCATCGCCTATGGCAGTTTAGTTATAATGGCAATGTTACCGATATTCTTTGGAGCATATAGATCTGTAATCTACCATAAGGATAAGGTGAGACCATATTGAAACTTCCATCAGTCCAATATGAAATACTCATTGTGGCCTCATTCCATTTCAGAAACCTGAAAAAATGACTAAGAAAGATGCAGCAATATTCCCAATTATGGCTTCCTGTGCTCTATTTGCACTCTACATAGTTTTCAAATTGTTTTCCAAAGAATACATCAATCTTTTATTGACAGGTTACTTCTTTTTCCTAGGAGTTTTAGCTCTCACACACCTACTTAGGTCAGTGCTACTATGATAACCATAATATCAAGTAATGTGTTTATGCTTTCAGCCCTGTAGTGAGTAAACTAGTTCCTGCTGCTATTCCCAACATTCCATTCCACATTACCTTCAAACAAGGTGAAGGAGATGCAGCAGAATACTTGATTGACTACAGATTCTCAACCTATGATGTAGTGTCACTAGCAGCTTGCTCACTAGTAGGAGCTTGGTATCTGGTGCAGAAGCACTGGGTAGCTAACAATTTGTTTGGACTAGCATTTGCAGTCAATGCTGTAGAACTACTTCATCTGAATAATGTTGTGACTGGATGTATTTTACTCTGTGGATTGTTCTTCTATGATATATTCTGGGTGTTTGGTACTGATGTGATGGTTACTGTTGCCAAAAGTTTTGAGGCTCCTATCAAACGTAAGTAACCTCAATTAATAAAGAAAATACAATAACCTCAAATATCATTTTTCAGTGGTGTTCCCTCAAGATCTCCTACAAAACGGAATGTCCGCCAGCAACTTTGCCATGCTTGGACTAGGTGACATAGTTATTCCTGGTATATTCATAGCTTTGCTCCTACGTTTTGACCATAGCCTCAAACGTCAGACCAAGACCTACTTCCATGCATCTGTGATTGCTTATTTTTTGGGTCTTATGGCCACCATTTTGGTAATGCATATATTCAAACATGCACAGCCTGCCCTCTTGTACCTTGTGCCAGCTTGTATTGGCACTCCTTTGGCCCTGGCTCTGGTCAAAGGTGACTTAACTGCCATGTTTAAGTGAGTATAGAAGAATACAATTTATTTGAAATTGAAAAAAAAATACAATTTCTGAACTTGGCAATGAAAAAAAAACTGTGTCACTCCTCTATACAGTATAAACAATATGGAACCAAGGATATATGCAAAGCGTTTCTAGTTTCACATTTCCTAAGCTAGTCATTACACATACAAGATATTGTATTGTAATATTTTTTTCAGGTATGAAGATGCCACAGAAGAAGAAAAAGCTGAGGAACAGAAGAAAAAAGAAGAAAAACTAGCAAAAGAAGCTAAAAAAGTTAAATGAATTATTCAGGATTATCTGTTGGTTTTTATTTGGTTATTTTCCATGATCCTGTAGTCCAAATTCATTTTTCGTGCACAAAGACTGTCATTCCAAGATTGTTTTGAAAACACTTCCCTATCACACCTGAATTAAATCTGTTATCATATAATTATGATATTTTTAATGTGTCTGAATCATAAGGTGCAATTTGTTTTTTATGTATTATATTTTTTCTATTAAATCCTTTCTAGCTTCATTTTTGTTTATCTGTCCACATACTACAAATTTTAAAAAGACCATGCTTCAAGACAAATGAACATTCACACTTTCCTTTCCAGAAAAAAAAAAAAGAAATTACTCCAAATGTTTAATGTTAATTGAAATGAATCCTCATCTGACAAATATCTTAATTTAACATGAAAAAACTCAATTTTGAGAAATTCAGTTCAAACTACTCAGAGTAATATTGGGCATATCATGAATACCATTCTTGTCAATAGCTTGAACCTTGAAGTTAGGTAGATTGATAGCCAGTCTCTTGTGTACTTCTGCAACACACTTTTTGAGAAGTTCATATCCTTGTTCTTTGGATAGGGTCTTCAAGTAATTGCGGTCCATAATGGAAAGTGAAAAATATCCTCCATAGCCATGGGCAGCATAATCGACACTAGCAACTGAAGCTAAATGATCCATGTAGTATAATTGTGGTCCATCAATTTCATCAAAGCCTGCTAGTAAGAGATTAACATGGTAGGCATTCTAGAACAAACTTCATATAATTAATGTGTTACTTGGACGAAATGATTTTTTTTACCCTGCTTCTGAGAGTATCGGCCAAGTTCCTACGAGTGAAAGCAGCTGCTTCTTTAGTACTCAGCTCATAGGTATTTCTCATTTTGTAGAGCTGGATATTCTTTGCTATATACTCGGCAAACTGTGTGGTGTCGCCTGATTCCCCTGATACAGCCATTACCAGCCTATTAGACATCTTGTGTAGTTTATTTTCGTCTGAAATTTATTGTTCGAGATATCCGAGAGTAGAATCAATTAATGTTATAGTTACCTGTTTTCATGACGATTATGCTATTTGTAGCTGTCATATCGGCAGCTATCAGAACGAAGTCATTGAATTTAATTCCCAATAAACACTCCATTTTCACTTTCAGAATAGTTTTTCACAAAAACGAAAAATGCCTAGTAATTCTACGGAGGTAGGAAAACTTTTGAAGTTTAAATAAGGTTATGATTGATGTCACTTGTCATGAATCTTCTTACTTTTCAACCTATAGTCAAGGGTGATTAGAGGAAAGTTCACTTATCGCGTCATGCGTCACTCAAAATGATTGGATAATAATTGGCGGGATAAAGTTCCCCATTTGAAATTTTTCCTCTCTTCACAACAGCTTGGTTATACTCTATTATCGACCATTATTCAATTAAGTGGACAAAGGATTTTTCAAAATCTACAATGAACTATAAGTAAGATTATGATAGAATCACCAAAACTAAAAAAAAACATAGTTTTATTACAAAAGAAATAAAGAGATCACATCATATTTTCAACCAACAACACATTGATAAATGGATATGGTTTCTATCACAATCAGTCTTGAACTCTATATCAGAGTACAGCAAGCAGGGTTACATCCATCAGCAGTTGGATAATCAACATCCACAGCCACTTTCCAACCTGAATCACCTATATCCATTATCATGTAATTTGATAGAAAACATTTTCATTTAGTGTGGAATAGGAACACCATATTTCTGAAAAAAAAGGTTATCAATCAGTTTTTATTTCAAATTATTAATCAACATGACTGGAAACTCAAACACAAAAATCCTTGAAACTCTAAAGGAAATAGTTCATTTCTGACAATTAGAATCGAACATCCATCATTCATGAATATTATACATAATTGAGTGCCATCAGAATCTTCATGTATCAAGTTTGTACAAGCCCATAACCTCTGAACATGAATACTCACATAGGTATAGTTTTAGAGATTAATGAAAACAGATTTGCTTTCCATTTATGTTTTATAAAGCAAATACTTCTTCAACAATTGGGGCAAGGGTAAGGAATTGACACTCTTCTTTGTGATATGTTGAAGGATGGCATTTCTACAAGCTGACTGTAGGCTAGGAACTAAGAAAAAATAATGTTGAAATCACAAACTGACTTTCATTATATCAAAAACTTACCAATATATAACTGGATTATTCTGACCTTCTTGGTCGTACCATAAACATCAACTACAGCATGAAGTGGAGCCTGTTTGAAGGGAATTCGTTTTACACAGGCTCCCTGATCTTCTCCATTTATGATATAATGCATATCAGCCTCTAGTTCATCAGTAGGTACATAAACAACACCAATTCTGCTCCCAACATCAGTGGGCGATGAAGTTCGTGAAGGCTTCAAAAGACTCAGAGGAATGGTACCCCGGCAAGTTTTGACAAAGTCTCCATCACCAATGATTTTTTTCGACCCAGAACGAATACACATTTTTCCTTGTTTGTCCTCATATTCGAAAATACTGTTGTGTGCTTTACTTATACCGTAAATCCAAGAGGTACCAATGTCTGCAAGATCAGGTAGAGCATACTGAGGCATGGAGCTTGTTCTATAAATTGACAGAGGATCTAACTGAGTGAGACCTAATCTCATATGACCACTCCATCCAGTTTCATTTCGTTCAATCTCTATGAGAAAAATTTCACCAGGTTGGAGAGGCTTTTCACTGAAAGTGACAGCATTGGCGAAGCTTTTTTTTCTGTAAGCTACTGTATTATCATCCGACAGAACTATGTTTTCCCCATGATAAGGGTGAAACCTAGTGATTAGGTTCTTATTTGACATTTCTATTGGGAATGAGCAAGCGAAAGCACAATTTTTATTAATTTGGTGAATTACATACTTGATACAAAACTGGAATTATCAAATCAAAGTGCAAACTACTAACCAAAAAAATGAGCCTCTGTGGTCTTTCTGCAACTTACCAAAAAAAGAAGAAACTTAATTTATGTCAAATTCTTCTAATTTTTTTAGTCTTCTGTACAAAAACTACATTATCCAAGAGGACATAATCCTCATAAACATAACAACTTAGTATATGGTATGAATGACAAATACTAAGTTCAAGAAATGTCAATTAGAGTAGTTTATTTTAAAGCGACAGGTATGCAGAATTAAGTCACCTTTTCATTTATTACCAAAAAAAAAAATAGATGACTGATCATTGAATACTGAGTATTCAGTGGTATCTTTATTATTATGTACCCTTCGAATGAGATTCAAAATGCACCAATGGGGTAGGAGACAATACAAAACGTCCGAAGGAAGACAATAAAACCAATGTTTTTACACAAACTTTTTAATATGTTTATGATCCAAATATATTTTTTATGGAAAATTAAAAAAATAAAAATGATACAAATATCACAACTGAATCATTATTATACAATCTCACGGTTGTCACACCTGTAATAGGACATAACAGTTGAATACAACAGTTTCAAAATATAAAATATCTCAGTCTACAAATACACCTCATCTTTCAGTTGGAAGCTCAGGCTACACCACTACATAAAGTTCAAAGAATTCTGCCCTTTGCTAGTCTTTCAGACTCAGATGAGGAACTTCACGTATGTCTGATAGTTTCCATCAACAATTTCATGAGCATGTCAAAACGAGATTTGATCTCGTCTACGCTCCTATTTTTGAGCTCGCCAGCTATAATTCTGAACGCATTGTCTTTGTCGTTTTCTTTCTGGAAAACCTCCAGGATGACCTTATCCTCTTCTCTTTTCCAAGTCGATACACCTTCCTGCAATAACTTGTAAGACTGTTCCTGAGCGAAAGAAGAGACACTAGAGTTGCTATCCGATTCACAGTTGTCTTGGGAAGATTCCTCACAAAACTCTGAAAATAATAATAATATTCACTTAGACAAGTACACAAGTGTCGATGATCAAACGACAGCGGCAGTATACACGTCTGGCAATACTAGCTTTCTGTTATCAAAACCATATATTGATGTAAATACCCAGATTGCGAGTCAGTATGACACTGATAAATGGAATGTTGTATCAATGCCATCACTAGCTTGTTCAGGAATATGCAAATTTCAAGAGCAAGATAATATCGAGAATGTGACTACCTAAACAGGAAATGCACAAGGGATAATCATACAGCTCACGAAGAGAACGTCTCTTTCGGCAATTGTCACAAGATTCACAATATTAAGAGGGGAGATGTCGAATCGGTGTCGATAGCTGGACTTCTATGACTACACTTTTTGCTGTCGCAAGTGTCAACTATATTTCGGCGAAAGAAAGATTATTGTGTTGTGGAAAATCGGGATCATTATATTCAACAGAACTTTTTAGAATTACCTTCTATTGACGTTCAAAAGAGTGAGTCATAGACCTTTCCGCAAATTGAAATAACGCTTTTTTATATCATACGTAATCACGAAAGACAAAAAACCGACTGGAGGAGTGAAGTACGAACGTTCTGTTTGCACTTCGCAGTTACGACCTGTTGGAAGCCTGGGGTGATTCAACAAAGTGCGAGACCTCTTATTGACACAAATTAAAAGCTTCGGTCGTTAACCCCTGGTCAGCGGTGAACAAGAGTTATAGGAAAACTTTTCAATTCATCATCTCCCTCGAAAAATATAATCTTTGATTTCGTTTTCTTTTTTCATTTCGGAAACACCTTGTGTATTTTACAAAGCAAGGAATATTCTCATCTTCCGGATGATTGAACCTGATGACACTCACCACTCTCAGATTCAGCAGTTTGTTGGTCGGGGCTGCCGGGTTTAATCTCCCCAGACGACTCCCCGGCGGTGTTTTCTTCCCCCCACTCCAACGATTCGTCTGCGAGCCTCTTCTGTTGCCCCTCGCTAGACCCCGGCTTCGTGATCACCGGCTTCTCCTCCTCTGGTTCGATCTTGATGAAGTCCAACGTTTTCTTACTGGGGCACGCCTTCTTTTTCGCCGGCGATCGAGTGGCCCTAGCTCTGGGCTTCGCGGCGGCTGCAGGCTGCTTGGAGACGCGCTCCGGTGATTTTTCCGGCTGTTTCTTTCGGCGCTTCTGCGGCTTCTTCTTCGACTTTCGCTTCCCGTCCAAATCGTCGTCGGTTTCCTATCAAACGAAAAGATTTTTTTCATTTTATCTTGTAATAAGTGCATTTTTTACAACAATTCGTACAGGAATGTATTTTTCAAGATTACCTAAGACTATAGTGACTCAATAAACCATAGTGGAGACAAGAATAATCGAATCGTTTGATTTATATACAAATAAAAAGATCAAATAACCCAACCTCACATGTAATACAGCATCATTAAAATCATTTTCTTGGCATCCCCAGTTAATTCTTTCGGTATCTGAATAGAATTTTTAATGGTTGACTGATAAACTCGTATATGTGGATTATTATTCTTCAAAAAATCTTTAGAAAGAGTTCGGAAAAGATATGTCATCATGGTGCGATTTTGGCACAAATTATGCTGATTCAAGAAAATGCTTGGCAAAATAACTCACATCGTCTACTATTTCCTTGGATGAGACAGTTTGTTTTGAAGGACTTCTGTCCGAACGTTTCTTCTTTTGGTTTTGGTTAACAGTCGAAGATTTTCCTATCAACCTAATGTTGTGGTCCACATTCGGACTGGTTTGGAATGATACTTTGGCGGGTCGCAGACCTTTTCCCGATTGAATGAAAACTCTGCCGTTCACAAACTAAGATAAAAAAAAAATATTGTAGAATCCTGCAATTATTTTAGCACTCATATCCTCAAATAACTACAAAATGATTGACTATTTGATTTTGCAAACGCAAAATTCAGACAAATGATGAAATAATGGCAGTTTTTGAGCTAATCATTTTTTCAACTACCCTAATTTTTACACATATTTGAAAAATTGAAGTTTCTGTCAACTATCTCTGACTGAGAAAAAGAAAGTAACCGTCGCCAGTGCATAAATCCTCAGTATCAATTTGCAAGGAAAAAACGTACTTAAGAACTTTGCAGTAATATGTCAAGAAAATAAAATGAGCATTTCACAATGTAAGATACGCATTTGATGTCATGATGACTCACTTACAGAGCAAAATAAAAAAATATCATTCCAACAGGCGTGGTTTACCTTCGCGCCACATTTGGTACAGTGCCGATATCTGGATTGGAACTCCGAATCCTCAATTTCGTGACAGGAACAAATACAATTCGGACCTCCGTATTTGTCTTCTACATCTGGCACCATGATTGTCTCAAATTCCTCCTCATCAGGACTTTTAGCCATTTCTTTGGCCATGTCCATAGTTTCGTAAGGACCTTCCAACAAACTAGAAACATACAAAATGCTTGTATCTTCTTGACAGTTAAATAAAAAAATGAGAGAATAGGAGATTCAATAAAAAAATAATCGAAAAATAAAATGAGAATATAAGAATAGTTCAAGTGTGGGTAATGACCTTGGCGGAGGAGGTTCGTCGAGAAAACCCTGCAAGAACAGATCCCTCAACAGTGAGTTGCCTTTGAACATCGGCAAAAGACTGCTCTTAATTTTTTCGCTGGTGTTGTTCCTCGTCTGCGACAATTCCGTCAGGCACGTGTAGACCTTCCTCAGCTGGGAAGGTTGGCCCTTGAAGAAGACTTCCAGTTTCCTCAGAAACTTGGCTCTGTGGTTCATTCTGATCCAGGGTATGAGCTTGTCCACTGCAGACGCCTCTTTTATTCTCAGAAACAAGAGGAACTCGTCAGCCAGGTCAACATACTTGGGTCTCAAGATGACATCGATTTGCTGGTACAGATCCACCGCGTCTCCTTTCTCGAAATCATTGAGGATTTGTATCACTTTGTGGTAATCTTCCATGTCCAGCTTTTCTCGCATTTTATCGTAAAATGCCATCGCAAAGTCTAACGGAAAAAACATTTTATTTTGTAGACCATATTCCCGATAAAGAAATTCTCGAATATAAAAGGCAATATTCGTGAAATATAATAATAAAAATAGTAATATCACTTTTAGAATAGAATAGAGGATGATATACAAAGAGTAATGATGTTGAAATACATCTACCAAAAATGCTTCTGACAATGTTTACTTTGCAACAAGTGTATGCAACATTATTATTGCATTATTATATGAACTTGATATGGTCAACAATGGGATGTTCGAAAACTTGATGATTACACTTTGAACAATTTGTCTTCTACCAGACATTAGCTGTTGGACTCTGATTTGACTCTCGTGATTTTTTTCCTTTCATCTGAATTGTACACTTTCATTACAATTTGTTTGTTGAATTGTTTTCCCTTTGATTATTTTCATACCATACATTGTTTTAGAGTTCAGTGTACATGAGATAACTGTTGGAAGAACCCAAATAGACAGATTCAAAAATTTAACTCAATTCAGATGTCATTTGAATTCATGTATGTTTGGTTCCCACAATGATTAATTTATTGGGAAACTGAACAAGGTAACCACAGTTTTTCTAAAATTGCTTCAATTATTAACCTGAAATGTGACACTGATGAACATTATCCACCAGAGGGAAATTTGCTTTTCAGTTAGTGTGAATAAATTATCAAGTACTCCATGAAATATTTCCAAACTCAGACCCAGCCATGCAATTTTACATATCTGACAGATTCTTGAAAAAAATTTCTTGAATTTTCGTACCTGAGCTGAGTATCTTGTGGAATTTCAAATATACAGGAGATCTTGACAATTTAGTATAGTGTACATAATCGAGAGTATATCTGAATACCTTCACTCTTCTGTTTTTCCATAACAGGATCTTCAGGAGTTGCAATAGTGATGTTAGCTAAAAACTCTCTTTTCAACTTCATCTTTCTCTTTTCTGCACCAGATGGTTCTTTTTTGATGGTATTTTTGACTGTTGAACTTGCCACCATTAAAGCATTCAAATCAGCTACATTATCCTTAAAACACATACATTGAGCCATTCGAAAATAAAAAATCAGTGGACACTCACTTTTCCTATATTTGAGATTCCTGCTGTTGGATTTTTATTCACAGTGCACCCTGTGGACTGATCAGATTTCTCACAAATCTCTACTTCATTCTCTATATTCTGTTGAAAACTTTCACTAGATATATGTGAAACTGGATTCAATTCCACTTCTTGTTTGATGAGGTCACTTTGACACCTGATTGGGGTACCAAGCATTGGCATACTCGGAAACATTGTGTGTTGTTCAGTCGTAAGTTCTTCTTCACTAGGTATTATTCCATCTACTGTTGGACTATCTTCGTTGTTGTTACTATATGATGTTTGTCGTATATTATCTGGAGATGATTCTGGAGGATACAATTGCAGTACCTTGGTAATATTTGAAGGCCCACTCAGAATTGCAACAAATTTTGTGATGGGATCAGCTTGTACATGCCTTTTCAATCGGGTTCTAGGCAATCTGCCTCTGGCTAATCTAGTGCTTCTCCTTGCCTTAGAACTTACAGAAAGTGGTGGCACAGACGCCGACACTGACTGTTTTGTAGGTTTTGGTAATATGAGAGTATATTTCTTTCCAGCACAAGACAGTGGCAGAGGATATTGTTCAATATTGACAGGTATAACAGTTCTATTTGGTTTTGCAGAATTCTGAAAGAAATATATAACAAGTTGTGATATGCTGTCATCAGTAAAACACCGTTCGTCTCAAAAATTTTTTACATGCACTCAAATTGACTTGATTGACATTCAATATAGAAAAAAATGTTGATGTAAATAAAAACATAACCTCCAAACAAGTAGCAATTGACGTTTGACACAACCAAGATGTGGTTTTCTATCTGTCACTTATTTATCATAGTTCAAACATCGTAGTAGTTCAAACCTTCCCAATCGCAATATTGATTTGATGATTTTGAAATGGTTTTAAAAAGATGCTGATTGATGTTTTTTCACATCGTAAATATCCGTCGATAATGAACAAAGTAATTCAGAAGGTCAACTCGTTTTCAAGAAAATATTGGAAGAATATTTGGATTCTTAGTTTCAAATTTTCAATGTGTGCACTCACCAATTCAGGATAAATAAACTGTTTCCACTGATATGGTAATTCGTCAGGAGATCTTTTAGAAGGAGGCACCACTTGTCCCAGAGGGGCAATGTAATGGACAGAAGGTGGTCCTTTACCAAACTGAAAATATTGTTTGATTGGATTAGTGGCGCACCTATTGTGTCTAGAAAAATTGATGTGGTTGAAGATTTTCTTTGATTCTCTGTGTGGCATCATGTTCTTGTGTATGTATTCACATATGGCAGTACCTTTTTTCGTGGACCAGTCATTTACTTTGGGCAATTTCTTTTCTGCAATGACTATAGGCATGAACTGTTCCAAACCCAAAGCAATTAAGCTGAAAAATTGAATATATCAAAATAAAAAGGATACCGATTAAAGGAATGTTTGGAATATTGAAAATACTCACTGATCTTCTGAATCTGAATATGTGACACACTGCTTAACAGATACTTTCAGTGGTTTGAATGGAATTTTTGGCAAAATAGAAGGGTACACAAAAGCAGTGCTATTAGAAATTGTTTCCAGTATCAGTGAAGGAAATTCAGGTATATATATGGTTCCAGTTTGGTAACAATGAATGCTGAAAAATCAACAATATATCTATGGATTGAAATGAAGCATAAGATATTCAATCTCAATAGATAACAAACTAATTCCAGGAAAATCTTGAAGTATCTACTCACGCTTTAGCTAAACTTTGCTCTATTTGCCTGTAAAAAACAGAATAGATTAAAATTTTCAGAGAAATGAATGCTCTACAACATACATCTTCATTTTTTTCACATCATCACCATTGTTAGTATGCAATTGTTCCCAATGTTTTATGAGATCCAAAGATGTTTGCAAATTTATAGTATGGAAAGTTGATTTATCCTTGCCATTGCAAAGAAATTTTATGTTCAACAGATATTCTTTCATTTGGAGAGAATGATGATGCAACTCTGGATGATTGTAGGTCAGTATAAAATTCTGAGTCAACATCTGAACATGCTGTGCCATTTGCTGTTGCAAAAGAGGCACTTGTTTATCCTCAATCATAATAGGAATATCACTCTCCACTTGTTGGCAGTCTTCTGGTATCATCTAGGAAACACAAACAATCAACAGCTAATGTAATGAGAGTACATTGTTTTTTTTTCAATATTATTCCTCACCTGTGGGACATGAGTTTCTTCAATTCCTTCTTCATTAGCTTTATCCATCTCATCATCAAAATCTACACCATCAAACAGCTCTGCAATTAAATCTACCAGTTCTTTTTTCGAAACCTTTACAGCTTTGTCAACTCTTAGCTCTTCTTTATCAACCTAAATACCAGAACTAATTAGGAAGAGAATCAAGTATTTTATTCATTTTCTCAGCATGACTATGAAAAATTCCTGACCTCGTCAATTTCCTCATCAGCCAATACATTGTACTCAGGATCTTGCTCTTCATCTTCAGTAGCTTTAACTACTTCATCTAAAGGAAGACTGAATTTTTTCAAAAAATCCATCCAATCATCATTCTCACAGTTCTTATCATTTTCATCATTTTTATCGATTATTTCATTTATATCTGCCTCAGGCGGAGGTAAATCAGGGGGTAAAGCCTCCTCAATAATTTCAAGTGGTGTTGAAGTTAGACTCAATTTTGACCTACAGAATCATTATGACTTAATCAGTGAATACTTCACTGAATGTCTATAGATGTTACCTAGTTCGCAGAGCAATTGTGGCCTCATCAGTAGTAGGGTTTTCCCGATTTATCTTGGGAAGTTTGAAAACTCCATCTTCCGACCACTCTGTTTTAGGGCTATCTGGATTCGTAGTAACCATAGGGGGAGTAGGGGGTTCAACTGAGGGGGGGTCACTAAACATTGAACTATCATGATCTTCATCAGCACTCTGAAATTTGAAATAATCAAATGGTTGATTTTTACAGTATCAATTCCCAACCTCTTCGATTTCTTCACCCTCTAAAGCTTGCACTACATCCCCTGGAACATACTCATCTTCAGATGAATCATCTTCAGGAAGATCATCATTGACAAGAACTTGGACAGCTGGTGGAATCTCAGGTGACAACCATGGGACTGGCACAGAAGGTGAAGTGGCTAATTCCCTGAATAAAATCAAAACATTCCAGTTAACAGATAGCAGAATTCAAAGACAATATTTACTTGGCTTTTGATCTGGTGAGCTTGGGCTCGTAGGAAGGTACCAGCTCTTCCTCAGACGGATTTTCAGCTTTTCTGACCATTGCCAACACTTCGTCATTAGAAACGACCTGCCTTAATAATTTTTTAACATGCATTACTTTGAAATTCATTTTGGCTGCTTTTTCACCAAGCTTTTGTTCAAGATCATCTTCGTAGCTCCCAATGATACTTTTTTCGGCTTCTGTGGGTTGAACAGCTTTACGTTTTCGACTAGGACTGGCTAAAACAATCTCTAGCTGTTCGTCATCGTCTGAATTGTTCTCGACTTCGGAATCATCAGTTACGGATATATTTTGGATTGTCTCATTAAGAATTCTCGCGGTGAGTAGCTCATTTGTAGCCGAATTATCCATGGTAGACACTTCAAAATTCTTGTTCACGTTTTAACTAAGACATGAATAAACGTAGTTTGTTTATGAATCTCTGATTTCAGCTGTAAACGGTTTTCGCAAACTCAGATGAGGTTATCTTTTTCTTCTTCAGTTTTGTTTGAACATCACAAATTTTGAGAAAAAGCTCTTACCATTATTGACTTTTGACAAAACTGATAATAATATTTAATGAATTATTGTGAATATTTCAGGGATTCAGAGATTCAGAGAAATATATATATATATATAAATAATTTGATCTTCTAGTGATAGCTCAGAATATTATTATTATTCAATGTCTATTGATAATTAGTAAATCTAAAATCTGAACTTTTGAGAGCACCTGAACGTCTTGAGGTTGTAAGCCCGAGATTGAGTGCCGCCATATAACTGATATTTGTTATATGATGGCTCCCAATCCCCATGTCCACCCACCCTCACTCACTTACGAGTGAACTACAACCTTATATGCATTTGGAAATCTTTATAATTATGTGTTCAGCGTCTTATCCTATGGTTTAGGTTCTTTGACTTTTGAAAATTTTTCACTTTCAGCTTTGCTGAGGTGGTTCCCTCCTTGCGGAATGCGATTTTTGGAAATTCGATCAATTTGCTGTAATGGAAGATGTCTCCAGAATTAAAACAATCAATTTATTGATACCGATTCATCGACTTGAACAATGATTGCTGATATTTCATCCTCCGCAGTGTTTATTAGAAATTAGTTCAAGAGTTTTACCTGTTGGAACTCTACTGAAATCAAACTACGTGGTGATACAAAGTTATTAACGATAGGAAAGATGTGCAGATCTACAGAATGAATTAATTGAACTGATACAATTCAGGTTGTGAACATTATTATTCAGCGTATTTCTTTCAAACAATGAATCAATTGATTGATTGATTAATTAATATCGACCCACTCAAGTTTTTATTAGAAATTAGTTGACATATGGCATTGACGTGCTCTTGAAGTTCTTTAATAACAATTATCATAACTTCTTTCACATTTTGACGATGAAACATAAGGTTTTCATAAATTTATCCAACGTTTCTTGGAATTTTTATATGAAATTAATGGTATTGAAGATGATTCCAGAATTGAAACAATCAATCATTCAGTACCGATTCATCGACTCTAGCAATGATGGGTCATTCAGAGTTAGAGATTAATTGACCGACGAGGATGTACTTTCAAAGTTTTTTAATAAGAACCATCATAACTTTTTTCAAATTTCGAATCACATGAAATGGAAAGGACGTAATTCACGTATTTCGTACCGTCAAGTAGCTCAAATTGATAGCAGAAATGATATCGTTCTGATAAATAAGATGATCTAACTTGAATCAGCAATTCACAACGATGAAAAAATACGGGTATTTGATAGCCTTCTGGCAACAACAACAACAACAACAACAACACTGTTTATACCTGACTTTTGAACGATGACAACCTCTTTTTGAGAGAGGAATTACAGACATCAAAGCCGATACACTCCCCTCGTAAGAGTACCTGTCGTGTTATCGTGCGGGAAAAAGTCGACCGATTTTTTTTCATCAGTGGGAACTGTACACAATTAAACGATGTTATGATAAAAAGTTATTCAAGTTAGGAAGGAGGTTCAAATCTCCAGAATGAATTAATCAATGGAACTGCTCAGATTTACGTTATTAACATAATTATCAAGCGGATTTTGGAATTTCGATGACATCAATGTCATTGATTATTATTGCAGAGTTGAAACCAATTGATTTATCAGAAGTTAGTTGACCTATGATTGACTTGCCTCAAGTTTTGTTTTTTTTACAAGAATAATCGTAACTTCTTCTGAAATTTTGTATCACATCACAATAATTGATTTATTAGAAGTTAGTTGACCTAGGAATGACTTGCCTCAAAATTCGTGTTTTTACAAGAATTATCGTAACTTCTTTGAAATTGTGTATCACATTAAATGAAAAGGATATAGCTCACGTATTCAAATAAGATCGTTGTGAATCAGCAATTCACAACGATGAAATAATACGGGTCTTTGATAGCCTTCTGGCAACAATCTCCCCTGAACATGTTCTCTTATAGAACAAACGATAAACACTGTTTATACCTGACTTTTGAACGATGACAACCTCTTTTTTAGGGAGGAATTACAGACATCAAAGCCGATACACTCCCCTCGTAAGAGTACTTGTCGTGTTATCGTGCGGGAAAAAGTCGACCGTTTTTTTTTTTCATCAGTGGGAACTGTACAAAATTAAACGACGTTATGATAAAAAGTTATTCAAGTTAGGAAGGAGGTTCAAATCTCCAGAATGAATTAATCAATGGAACTGCTCAGATTTACGTTGTCAACATACTTATCAAGCGGATTTTGGAATTTCGATGACATCAATGTCATTGATTATTATTGCAGAGTTGAAACCAATTGATTTATCAGAAGTTAGTTGACCTATGATTGACTTGCCTCAAGTTTTGTTTTTTTTACAAGAATAATCGTAACTTCTTCTGAAATTTTGTATCACATCACAATAATTGATTTATTAGAAGTTAGTTGACCTAGGAATGACTTGCCTCAAAATTCGTGTTTTTACAAGAATTATCGTAACTTCTTTGAAATTGTGTATCACATTAAATGAAAAGGATATAGCTCACGTATTCATATCGCCGAGTTGCTCAAATTGGAAATAAAAATTCATCGTTCTGATAAGTTAGACGATCTACTTGAAACAGCAATTTACAACGATGAAAAAATACGGGTCTTTGATAGCCTTCTGGCAACAATCTCCCCTGAACATGTTCTCTCATAGAACAAACGATAAACACTGTTTATACCTGACTTTTGAACGATGACAACCTCTTTTTGAGAGAGGAATTACAGACATCAAAGCCGATACACTCCCCTCGTAAGAGTACCTGTCGTGTTATCGTGCGGGAAAAAGTCGACCGTTTTCTTTTTCATCAGTGGGAACTGTACAAAATGAAACTACGTTATGTTACTAAAAGGTATTAACGATAGGATAGACATGTGAATCGCGTTCATCGAATGATATGAAGTCAATTAATGAATTGAATTGCTGGGATTCAGGGGCAACAATGTTTCGTTTCAGAATATTATTTCGAATATTCATTAGTATCTTTTTTACCGATTAGTCATTTGAAGAAATGTATTTTTGAATCCTGCACTGAGAATTTGAGAGTACAAAAAATTTTATGCTATGATTCTTTCATTTTCACACTTTTGAAAAGTTTTCCAGAATGGAGAAATTCATATTCGAGTGCATATAATGATTCTAGATTCCATTTTTTCCGCATGACATATTGTTTGTTATCTATCTGTTATTCCAATTATTTCTTTCTTTCTAGATCTTTACGTTCATAATGCACTGAAGTTGCACAGTTCCATTTCTTATGATACCCACTCGAATTTTAGATCATCTGAGTCTAATAACCTCAGAACTTGGAAGAAAATTTCAAATGCTCTGATGAGTTCCAAATATATTATGTAAGGAATGCTAATTTTTGCATTCATATTCTAATATTTACCCAATGATACTGCGTGAATGTGGCTAATTTGATGGAAAATTCGATTAATTATGATCATTCAAAAATTCATAGTTAGTATATTGACCGTTTGTCAGCTTTTATAACCTTTTCATGCAACGGCAGATAGAAATGAAAATATCCACACTCTTTGTCCTCCTTTCATCTCCATACCGACCTTTTGTCAGTCTCGGTTGCGCATGCATCGACAGAAAAATTACAGACAAACGACTTCAGCAATGACCCTCGATGTGCCAAATCCTCCTCTTCATCTCCATACTGACCTTTTGTCAGCCTCGGTTGCGCATGCATCGACAAACTCAAGACTTCTGCAACAACCCACGATGTGAAAAACTGCCAACTGCCTTGGTTCACTCTCTTCTTGAAGGTGGTAGATCACCCCACATCGCCACCCTCAGTCGCCATTTCTCAAAGCCGAGGCGCGGCCTCAAGGCTGCCAAGAATGCTCTTCTTTCTTCTTCAGCAACAAGTCATGCATAGTGAAAACATCACTCACCGATCTTCAGTTCCACCTCTACCGGTCCTTCTTCATCTCCATCCTGCCCCAGCATGCAACTATTACACTAATGCTCCCCACTCGCACTTGATGAATGGGGAGCATATCACGCGCCAATTCACGCCTCACATGACCGCCCGACCTACTATGGACAATCACATGACCCACACATAATTCAAAAGAATCACATTCATTCATCATTCAACCATTCCATCTGAAAAAAATCGAAAATCAACATCAGTGTGATACGTTTGAAAAAACAACGTAAGTTTATTCAATGATGGGTATCGAGACACGAGCATATCATACCTATTGAGGAATGCGTCTCATTAAATGTGAGTCGAGATGTGATTTATGTTTTTTTCTACGCACAAGTTCATCAAATTGCAAATTCATCATTGCAAGAAGCACAATGTCCGAAAATTTGATAGGTTGCAAATATGACTTGTCAAAATTGATATTCAGATACAGAAAGCAATAGTTGATATCGTATCTCATTTGACTGCGTATCGCGTGTCTATTGGTTATGTAGTCGTATCTTGACGAAAGAATAAATGGGAAATAATTATAGAATTGGTGTTGAAGAACGTACATAAGTATAATATACATTTTATGAAACAACTTTGAAACAACTCTGCAACACTTTTTTCTAAAGATGAACTTGTGCTGAATGACAATTGAAATGTTCATGAATTATGTTTTAATTGATATGTGAATGGAACTCGATTCCGTAATTTTTGAATGTGGCTTCGAAAAATTAAGATTCATTTTCTTCATTCCAGTTGTCTAACAACCAATATAATATGTAGTTTTAAGTATTGACTGAGAATGATTCATGATCAGAATTGGTATAGAAACACCGTTATTAATTTCTGGTAGAAAGTTTACATAATATGACATTTTTCAATCATTCGTTTAAAAAATATATCACTTCCTCGTCTATGTCTCAAGTCATTATTTGGAAAAACAATCTCTACTTTTTTAAGCTATTCAGAATTTTTGTCTGTAAAAGTGGTCGAAGTTGGTACAACAATGAAATAATTCTTTTGTTGGACATCATTTCAAATAACTACCCAAATAATCAAATAATTACAATGTTACAGTCAGGGGTGGTGAGTCGTACAGTAGGACACACTGTATATATATTTGAAATCATAAAATGTTGTTCTTTTGAAATATGAGACAACAAATACCGGTAACCCATCAATGTGTGGTAGTGCAGTATCTCACTTAGGTTAAAAAATACAAAAAAAATGTTTTAAATAAAAGTTGTTGTATTCTCACCAATACATATTTCTATATTATCTTGCGATATACTGGGTTTTCACCCTGAGCCAGACAACATGAAGTTTACTTTTTGTCAAAGAAAATATAGGACTAGATGCAGAATGTTACGCTGATCAATTCGACGGTGAACTTAATTATATGGTGACCTTCGACCATAAAACTGGTCGAAGATGGTGACCTATGAAAAAAAAATGAACATCATGTTGTCTCGTTTGAGCTGAACACACTGTATATTTCAGAATATTTTAGAAATGTGTATTAGCGTTAACACAACAACTTTTATTTAAAACATTCCTTCATTTTTTTATCTTCACACGCTAATGGGCCACCCTGTAAAATTAATTTGCCGAACGATTCATCAATTTGTCGAACGATTTGCTGAAATTTCATTAACAATCGACAAGAAATTTTTATGATTCAGAAAAAGAATATGGAAATTTTTCAAACATGATTCAACCTGTAGGCGAAGTGCACAAGTATACGGGAAACTCTAAAACGGGATGAATCAGGGCAAAGTGGAAATATCCCTGATACATAATAATGAAAAATAAGTTACCGGTTTTTATCGGGAATTGTGCAAACAAGGTGTGAATACCTCGGCAAACAAAGAACTCTTTCAATATTCGAATGAGCTGAAAAAGTGCCCTAATTCAACATACGTTTTATATCTCTGTACTTATGTAACAGTACTCACATTTTTTTGAGGGCTATAAGGGGTACATCTTGGAGCAAGGCACACTCACTGATTTCACAAATAGTTGATTGAAATACACTGTTCACAACTGCACAAACACGCGATGCTTAGCACAAATTCTCGAAAGAATTATCTTTCATCACATTTTTTTAACTGTGACCGATTTTCGATATATTGATTTTAAGAGATGAACCGACTACCTCGACTCACGGCTACTACAGAACTGAAGTAATCACGGCGCATCTACCGGTTTGATTAGACTTGACACATAAATCGTTTTTACTCATATTTTGTTTTTATCATTAGTCATCTGCTATATGACTGATTCGCAGCTGCTGTAGAATTTGCACTAGATTTTTTTTTTCATGAACAAGCGAATCTTTTTATGGTTAAAACTTTTGGGAGATGAAAAAATCGAGATTTGATGATACTTGGAATCATATTTTGGAACTTTTCTTGATGAACATTAATTACTACCAGTTGCCATCGATGAAAAGTTCTCTTCTACTAGTGAATATAATGAAAACAATTGGAAGTGAACATTCTTCACGACTTCGGGTCTCTTTTGAAATATCATTCATTTGACAGCTATCGCATCGACCTACATAGTTATTAATCTCAGATAATTTTTATTGATATCATTTGATTATTTCTATGTATGAGAATTGAATTAAATCAAAAACATCCATGGTTTGTAGGAAATAGTATATATCAGACATGATTCGACACGATTCCTTGGAATTTCTTGCATGTTCCACATTCTTCTCTTGTTCTCATATTTCGGTATGAGTGTGTGAGTATTATAGATACTCACACGATGATGATTTGTAATGAATTTCCTCAAAAATATTTCAATGATGAATTCGAATTCGAGAAACAATACAGCTAGGCTGAGAAAAATGTCTTCTAGTACCTTGTTGAATAGTTATACTATTTTTGATATGTCAAGGTTTCATTTTACTATCCTCACTACATATTCTTCGTTATAAATCTAATCCCGGATTTTAAATTCATTTCCTATCATCTTATATCTTCTTTCATCTTTCTTGGAAATAACAATATTATTATAAAACAACAATCAGGTTTTCGACAATCTCATTCATGTGAGACTTCCCTACAATTTCTAATAACACAGTGGAAAATAAATATTAGCAAAAAAAAAGTAATAAGCGTTGTATTCTTGGATTTTAAGCGTGCTTTCGAAACTATTAATATAGATTTGTTGTTATTGAAACTCAATAGATATGGTATTACAGGCAATGTATTAAACTGGTTCGAAAGTTACCTACGACATAGAACACAAAAGGTAAAGTATAACAATGTTTTTTCTCAAAAATTGGAAACTCAGTATGGAGTTCCTCAAGGTTCAATCTTGGGGCCGATATTATTTATTTTGTTTATTAATGATATCAACAATCAAGTCAAAAAATGCAAACTGAAGTTATTCGCTGATGATACATTGTTGTACTTTGCTGGTCAACCAGAAGAAATAGAATCATTTTTGAATGAAGACTTAAATCATATTTTCACATGGTTGTGTGATAATGGACTGATGCTAAATATTGAAAAGACCAAATGTATGTTGATAGCAAGCAGAAGCAGACTAAAAAAAATGAAAGATGATGATTTTCAAATGACATTGCTGATCAATAATAATAAAATTGAAAC
The DNA here is from genome assembly GCA_963576655.1 of Gastrophysa polygoni. Lineage (NCBI taxonomy): Eukaryota > Metazoa > Arthropoda > Insecta > Coleoptera > Chrysomelidae > Gastrophysa > Gastrophysa polygoni. The sequence continues at coordinate 3,321,136 of OY755091.1, read as the reverse complement.
TGTGAAAACCTTCAAATACTTAGGAGTAATGATAGATGAGGAATTAAATATGAATGCACACTGTGATTATATAAAAAAAAAGATTGCAAAAAAAGTCAATTTCTTGTACAGGCTCAACGGTAAAGTTTCATTTTTTTCCAAGTTGACTATTTACAAATCTATAATAGCACCCCATTTTGATTATTGTGGAACACTATTATTTTTTTTAAAAAACGACCAATTGAATATGATTCAAAAAACACAAAATCGAGCAATGAGAGCTATACTTATGTGTAACAAACGTACTCCTATAAACACCATGCTAGATACATTGTCACTAATGTCCGTAAAACAAAGAGTACATTATAATATGTTGGTATTTGTTTTCAAGCTGAAAAATGATATGTTGCCGACCTACCTCAGTGATGAGCTCACCTACATAGATAATGTACACACTCATAACACTAGAACGCGAACTGTAAATGACTTTTACATAAGAACAGATAATATTATATGTGAAACAGTATTCAATAAGGGTTTAATTCTTTTTAATAATTTACCTTCTGATATCAAAAACACATTATCTTTGAGCCTATTCAAAAGACAATGTAGAGACTATGTATTCAACCAATTTTAATATCTTGTAGTAAGTAGTTTTTAATCTGTTGTAGTAGTTTTAACCTTCAACTATTAGGAACTCTCACTACCTATAGTATTTTTAATGTGTGCCTTCTGATGGCGTATTTTATTTTGTTTCATTTTTATTATATCTGTACATTATTCTTCTTGTAAAGAGCAAATTAAGTGCTAATAAAGAGTTATATATATATTATATATATCGTGGAAACTCTGGATTATGAGAGATATATTTTCCGACGCCCATGGTCGATGATTTTGGCTAGCATTTTTGTCAGCTATATTCACACCGGTAAACGTAACAACGTCAGCTGTTTCTTGGTTCTGTTTTCAGTCACGTTTCACGTTCTGTGTTTTGATGTTCCGTATTTGCTTTGTGTCCAATCGAGTTGCTAGTTGATAGTTGTTCATTCTCAGCTGTTCGATGTTGAGGAAGTGATTGACTTGAAGTTTCAAGGGTAAAAATAAAGTTATCAAATTTTCAATAAAATGTCTGAATCTCAGTCGACATCGTCGAGCAGCGAGATTGCTACGCCTCACGTTGAAAATGTTGACAAATGTGAGGAATTTGCTGAACCAGAGCCAAAAAAACGCAAGACGTCTAATAGACCTGAAGAAAAGAAGTATAAGTTGGAGGACAGACTGGGTGGAATTTTGTGCTGCGCAGTTTGTCTGGACCTACCTAGAGCTGCGGTGTATCAGGTAAGTTTTTCAATTCGACTATTTCGGTGATATGTTTGATAATAACAAAAATTACGTAATAATTGGAAAATCTCATTTTTCCTTTGTTCTGTTTTTGGTTACAGCAAAACGCTGCAGGCGAGTAGTATTGATTATATTCGCCTGCAGCGGAAATATAATCGCAGAGCAGGGGTTTTTCTATTGTATCCTTGTGGTACTCCAAGACCTTTGTTCTGTGTGGACTCCATTTTGACTTCCTGGTTTCTGTCAGAATTGTAAAAAAAATCTTTGTGACATTTGATGAACTTTGCTTTTTGAAATACATATTGCGCACAATTTTATACATGAACGATGACTGTGATTCAACTGAGTCTGTAAATTGATAAGAGATGAGATGCATTTGTTGTTATGTTGATTCCTTTAGGTACTCATTTGTAATAACAGAATAAACAAAAAATACTCATATATTTTATAATGTGAACTATCTTGTAAATTTCTCTAGTCGTATTTTTATAACCATTTGATCTGAAATTGAATAAATTTATTGAATTTAATTTTGGGTAGTCCTTTTCTATTAGATTTAGTTTTTTCTTTACCCCACCCATTCCTTTTTCAAATGATGTTTATATCATGAAAGGTAGGTAGGTGAAATAAATAGGTATAAACATCTAGACAATTTATTTGGGTTCCATGAAATAATAGTAATTATGAATAACAAAATTGGTCCATATATTAGCTATTCGACAAATCTTCAAATATATGTGGGTAGGTATGGATATCTGGAGATGTAGGTATGAGCATTTGCAAATCAAGTTATGCTCCACTATCATAGTAGTGGGAAGGTAATGTAGAAACTAGCAGTGCAACGTTTGTTTGTCATTTATGTTTTTGTAATGTTGTATTGATCGTTTCTGTATTAATTCCAGGGTATGAAGAGGATTGGTAAGTTTTTCATATCAGATTTTCATTAGAACATGTCTGCTCAAAGTCACTATCAAAATATTTGCTGCAATACATGAGTGATAATTTCTAAAACTTTCGATATATTTTGAATTTTTCGGTATTGTATACCCACAGCATCCTGTTGATCAATATATCAACAAAAAAAAAACAAGAAACTCTTTGTAATCGATTAATTTAAAACATTTCGGTCATATTGTTTCATATCATAGATAATTTAAAGCAATTTCTCCACTTGAGTTCAACCTAAACATATTGAATAATTTTGGTTTTGCAGTCCATCCTCGGTTATATACAATTTCTTAATTACTAACATATTCGAATCTATTCATTCCAAGAAATATGTATTAGGTCTCACTGACCATTTGATGTAGAACTTGTACTTGAAATTATTGAACATATAATGAACATAAATGCAGAAAAAATAATTGAAATAAATATGTTTCAGACAGGGCTGAATAATCGGATCATGATGTGTGAACTTGTTATTAACCATTTTTTGATTTATTTTTTTTTTTATTCACCGAAGAATAACATCAACTTTGATATTCTGAAGAAGGCTATATGCATTTTTGGATTCGTAGTTCCTTACTGCATCTTTTCCTCTGGACACCACTCTGTACCCATCTTCAACGGTTTCCGAGTTGACACTTATTTGTTCATATATTTTGTTCGAAACAATTTAATTGATGTGGAAAATTTAATTTAATGTTTATTATTGCGGTATCTGGATTCGTAGAAAATCGAAATTTTGGGCTTAGATTAGTTTCGCAATTCATGATAAAACGATACTACACATTGAATTAGAGGCATGATTTCAAAAAAAAAAAATATGGAAAATAATCATCACTTCGAAAACCGTTAGATATGGGTATAGGGAAATATTAGAATTGAAGATTCAGAACGTAATGACGAATTAAAAAATGCAAATGATATACGGAGTGCCTCGATTGAAATATCAAAGTTGATGCTAATTTTTGGTATAAGCAGTAATCCTCCATCACTGAAGATATCCCAACTCGTTTCACGAGCGATTACTGAAGCAGCCAAGTTTTCAGAATAATCCGATATCTCGTTTTTGCTTTGCGCGAGTGAAGTACCAAGAATCTGAATTTCGTGTTTTTCAATTTTATCTTCATCTGGCATGGATAATGAGGTTGAGACAAAATTGAAGAAACATCGTCATGTCAATTTTGTATGTCAATTGATTCGGCATTATCGATTTTTTAATCGTATCTTGTATCGAGATATCAGGGCCGTATTTGAAAAAATGAAGTTGACGATGGTTGCTCGAAGACGAAACGTTGGATCACAGAATCGATAATGCCACACATCGATGACCATCAAAATTTGCGATGAAAAAGTTATAATTGAATTATTAACGCCACAAAAAAATGGAAATCCGGAAATTCAGTTTTATCGAAAATGATTCAAAAGCAAAATATAATCGCGCAACTTTCTTTCTTCTGTATCTCTCGTAGTTTCCGAGATACCCATACTGGTCCTCCTTATCTCAGGTTCGGCAGCAGGCGAATCTAAGATAAGAAGGGGACTGGGGAAGGTAGTAAGCGGACAGTGCCGGAACCGATACGTATTTTCTGGGGCCCGATTCTCAAATCTCGAAGAATCTCCGAAATGTCGAAGGATAACGAAAACGACTACCAGTCTTCGAGATTCGAAAATCAATGTTCGTAATTGTTCGACAACCGTGACCTATGCGAAGGCGTATAACGGACGTGAGATAATTCGGTTCAGGAAGCTAGAGAACGTTTTCTTCGCGAGGTCGAAATGAGTGGTTGCTTTGTTGATGAACCAACCTCACGAAGAAAACGCTCTCCGGTCCTAGATAAGTCATTGTCAGTTAGACGACGTCCGCCATAGGCCTTCTTCTCCTCTGTGCGCTCGACCTCTCGCCGACCGCGCTGACCTCTCTTCCGCTGGTTGCAGTGCGCCAACGGCCACTTGATGTGCGCCGCGTGCTTCACGCACGTGCTGGCCGACGCGCGGCTGCGCGACGAGACTGCCACCTGTCCCAGCTGCCGCGTCGAGATCAGCAAGTCGTCGGCCACGCGCAACCTGGCCGTCGAGAACGCGGTGGCCGAGCTGCCGGCCGAGTGCCAGTTCTGCGCCGGCGCCTTCCCGAGGAACTCGTTGGCGCGGCACGAGGAAGGCGAGTGCGAGGAACGGTGAGCGAACGTGTTTGCTTAGCTATAGTAGAATACTGAGGAGCGGGGAAAGTGGTCGGTTTTTTTTTTCGCTACTGACCTGGGAAATCACCGTTAGTTCCTCTGATGAGAAGTGACACTTTTTTCAACTAGGTGAATAATGAATTTTTCGATAGCGTCGTGTGTAGTGTACACATGATAGATAGATCTTTATTAAACTACGTGATGTTATAAAACATTTGTAGCAAGTCAGGTAGCAAGTAGATACAAAAAGTAGTGTACAAAATTCACAAAGTAAGTAAAATAACAATAAGAGTAAAACAATGTGCGTACATTACAACAATTACAAGAACATGTAATGGAGAGAAGAACTTGTCTATCAATAATTGAATGTTGGTCAGCATAAAATAAATACATGGTATACACAAATCCAATGTAAAAAATTTATTCGAGGATGAGTCTGTATTAGAGTTTTATATTATCTAGAGACGTGATAATTGGATTCAAGTCACATCCTGGGTGGGTCGGCCATATACTCAGCGATACTGTAGTAGCACCTCTTCTGCAATATCAATTTGATAGATTTTTTGAATGTGGACTGATTTTTATTTTTCAGTGGGGTAGGGAGTATGTTGTAGAGATCAGCAATCATGGAGTTTTTAGAAGACTTTTTGTATATGTAGGTATATTGTATATGTAGGTACCGATGCCCATGCAACCAATAAAACATTCATTATTAACCGAAACGTAAAAGAAATATAGATTAGGACTGACTGCGAAATTCACTACAGCCCAAAGCGATTTCTGCAATTAGAAAAAAATGTTTTGTAATGAATAATTATAAATTCTGAAAATGTCACTGAGCTGTCACTGTCATGTGCTAAATAGAAATATATGAGAGAATACCTATGTTCGAGACTGATTTGTTACGGTAGCATTTGCGATGTTCATGAAGTTTGGATATTTCAAATCATTCTAACACTGTAAATTTGATATATACTCGCTATAATTATCAGTATAGAGATTCCGATCGCTTATATCTACGTGTCCAAAAGTATCTCCCGAGTCCCATTATATTTGATCGTATATTATTCAAATCTAGCGAAGTTAAATCGGGTGACCTAGGAGGCCAAGAAACTGCTCCACCTCTGGCAATCCAAAGGTGTCCAAACCGCTGATTTATTCCTGTGTGGAATCTTTGGTCTACGAAACTCCAGTAGAAACAGAGCAAGACTTGATTGGGCGAATTACAGCAGCAATCAAATTTTTAGTCAAGTCCGCCGAATTCATGTGCGACATTTAAATCGATGTGTTCCGGTTGGAGGGAGACATTTTGAACAATTGTTGTGATGATATCATGTACAGAAGGCGAAAATTGAATGCGTTGAATCCTATTTAGGCAATTCATTGTCTTTCTAAATTTCAACGCGTCTTAGGGCCGTAGTGACACTTTTCCGTACTAATATCAACTGTCCCACATCTGTTGCCCCAAGTGAGACAAGCGAAAATGTCTTTCATTTTCGAACCATTGTAACTTGGATGATGATTCTCTTTCTTTCAAAGATTCTGTTAGCTCAGTTCATTGTGTACAACATCATTTCTTTCCGTTTTATTTCCACCATTTCTAAATCATGAACTCTCTAGAGTGATATCTGAAAGTGAGTCAAATTTCTAAAAGTTTGAGGTCGTCCCGATGACAGGACTTTTCTTATCATTATATCCTGATGGCAAAAAGATGAAGCTCAATGTGTTTTCTCGAAATGGTCGGAAATCCATACAAGATGTATTGGAAGATGCAATCATATTCAACATATTGCAGCTTGTTATGTCCAATAACCGCAAACCAAAGTCCAATAGAACACATGAATACTTTTATGATATCAGCCGAAATCGCTACAGAAAAATGATACATGTCAAATCCTGATAGAACACATCGTTTTCGAAAGAATATCAGGAATGATGCCAGTGGGTAAATCAGTATTTTCATTTCTTCATTTTCATCATTCATCCTGATTTTCCATTCAGATTTTCATTCGCTGCATCATATCACAGTATTCCTGGCATTCAACTTGATCTATTCACCGTTTAGATGGACCGTCTTCTGTTGCAGAATTTCAGGTTGCAAGTACAGCCGCATCGGCTGTCCGTGGAGGGGGCCCCTGCACGAGAGGTCGGAGCACGAGAGCGAGTGCGTGCACCCGAAGCGTTCCGGCGCGGACGTGATGGACGCTCTTCAGGTGATGGACCAGCAGATGGCCGAAGAGAGGAAGCTGTACGACAGCATCTTCGATTTGCTCGGATGCGAGAAGATCACGTTCAACGGTAAATCCTCGAGAAAACTGTATATTGCAGCATAACTAAACTGATTACACTGTATAACGTATTCCCACAACCACAGCCTTCTATAGTCTCGAGCCTTGGTGAGAGAAATGCAACGTTGCACGGTAGGCAACTGGAGGTCCTACTCATGACCGTCTTGTGGCCAAAATATACCGATGCATTTCAAATGTTCTATGTTTTATCACAGAGATGCTCCGATCAGAGATATAGCATAGGTGAATGTCTGCCTCAAACGACTTCACGGATATACTTCGAACTCCATCACATGTTTTATCACATTCGATTCAGTAGTTCGATCACTGTTGCATTTCAAATGCTCCATGTTTGATCGCAGGAATTCCTCAATCGAATATATAGCTTGGATCAATGTGCTTCCCACATGAATTTACAGATTTATCTCAGACTTGTCACATCAGACTTGCACAACAATGGTTGATTGAAATATATGTTGTATATGTTTCAGAACTTTGTTTCGTGATAGTGCTGAGACAAGTGTGGTTAACTGGGCTGATATGTTGTAATGTTTGATCAATTTTAGAGAAGAAATGCAATGTTCATGAGTTGATAGCCAAACTTTTCATCATAATTATCCTCTGAGGACCTATGGATGATTTCTCATCAAAATTGCCTAGTCGTCTGGACTAGGCCGGAAAATTGTTACTTTCTCAAATAATCGTCCGGGAAGTGGGTAGTTTCCGAACGGTTGCCGGAAAACTGTATTCCTGCAGTCAGATCTGAGCCAGAATTTGACTCTTCTCTCGTTGCTGTTTTCCGAACCGACCGCAACATCTTCATTGGTCTAGGAATCATCTGCATCTTGATTCTACCATCTGGTTAGGTGGTTTTTCAATCCAAAAACCTCTTTGTTGAAGTCAGAACGGAGCTAGAAAGAAACATAAAAATGTTAAGGGTCATCAACTACTGTGTTTTCCAAACTCACCAAAACTTCTTCATCTCCATTTTGATTCTGTGATATTATTGGACGGATTTTCGATGCAAAAGATCTATTGGTGAGGTCAGATCGGAGCTGAAACAACCTGGAAAAGAAATTTTCCGCTCAAGTATTTCTGTGTTCCATCCTCATTCTAATTCAAATTGAGGTTACCGAAACAATATTTATTTATATCAATATTAATAAGAGAATCATTTCATCTCTTTATGAGTTACTAATTTTTGGCAGTGAATTAACTCTGTGAAAATATTCAAGCAATATGATGATATACTTTTCATCAATATTATTGTAGCTAAATCAAGTCATAATATTTGTTGTGTTCAAAAATATACCTGACTCTGCTTCATAACTCTACAACTAAAACTCATCTTTGGACGCACTTGCATAATCTTGAGTGATTTCAAACAGATGATAATTATGAAAAAATCCAGTTTATACAAACAGTTGAAGCTCCAATTCAAAATTGAGGAAGAAAAATACTAAAGTGACCCCCATTTTTATAGATGTGCAGCTGAAGCCCTATCGCACGGATGAGTACGTTCACCGTTTATTTTACGAATCTTCAAGATTTTCTGCCTTCAACTACCAATGGGTGGTCAAGGCTAGAATTAACAACAGTCAGAAGGATCCTACACAGAGCTCAGAGAGAGACATGTCATACCAGGTAATCACCATAAATTTGCCACAATTTTGATCTAATTTTTCTGAACAAATGTTTCATTGCATGAAACTGAATTTTTTGGAATTATATTAGTTCAATCATTGAACTGAGATTTGCATATCAGTAGTATCTCCATTGAATTGAACACCTTTTTTGCAATTAAACAAATGAAACATTATGTAGGTCCACAAAGTCTAATAAATATTTACTTTGCTATGATCTCACATATTCCTCTCAATATAAAATCTTGTGGCCATGTTAGAGACTTGAATGGGGTCCTCATAGCACAAAAACGTAACTCGAGACTAATTTTTGTCTGTAATATGAATATACCTGTTTTAATGTGTCAACTTGGTAAGAAGAAACCCATCATCATTTGAAACCAATTAATTCAATTTTAAAAACTGTATATAATACAATTACTTCCTTCAATAAATTACCAACTAATGTTGAGAGCTCCGAAACTGACAAGTTTTATAAAAATGCTAGAATATTCTTCACCAAAAAATGTTACTGTGGTGAGCAAGATTATCTAGTTGATACATCGACTAAATTTCATAGGCTTTAAATTATCATTTTATATCGTTACAATAATTGTTGTGCAATGATTTTATTGTTGTGTGATCTAGAGTATTGAGTATCTAATGCATGACTTACCATATGTACTTTCTGTACCAAAATGGATAATGGAAAACTAAAACATTCACGAATTTCAATTTGTTTTAGCTCATCATGAAGTCGAAATCTTCAACACCATTGAATTTGAGTTACATCGTATTGAGAGGTCCGGTGGGAGATATCAATGTGAAGCCTAGAATTCACGAATTCGAATTCACGGAACAAAGTAATGAGAGCCCTTATGTGAAATTGCCTTTGCCCGATACGCCAGAGTGTAACAGATTACTAGCAGCTACAACAATAAATTTCAGGTTGGTAATTTCGCAATTTCGCTCGTAGGTGGAATATAAGTGTATTATCTTGATTCTTGTTATTTGAAACTTCACAAAATTTTACTATTCTAAAAGATGTCAATGTTCTGCAACTTCAATATTTTTGGTGTTATTTGAAAAATCCTATAGCTTCAATGCATCACCATTGCTGATGGAGTTTTGATAAATTTCACAAAATTCATAAACCAACCAAATTGGTCCAATTTTTTCTTTTGAATGACTGGTTTTTTTCTTGTTCACAGGTTGATAATGTTCTCGAAGTGAACATGCTTGTTAAGTGAACCAAAATTTTTGAGTATTTTAGTGATATTTTTACAAAATATAATAATAATTCTCACACACATATATACATATATATATATATATATATATTTACAAATAATAATTTTTTGATTTTATGAATCTTTAGAATCTTGTTTGGTTTCCTCAGTTAGTCTTTGTGGATCTCTCTAGTTTTAAGATTTAGAATTAGTTTTTTGATGTCCATGACTCATCTTGAATTTTAAACAATACAAATCGACGGAAGATATTTTTATTTTATTTGTCATAGAGATATATATTTATGTACTATGTAGTAATTATTTACTACATTTAGGTATTCATGAGGCCATTTTTAATTAGATATTTTGTTGGCTTTGGAAAGTTTCAGAAATATTGAACAAATTTCAAATAGGTTCACCTGAGCAGCTTCAAAATATGATACTTTCCAGTATCAATGAAATTGGTATAGTTTCATTTTTGAATATATATTTTTTTATGTTATATCTAGAATAATGATTTTATTTATAGATATTGAATTAATTTTATGGTTTGGGAGTGACCTGAATAAAAATCTAGAATTCAAAAGTGTTTTTATTTGAAATTTGAAATGATATATGAAAAATTTCAGCTAGATTCAACTTTCCAGACATTAAGAATCCCATTCTCTCCACCAGTTAATAGAATGTTCCTCTGAAATGAAAGTAGTAAATAGTGGGAAAAAAAAACAAATAACTACTTACGTTTTCATCAAACCAGCTGCACCTAACAATCTGCTTATTTTTTTTAAATCCTATAGCAGGACGAACATCTTGTCCCTTTATCTGCAAACCTCTCAGACATTCACCACCTCCATAATTGGACCCAACCAGAACCATCAAATCATTTTTAGCTTGGTGACATCTTGCAGTATAAATATAGCCTTCATGCTTTTTCTACAAATGAAGTGCCTAAGTTAATGAGGCTGTTTGATGGAAGAGTTATATTTATGTACTGGTTACATAATTTACTGAATACTGGGTCTTACTTTAATCTCTTTTGCTAGTTCACTTCGATTAACCCTTTTATAAGGTTCAGCACCATCTACATTCCATAACTGTAAATCAAAAGTGTGTGTCATACAACTAATACCATAATTCTGGTTTTTACTAAACCACATCAGCTGATCTATAGATGATTCTGAATTGAGGGTCTCCTTCAAGGAATCATCTTCAGTTGCTTGTGACAAATCATAGACATTGATCAGCCCATCAGTTGAACCAGACATGAGTTGGTTCATGTCATCAGGGTGGAATTTAACTTGTGTTATGTCATCAGTATGTGATTCCCAGTAACCACCCATTAATTTTTGATTCCTTGTGTCCCAGAACAATAAAAATGCATCACCTTCAAATACATTAGTACCTGCTGTTAGGAGTCTATCATTTGTAGAAACATCAAAACAACTGAAGGATTTCTTATCTTTGTCGGTTTCTGCTGTTGTGTCTGAAAATCAAATGACTCATTAGTGATACTTTCCATCCTTGAAAAACAAAGTACCCACCTACAAAGTCTAGTGATGATTTCTTGGGGGTTCTCAAGTCCCACAACTTGATGCTTCCATCACAAGAGCCTGTATATAACAAGTTGTCATTCCCATTACTGAATCTGCAGTCAATAATTTCAGCAGTATGATCTATATTATCTGCTAACTCCACTATTCCAGTGTCCTCAAGTTTAAACACCTTGCAGGATTTATTGAAAGTGGTTACTATGTTTGGATTTCTGTCTCTATAACGGGGAAAATTCAGAAAAATTATAATCTCTTGATTGGACACAGCTATAAGATAAGATAAGTACCTGGTGGCGTCAACATGTAGAATATATTCTTTTTCCTTCACAATTGTTTCATTCAAACATTCACAATCACGAAATATTGAATCAATTTCTTCAATATCACTTTCATCAGGATCTGAATCGCTTTCCTCAGGTCCATTAGACATTTCAGACAATGTCAGCTCTGATTTTTCCATTTTCGAAGTAATGATACTACTTTCACACGCTTCTCGTGCCAATTTTATTTTGAAATTTCACTGACATAACCTCACAGATCCTTCTTCTTTTCAGTGAATTCTGAACAGTGGCTAGTCGACAACAGAACCACATTACAGGAGACTAGTTGACAGCGATTCAAACTGTAGGAAGAATCAAATATAACCTCACTTTTCAATCGACAACAAAACGTTTTTATAGCTTCATTCATCAACCTGATGAATGAAAAAGGTCGTAAATATTGTACAATTATCGATTTTTCAAAACTGTGAAAGAGTCACACAAAGTAAAAATAATGGATACGGATTTATATGATGAGTTCGGCAACTACGTTGGTCCTGAATTAGACAGTGATGATGAAGAGGATGAAGAGCAAGAACAAGTCGATGAAGATGAGCGACAAGAATATGATGATGAACAAATGGAAGATGAGCCTCAGCCAATGGCTATCGTTTTACATGAAGACAAGCAGTACTATCCATCAGCTTTGCAAGTTTATGGCCCAGATGTTGAAACAATAGTACAGGAGGAAGATGCCCAGGCATTAGATGTACCATTAGTGGAACCGGTAAAGAAAAAGAAGTTCCAATTAAGAGAGCAAGATCTTCCAGAAACTGTTTACAGCATGGAGTTTCTGGCGGACATGATGGATAACACATCCTTGATAAGGAATGTTGCACTGATAGGACACCTGCATCATGGAAAGACTACGTTTGTTGATTGTCTCATCAGACAGACTCATCCTGTGTATCAAGATAATGAAGAAAGGAACTTGAGGTACACTGACACACTCTTTACAGAACAAGAAAGAGGATGTTCCATCAAATCTGTCCCTGTTACTTTATTATTGCAGGATATCAATAATAAAAGTTACCTCATGAATATTTTTGATACACCAGGTCATGTCAATTTTTCTGATGAAGTTACTGCTGCTATGAGACTTTGTGATGGTGTAGTATTATTTGTAGATGCTGCTGAAGGGGTCATGTTGAATACTGAACGTCTATTGAAACATGCTGCTCAAGAACAGTTACAGATAACTGTATGCATTAATAAAATTGATAGGCTGATGTTGGAATTGAAATTACCTCCACAAGATGCCTATTACAAGCTGAGACATATAGTAGAGGAGATAAATGGGCTACTTACTTTATATTCAGATGATGCAAACCCTCATATAGTATCACCAGTTTTGGGTAATGTATGTTTCGCTAGTTCTCAATATGGTGTTTGTTTCACACTGAAATCATTTGCTAGTATTTACAATTTGTACTATGGAGAAGTGAATATTGATGAATTCTCCAAAAGGTTATGGGGCGACATTTATTTCAACAGCAAAACAAGGAAATTCACAAAGAAAGCTCCACACAACTCAGCTCAAAGGAGTTTTGTGGAATTCATTCTAGAACCTTTGTACAAACTTTTTGCCCAAGTAGTGGGTGATGTTGATGAGGGTTTGCTGGATGTGTTGGATGAACTAGGAATCAAGCTCACCAAAAATGAATTGAAATTGAATATCAGACCACTTTTGAGACTAGTTTGTGGCAAGTTTTTGGGAGATTTCAATGGATTTGTAAACATGTGTGTAGAACACATCCATTCACCTCTTGATAATGCAAAGAGGAAAGTTGAACACATTTATACAGGCCCCACAACTAGTAAAATTTATGATGATATGGTGAACTGTGATCAGGAAGGTCTATTAATGGTGCACAGTACTAAAATGTATCCAACTGAAGACTGCACATTTTTTCAAGTTCTTGGTAGAGTTATGAGTGGAACTTTACATGCTGGTACTGATGTGAGAATATTAGGAGAAAACTATACTCTACAAGATGAAGAAGATTCCAGAATATTAACTGTGGGAAGACTGTGGATTTATGAGTCGAGGTACAAAGTAGAACTAAATCGAGTGCCTGCTGGCAACTGGGTTCTCATAGAAGGCATTGATCAGTCTATTGTCAAAACAGCTACATTAACTGACTTGACAATCCATGATGAGCTCTACATATTTCGTCCCTTGAAATTCAACACACAGAGCATTATAAAAATAGCAGTTGAACCAGTCAACCCATCTGAACTACCAAAAATGTTAGATGGTTTGAGAAAAGTTAATAAGTCCTACCCATTACTTACCACAAGAGTAGAAGAGAGTGGAGAACATGTAGTATTGGGCACAGGAGAGCTGTATTTGGACTGTGTCATGCACGATCTGAGGAAAATGTACTCAGAAATTGATATCAAAGTAGCAGATCCAGTAGTGGCATTTTGTGAAACTGTTGTGGAAACTTCAAGTTTGAAATGTTTTGCTGAAACTCCAAATAAGAAGAACAAGCTCACAATGATTGCAGAACCCCTAGAGAAAGGATTAGCTGAAGACATTGAAAATGAGAATGTTCAAATAGGGTGGAACAAAAAGAAACTCGGTGAATTTTTCCAGACAAAATACGATTGGGATTTACTGGCTGCCAGAAGTATATGGGCTTTTGGGCCAGATAACACTGGACCTAATATTCTAGTAGATGACACACTTCCGTCTGAGGTAGACAAGGCATTGCTCAGCTCAGTGAAAGACTCCATCGTGCAGGGCTTCCAATGGGGTACTCGTGAAGGACCACTTTGTGAGGAACCCATCAGGAACACCAAATTCAAGATACTTGATGCTGTCATCGCCAATGAGCCCCTTCACAGAGGCGGTGGACAAATAATTCCCACTGCTAGAAGAGTAGTCTACTCTGCTTTTCTGATGGCAACACCCAGATTGATGGAGCCCTATTTATTTGTTGAAGTACAAGCACCTGCTGATTGCGTGTCAGCAGTTTACACTGTTTTAGCTAAAAGGAGGGGTCATGTAACCCAAGATGCACCTGTACCAGGCTCTCCTCTATACACAATTAAAGCTTTCATTCCTGCAATCGACAGTTTCGGATTTGAAACTGATTTGAGAACTCATACTCAAGGCCAAGCTTTTTGTCTGTCCGTTTTCCACCATTGGCAGATAGTACCTGGAGATCCTTTGGATAAAACTATTGTTATCAGGCCGTTGGAACCTCAGCCTGCCACACATTTGGCCAGAGAATTCATGATCAAGACCAGGCGGAGGAAGGGCCTGAGTCAAGATGTGTCCATCAACAAGTTTTTCGACGACCCTATGTTGTTGGAGTTGGCCAGGCAAGATGTCATGCTTAATTATCCTCTTTTGTAATTCAATAGAATTCAATAAAGATCCTCTGATATTTGAATTTTTTGTTTTTCAACCTAAGTCGATTTATTTTCCCAGGAAATAAATTTTGGGACTCCCCTGAAAATTCGATTGAATAGCCCCAGTAGCTGTGGCGTTTCGTCTTCTTATTCATTTTCCTAGTTGATAATCTGGTAATGAACGAATATGTGTGATAATTCTCTTCTAGTCATACCATGCATAAGACAGAGAAAATAACCTTATTGTTTCTCTAGTATTTCAAACACGGAAAAAACTTTAGCCAAATGGCGGTATATACAAGGTGTATGTCGATTCAAAATTTATTTTTGAATAGTAGTATGTATGTCGATCTTAATACAAATCCCAACCTGTATATAATATTCAATCTTTAGGGTTTCATGGGGTATGTACAAAAGAGCCAGGAATAAATTGAAAACAATTCAGACCACATATCAGTTGAACATCCATACAACTTCTTATTATTTTAAAAGAAGAAAAACTGCGGATGAAAGAGTGAGTCCAACGATCATATCAATACCGAAAAATCTACGAAATTTTATTTCAGAAATCAAATAAAATAATTGAATACTCCCCAAAAGCTAAAGGAGAAATCATAGAGATATGGCGTAATATAACCCTCTCAGAATTAGCGAGAGTCTTCAACAAAGATATTAATTATATATATGATATATTCCTTAACCAATATAGGAATCCCAACATTGCTATATCAGACATAAAGATCCTACAGCAAGCAATCCAGCGAAGTGGCAAGAGGATGAGAATTATAGGTAAACCCACTGATGTTACAAAAGAATTAGTGGTAAAAGATGTTTCTCCACGTCCTCCACCATTGAAATCAGAATTGAAACCTCGCCCACCAGTAGTGACTGTGATGGGCCATGTTGATCATGGAAAAACAACGTTATTAGACGCTCTACGAAATTCTAGAGTAGTGGATCAAGAATTCGGAGGCATCACCCAACACATAGGCGCATTTTCAGTTACTCTGAATTCCGGAGCCAGAATCACTTTTCTTGACACACCAGGTCATGCTGCCTTCAGTGCAATGAGATCAAGAGGTGCCAATTTGACAGACATTGTAGTTCTAGTAGTGGCAGCTGATGATGGAGTTATGGAACAGACGGTCGAGTCCATAAGAATGGCAAGACATGCTAAAGGTGATTAACTATCCAAGAAAGTTCGATACAGGTAGATTAAAAATATTTCTAATGATAGAGTTGTGGTTTCAGTTCCAATATTGGTTGCAATAAACAAAATCGACTCTGCTAAAGCCGATGTAGCGCGCACAGAAAAAATGCTTGTCGAAGTTGGTATACAAGTTGAAAATCTAGGGGGTGACATACAGGCAATACCAATTTCTGCACTGAAAAGAAAGAATCTTGATCAGCTTACAGAAGCACTGGTATTGCAGGCTGATCTTCTAGAAATTGGTGCAGATCCTACAGGTCCTGTTGAGGCAGTGGTGGTGGAAAGTAAAGTACACCCTTTCAAGGGGAAACTTTGTACAGTTGTGATTCAAAGAGGTGAGTATCTCTGACTGGATTCTCAACATATTATTTTTGAATGTGACAGTGACTTTCATTTCTTCTATTGAAAGATCTTATGGTGACATATTATTCCGAATTAGTTTTTTTTTCATAGTTTGTGCTAAATGTGGGATATATTTGCTACTCTATATTTTTCCAATTCATGATTGTTTGATATTTAACACTAGATATATTTATTCATCATATTGTTGTATTTTTACAATTTGACATCAATCTGTGACTTTTGAGTGGAAGTTCTTTTAAGGTACACTAAAAAAGGGAGACATTTTGGTAGCCGGAACTTCGATGGCTAGAGTCAGAGCGCTTAAAAATGATGCTGGCGAGCATTTAGAAAAAGTAGGTCCTGGATACCCAGTGGAAATAGAAGGTTGGAAAGAATTGCCATCTGCAGGGGAGCAAGTTCTTCAGGTGAGAATATTTTTCAATCCAATATGTCATATGCTGAACAAGATCTTATCTATAATTGACACAGCTTTTTGAGACGGGGGATATGACTTGGTATTGAATTTCATAAATTTCTTCAAGGTTCAATTCACCATCGTGAACTACAGAAAACAAGTAGAAAAATCATTATTTCATGAAATGATATAATTAGAAAATTATAAGAAAATTGAGTTTTTGGTATTCAGGTGGAAACTGAAAGAAGAGCAAGAGAAGTATTGAAATTCAGAGAGGAAGAAGAGTCGATGAAAAAAATGAAAAGTGATGCTCAAGTGATAGCTGAAAAAGAACAGGAACATAATATAGAGTATAAGGAAAAATTGGAACTGAAAAGACGTCTAGGACGATATAGATTGAAGAGAGAAGGACCAAGAAAACCGGAAATTTCAAATGGTAACAGTATATTATTCAACAATCACATAGTGATGGTTATTGCTAGCAAAGGTAGAATTTGCAGATCAAGCCAGAGGCGAATTCTATTAGACCTGAGTGGATAATAGCCATTATTTGCAAATTGATACTTAAAATCATCTACAACTAACTATTTGAATAATGAACCCAGTAAGACAAAATGACTTTTGAACTGTGTGACAGTAATAGTGGTGAATATGACACACGACTGATTGACAATAATAGTACTTCATCTATCTGTCATTACTAAATAGTTGTAGGTCAAAACAATTATGTGACAAAGAGTGTAACCCAATAGAAGAACATTTTCAGATAATGGACCGCCTTCATTGAACATAATTATCAAGGCAGATGTAGATGGAACTCTGGAGGCTATTTTAGATACTATTGACACCTACAATTCGGAAGAATGTGAAATGGATCTAGTTCACTATGGTGTAGGTGCTATCACCGAAACTGATATTGAACTAGCAGAAACTTTCCAAGGTAAAATAATGTTGTATTATTTCATATTATAATTAATAATATATCAATCATATCATTTATCATGTTAGTTTCTGGTAGAACCTTGGGTCTCCACAAATTTCATAGATTTCTGCAGATAGTTTGTGAATGATACAGTTTTACTTTGGAAAAACTATCAAATAGTACAACTTTTGGCTCATCCACGATCTCAATGATAATCGGTGAACTATGACGTCATGCAGTGCAAATATCTGCAATTACAACATTGTCTCTTTCAATTGGTTGTCTAGATATTCGAGAATTTGGAAACATAAATAACTTGAATCATTTTGATAATTATGTCAGTCGCATATATTCAAAACGCATAACCTAATTCGATAAAATGCTATAAAAGTAAAAAATATTGACTTTTTCAAGTCTCGAGGTTTGCACCTTAAATAAATAAAGAATATACGCTAAAAAAATTTCATTTTTCTAACAAAGAATGTCAATCTGAATTATTGTTAGTATCAAAAATTCCAAAGTCAGTTGCGTCTTCACAATTATTCTCTCACGCAGGTCTATTACCTCCACCTAGAATATTTTGGAAAGCCTCCTCTAAAGAAACCAATCCATATTCTCCATAATGTTTCCCCAATAGTTTCTGTATACTCTTTTTCTATCTATGTGTATCGGAACATAAATTATAAATTATTATCAACTGATCAGCTTCGTGATTTTTTTTAACAAATCCATCTTATTTGTTTCATAGAACATTAACCACATGAAGTAAAAATCGCCATTTACCATTTCCGTAGTGAAAATGTCTGTCTTCGTATCAAAAATGTGGAAGAACAAGTCGGTTTTTGCTTCCAAAGCTGAACTTCTGCACTGATTTTCATTAAACTTGTCTTGATTTGCAACATAAATTCTACATGGATGTATACATATTTAAAATCATTAAATTTTGGTTCTATCAGCTGATTTTTGGCAGAAGTGTGACTCGTTGCAAAAATATTACAATAATTTATCAAAATGAAAGAAACTTCACATTCTTTATATTTTCCCAGGTATCATCTACGCGTTTAACGTTGAAGTGCCTCCGAATCTCAAAGACTCGGCTAGATCTACCTCAATAAAACATTTCAAGGTAATCTACAAACTGATAGACGATTTGAAAGAAGAAATCAACACGAGACTGCCGGACAAAGAAGTCGAGGAGGTATTAGGGGAAGCTGTAGTGTTGAAACAGTTTGAAATTTCGGAAGGAAGAAAGACAGTTCCCGTAGCAGGTTGTAGGTGTACGAAGGGCCTGTTGAAGAAGAACGCCCTGTATAAGATTCTCAGGAATGGTGTCATTGTGAATGCAGGTTCGTTAGAGATTGCCCTCCGTTCTCACAATTTTGTTACAAATAAAGAATTTTGCGTATCAAGTGAAATAGTTTGATGAACTGTGCATCTATTGTAATGTGGCAGACAAAACAAAAAATATTGATTTTTCTCACTCTATAAATAGATATCAATCAAAATTATTAGTAATATTTTCATTCATTCAAGTCTAAAAATTTCTGAATTTCTCAAAGTATCTGATTCATTTGTAGATATATCTTTCAACGTTAGTTACTTCCTGCGAATGTAGACTTTCTTCAGATATATTGTTAAATTTATCGACTGTGTAAGAATCACTGAAATCACTCACCATAACATATTGGACTCATCAGAACTACCTGTATTTACTGTGAAAATCAAATCATCAAGAACAGCGTCCAACTGACATCTCTATTTCATTTCAATTTACTTTATATTTCTTTTTGAAATTGGCAATTTTTCAGGTTCTCTGTCTTCAATGAGGCACTTGAAAAACGAAGTAGATGTCATCAAATTAGACACAGAGTGTGGAATCCAGTTTACAGATAAATCTCTAACTTTTGAGGAAGGTGATATGCTTGTTTGTTATGAAATCAAAAAAGTACCTCAAAAGACTAATTGGGATCCCGGATTCTAACGATTTTGAAAGTGTAATGTTAGATTTATGTAATATATGCTTCTCTGAAAATGAAGTGTATAATGAACCTAGTTTCCTGATTTCTTACCCAACGACCATAATAATAATAGCAATAAATTCTATAGGGTGAATGGTGAACAACAGCTTGAAATACAATATTGTGTAGGGTAGAAAAAGTGGCAATTATGAACTCACAAATATTTTGAAATATCTCTTCAAATAAGTCCAAGAAAAAATATACCACATGAAGTTTTTGGAATTCCTCAAGAGTCAAGGCAGTTATCAAGTACTAAATGACTCAAATTTAAATTCATGAATACCTGATAATCAGGGGGACAGAGAAAAATTGATTGAAATAACAGATTTTATTTCAAAAATTTAAAATCATTTATTGAATAACACTTACATATAATTATCACATGACCTGTTATTATAATAGTAAGACTGTACAGTTAACTCATTAATTTAGAATATAAACTTCTTATGTTGAAGACAAAACATACATCCGTAGTGAAAATGTCTGTCTTCGTATCAAAAATGTGGAAGAACAAGTCGGTTTTTGCTTCCAAAGCTGAACTTCTGCACTGATTTTCATTAAACTTGTCTTGATTTGCAACATAAATTCTACATGGATGTATACATATTTAAAATCATTAAATTTTGGTTCTATCAGCTGATTTTTGGCAGAAGTGTGACTCGTTGCAAAAATATTACAATAATTTATCAAAATGAAAGAAACTTCACATTCTTTATATTTTCCCAGGTATCATCTACGCGTTTAACGTTGAAGTGCCTCCGAATCTCAAAGACTCTGCTAGATCTACCTCAATAAAACATTTCAAGGTAATCTACAAACTGATAGACGATTTGAAAGAAGAAATCAACACGAGACTGCCGGACAAAGAAGTCGAGGAGGTATTAGGGGAAGCTGTAGTGTTGAAACAGTTTGAAATTTCGGAAGGAAGAAAGACAGTTCAGAAATAACAGATTTTATTTCAAAAATTTAAAATCATTTATTGAATAACACTTACATATAATTATCACATGACCTGTTATTATAATAGTAAGACTGTACAGTTAACTCATTAATTTAGAATATCAACTTCTTATGTTGAAGACAAAACATACATCATAATTTAATATTATTTGATGAAACTTGCAAATGAATGTTCTTAAATAAGTATTCGTTCATTTCTGTACAAGCTTGAGGAGCAAAAACCACAAGAATCAGAAAAAAACAGATCTTGAATGATAAAATTCGATGAGAAATCAAAGTTATCATAACAAATAAATTCACGTTGGAAACGGAGGATTATAGTTACTGTATAAAATGTTCCCTGTATATGGCTTCCCTTTTTGCCATGATTCTCCTACCCATCTTCTTTACATATTCGTCTACCTTCTCAATGAAACATCTCAAGAACTGCAGTCCCATAACGCAATTCTCAGCGATTTTTTTTATCTCATCTTCGTCGACCTTCTCCTGCAGCTCGTAAGTGGCGCAGACTGACTCCACGTGTCCCAAGTTCGTTGTTGAAAATGTGACCGAAATTTTCCAACAAATAATGTATTTCACATGCAAGATTTCGAAACTGGCTCTGTAAAAAATATTCACCCTGTCGTTTATTCTTTGACATGGTTCTGAGTTTATGAAATCCCACTAATTAGTATCCAAATCGTAAAAATCCAAAATGTTGACAAAATCAATTTGACAAAAATGAATGAATAAATAAACAAATATTCACTCGTTTTTTCATATCATTCATGAATCTCAATGAACCACTCCTTCCTGCATTACAAATATCCAAAAAAATACTCTCGTCTTCTAACAGAGTATTTCGAGAAATAATCCATTGATTGTGAAATGATATCAATCCACGATAACTACTTACCTATTATCCCGATGCATCTTCAATTTATGAGAAAATCCATATTTCACAATTAATTCATGAAACTCCAGATGAAACTTCTCAATTTCTTCCGTGCATATGCAAACATAATCTAATAATGTTAGCAGATCGAAGTTCGATCCCAAATGTGCTAATAAATATTCCTGTTTTAGTTTCATTTTGAATATTTCAGCTTCATAATGTGTAAGAGCAGAAGATTCATCTGAAAAAATATTGCTTGTGAGGACAAATTCGACATTTTCAGTTGTAAATTGAATTGATTGTTTGATAGGAATAGGCCTGTGTCTAGAAGCACTAAAAAAGGTTGATGATGTAGGAGATATGAAACTTTTTGATGATGAGAAACTTTTTTCATTTGCTTTCAATTCTTTCTAATAGTCTATCCTGTATTTTCATCACATCTCATTTCATTCTATTTGAAAATTTTCATTACTATTAAATAATAGATATCTGCAATAACTTTTCGAACCTGATTGATTTATCTATTCAATGCTAATATTAATAATATGCTAATAATTGATTTCAGTTGATTTTATTACCTAATAGGTTGTTGAAGGTTTCCAAGCCAAGAACCTTTCCTGATTCTGGCTGTACATGGACTTTGAATGGGACAGCTCTAAAGCAGCCATAAAAAACATAATAGCTTTCGTTAGATTTTTCATACTGCCAATATTTTTCGCACCTGTAATGAGAATCATGATTGAACTACTGAATGGCCAGCACAATATGTGAGAAACTTGATTTACCTATATGATTTGGGCATTGTGAGTAATTGTGCATAAATAATAATTATCCAGGCAATTTTAAAAATGACACTTCCTTGAAGTAAATATATGTAAAAATTTGATAGGAAATATGTGGACGAACCAAATTTGATGATATGATCCTACCTCACGAACATATACAGCATTATCTAGGAGCTTATCTTTATTTATGTTCAGGAAGGATCCTTCTTAAATTGCCCGGGTATAAATATTGCCCAATTATTTACATTGCTCATAAGATATATACCAGAAATACTTGTGTTATTTTTTTCAATCTGGACCTGGATGTTTCCCTGAGATAGATAGATAGATAGATAGATAGATAGATAAATTTATTCAAAGAATTGTAAATTTACAGTTACATGTATATCAACAATTAAATGAATATGACGTCAGACAGGTTAAAAAGAGTTGAACAACTACAATATACTACAAAAACATCAGTAATCACATTACAGATCACAAGTGAAAGTAAAAGAAGGCATATTTATATAAAAAACTATCTCTCTGTAAGTTCTCGAACAGTGTAAGGTTCTATCTTCAAAATGTTATGAAAAACAAGTTTTTTAAATTTTTTAAAACAGGATTCTTGCTATCTCTTTCGGTAATAAGTTGAAGAATTTAATACACGAGTAAGTAGGAGCTCTTTCTGTCTGTGCCAATCTATGTGCTGGAAAGTTTAAATTTAGACTCCTCGTATTGAACTCATGTTTCAATTGGTCGAACTTTTCTCTATTTTTAAACAGAAACACCAAGCATTCATACACATATACACCAGGTAGTGTTAATATATTGAATTTTCTGAAATTTCCTCTGCAACATTCATTATGTTTGAGGCCAAGTAGTATTCTAATGGCTCTTTTCTGAATAATAAGAACTTTTTCAGCATCACCGCTTCCGCCCCAGAAAGCAATCCCAAAGCGCATCACTGAGTATATGCTTGCGTAGTAAATAGCTCTTAAACTACCTATATCTAAATATTTGGCAGCGATTCTGAATGAGTAGCAGGCTGAGTTGAGTTTTTTGCACATTTCTAAAATATGTGTTCCCCAATCTAAGTTTTGATCAATCTGGACCCCTAAGAATTTATTGTTCTCTGCTAAGGTTATCTTTTTGGACTGGAGAGTAATTTCTTCAGGAATACTAGTATTTTTTGTTTTTGTTCTAAAGCAAATGTGATTTGTTTTTTCTGTGTTCAAAATGACTGAGATCTATAGAAGCGAGTCACTTCGGTAGAAGTAGGAGATCGTGTATTGCAAATATAAAAAATTCATACCAAGTGGTGTTTATAATTTATGAAAAATATAAAGAAATTAGCAAAATTGGTGAAACCCACTATTTCCCCCTCATTTAACTTCTCAATATGGTATATTCAAACTTGGTGATCTCTAACCACCATTCCGTTTTCCAACATCACGTTTTGCCTTCAATTAGAAAAACAAGATTTTGGCTCCGTAAAAATACCTTCGTGCTGCTTCACAGACTCTTTCCAGCAATGACATCGGCACAACAATATCAGGAATCGACAGCCTCTTCTGGCACTCGCTATCGTTTAAAGCGCCCTCGCTCAGCTGACTCGAAGATGATTCTTCTGAGGCGTCTCTCAGTTCTTCGACGTCAGCAACCTCGAAAATCGGAAAACGTGTTTTCTCGATAATCTCTTTCAAGTCCTTGTTGAGTTCCTTGTGTTCCTTGCACAGCATGTCGCAAATTTTCTCCGCCTCAGTATGGTTACAGGCGATTTTGATAGAGGCCTTCAATTTAGCAATCATCGCTCTTCTTTGCTCTCTTCTTATGCTTTTAGGGCTCTTTTCATCATTACTAGATTTAGCAGAGCTATCTAAACAAATATTTCCAGCTGGTCCTAACTTTATTTTATTAGTTGATGCAACAGAGCTGCCAGATTTTCCTGGACCTTCATTATCCACTAGAGAAATTTCCTCGTCATCAATCATGGGCGTGATGTCACAAATGCTTTTCGAGTGTTGTATCAAGTCCCAGCCACCTATTTCGTGTTGAGCTGACGATCCTGGCATTGGATCTTCATAAACAATAACTGGTTTTGCTATTTCATTAGCATCTTGATAAACAATTATTGGTATTCCTATTTCATTTGAACCTTCGTGGACAAAAATCGGTTCTGCTAGTGTTTCATCTGAATCTAATTTGTTTGCATCAGAATCCCCAGTGATTTGATTGGCGACATTTTTCCCTGGAACAGTTATTTTTGTGATAATAAATGTGCAACAAGATTAATGCCAATAAAATTTATTATCAGATGGTAGAAATTGTTGGAATCTATATTTATAGTTTGCCAACTTTCAAGTGCTGTTTTTTTAATTTCACAAAGACAAGCTACAATCTCAACTCCCGTCAAGTTGGGACAATCATCTCACTCAACAGTCCTGTGAATAAATTCATTCATTCATTCTCATGCACAGAAATAATCACTCATGACATTACTATTTCCATTTGAAAGTTTCATCTCTCAATATTTCAATTCTTGTTCAATGATTACCTACATTCAATTCATTACTTCACTATGTAGCTCATGTCAAATCAACTATTCATAATTTCATCAAATCTTTACCATCTGTAAATTCATAAATAATCTCATACCGATTTCTACTATTTGATAATTAATGGAGACCAAGATATTCCAAAAGCTTATGGTATAAATGGAAGTTCCTCAATATTTTCATAGAAATATAAGCTACCTTATCATGAAACATCCTTAATATTTCATCTCATACATGAATATATGATTTTTTCATTTATACTTGATGAAATTATAATGAAATCTTACCAACCTTTCAATAGAATATTTATAGATTCTGGCTTGGAAAATGTAGCCTGAATCAACTGCTGTGTTGTCTCAGCACAAGGACTCATATTACTCGGGCTCATTGTGAAAGACATAGTAGGGGTAACTAGATTACAAGAGATATCACTACTTTTCAATATTGACTTGATAGGTTGGGAATACAATATATTTCTTGTTTTTCCATTTTGGTTTGTATCTTCCGTTGGCATCTCAGTATAAGTTTTCCCTATAGATATGTTACACTGAATTTTTGATGAATCATCAGTTGAAAGATTTTGTAATATATTATCATCTGAGAAAACCTCATGGGTAACTACAGGATTATGAGTGATTGATTCTGGGAAATGTTCATTACATGTGATTTTAATTTTTGGAATTGATTGAAGTCCTTGATCACCTTTGAGGTTTGCAAAATTCTCTTTATTACTATTAACTGGCTCTTCAAAATCATTACCAATGTTAGGTTTTTGTCTTTCAATACATATCTCAACATTCTCAGTTGATTTCAACTTCTTTTCAACTTGTTCAACATCTTCTGCTACATCATTCTGATGACAAGTTATCTCCATACTTTCAGAACAGTTTTCAACAACTGCTTGTAGGGTAGTATCCTCCATATCCATAGGCGAGTTTTCAACATCTTGGTGTATTAAAAATGTCCTTTGATTATTCACAACACCAGTCAAATCTGATGTGAGCTCCATGTCAATAGGTTGTAGAGTTTCATTCAGATTATGTCTGAACCTAGTAATATCAGTAACTTTATGAGTATTCATTATGATCTCTGCATTTCCAATAGTTGTGAGTTCCATTTCAACTTCTTGATTATTTACTTCAAAAGTATCCATATTATCTATGGCATGAAAAGTTTTATTTACTTGAGCAATATCTTTAGGGAATCCACATGTTAATGACATATCCAACAAAGAATCATCATGTAATGAACTAGCTACTTGTTGACTTTTCACATATTGTACTAAATTCATGCCATAAGTCCCTGTGAATTCCATTTCCGTTATTTTCAAATTGGTTTCATTGCTACAAGCAGCCCTGACAATTGGCACAGTATTTTCTTTTTCACTTTGATCAATACTTTCTGGTATTGCATACTGAACTGAATTGCTTTCCCATATTTGGAATGAGGTCATATTCATTCGTCCTGAAGCATGTGTTCCTTCACTAGATTTTGTAGAGTCTGTATGATTCACTTCTTCCTCATAAGTGTTGTCCCATATTGTATTTTTTTCTGGATCTGCTGCAAAGGGTCTGCAAAAATTGAATTATAGTGCACTTTATGAATTGAATCTGATTATCAATTATAATTTCAGATGTTCTTATTTTTTACATTCCAAAACAGTAATAATATTTGTTAGGATTGAGATGTATTGAACTCACTTGACAAAATTGCTGCTGGCAAAGCTTACCCTTCTAGAAGCTTTACATGATACAGATTCTACAAGATTATCACTTTGATTGCCAAGTTTTTGCTTGAGAATCTGTGAATAGTAAATAGATAGTAGAAAGAAGTCAGTAATCTGTCAGCAACTAATACTCACAGATGATCGCCTTTTACGTTTTTCTGGATCTATACCAGTATCCCTATCTGAGCTGAAAACACAAAAAAAATCAGAATTAACAAAAAAGCATAACAATATCTTTGTGAATAAATAATACACAATAACTTACTGTGATAGCTCATCATTATCATCACCCTCTTTCATTTTCAGGTGACAATTCTTTTCAGAACTTTGGTCGTTTGAATATATTTCATCTTTTTGCGTTTCTTGGTTTTCTGACTCTGCCATCCCAACTTCTCCAGATCTGGTGCTTTCAATAAGAGACCTTAACATTGAAGATTGAATCAGTCCATCAATTATATTTTAGTATGGAAATGGAGGTGATAATCCAATAAATCGAAATATTTGAATACTGTGTTCATTAGATTCGCATTCAAAGAAGAATGATTAATATCTCTCACAATCATTTTTGTCTATAATTTTATTCAAATTCTCTTCGAATATTGTTTGCCATGTGAAGTTAGTCTGGACAGCTTTTTCAACACAATGTAATTTGTTTTATTAAGAAAACTACCTTACCGAATTATTGCTGAGACTTCATTAGAAAATAATCATTCACAGCAATATTTGTTGCATGCAAAAAATCACGTAATAAGAAGGGAAGAAATATAAGGAATTCAAGAACAATGTCAACAAATACTTCTTTTTTTCCTTCTAATAGTCAGGAAATGCAGTGGCCGTTATGCACCACACAAAGTCAACTGCAAGAATCTAATCAAATATAGTTGAAGTTGAATATTATTATTGTTCCTCAGGATAATAAAACTTCTATAAGCTGTAAACTGTGAAAAAACTGAGAGTAAACTGAAAGCCTAAAATATGACAGACGATCGAATTTGAAACCGTTCTTCTTCACTTCTGTTCGCTTCTGTTTCTCACGCCTCTCACGCCTGTGGACAAACTCCAAAAAGTACAAATATATCTTAATGCCTATGCAGTGTGTACGCCGTGTTAGGTAAGAAGGTTATAAAATGATGTGTGTATTCATTGAGACAAAATTAGCAAATATCTCAGCTCGTTAGTAAAAGGAGCAAAGTACACTGATGGATATAATTTCCATGGGTGAACGGAGAATATTTCAACCTTCCGAGCTGACTAAGCTGTCAAAGAATATATATATATATATATATATATATATATATATATATATATATTGCAGCTGCCTGTAAACCGGCACACCGGCGATGATAAGTCATTTTTATTTTTGTTAAGTGTTTACGCTGTTTACTTCACTCTCTAATTGTCCGAATTTGACAAAAAAACTGAATGATAATAAATAATAATACGAATAAAATCCAGAATGTCAGATCAGGAGGAAAAAATTACTCAATTCACAGCAATAACAGGGGCAAATGAGGATCGAGCCAAATTTTTTTTGGATTCTTCAGCTTGGCAAGTAGAGGTTGGTGTCTCAATGCGAAATATTCGTTTCCAATTATATTAACAGTTGAGAAATTCAAACTTATAGGTTGCAATTGCCAGATATTATGAAAATGATGGTGATGACATAGAAATAGTTGAAACACCCCCAAATCTAGAATCAGAGTCTCCAAATATTCCTATTCAATCAAAAACGGCAAAACCTAAATCAAAGCCATCTAATTTTGCTACTATCAATACAATAACTACATCTAGTGATGAAGAGGAAGAAGGGCAAGCTTATTATGCTGGCGGATCTGAACACAGTGGACAACAAGTTCTGGGGCCACCTAAAAAACGGGATATTGTTGCTGATATGTTCAAGTCAGTTCAGGAGTGAGTAGTTTTAAAACTAATTCTTCAGACTTGCAATTCATTAAATGATTGTAGACATGGTGTGGAAATACTTGAACCAGGGGCAGGTACCTCTTCATCAAGATCTTTCAGAGGCACTGGTTATAAGTTAGGCCAAGACACCAATGATACTCAAATTATTCCTGGGAGGACTGAGCCTCCAGCACCCACTGAGGTCACTTTGAGGTTATGGCAGAATGGCTTCAGTGTCAATGATGGTGACCTCAGACCTTATGCAGATGAATCCAATAAGGAGTTTCTTGATAGCATTCGTAGGGGAGAAATTCCCCATGAGTTGAGACAAGGAACTTCAGAGGTTAGTGGACTGAAGTTCAGGAAACCCTAGATGCTAGGTTTTTTGTTTTGAAGGTCCATCTGGCAATGGAGGATCATAGGATGGAAGCTTTCAAACTTCCACAAAGTAAAGGGGTTACAAAAGCATTCACTGGGCAAGGACACACCCTAGGCAGTCCTGCACCAGCAGTAGTGGGAGCTTCAAGTGAAGAAGATAAGCCTGCCAATGAGGCCAAGGCTAAAGATCAATTGAAAGTTGATAGTTCAAAACCAACAACTAAGTAAGCGATTTGACACCTACGCAATATCATTTCACCATTGATTCTAGTTTGCAGATTCGATTGGCTGATGGTTCAAGACTCGTGGGACAATTCAACCAAGAGCATACTATTGGAGAAGTTAGATCCTATATTCAGACTGCTCGCCCACAGTTTCAGGATCGTATGTTTAATCTATTGTCTACGTTTCCTTCCAAAGTTCTTGATGATTCACAGACTCTAGTTGCAGCAGGGTTGCTGAATGCAGCAATACTACAAAAGTTGGTTTGAATTTGAGTAGGCTTGTTGGGGTTATGTTCAAACTAGTTTTTTAATGCTTTAATCTGGATTTCTTTTCTTCAAATATAAACATGTAATGTATATTATTTTATGATTTATTCCTGCTAATCTGAATTGAAAGACGATCCCTTTAAGGGTTCGAGCTCAACGTGACCGAATAATTCCTGTCTAAAGAGAAGAGAAGAAGAAGATTTTTCTGGACAGAAGAGTTGTTATTGTCAAAAAGTCACATAATACACATAAATTGACCCCAACGCTCCAACTTGCAAGTTGAAATAGGTTTATTTATTGAATTTTCACACTTGATAATTATGCCAGTCAAGAATAACGAACCCCGTCCCGATACCACTGATGCAGACAGTGCTGTACAAGATCCACCTGTACGAGAACTCACGCAAACTGATAAGCTAAATAAACGTTTACTCCAATCATTTCTAACAAGATTAAACCAAGGAGGTTTGGATCTCCAATTGGAACCCAACGATGAAGATCACCAAAATGGGCAAAATATGAATGCTTCGCAATAATTTTTTATTGGTTAAGCGTAACATAACCTATGAGATTGAGCGGGAAAAGCACAGCAAGTGGCTTTGACGAAATTCCTTTTGTTTTTGAAAAATGTCTTCTGGAGATGAATCATTTCAAGGTGTATATGGATTAGGAAGATCAACTCCTGGAATTGATGAAGAAATAGGCTCTACATTGGGCATCGAAAATGAAGAAGCAGAAGAGCCCCTAGAAAGCATTGAAGTACAGGAAGAGAATCCCGAAACCGAGGATAACAAAAAATCCGATGATGAAGGTCAGACCGAAAAACAAGTCGTCAAACCTAAAAGAATAGTGAAGAATCCTAGACCAAAATTCAATGAGCAAACTTTGAAAACATCAAAGGGTCTTTCTGCCATTGCAGGTCACTTCAAACGAGTGAAGTTTAAAGGCAAAGGTCATGAAGAGAAAGACTTGAATGTGCTTATGAAGACATATGAGTATTGGTGTCATCGTTTATTCCCCTTGTATCCATTTGAAACATCTATTGCACGATTAGAAACTTTAGGTACCAAGAAAGCAACACAGGTGCAGTTGAAGATTCTCAGGACAGGCTTAGACCTTGAAGAAGACAAGAATTTATTGAGTGATGAAGATGTACCAGCAACAGATGGCTTCGAAGATGTACCAGCTACCAAAGGTTTTGTAGACCAGTTTAATCATATACTACCAAGAACAGTAGTTGAGAAAGAACCAGAAATAAGTGAGGAACAGATGGAACGTATGAAACAGAACAGAATGAAAGCAGAAGCTTTGAAAAAGGAAAGAATGGCCAGAGCAAAGATTGTCAATAACACAGATTTTTCACCATCTGTTAGTCACACAGAAGATAACATGAGAGAACATGGCGAAAAAAGTGATGAAACTAATGTTCATGATAGTGAAGAAGTTGACTTTGATAGCATATTGAATATAGTCAATGAAGAAGATCCAACATCATCTAGAAATTCAGAGGATTCGGTACCCAGTTTGGTAGGAAAAAGAAGACTTTATGAAAGTCATGAAAATAGTAGCAACAATAAGAGAGGAAGAATAGTGGATAGTGATGATGAGATGTTTGACAATCAAGATATAGTAACTACAGGTTCACAAGGAAATCAAATGAACAAAGATGTGGATGGAAATATTGATAGTGATGAAGAATTGATTGGTACCCAAAGAAAACCTTCCAAAAAGAGACAAAATATCATTGAGAGTGATGAAGATGAATGAAAGACTGATGACTTGACTTTGAACTTCAACAAAACATGTATTCATCAAAAGTTGACATGTACTTTATTTTCAGGTTTTGTTACACTTTTCTAATATAAATGAAACTCATAATATCAACATATAACTTATTATTTAAATCACATCTCTTTCACTAAAGCTATTGATAAAATATTTACATGGATAAAAAGCATATTTATTTTAATGTGTCATAATGAAAAACTGCAGTTGCACATTGTTTATTTAACCTACACATCACTTCATTACAAAATTGGAAAAATCTTGAGTTTAATAATGGAGATGAAATAATGTAGTTCAATGTTTCACAATGCAAGTGGGATAAATGTATCAGGTACCTTATAAAAATGACCCTTCCAAATTGAAACAGTACTTAATCACCCTGAAATAATGAATCTGAGATATAATTTCTCTGAACCTTCTTATCATTATTGCTTTTAAAGTCCCACAAATAAACACACTTGATATTCTTTAGTCAAAACAATGAATAGACAACATGGTGCAATAAAAAAGAATTTGCTAACAAACCCTAGATTATAGATGTTATTTATTTTTCCTGTTTTCATTTGGAAATGCTACATGGAGTCACTTGGTCAAGTAAAAAGCGATTTGACCAAGAAAAGAAGCAGTTGCCACAAGCTCTTTTTTCATTGAGGTGGAATATAAGAAAGGGGTGAATCACCAACTATATTCACTAGGGATTTGATTGAAATTTTTCACAATATTAGGTATATCATTGCATTATAACAACGATCTGAAATTGCAAATACAGAAGAGAATATTCAAAAGTCAAATATGTAAATACAAAAAAATCCCTCTCTGAAGATCAGTTTGAATTTACCAGTGGAGTAAATCATATTTGAAAACACATTTTACTAATTTTATCATTCTTGCTACTTTTGATAATGTCAGTTTGGTATCTGCTGCATTTCTTGTAGCAGGGTGGATAAGTTTGAAGGGGAACAAAAGGGTGAAATAGCCCGTTTGGGGTCCCCGTGGCAACACAACGCCCAATTTACGAGTCTCTACGAGCGTTTTTTATATGTACCCTGTGGAAACAACTTTTGTTCACCTTCATGCTGTCTATTCATTGGTCCAAATCAATGGGTGCATTTTGTTGAGACAATTCTGAAATGTCTAGAATTATTAGAATTCATACGCTTACAAAGCACATAGAATGACAGCGATTGAGGTGTTGATGACAGGAACACAAAATATTTGATATCACCCCACCAATTCTACCAATTCCGTACAAATTGACGAATCGAATATGAATACGAGGAGTGGAACTGTGCTGTCACAAAATGAAAATTCTTTTAGAACCAGATTTCTATCAACAAAACGCACCGATCATGTTCAACTCTTTCCTCAAACACCCGACATAGAATTTGAGAGTGGTAGAGAATATTCAACGAGAAAACCATAATAATGATTAGGAATAATACGAAACTAGCATATCCACGAAGCCAGCCCACTCAGTGACCTCTACTAAATCGCGTTGGGTACCTCCGGAATCAGTGAAGCGAAGAATGTTGCGAAGAACGTCCAGACTACCATGAACCGACTTGGAGCGTGCTCTTCGGCCTGCGCTTCCTGCGGAGGCCCATTGTTGTTGTTGTTATTGATGGCGTTTATGTTCCTGAAGAAACTGCAAAGAAACTCATCTCAGCGCTCTTTATTGGTGGGTTCATTTTTCACTTGTATATTATTTTTCTTATAATAGATCGATACACTGATTTTCAACAGTTTTTATCAAGAAATGAAGAACAATCATAGAAAAATTGTACAGTGACCCATGTGTTTGAGGAAAATACTACACAAGTGAAACTAGCAAAACTCTACTTGTAAAGCACAAAAGGTGAATGCCGACCTTATATCGACAAGTCGAAATTTGGCGAAGATGAACAACATATGACCGATTAAAGTGATATTGAGATCATAGGAAAACAAGATAACAACTAAAAGAAATATCAAAGAATCTGCTTGCATTCTTCTGAATATGAGAATGGTAAATTCAAGATCAATTAATAAATAAACTCCTGATACCAAAAATTATTTCTGTCTGACTATTTGTCACTCTTGCTCAGCAGGAAGAGAAATTCAGTTCTTGGCAGATCAACGGAATCTCGCGAAAATTAGCTAACCGATATTATCGATAACTGGGGTGCTCAAAACATAAATGAAACAGGTCTTAATAGTTCAGTTCAAGTCCAATAATCATAACCCAAATGAACATTCATCTTATTTTCTGTACTCTTCAGCTTTTCCATATGATGTTTGCCCTACAGAAACGTGCGGTGAGGTATATTTTTAAAGTGGACGCTTTAACATCGTGTAAGACTTTATTTGTGAAGGGGAAGATTCTTACATTACCATGTCTTTTTATATTGGAAACCGTGTGTCTGATTCATAAGCATCAGTATCATTTATATAGACAAAAAAATCCAGTCAATACTAGACTTCGTCAAATTCCCTTGCCTCTGCCGAGATCACAATTGGTAAAAAATCTTTCATTTACAATGGAGGAAAGATGTTTAATCATCTTCCACTTTCGGTAAAAAATATTGGAGCCTATGTACTATTCCTGAAAGCGGTTAAAGAATTTTTACTTTGTAGACCATACTATGAGATTCGCGAATTTTTTGAGGAAAGAATTTGAGATGTTTTCTGATTTTATGAATGCCTATTCTCTGTGTATTTTTATTGATTGACTATTATTTCATTTTAAGATTTTAATCTGTATTACCTTTGTATTGTTTGTCCTATTGGCACTTAGTTTTATATTTGCTTTATCTATAAGATGTATCAATCTTTGACAATAAAGTATATTTGATTTGATTTTCTTTGACATGAAATATGAGATCCTTATTTATGATTCCGGCACTATCCTACCCAACTACCATTGTAACAAATGTGTGAAATTATTTTATTTCATTTTTTGAGCTGAAATATTAACCTTGTAATATACTTAGATGACTGCAAAATTTCAACTTTTTTTTTTTACTTGTACAGTGCTGTATCGGATAATTCCGTGAATGAATAAATAACTATTCACTCGATAATTGATGGAAATGAAAAGGCTTTGAACCTCGATATCTCCTATCTTTCGTGGAGTAGGTCCACTTTCCCTCTGAGCACCCCAATGATCGATATTTATAAATATGGATTATCGATAGTTCTGAATAGCTATCGCCCATCCCTATTACTAACCCGATCTGGTACAGATACATGCCGACGCCCAGCATCAGCACGAAGACGAACCGCACCGGGCTCGAGTAGAAATAGACGACACTGAAGAGCACCATCGCTCGGCTGAGCATGTAGAAGACGTCGAGCCAGTCGCGCTCCGGCTGGTCGGGATCGCGAGGCGCGGCCGGCGCCGGCTCGCGCGCCCCCGGCGCCGGACCATCGTGCGGTGCGGCCTGCGCGCCGGGCGTCTCGGTGCCGGGCGGGCCGGCTCGAGCGTTGGCGCCGTACGAGTTGGCCGCGCTGGAACAATAACAGTAGTGATAATAATTTTAAGCACTCAAAATGCGGCATTGCTTTATTATCATTTCAGATATTCGTACGGGATAGAGAAGAATCCAGGGCTGTCCTATTCCCCGGGGGATATTGAGTCAGCGGTGGACAATTGTTTGCTAGTTTCTACAATCCGTGTACCAATCAAAGTTGAGGAATGTTTTTTTTTTCGTGAATTCGCTGGAAAAATTTTGATTTCCATTGGAGTTACATCAAAATCGGTGTGCGCAAATCTACGACATCGTGTTCCAAAGCTAGAAAGAGACGTTTGGAATCGAATTTGATGTAAATTCTCCTCTCACGATGAAAAGTCGGGTTAAACGAGATGGAGTTGGGAGCCAATCGATATGCCGTTGAGAGAGTCACAATATTCCGAATGATTTTGGACTTTTTTTTTTAGAAACACAAATTTCGAAAAATGTTTTCCCAAATCAGAAATGTGACAGATCAAATTTGATTGAGGATTTTGGAATTTAGAATACAGATTAGGAATTCGATTTCAAGCAAAGTTTTTTTGATACATTTTTGACGTATATGTTACTGTATCTTGAAAAATTTTGAAATTTCATATACAGACCTATAAAAACCATTTTCCTCTAGTGAAAATCAGGTGTTTTTTTGTGAATTTGATCTCTCAATAGTCAATATATGTTAGTTAGTTGAGTTAGTCTTTCACATTGCTGAACCTCAGAAAATTTAAATTTCAATGAATAAATTTGCATCCCTTACAAGAGTCATTTCACCTATCTGAGGACACACTGTATAATTGCCCTAATCATTCTGATTAGTCTGATTAGCCTCCCAATCATTTGAGACTTCAGAAATTCTGATTATAATCAACCTGCTGCTATCTGCTAAATCATTTTTATCTACTTAAATCTAATCACTAATCAGATATCATAAAACATGATGAGAAACATTCCAGGAGATATTCTGAGAGATTATTTCATTTGAAACATTGCTAATATGATACTCATACAGGGTAAGGCATAAATTGATGAGAATTTATTTGCCACTGTCCTGTTAAAATACTACCTTCTGAAAAAACTACTCTTTTGGAACCTTTCTTATCTTTGGAGTGTCATATTCTGAGAGTATGATTGTTCTTTGTTTCATTTCCTTAATTTTGGAATAAGAACCTACCCCTAAATGTTTCTTGCAATTCTTAATTTACACTCTGATAGGTTTCACTTCATACGATTTTCTTGGATTGCTAATATAAATTCATATGGATATTTTGTGAATATTTTATTATGTCATCTATGTAACCAACACTGATTTTATACCTAACATAGATTGGTCATTAAACACTTGAAACAAATAAAATATAGCAAATATAGTTGGAACACCAGATAACAACAATGCAAAATGTAATTATAAATTACTAGTGAACGATGAGTCTAATCAGATGTCCTTGACTTCCAATTTATTTAAACATAATACATGCTTTTCTACTATGTTGATTGTTTCACTTGTATTGGATAAAATAAATATTTGAATTTACCATTTGGTTCAACAATGATGATATAATAACTTCTCAATTTCATGAAAATCATGAACAAAATCACATAATTTGATTGAATAACATATAGCTTGAGGATAAATTTCATAAATATTTATACTGGCTGGTCTAATGACAGTATTTGATAGCAGCAATTTGAACAGCTGGTCACTGGATGTTTCAAAATAAGTAAAGTGGGTCAGTTTCAGAATTATCATCATTCATAAACAAATTTAGGTGAAGATTGAATTTTTTTATATTCATAAATTGGCTTGGCTCCTATAACTTCTACAGATAAAATGTTATATTTTTGTCTTTTTTGTCATTCTAGAAAATGATTATTTACTAAATATTTCATATGACTATGCATAAAGTTATTCACATTGCATCAGGCAATTTATAATTGAGATAATTATGGCTGCTCCACTCATAGCATGTGAAGCTAGATTAAAATTAATTGATAATTAAAAGAACTTACAGTTGCATATACTGGGTCATGTATTGAAAGTAAGCCTGTTGCATCCATGCTAATTGCATGGCATATTGATTAGGATCCATGGCATTCAATTGGGGACTGTTCAAGTTACCCCAAGGCATATTTGGAGGGACTGTATTAGGAGTGCTAGTTTCCCTATTGATATTTGTGGTAGTAGGTGGGCTAGGAGTGGCAGTTTCTGTACCTGAAAAATAAACTTGTATTTAATAAAACATCACCCATAGTGAGAGGTCTATGCGAACCTGTATTTTCATTAGGAATATTCGGTGTACTAGATGGT
Organism: Gastrophysa polygoni; assembly: GCA_963576655.1. Taxonomy (NCBI): domain Eukaryota; kingdom Metazoa; phylum Arthropoda; class Insecta; order Coleoptera; family Chrysomelidae; genus Gastrophysa; species Gastrophysa polygoni. Next base: position 3,284,184 of record OY755091.1, on the reverse strand, counting down.
ATTACTGGCGGAGGTTCAGTCTGCAGATTTTGTGTGTATTTGGAAGAACACACTAGGTGTACGGTATGGGTTTCCTGGCCTTCAAACTGCCTGAGAACTTCTTTCAATGTGACAGTATCTGTTAACAGTTGTCCTGAATAGATCAGTTTCTGTTCATTCTTAGGCTGAAAACAACAGGATGACTAATAGATTGGGAGCGTGCGCCACGAATCGATGGAGCATTTGATAAATTTACATAGAATATTGTCATCTATGAACTGCGTAGATGAGCTAAGCAATATCCAAAATTGCATACGACAATTCTCATTGGCAATGATCATAGTTCAGTAAAAAAATACAACAATAATATGATATACACTACTTACAGGTTTGCTAGGATAGACCTCTGATAAGTGTTGTTTCAATTTTTGAATAGTCCATGAAGGTTCGCACTTGATCATCTGATCCTCAATTTGTTGGTTTGGGGCTTTCACTATGAGAGTAACTAATGACTCCATCATTAAATAATTCTTTCCGTAACAATTTGCACTAGGGTATTCACAAAACACTTTTCTATAATAATATGGGTCTGGCTTCTACTTGTTTCGCTTTAAAGTCGTATTATTCTGTCACATTATCATTTTATCAACAATCATTCATTATTTTTGACGCTTGTCTGTCGATTTCTCATTGGCCAGCAATACACATTTGATGTATGACGTAACGATATTTATGAATGATGTATGACGTAATGATTTATTAGTTTTATGAACATTAGCATAATATATTGAAAGAATATATAATTGAATAAATGAGGATGAGTAGAATAGTCATCAAACTAATATTTTCTAAACCTATCAATATTTTATTACCGATTAAAAGGTCTAATAATTGAATAAGTCCAGTGCAGTGCCATACGTCAAGCGTGCGTCACTGACGTTAGCGACAAGCGATTCTGAAGAGAGAGTAATCTACAAGGAAATTTTTGACTGAAACCTGTAACATCACTGCTACTGGGCACTGTCTGGTAAAGTAGCGCTCTTCCAACACAGATGGCGACATGATATCATCGAACAATTCATATCACTTCCATAAATACGAATACTTACACTTTAAATACTAATTAAACATAATTTTCATTACATTATCTCCCTTATCGATACGGGTACGTATAAATTGATTAACACTTCATTGAAAAATAATGCCACTATAATATGATTTATTATTACTCCATGCTAAGCAAAGCTTTCTAATTATGTTCGTGAGAATATTTTATGGATGTGTACTAGGTATTATATGTACGCTATATATATATATATATATATAGGTATATATGTACGCTAGTTATACACAAGATATCTGAAAATATTTGAGAAAAATTTACGCAGCTTTCTAAGTATTGTCGGTAAATGTGATATTTCAAATATAGGTACCTACATTCTCATGTGAAAATTTATAGATGTGATTACCAAAAGAACTGTGTTTCAAATGATATTCTTATTTTTGATGTGTCCTACATGGTAGTAGAATACATATAGTATTTATATTGAGACCTTTATGTATTTTTCCTAAAAAATAATATATATGGAGTCCCAAAATATGTGTGCGAAAAATATCATGACAAGTTTCATTATATTAAATTAAGACTAGTGGATTTATTGTATGTATGTATTCCTGCTAATTCTTTAAATATTTGAATGATTGCAATTGGAGTCATTTTAAAAAAGTGCAGAATAGCATTCTCATAGATTCGATTGATACTTTTTTAATCATTCCATAATGATTTGAAGTATGAAAGTGTAGTGTAATGGTACCTATGAATATTCTGATATTTATTCAATTATATACATGATTTCTATTGTGTGCAGGTGTGATCATAGATTAACTGAATAAAACACGAAGTATCATCATCATCATTATAATTTCTACAATAATATGTAATTTTTTCCGCCTCTATGATCATCAATGTCCACATCACGTTATGCTTCATAATGATGGAAGCAGAAATGTACAGATAACAATATTGATAATGGTGATTTTCTTATTGACAAGGCTCACAACTTTGATTTTCCTTATATGGGTACCGTAATATTTTTTTCTTGATCATGATTCAACTCCAGTGATAACTCAGTCTGCTGCTATTTTCATTGATCGCAAAACCTTTTTCACAGGATTTTACAAGTAACAGGTTTCCAACGAAACCTTATAAGTGCACCATGGAAAAAATGCAATTTCAATTGACTATAATAATTGACTATATAATGTATTGTTGTTTTCAGAATTCTTGCCACAGATCTCTATTCATCTGATGGCCCTATTACGTTTGTGTACTTATCTGATATGTGTGTAAATGTTGACTGCTCTACTCGAACACAGAATATCCAATGATCGAAAGAGTAACGCTTTTTCTCAGCGCACCACTTCGATCTTGAACGTCATATTGGAACTTGCACTGAGTCATGCCGCCATTTGTACCAGTTTGTACCGTATGAGCCAAAAAAACTTTTTTCACAAGGCAATAGGCAAACCTATTGTATTGTGAAATGTATATTATCATCATGATAATTTTACAGTGAGAAACGTGAAACTGACATTAGCCATTTGCATTCGTAGTCAAGTCAATTTGCTGGTTATATGCTATACCTATTGATATATTCATTTGTTATGCACGATTGTTTCATCTCCGATATTTCATTATTTCTGCGTGCTTTATCGTTATTCGTGACCAACCAACAATTCTCTGGATGAAAGTATTCAGTATCAGAAACTTGATGATTTCCGTAGAATTATCATTATAAGCCTCAACCGAGTGTATTCAGAATATATTCATTCAACTTTGATATCTTTGTATGACCTTTGTCAAAACATGTTGATAATGCTACTTATGGAAAGTGGATAATCAACAAATGGTGTCAGAAGTGGGATGTATAAATATACACGAACTTGCTGAATAAGTGATAACCGAGTTAGTCATGATAGTGTTGAATATCTTAGTGTAACGGGGTGGAGAATTGGAAACAAATAGAAGTAATATCGTATCAATTTTGACATGGCCAATTCTCTTTAACGCCTTCAGTTTGCTTGACCCACAATCAAAAAATTGCACACATCTCGAATAATGACTCAACGAATGACTAGTGATGTTGTTGTCCATCATCTATTTCCGAGATAGTTTGTCTAGTCCAACTATGTTGTTTACTATCGAGTTTCCTCAAGTATATCGTAGTAGATGAACTCTCATCTCATTCAATGACTTTCAATACTGGTATTCGCCTACACATCAACTTTTTGAAAGATGTGACCTCCTAAGTAGCATATAGGTTTGCGGATGATGGTACACTTCATACCGTCTTCTCCTCTTAAGCCATTATATCATCCAATGAGGCCAGAGAGAATTTTGAAATCGGGATCTTAGAATCCTGTGAGAGTTCGATGAAACTAAAGCTTGTATCTTCACCAGGAGGGCAGGATGTTGTTAGGTACTGTCAATAGGGCTCTCTCATGGGAAAAGCATGTCCATTGCGAGAAACTTTGATTTCTGTTCCGCGTAAACAGGTTATTCACACCCCAACAACTATGCTCACGACCCTGAAAATATAACCGAAAGTATTGGCTGCTAAACTCATAACTAACAATACGATTTCGTAAATTTTCACTAGCTAGACTGAAGGTGGATTCATGCAACATCACTTTATTTATCTCAACTTAATTTAATAAGATGAAGTATACAGAAATAGCAAGCGTTTTCAAACAAGCACTCAACTTATCTTAATTTACCTCAATAAGTTCGACCAAGTTTATCTTTCTCTTAAGAATCTTCATTAATTAACATAAATCCACCCTGACTGTCACTTGCGTGAAGGGTATTTTGACGTTTCATATAAATTTTCATTGAACGTCAGTGTAAATCGAAGTTTGGAATCAAGAGAACAAAACTGAAAATTCTTCGTGAAGTTCTTCCCGATGCTTACGACCTCCAAACTTTCACGAAAACTACCAATACCTCTCTTCTTTCCCAAAATTCCATCGTTAGCTGATATGTTCGATGTTCCTTGTTATGCCAAAAGATAAAAAAGTCCTGGAACCATTCTCTACCACCGTTTAAACTTTCCAAGAAGATCTCTAATGAAGTTTCGTTAGAAGAGGCAGTTAAAGATTTCTGTGTGAATGGAGCCTAACGAAGCGCGAAAATAATAAAAAGAAATATGCGGTGCCAATGCAACCGAAAATTTTGGGCTGCACGGCACTTTCTATTTCGGAACCTGCGGTACTATAAGAGCCGGTTACTCATCGCCGTGTGCAGAATTTCTTCTTGCGCCAAAGTAGGTTAGGAGAAAGTCGACTTTTTTGTCACAATCGCTGGTGCTCGGTCAGTGAGGCTCCGGCTGTTGCCTGGTGTGGTGCAAGTGCGAGTACATTTCCCGGGAAAAACTGTAAGTGAAAATGGCGTGGCACACTTACTCGGACACAGAATGTCCGCGGAGCGAAGGGAACTCGCTTTCAAAATGAAATAGTTCTTTCAGTTGTCATGCAACCCTTTGCTAGTTGGAGTTGGAAACAATTTCATACTGACATAGTGACATGAATTATACTTCGACTCGATATCACACGAGCAAATTTTTGTTGAAACGCTGATTATAATTGAGCATTCTGATTGAATATACCGAGAAAACAACACGATTTTCCCTTCATTACAAAACCTTGCTGAGGAAAATATGATTCAAATTCATTAGGTATTCCGGTCATACAGGTTGTTCTCAGATAGTGTTTCTAAGTGTCTCGTACTGACGTATTTCGACCTCAAGAACCAGCATTTCACAATGAAAAATTGTGGAGATAATTCAGAAAAAGAGCAGAAATTCACCTTTTTTCTTTAGCTACTTTTAGGCAGATTGTATTGCTCACACAGGATACTTTTTATAGCTTCATCATATATTTGAGGAGTCAAAATGAAGGAAGACATCCTTTGAGAAGTTGATTCAGCTTCTTTATCATCCTTGATTCACCGACTTTCATATGAGAGGCGCTGTCAAATACAAATCTGTGATCTTTTAAATCACAGAGCTAGTTCTTCTGACAAAGATTCTTATTTGACAGCGCCTTCAATGAGAAAAAAATTGGGATCCACTTCCCTCCAAGATGCTAAAGAACGTGATTTTAACTTCTTCGAGGACATCCTTCCTTATTTTTGACTTCTTCCTTGAAGTTTCCTGGATTATTTTACAGCTTTTTGTGGGATTTTCTCTCCTCGTGTAGAAGTTATTGAAAATTATTTTAATATATTTGTAGTAAGGACAGATTTTGTGATCTGCCCTGAAATGTCACTGCGCTTGAAATTCTCTATTTGTCAGTGACACCTTGTTTTTGAGAAATTTGGAAATACAAATATATTTAATAAGAATAAAACCTCTACTTATCTTGGTGGACGTTTCGGGAACGAATCTGCTCCCGTTCTCAACACAATTATCTCGAAAAACAGATTTTCAACCTTTTTCGTTGTGAAATTCAGGTTCCTGAAGTCGAAACACTTGGATAATAAAGACACTTTTCAAAATATATGAAGCGCATGAAAAGTGCATAGAATTACCCAATTTTTTATACACCTTGTCAGGTTTCAGTTTGGAATTTCAAATTGATCTCTTTCTATTATTCCGATTTATAATTTTTCCGAGTTTGATGATGTTATCTCGAAAGAATACGGAGTGTTCCCCAAGTAGGAGTGGGGAAATATTTCTCATAATATACTATTATCAAATCTGAAATGGTTCAGGAAATGTAGCTTATGAGTGTTTAAGTATTCCGAACGACATTCTGAAATGCTGATATAAGAAAAATGTTAAGTATTATGTATCAGCTGTTGTTATGTGTATACCGATATGAGCATTTTTATAGATAATTGGCAAATATCAAGCGAAAAGCGCTTGTCAATGACCTACTACTACGAGTATCTATTAAGTTCGTGACTGTGACAATAATCACAAAGATTCATCTAGGTACATTGCAATATGATTCCATAGCGAAAATGTTTGTTATGAAGGACATTGAAACATTTATATTATAGATCATGTAAAATTCAACAAACTTCACAATAACTTACTTGATTTACTTGAAAGTTTCTTTACAATCAAATAGATAAGATAAGCTATCTGATATATTATAGTGAGTCCATTCTTGAGTCCTTCGAAGTCCTAATATCTGAATTACCAGGTGGTAGAGTTTCAAGTTGTAGGAAAAAATGATTTTTTCAATACCTTCTATTGCAATCTGGATATTTTCGGGAAATTCGGTACCTATGTACTTGAACTCTATCAGAGTTTCGTAGACCAAAGACTTCACTTGTTCCCACAGGAAAAAATCTAGCGACGTTAAATCGGGTGACCTAGGAGGCCAAGAAACTGCTCTACCTCTGGCAATCCAACGATACCCAAACCGCTCACTTTTTCCTGTGTGAAATATTTGGTCTACGAAACTCCAATAGAAACAGAGCAAGACTTAATTGGACGAATTACACCAGCATTTGAAATCTTTCAAAACGAGGATCAAATTTTTAGTCAAGTTCGCCGAAATCATGTGCGACTTTTGAATCGGTGTATTCAGGTTGGAGGAAGACATTTTGAACAATTGTTGTGATGATATCATGTACAAAAGGCAAAAATTAAATGCATTAAATCCTATTTAGGCAATTCATCGTCTTTCTAAATTTCAACGCGTCTTAGAGCCGTAGTGACACTTTTCCGGACATGATACCCACTACTCTAATGTTTTCTACTGTTAACCCCTAAAATAACCCCTAAATAACCCCTAAAAGCTTGATCCCATAGTTCTGTAACACCCTGTGTAGAAATTTAATGTACCGATTCGACTTTGTTTTTTTTATTCAAGTAAATTGGATTAGATTGTCATGGATTGTTTATTTGTGAATCATGGGGACACAGATATTTCGTAACGGTTGTGATTTTCAATGTCAATTATTCCAGGTGAAAGTATCTTGATGATGCCGCTTACAAAAATAAGAAAGTACCGTTTCGACAACCCAGTTCTTGGACTTGTATTTTCTTCGACTGATATCTATTTATAAACAGATATCAGAGAGAAAAATTCAACAGGTTGTCCATGAAACAAAATGAAAAAAATGGGAAAGTCGATACAATAACAGCATTTCTAAATTGCTAGTAAGAATACTAACAATTTGCTGAATGTACAGGGTTATCGAGGGAAACGTTACAGAAGTCATACCTTACATCTCACAGAATATTTTTTGTAAATGTTTTTTTCAACAAGTATGCAATGATTGTATAGTATCAACGAGATTCTGAAATAATCTTTTTACAAATTGAATCAAGTTTTTCATAATTCTATTTCAGAGGCTCATTACTAGATCTTTCGTTTTGTTAGGGTTTTGAGAGTTCTCGAATGTGTCATAATCGAATAATCCGAACCCGATCTTCAAATATTTTCTCGAAATCTGTAAGCATATAAATACAGGGTGGCCAACTCATGCTCGCTCAAACCATAGCTGCTGGATTTAGAGAAGAAAATCTAACTGGAAGTTATTGGAGTAGTATACAGGGTTTACCATAAAACCGGGGTGAAACCATCGACCATTTGAATGGATCACCCTGTATATTTTTTCATTTTCAAAATCTCTCTAATGTGGGCTTCACGAACCTTTTTCGTTTTTAAGGCTCAGATGCAACGCCAACTTATTTATATTTCAATGAAATTTAACGAGAAAACATAAACGCTGAAAAATATTCTAACTATATATTTTTAGAGATTCATGGAAAAAATGAGTATGCAAGTAGTAAAAGCATTATTTGGGTCTACTCAAAATATACAGGAAGTTTCAAAACAAGGACCAAATTTCGATATCGCTGAATCTATTCGACTGAACATTTTTATTCAAACACAATAACAAACATAATTGAAATTCAACTGATATTGGGAAAAGATCAAACTTATGGAATATCTCAGTTCATGAGAAGTTCAACATATCTCCCATTATGTTGTATATGTTGTATATGTCGATAGTTTGTTATCTCCAATTGTTTCATTCTTATTACGACTTTAGTACCTGCAAAAACAGTTAATGAGTAAATTGTCCTACAGTTTTATCGAGTTCTCTAAGTTATTATTTCTGAAAAAATAAATAGGAATGGTCCTGTGAATATTCATTTTAGTGATCGCAAAACCTCCCAGATTTTTTCAATCAACCTGTACAGCAATTACTGAGAGTTACTGATTTGACGTTCTCCTCTGATGAATATCTGAAATATTGGGAAATTTGGAACACTCGAAGATGACTATATTACGCTGATTACTAGATATACCTTGTGTGCAGTTGTGTAAAAATATAAAATTACTACAATAGTATTTCTACATACTTTTATCAAGCTTCATCAACTTCATGTAATGAGCGCAATGAATATTTAACTAGACACTTAGCAGGATGTTAGCTAACTTATCACATACGTGGTATATTTACAAATTGGATGATTTCTTGCTATTTTGGACATAATTGGTCATACCTGAGTTTATACGTCCCGAAAATAAAATCAACAAGTCGATCTAAGTTTCGCTTTCCATTTCCGTGATTCAAATATTGTCACAATATATTGCGTCAGAAATATTGTGTCAATAGAGTTGGTAACATCGGCAGGTTCGTCGATATGGCACTGTCATTCAGTGAGTTGCTTATTGAAGGTGGGAGTTACTTCTGTTATTCTGTGACCACTCGTATTTCCCAAACGAAAAGTAGACTGGTAATATAAGATTTCAGATCATAGAAACATTCCAACACTTCGAATTCGGAAAGATCTGATAATTTGAAAGGCATTCAATTCTATAAAAATACTGAAAGAATTGCTGTTGAGATGTTTCAATGAAAGCTCGTTGCGTTATATTTATCAATAATCTGTTAAGAACAACCACGATATTGTCAGGTGCCACGGTTTCTGAAAGCAATAAGCATTATTTTTTTGCAGATTTTAAGATGGGTCTAGGAGGAAAACAGCAGGAAGAATACACCTTCACATTACCTGAACCTGAGAAAAAGAAGGCTCTGGAAGAACTCAGAGAAGATGACAACATCAGAGAACAGTCCTTGGAACAAATGAGAGAATGGATAGCAAAACACCCTAATATCAAGAAATGTAGAACAGGTAATGTATATTTTCAATTCGAATTTCTCTTATCGCTGAATCATCAGAATGACTTCTAATGAACACTTTGTATTTCTGGTGTTTCGAAAGCTTCTTATAATTTTCTCTGACATTATATTCACAGAGAAACGTTGCGTTATCGATGTACATTATTTCTGAATGAGTGATACTTATCTGTGATTGAAATATGATGTTGCAGATGCCCCGTTCCTTCTTCGTTTTTTGAGGACGAAAAAATTCAGCGTACCACAATCCTGCGAGATGCTGGAACGTTATCTGACCATCCGTCAGCTCTACCCTCAATGGTTCTCGAAGCTAGACCCAGAAGACAAAGATCTGGCGGACATCATCAGCTCCGGATATTTGGTGCCTCTTTTGGACAGAGACAATGGCAAAAAGGTAACTGATGGTGCACTCAAAGTGATGATGATGAGCTTGAAGTGTCATAACGACATCAACTGGGGAAGGAATTCTTCTATGGAGATCATACCTCCCTTCTCTGCATCGACCAAGGGTTATTTTCTGAGGACAAGTTTGGTTTATTGATTCCAACAGATTGACCAGCCAGGGTCTTGGAGCCCAGACACTGCAGCTTCTTGTGTTCCTGGTCACGCTGTTGGCTAATGTGAATAGGATTTCCACCTTGATCAGCCTCCTCACCAAGTTTTTCCTTGGAAAGGCCTCCTGTACTTTGTATTTTCCCAGAAGGCCGAATTTCCACCGTGACAGTGCTTCGCATAGCCCACTGTGATCAGTGATATGTCCCTTTACTTTCCTAATCTGACTTCTGCTTAAGCTCAGAATATCATTGGCCACTGTATTTTACAGTGTTTCAATCTCTTTTTGTGTATTCATCCTGTTCCATGTCGTGTGACATTGTCATGGCTTGCCAGCACTTTTAGGCTTCGTGAGCGGTCTCAGACCAGTCTTTGTGACATGGTATTCCAATATATTCATTACAACATTTGTTTCCTGGAATTTCAATCCACTATCCTTTTTTTCCAAAATCCAGTCTTCTACAGATCTCTTCACTCCACACGTTCTCTGGTACACTTCTTGTGATACTTCATTTGCTCACTGCACACAATCTCTAGCGATCTTTGATCGGTTTGTTGAATCCTCTCAGTTCCTCACGCCATATATTTTATAGGTTATCTTCAGCTGCATTGCCAATTTCGATGCTCACAAGTATACCTCGGCGCACATGATCAGGGCTCACAGTTTGGTCACAGAAGCCCTGATGGACGATGAGGTGAACCAAATCAACGGTTACACGTATATAAATGACGAGGAAGGGTTCACGATGTCCCATATCTCTTTGTGGTCTCTGACTGACGTCAGGAATATCCTTAGATGCATCCAGGTAATTTATTTTATCTCTTCACTATGTATTTTCTGATGCATTTTTTTTGCAGAATACAACACCTATGAGGCATAAGGCCAACCATTTCTTGAACATTGCTCCAGGGGCCTTGAAACTTATCGAATTCGCAGTTTCACTTCTCAATGAGAAGCTCAAAAGCAGAATTTTTGTGAGTGATCATAGTGAAAATGAAAATAAATAGGGAAAATTCATTGTCCATAGATGAGAATCTTGCTGACGAAGCTTCTTTCAAGAAAGTGATATATTGTATAGTATACCATAGTCCTACACTCACTCTGAGTCATATGTCATGTGTCATGTCTCATGTGTCATGTCTCATGTGTCATGTCTCATGTGTCATGTCTCATGTGTCATGTCTCATGTGTCATGTCTCATGTGTCATGTCTCATGTGTCATGCCTCATGTGTCATATCTCATGTGTCATGTCTCATGTGTCATGCGTCATGCGTCATGTGTATATTTGAATATCTCAGAATCAAAGTTCATCATTATAAGGAATTCAAATTGCAAACGATGAAAAGCAATCGGTGATCTAATTGTTTGACATTTATAAGTCACAGTAACAGTTCAATGATCCAACATCCATTGACTTCGACTGAACTTCACTGAACTTCCTAAGTCGAAGGATAGGCACAATCCTATAGGTTGGAAATACTATTAATAATTAACATACACATCTCCGTTGAAGAAGTTGATAAAAGTATGATCATTTTCCTTGGTCATCTGATTTCTCCATCTCTATATAATGAAGATACTGGCCCCCATACAGAATGTTCCAATTTTTCTGGGCGACAAGCGATATCTAAACTAGCTTTTTCCAATTTTTTTATTCATATTCATAACATTCATATTCATAACATCTGGAATTATTGAACTGTGACTAGTGACAGTTTCAGGTTCGGTCGTTAACCTCTGGTCAGTGGTAAACAGTGATATGGAAACTTTTCAATTCATCTTCTCCCAAAATAATCAATTCTTTCGACACAAGTTTTTTCTTTCATTTTGTTCTGTTTTTTCTGTCTCGTATTACCGACTCCATTCATCTCTATCATTCCGGAAAAGAATGTTCTATATGGAATTTTTTGTTTGTCAGATGTACAAAACTGTGGATGAACTCCACCAGAGAGTTGACAAGAAGTGTCTGCCGAAAGAATACGGTGGCGAGGTGCCTTTGAAAGAAATGCTGGACCAATTCAAGGCTTTCCTGAAGGAGAAAAAGGAAGCTATACTGGCCCTGGATGACATGTATATAGAAATAGACGAGAAAACCTGTCCTCTTATTTCGGAAATGAACGAGGAGCTTGGAATGGGCATAGAGGGTTCCTTCAAGAAACTCACAGTGGATTAAGAACTGTATATTGATGGTAGATAATAATTTTCCTGCAAATGTTATTGTGATAAACATTAGTAATATGATGACGTTGACGATGATTGCAATGGAGACGTGTTAGCTTTGATGATTCGGTATAGGTGGTTGATTTTATGTCTGCCACAATTTTGTTTCCTTGTAGCTTTCGAATTTTTCGTTGGAACTTCCTTTCAGTTTTCCTACTTTGATTATCAATCCATACTATGAAGCGATTCTGTAGTCATGTTCACATTTCATTTAAAGAAAACGAAACATTCATTGTTTTTTTTTGTTAATTCGTCCTAAATACTTCTGAAAAAGTTTTCAGAACATAACTTTGTTTCAACTATAATTTTTTTGTTTGTATAAAATTATTTTCTAGTGATTGACTGGGAATGAAGCTGCTAAATTTTTCAAGTTACATCCTGCATATCAATATCTTTTGAAATTGGAGTTTTGGAAACATGAAAAGTTCTAGTCAAGAATTTCTCTCGCCTTATAAGTATGACAAATTTATTTCCTGCAAACCCGAAGAGTCTTTATAGTTTTAATTATTGTATATTGTCCTTGGTGGAGCAAGTTACCTTTGCATAGTGAGGAATGTCATTTGATCAATTGATTCCGAACTATCTATGTTAGATATATACTACTCAAGTATATATATCGTTCTCTCTATTATGTTTAGATATTATCTGTTATTACTTTTAATCTTGTTGATGTTCGATAAATCATTGTATATTGTTGTTTGGCACTGTTTCCCGTTCGTTGATTTTTACTGTTAGAACATATAAATATATGAGAAGCACACAAATATCATAGTCTGTTTTGTTAATAAAATACACTTCCATCATAACAGACTATCTTTCGATAGTATATTACGCAAAAAAAGTTGGAAATTGCATATATGACTCGAAGAGGGAACACACTCGAGTTGTGTACTATACTTTTTCTACGACCACAAATACAGTGAGTGTTTGAAAGTTTGTGCAATATAGTAACATTTTATCATAGAATTGTCAGAAAATTTTCATTCAGATGAAAATTGGTGCAATGCATCAATCGAGAATGAAGAACCTTCCTTCAAATTTCGGTGTTTATATGTAGGTAGGTGTATACAGAACATTGTATAGTAGTGAAAAAATATGGAGAACTGGAGATAAATCAGTAAGTGAGAATATATGGTATATACATAATTCATGTGATTATCGGGTTTATATTTATACAAAACCAATTAGTACAAAACAATTACGCGTAATAAATAATTCAGAACGATTATTAAATTATCATGAACGATATAATACAATTAAAATATATTGAAAAAACTATTAAAGCTATAGATTTCTTATACAGGGTAGTATAAGAAAGATAAAGCATTCAATTATTTTTTCCTGAGTTTTTTTTCGGTACAGTTGGATAGTTCCAGTTGTTCTACTTTCGTAAATATATGAATCTCTTCCTCTAACTTCCACAACTTTTCAACAAATGTTTTCACTGTGTCAGGAGGAAAAATAGATTGCAAATCTCATCTGATTTGAGAATGAGATATCAAATCCACTCTTGTGGTTCAAAAAAACCAAATGTTTGTGGAATTATCTCAATACTCTGAAGAATGATCTCAGAATTTTATGAAATGAAGTCTCAATATTTCGAAAAATAATCTCAAAATCTCTAGATTCAAATAAAATATAAATGAATAACCCTCTGGAAAAAGTGTATTTTTGGATTCTCACTGATGGATACTACATGAAAAAAAATCACAAAACACGTTGCTGTAGCTGTTGCACCCCACAGGGTATCAGAAATTGCAAATCCAACTTCAAATTCCAATCTGAATGAGAATTTATTTTACAGTGCCATTTCTAAGGAACAGACATTGAAATGAATGATTCTTCATGTTATGTTGGATAGGACAGAATTTAAAAAAAAAAACACATAAGGCACTTCTTAGATGAGCATCGTTCGAACTACGAATTGAGAAATAGTGATGAAAGTGAAAAAAGCGTTACATTCCATCACTAGCCGATTATTTTCATAAACGTGTTTTCTGGAGAACTACTGCATTGATTTCCAAAAACAAGGAAGCGTTGGTAAGAGATTTCAATTAACGAGAGGTTTGAAGTGAGAAACTTGAAAATATGCGCGAAATATTTCCACCTCGAAATAAAAATCGACCGGTTCGCGCGTTTTTTCTTCCTGAGAACGATAACTATGTCGAATCGGCCTTGTTTCGTTTTCATTGGGCCACCCAGTATATTTTTCTCACCCCCGAGAAAGAAAATCGACCTCGATCGAAGCAATACCGTTGTTGATTCGCGAAGAAAAGAACAAAATAATTGTTCGCACTCCGTGATGAATCGCATCGCGAAAAAACAATAATATCGCGTTTAACGAGCGAAAATACGGCAAAAATCTCGAAATAATTGAAGGCTCGAGCTAGCGTTTCCTTATAACGCCCCATTTCGATGTTTTCAGCGAGGCAGAGCACTCGATTGAACTTGTTATTGGTGTACATTCACACGAGAGCTTCGTTAGTTTACACCACCAATTTGTTCTCGAAGTTTTCGGAGCAAGACGTATGGAAAAATATCCGTCACGTTCGATGAAAAAGGGGCACATGCACAACGGAAGGTTATGATATAAAATTGCTCCTCATCAACTGTTTTTGATAGAACAATGGCTTACCTACATTGTACAAATCCTCACATGCTAAGCAAGAAGGTCATCGTTATTCACATGTCCTTGAAAATTGAGTTGATGACGTGACAGTCTCTAGGCAGCATACATGGGAGGTCAAAATATCACTAGTTGGTTATATACCTTTTTTCCTTATTTCACTCCCAAGGCAGATATTGGACCTCAAAGACATACCTAGAGATTTTTTGGTGTAATGTTCCATTGAAAATCAGCCATTATTTAACATCAAGTTTCTGTTCTTAGCAGAAAAACAGGAACGGACTGTCTCATGACACATAATATACTCAATTTTGACAGTTGTTATTATCTTCAGCAACAAGCAATATTTATGGATACTCAGTCTCTTTATGGATACTTGGAATTTCTATAATAAAAAGGAACCTACTGATTCTTCGTTCCGGAAAAATTGACAGTTCCTGAGATAAATCGATTTTCCCTCAAACTATTCAAAACAATGTTATTAGGAAAAAAAACTCGTTTCATTATCCTTTCTTTTGTTCAAGAGTCAAATGAAAGCTCTTTTACATGAAACATTACACCGAAAAGTCATTACGACATACAAAGTATTTCAAAAAGTTAATTATAAATGTCTTTGAGGTCCCATGTATCCGTTGGGAGTGACATAAGGAAAAAGATAAATGAGTTACTGGTGTTATTTTGACCTTCAGTGTATGCTCCCCAGAGATTGTCACGTAGTCGTGGAACAATATTGATGAGTTCACTAATTATTTTAAATAGAGTCGTTTTGTTGTGTTTGAATTTTTGAATGTTCTCAAATGTGCAATATATGTGTGTATACGTATGTATATGTGTATATATTAGTATAAGTATATGTATTTGTTTGTATATTTTATGTTTTGAATATGTTAAAGTGACTTTTTACTTATATGAGTATTTTCGTGACTTGTCCCATAACTTGTAAAAGTTCTTTTAAATGACCAATAAAATCTATCTATCTATCTATCTATCTATCTATAACACCCTATATATTTGTCTCGAAACACTCACGATCTCATGTTATATTATTATAACGATGTACAGAACACTGGTTGAGCTATTCTGCCTATTTGCCTATCAAAAAATCCATCATAGCCGTCATTTAATGTCTGAATAATAAAAATAGCGATGGGTCCTGTCAGTCCATATTGCCTATATTTGCCTATCTAATTTCTTCAAACAGAACTTTAACGTACAATCAACTTGATAGCAGCATTCTATTCGTTATAGCGGAAAATCACTCAAGTGTCAGTTATTAGATGGCGACACAAAAATGAAAACAAAATCAGTTTTATTGATAATTGCGCAATCAGTGTTATGAAAATGTTGGTTCAGAAGTAGTAATGTAGGTTACTTCCCAATTTCAGATCGAACTACATAATTACAATCTCAAAACGTCAACTATTTGTACATTTATACACATTCTTCTGGGGAGTTTCATAACTATTAGGCCATTATAGCGGAAAATGGCGTTAGCGTTTTTGACGAAACAAAACACCATCAGTGACTGCACCAGTGTTTTGTACATCGTTGTTATTATGCATGTTCTCGGTGCTGAGTTGTCATATTGACATTCCAAAATATATTTCAGCGTAAAGGGAAACATTAATAATGATTTCATCACAACTATCATTATTCATCAGAGCTATTAACTGCATAGTACTTCATATTTGGTCAATGTGATTGCTTACAAGATTCCTAATTCCTAATCACTTCAGACAGTAAAGAAACATCCAATTGGCAACTCTGTTATCGTTCTCAGCAAAATTCGCTGTTTCTTGTTTCTCGTTTCTTGTTCGAATATTCTCTGTGTGAAATTTAATCGCATCTGTTTTTCGGTAGGAATATCGCGTTTTTAAATCGATTAATTGTGAATTGAATCAAAACGCGACAGTATTCGTGATGGACATGATAGTGTGAAGTGTGTGTGAGTGCCAAAATTTCAACTAGTTGACGGCAGGCAATATGGCTAGGTGAATAAAGCAGTCCTAAACAGGTTGGTGGTTATTAGTTGAATCTTCAAAAGTTCAAACATATATTGTTTAAATATTTCCGGCAATTATAGACATGATGTATCTTTTCAGGAGTGAAAGTGAATAGTTTCTTTCCGTGATCAAAGTAACCTTTAAGCAGGTTAGGTTATAGCAATAAATCAGTTGTTCCTCGAACAACTTGACCTTTACAAACAATTTGCTCCGATGGAAGGAATACAATGTTTGAATAGGTACCTCATGTTCATATTGTTCCTCCCAAATTTATACTCATTTCCCCTATTATTTATTATTCATTGATTCAAACAGAGTAATATAATCTTTTTAGATTTCATGCCACAAAGTTTTGTGTTTCAATATGCCTACTCATGATGATGATATACAGGGTATCCCCAAATTACGTGGAAAGATATCAACCACAGATTCTAGTAACAAATTTAGTGAACAAAGTTAAAGTTCATATAAAAACGGAAAGGAGAGCCTGATGAGATGTTAGTTTTATATCTGTGATTTGGAAAAGTTGATCAGGGGCGTTGGAAATAGGTGGGGCAGGGGGCACTTCTTCCCTAAACTCTTTTGCTAATGCAATGTTCGGTAGTTTGATTAGGAAATATGGAAATATCATAATTTCCACTCGAAAATGTTACTCTCATACAGTTTATTTTATTCAGTTCAGTAGCACTTACCACTTTTGAAATCGATTTATCCTGCGGGATGAATCGATTTCTAAAGTCTGCTGCATAATCAAAATAGTACTTTTTCTCAACAAGGTACCTACCAACCATATTATTTCTCAATTCATTCTTCTCATTACACCCCTCATATTTCGAAAAAAAAAAAAACATCGAAAGTAGATGTGAGCAGAATGGGTATTTTCCATCAAATTATTTTTAGGAAGATTTGGTACCCTATGATTGGCAATTTCTGTACCATATGAACATATATTTGTTGAAAAAAAAAATAATCATCAGGGCATTTTGGAAGAATCCTAGTTCCGGCTCTGAAATTAAACTACCTACCCTTTAAGGTTATGTTAGCAATTAATCGGTTGTTCGTCATCGCAGTGATTCAAACAAGAATCATCGACACTCGAACAACTTGACCTGAGTCTTTCTCCATTGTGAGGTGGCACATGCCCCTTCGAATCACCCTCCGGAAAAAAAAAACTGCGAACATTGTTTTAAAAGAGTGTAATGGAGTAATCTGTAGAAAATAGAGGCACAATAGGCAGAAAACAATGGAATATCACAATTTGGACAATAAAAACCATTATGCAGTGGACGTTTAATCACAGCTTGCTAGATCGAAAGCGCTTTGGATAAGCCCCAACAAAAGAAAAAAGCAGTGGGAGGCTGCCGTGTACATGCTGCGACAATACGTCGAGCTATTATTTTATTATTCCTCCATGGGGATCTCCGCATCGCATCGAGGTATTGCTACTGAAAAGGTACACTCGACTTTCAAAGATTTCTGGCATAAAGAAACTCGTACAAAAGGGCCCGGGAGGAAACTTGGAAATAATTGCAGTTTGACGTTCGTCTTCCGGTCGTTAATGTGATATCCTTCTTTCATTTTGCTCGTCGGGTTTCTTCGATTCCCGAGACGGTTTCTTCTCGTTCATTGTATTGTTTTTTCTCGATGAGGGTCCGTTTACAAGGACCAAGTTATCTTTGCGTTGAAACTTCGGAATGAGTTTTTTTGTGCGAGGGAAAGAAGTGGCATATCGGGTTTCATGCTACTTATGTTTCAACAGATTAACTTTATAGGCAGCTAGTGAGTGAAACACGATTAATGATTGAAAGAATCATTTCTTCTCAATGAGAAAAAAATAAAATTTGAAGAACGACTTATATATCAGCATTGAAAGTTTTTAACGATAAAGAGGGGTCCAATAGCGATTTCTGTAACTCTCGGAAATTCCGCAGTTTTTGCGAATTTTCGCAAGTTTTACGTATCCTAGGTGGATTTTTTTAGTGTCTTTCTGAAGATATCCTTGAATCTGAACTTCCTGATGAGGTTTGAAAATGGTGAGGCCAGCAGGGATGGAAATACGGGGGTTGAAACGATTCTTTTTGACACGAAAACGTTCGGCCGTGTGACATCGCATAGTTTTTGAAAAAATCAAATTAATATCAAGTTATTTGGACAGAGATAAGGTTTCTGGGGTCTACGGTGTTTTGGTGTACGTTTTTGTAGCAAAATATAGATGAATCTGTGGATTGTTGAGAACCCCGTGACAAAGTCGACTTTGGGCGAGACTTTGGGGGATGAAAAAATGGAAAAGACATCATTTTCGGAGAAGTTGAAAATTGATATTTGAACTTTTTATCAGCCATTGTGATTTTTTTTCGAGGATCACGTTGAAAGAAGGGGTGCCGTTGCTAGAACCAGTTCAACTGAAATGCAAATTGTTTGCTATTGTCGTCTTAAAGTTGAGTTTCATTGTTTATTATATTTCTCAAGAAGGTCATGGAGAACACAATCTTTAATATTCCTTTTATGATGTTGCAAAGAGAGAGAAGATGTCAAAAAAATTGAAAAACTTTTGAGTTTTCGTTAAACCTCTACTCAAAATTCATAATTTTGACAGAGAAGCTGCAGAAAATATAGTACTTATTAGAAACTGTCAGGATAATCCAACATATCATCCCGCTAGATAGAAAGAGTTCATGAAAACAAACAGTAGAATCATCCACAAGAAAGAAGTTAGGAGTTAGATCCTACATTAGAACTGATTAAGAACTGCATATGGAAGACAATTTCAGGATTCACTTTCATTACAGTTTAGTTTTTTTTTTCTTCATTTGATACTTGATAGTTATTATTTGTTCTCTGAACATACGGATTCCCAAATAACAACTCCCAAATAACAACTCGAAGAAAATATAGCACTAGAAAATATACATTGAAAAATAGGAATACAGTTTCATGATTTTTCTTTATTTCTCATCATTATATAATTCGTGTCATGTTATATACAAAAAAAAATAATTTCAAAAGTTGCACATCGTTGTATATTTCTGTCAGAAGAAATTTCATCAACGTAACAAAAAAGAAACAGATATCTTCGAGGATATCTTCATCCGATATGCTGATATACCGAGTGTCGGATCATCGTCACCCGTACAAATGCGACCTCTTATCCCGACTATGGAACAAAATTCGACAACAATGGCCCTCAGCGCGATAACAACAATATCAAATTGCTATATACAGGGCCAACAATGAGGGAGGTCCCAAATTGTCGTAATTTCTGAGTGATACTTGTGTCGGCCTCTGCAATCATCGGATTAGGATCAGAATTACAGTAGCCGGGTGAGTTTCTAGTTTTGGAAAGGTGCCACCGGCAGGGGCGTGCAAGAGGTTTTCGGAAAAAAAAATTATATAGAAGGCATTTCAATTGATTTTAATATCTTGCTATGTGAAAAATTGCAAGAAGTTGAATTTTAATATAGAAGAATTAGTTATTACAGCAAAACAATTGTATGATACGGGACAGATAGGTTATGTTGTTGCCACAATTGATTTATATTTTGTGGAAACGCTTATTTGTCTCAAAGAACAGTACAGGGTCTTCGCGTATATTTTGAACCCCCCCTCAACTATATTATTCATCATAGATTTTTTTTTCCAAAAAAGCAGTCTTTTATAATTTTTCCTGTAGATTTTGAATGTGTTAACAATTGAACGTGTCAAAAAAAGTTATGGGCTAGATGTATAGATTTTTAAATGGAACACCCTATATATTTTGATACTATTAGATAGAGTATATTTTTGTGATTTCAAATATATATATATATATATATATATATGTTGCATATTAGCTATCACAGATTTCGAGATATTTCATGTTCAACTTCACATTTTCACCAGATTCTCTTCACTGATTACGACATTTTATATGGCCAGGGTAGGAAACATGAACGCTTATCGATTGTAATTCTATTTATGAGTAGGTAAAATATTTGATGTTACTTATGATTGATTCATTAATAATTATGTTAATTTTGAATTTTGGAAATCTGATGAAATATTTAAGAGGGGGTTAAGAGGGGGTGGTCATAATCAAGTCAGTTAGTTTCCATAATTTGCAGTGATTTTTAGGACAACTGACCTGTCTAGTACTGCTTCCTATCCCATCTCATGTTAAAAGTTATGAGTGTTATTATTGTGCGATAATTATAGTTATCAATTATCCAAATACTTCTTTCATCATCCGAACTGCATATACTCAAAACACTTGAACCAAAAACAAAAAAGTCAGTTAACGTTCACGAAATGAACAGTCACAAACATGCGAAGTTTTACGGATCAGTTCTCTGAAACATTCTTCTGTTGATTTTAGATTTTTCACTTCATGAATGCGAAACCTTTTGTGATTTCATGCAGTTCGGTTGATGAAAGAAGTACTCGAATGAATAAAAAGGAACTCCTTGCGGACTCTTTGGTACGAAATATCCAATCATTTCCATCACATATCTCTGAAGTCCTGACGAATACGCCACTGGTCGTGACAGAAACTTGAGCCCTTATGGCAACAATTTTCACCCGTAACTACCTACCTTGTTTCAACATTCGGCCAATGAGACAAGCGGAGGTAACTTATCCCTGATGCATGTATAACATGAATGTTTTTTATCTGTAGTGTCCATCTGTCATGACAGTTGATGCGAATACTGTAATCCAACCTCATCGTGCCTAGAGAAATTCAATCGTATTCATTTTTGTTTATGGTTATGGATCTGGAGCTAAAAACATAATTTGGGGCATAACGTTTTGCAAACTTTTGAAACATTCATGAAAAGTCACCCAAGAACATTGATGATGAGTATATATTGGATATGATAAGTATAACTTCGGAAACTATGCTTGAAAAAAATCGGATCAGCTGGTTACGAAAATTGGCTTTGCTTCCACGCATTTTAAATGTTTTTAATCCTTGACAGACGGCCTTTCAAACGGCTAAAATCTGCCGATGACAGCAAATAGTGTTTCAGTTAAGAGACGACCAACGTTGTGTTAGCAGGATTTATCTAGTTGCTGAATAGGGTGGAATCAAATTAGCCCCAAAGGGTGTGAAAAGAAGGTTAACAGGGCATGTCTGAATCATCATGGAATCCTAATAGCTGAATCATTATGAACATATTCAATTTGAATTAATTATTACAATGTTCCATGTTTTATTTTGCATGCGGAAATTATTGTCAAGTGAAGCCTCACGTTGAACGTAATGATACTTCATTTCATTTTAACGTATTTTAGTTCAACCTGCGATTAACTGGGAAGCTTGGTAAAAACTTAGTTTCAAGAGATATCAACTGATAAAATTCGTTAGTGCGAGTGTTGTATATTGACTTATATGAGTAGATAAGAAACAAGAATTATATTTCGAATTGTCGAATTTCGAAGATCGTTTTTTTATCAGTGGACAACACAAAAGGGAAACCTAAAAGGGAAATTTCAGGAGAGAAAGAAGGTGTTGGAATTCTTCTTGGAATTTTGGATGTTGTAAGCATCAGGAAAGACTTCACTAGTCAAAGAAATTCCACAACTTTGCCGTTCTATTGATGAATGATGCTTGGTATAGCGATGTTCGACAGCCTGACAGTGTACTAGGAATCGTACGTGGTGGCATAATAGATGATATTTCCGTTGAGCACCGACCGTGAAAGTACCTATAAAAATGGCAGAGATCGCCGACCTTCCTACGATGATCTAGAGAGGTCACTGATTTGGTGAGTGTTGTGTCATCGACTAGGCGAATAGCTCTCTTCTGAATTGAATCTGAGAGCTTCAGCGTATGTTTGGGGGCTGAGCTCCAAACATGTGAACAGTACTCCAGGACAGGTCGAATTTGTGCTTTGTAGATCATAAGCAGCTGCTGGGATGTGAAGTATCTCTTCGCACGGAATAGAAAACCAAGTTTTTGTGAAGCAGTTTCCGCAATGGACCTCACACGATCGTTCCATGAGAGTGCACTGTTGGTGGTGACACCCAGCAAGGATATTGACGACTTCATAGGAACAGTGGTACCCGACATCATCAAATTGGGCATTGTGTGATCAGCCTTCTTGGTGAACATACGAGCTTGAGTTTTAGTTGCATTAAACTGTACTAGATTTTCAGATCCCCTTTTCAGAATTCTTGTCAGATCCTCATTTAAAGCATCGACCTGTCTTCGCCTTGCATCTCTGGCCTCGTTGGATGATATAGAGGCTCTAGAGGAAAAGACGGAATGAAGAGTACCATCATCCGCAAAGTTATAAGGTCTTCACGATGAGATATATATTTCAGTGAGTTGATTTGCCGATGATGTTCTACAAAATACTGATGAAGTATGTATAAATCGTTTTTGTTTTTCTTATTTTTAGTCAATTATATATCAGAATAGACTGTTGAATTCTCTAACTGTCAGTATCAGTTCAAATTCAGACAAGTATAAGGTGGATTACAGTGAGCATCGATTGAATTTCATAATAGTTACTTACACTAACAAAATACTATTTATTGGTTTGATATTTTCTAAACCCAAGACACCTTGATCGGTTTCTGTCTTTGAGACTGATTAGTTCAATTTGGCTCACCCTGTAGTACATATAGTGATCATTATTATCGTTTTTACTCATTTTTTTTTTCGAGAAGCATCATTTCAAAATATTGTAGATTGTTTTTAGATCTACTACTACACCTTTTTGAAGGAAAGTAACAACTAGAGTAGGAAAACTCAAAGTCATCTCCACAATATTTAATGATGTGGTTCGCTTAATTATAAATGGTGAGACATGTTTCGGACATATATATGTCCATCTTCAGTCTTAACAATCGGCGTAAATCTACAAGAAATTAAGTAAGGTAAAAAAAATAATTTTTGCTCAAGGCGTGGTAATAATCCTATAGGTTATGTTTAACTTACATGGTTCGAGATTTATTTTCAAACCCCCCTAATGGGGCTCTCGAATAGATGAGTTTGAATCCCATTCTGTTACATATTTTTAACATTTTTACTTTATTGTGTTGACTTTCATCTCTAACCATGTATTACCACGCCTTGAGCAAAAATTATTTTTTCAGCTTAATTAATTTCTTGTAGATTTACGCCGATTGTTAAGACTGAAGATGGACATATATATGTCCGAAACATGTCTCACCATTTACAATTAAGCCAACCACATCATTAAATATTGTGGAGATGACGTTGAGTTTTCCTACTCTAATCTACTAAGTCCACTTCGAGAATGGACTACTTCCTTCAATTTAAAGTAACAACGTTTGTGAGAGAGATTTTTTCTCGACATGTTTCAAGATGGAATTTGTGGAATTCGACTCTGCTCTTAGCGATATCGACCGATATTCAGAAGGGAATAGATATCTGGCACGTCCTGCCAGACTCTATCAGTCAGATATTGGCGTGAATGTTCGATGTCTGGAATGCGGGTGTTGGTAAGGGTGGTTTACAATTTTCAATTCGCAAGCCAACATCCCAATATTGCAATAGGAGAAGGGCCTGCGGTGGGAATCTCAAGAATTACATCTTCTGTAGGTATCGGTACACAGTGAAATATAGATGGAATAGATTGCGAAAAATCTGGGAACCAAGTATGATCCAGAATATTTCCGATAGTGTAATGTATAATATACAAAATCGTGATATTTTGCCGACTGAAAATTTGATGAATATGATATAGATCTATATAGATAAAAATCCATCAGAGCTCTTCATCGTGAGGGATTATTTATATAGATGTGGTGTGAAGAATTGAGATTGAGTCATCTTCATCCAGATTAATTCACAAATGCTTGTTGAATAGCAGGTTTTTTTTCATGAACTATGATAACTACGGAAGCGTAGAAGGGCCACATATTGGATGAACAGAAATGTTCACTAAATTCTGACTTCAATGTCGGGATTTTATAAAATTCTTTCAGTAATATTTCGAGTTGTAACTCGGAAGTTCGAAGGAGTTGAAGGAAGGAAGGTTAAGGTTGTGTGAAGGAAGTTGAAAGAGTTTGAGGTTTGAGTTTGAATGCATTTTTCAAAACATTCTGACTTCAATCTCGGAATTCTCTGGTATTTCAAATCCAATCTACGAATTTTAGCAATGTTTGATAAAGCCTTGAAACGTTTGAAGAAATTTTCATAGTTTCAGTGTCTGATGAAAATGTTATGTTACCTGGTATATTTGTTTTTGATCTGCCATTCAGAATTATTGTTATCTAGCGTGCTATTTGGTGAAGAAAAGATGAGGATGTGTGGATTTGAACAGGGAACTTGTTTCGCATATTGTGTCACCAATCTTTCGCCCTAAAACATATATTTCGTTATCATCAACAATTTCTGTTGTTTAGAAATTTTTCTGTTGACAATATATCCCATTTTTCGAGTGTATACTCTCCTATCGGGTGATTCTTATGCCATCATGATGACTCACATTTATTTTTTTCGCGAAAAGATGTAATATTCTAATTGACGGAAATAAATTTCACAATCATCATAATCGATTATCGCTCTTTTTCACTTGATTGAACCATTCTAAATTGTACAATTTGTAAATTGTACGTTCATTCATATCAATATGCATACAAACAACATCAATTAGTTTATTCAAATAGTTTTTTGCTTCAATGCAAAAAACTCAAAGGAGGTTAAAGAATTTGATGGCATTTCCGGTTGAACCGGAAGTATATTATTAAGAAAATAATGTACATCAGATGCATTTTATTCCATTGCACTGCATCCCAACTCTTACAATAGTGTATGCTTGTTTTTCACGAAAAATACCTAGTGTTTTTCACATTCAGACGTTCTTTTGTTGATGGAAAACCGACTTTACTCATTGAAATTTCGTATTTTCATGGCATGAGTGCATTTTTCATCAATATCGTCGTGACATTTCAAAATCCAATTCGAAATTGAAAAGAAACACTTTGTGTAGAGGTGTCGTGACATTCAAACCAGCGTTAGCGTTTGAATTAATAATTTTTATTCCTGTTTTTTTTTTTTGGAGGAAAACATATACCTATTGATATCGATAATGGCGGAATATCTGAAGTCGACATTTTCACAGTGTACCTCCTTCTCAAGCAGTCATAACTCGCGAAATTTCAAATTGGGACGATATGTATTCGGTGTGAGAAATTTAAATTGCAAAACATCTCGAGATATTACTCTCTAAGATTGAATGGGATGTATACGGTATACGGCTCTTGCCGTTTCCAAATTAGATTATGTAAGAGGTATGTGTTGTAGAATTTATTAATCGAATTGGGATAGAGCCTATCCGAAGTTCACTTCTCAATCAACGCTGCATAACTAATGGATTGGACATGGTCGTCTCAACACTTGGATGGAATCGCTTGTTTTCCAACAGAGGATGACTCACGACAGAAAAGTGTGTTGATAGTTACTCAAAAAACTAGTATATCAATCGCTATTCGATATACGCCGAGTTGGTTACAAAATTTCGCCGTCGACCTCATTTGCAATGGAAAATAATTTTTCATTTTTAATAATTTCCCCACCTGGAGGTCAACTCGTCAGTCATTGTGACTTTGACCTTTGTCAAAACTACAAGTGCAAAACATAGATCAACGAGATTAGCCCGAACGACCTATAAGCTGTTTGAACATGTTAATTCTTGATTGATACAGAGTTCACATATCAGCTTCAAAACCTGATCGTTAATAGGGGTCATTAAAAATCAATTACAGACTCGTCAATACGAGATCGACGAAAAGAGTGAAAAATGATAGAGCCCCGAATATTCACGGAATTAAATAATATACAAATGCAGATGAACATGAACAAAATAGAAGAAAGAAAAACCCTTTTTACATTCAACATTTTTCGAAAGAATCCACCAATGATAATGTTCTAGGTCTAGGCAGTATAGAAATTATTGCAGAATGAAAAAAAATAGTTCCACTTTTGTATTCTTCGAAAGAATCATTGAATGCTTCCTCATAATAAGTCATAATGAGTAATCAAATCGGTATGATATTACTAAAATTATAATTGTTCTACCGAACAGATGCATTTCCAGCTTCGCCATCTGCAATTTGTAGTTTTGATCAATTCAGAAAATCGAGTGACATATGAATATGTTCCCGTATATTCCTTAATTGTGGTGTATTTTGTTTTAGCATTATGTCATTAGAATGCATTGTAGGAGAAACGTCATCATCAAATAATAAAACAGCTGAACTCATTACATTAAATAAATCAATCCAGCTAAAAGTATCACTCGACATCTGTTCTGTTAATGGTGAACGGTTACAGTATTAATCAATTTGTTGAGAAAATAGACGCGTGTTTTTTTGCTTTCGGTGTTCTTTATCAGCAAAGGGCAGTCCGTGCTGGGACCATAGCTTATTGTTGACCATCCCATTAGTTAGAGACACCGTTTTGTAACCATATACTTTCAAATGCGACCTCAAACAAATCGAAATTTTTCGGCACAGGGCTTTCAACTGGAAGATACATAATAGGGCACTATACATAGAGAAATGAAAGTTTAGCTTGCAAAGGGACCACAGCATAATTATTATTCATGAGTTTTTTAAGCACGCTGTTGACTTTGACACTGACTTTCTTTTCAATCTTCCATCCCAATAATTTCCTTCGGAATCCACAAAGTGCTGAAGTCGATGAGGATAAGAGGATAAGAGGACTGATGAGCTATAAAACCACTTCCACAAGTGAATTTGATGGTGATTTGTAAGTTTTTTTCGTATAGAGAAGAAGATTACAGAGGTTTTCCGTCGCGCCACCTCTTATTGACTCATCATGAAATTCATGAAATCGTTTCGAGACTGTTGATCCAAATGGAAGATTTATAGTTTCAATGGTTATGTATGTGACTGTAGCAGCACCAATCTTAATGATTTTTTTTCATTGCTTCACAGTGCATCATGGTTTGTATATCTTCTATAATTTTCTCAAATCATCAGAGATGCGTGAAAATACACAAAACTTGAAAAAATCGAAATTTCACATCCTGTATGAGATAAGGCGTAAATTACAAAACCATTTCGAGGTATGAGCTTGGAAATCTGAGAAAAGTGATTGATGAAAAATGCGAAAAATTCCTGAAGAACATGGGACCACCCAAACTGTTTCTCTTTGGTATTTCTTTCTTTTGAACAGCTTTGTGTTTATAAAAAAGTTATAGCAACTTGAAAATGGTCGAAATATGTGGTCCACTTGATTCTTTGAGCATTTTAGGCCTGTTTAGAGACGCAAAATTAACAAAATATGTTCCAAAATTGCAGTTCAGAGCTGTTGTGTTTGAAAGACTCAGATAGTTGATTTTAGACCATGAAATTGTTTGCACAGAGTTGATGACGTAAATGAAATTGGCAATGTTTTGGGATTTCAATTAAGAATCAGAGTGGGCCAAGTAAGTCCATTCTTCTCGATATTGGAAAAATTGAAAACAATCGGCGATTTCCAATTCGATTATTCGAAATTTCCGTATTCCCCAAATCTCGATTCCGGAATTTAATTATCGGCGAACTCCGGAAGAAGTATTTACAAATGGGAATAGTAATTCAATTAATATTCCTCGAAGAAGTCGGCATAGAAGACTTGTGAAAGAGTGTCTGTGGATGACAACGCAAAATATCAATTCCAATTCTGATTCGATCGGGTCTGAAGTATCTCCGAAGCCTTTAGATAATTGAATCGAACTCTCTCAACAGAGAGTTCATCGACTTTCGATGTTACTCCTGCCAATATACCTTTGTCGAAGACCAAATAATTCTCACATACTTGCTTTCTCTCTCAGAGATGGATAGTCTTATCTGTCAGGGGTAAACCAAGTTGTGAATACGTCAATATATTCCGAAGAGGCGACTGTAAAATTCGGTGGGCCTCAGGGTTCTATACTTGGCCCACAGCTTTTCTTACTCTATTTAAATGACCTGGTCAAAGCTGACAAGGAAAAATTACGTTTGCGGATGATACAAATATTTTCTGGTATGAATTACTAGTTTTATCATCTCATTCGATTTCCGTTGAACGTTAGTATAGTACCAGAGATTGTTTTCTCAACACAGTGACTTCCATAAATAGAAAAACTGGTCGGTAAAACTTCATATTCATAGGTTGTACGACATTTCGCCAACTATTATTTCAAGTGTTCTTCAATCTGAAGATTGTGGTTTGATTGTGGTGTGAGCAAAATCATACATGCTTTAACCTTTGGTAAAGCAAAATCCCAGCCGTTAAAGTATATGTCATTTCCTTCCTATTCAATCTTCGTTGAACGATCGCATAGTGCCCGAGGTTGTTTTCTTAACTGTAAGAGTTCCATGACTGAAAAATTGGATAATGAGACTCCCCTGCGTTGAATGGACCCGTGTGGAGAACAAAGTAATCCAATACTTTTATTCAATTGTCCGCAAAGGCTTTAGATCGAGAGGCGAACTCTGCCATACAAACGAAATTAAGGATAATGTTACCAAGTGCTGGAAGGATTCTTTCTTTCGAGAATGTCAACTATTGTCCCGATAAACCGCAATTTAAACAAGCCGATGTACCTTTTTGTGACCGAACGAGGTTCTAATAGAAGCTGGTAGATAGTATTGTTTGTCGCATTGAATAATGTTTTTCGAAAACGGGATGTACCTATTAGGGGTGGGTCGTATACGAAAAAGTATCTATTTCATAGCGGTTGATGGTCGGTAATAACCCTATTACCGAATAATAGTTTTGTACCAGCGACAGACACGACTATCATATAGTGTCATATCAGAAAACACTGATTTCTTAAAATACGAGAGCTGTTTGATAAGTCCGTGACTTTTCGAATTTCCAGCGTAGAAACTCCAAATGAAACACTGCTCCTATCAACTGTCATCTATTATTAGGCTACTTTCAAATTTTGAGCAAGCTCCGTCATTTTGTTTTCGTTTGACAGCCATTGAGAGCTGACAACCTCGTGAATTTCAACGAAAAAGGGTGAAAAGGAATTTCGTGTCTTGATGTGGTATTATTTGTTGCGTAAAAAATCACCGAAACCAAGGAAAGGCTTGATATGGTCAATAGAGATTCTGCAACATCAATTCGAATGGTTAGGAAGTGGTTAACTGAGGTCGGTCACTGAAAGAAGTCGTCTAGCGAATATTATTCAGGAGTTTTGGGTCGATTGGTCATGTATATGAGGCAGACCGCTTTTGGTGAAGAAAAAAGTGTTTTGTCATCAAAACAATGCACGGGTGCACACATGTGTCGTAAACATGACAACCACCATATTCTCCAGATTCAGCCTCCTGCATTTATTTTGAAGACCTTGAGAAAATATATTATTTGGAAGGGATGAACAGATTGAAAAAACGGTGTACCAAGAAGAGGTGACGTCGAAAAATAAAATGCTAATTTGCCGATTTCATTTTATTGTTCATAATTTTCGTATTTTAGCTTCTTAACCGAACCTCAATTATATTCTTCCGTTCACGAGAGAACGAACTAACAAAACGTTCCTAATATTCAATTTTTCATAGTTCACATCAATTCTGACTGAAAATAACCGCTGCCGACTAGGCAGATAGCTCTCTTCTGAATGGAATCAAGATGATCTCTTGGTGGTGATCATCATTCAAAGTTGCGGTCTGGCTCTTTCTTACAATAAAAAATGGGCTCTAGATGGGCCTTGATGCCAAACTCTGGAGATATCTAATCCTACAGGCAGAGACTCTCAGAGACTAAATAGAATCTGATTCGAATAGAATATTCCTTACGACACTAGGGATATCGCTCACTTATATTTACTGATGAATAGTATCATCTGAATGAGTTTATAGGTATTCTGATGAGGAGGGTATTTTCTCTGGCTACAAAAGTGAACGAAGAAATTCAATTACCAAAAAAAAAATCAGGAAACGTCATTCATACAATAACCTCATGTATTCATTAATTGTTTTCTATTCATCCACGAAAAAACTATTGAATTACCTTCGACGATGCAAGACACTTCCTCCATCATATTATTCAACAATTTTTTGCTATCGAATTTCGGATATACGTTTCAGAGTTTCGCGAAAGATAACTTTTTAGCTGACGCGTACATAATGGGCCGCAATACAAACAATTCGGGGAGGTGTTCCCACGCATTTCATGGTCGAAAAGCGTACCCGAAGAAGTGAAACGTTCCACCGGGTGATCCTTTCTACGTTGAACAATCGCGCTTAGAAATCGCCACCAGCAATTTGATATTCTTGTTGATTCGATAATGGGCATCGAAGGGAATAAAAGATTATTTAACTAAATCTATCGTGACGGGGGATGAATGATATGGTTTGTAACGTATTGTTAGAGAGCTGGTGGAATAACAGTTGTTGAAGAAAGTGCATGCAAGTAAACTAGTTTAGATTTTTATTGTTTGTTTCCGAAGATGTTTTTCGAAAAAATCGGAAATACCAGCCAATATTTGATAAAAAAAACTTTTGTTGCGTTGTAGTGATTTCAATTTTTTTCCTCTGTGATATAGTAATTTCATTGATTTTTCCAGACTTCCCCGTTTCTAAAAATACAAATTGAGGTTCAATTTTTTTAAGTCTGAGAAATGTACATACTACCTCCTCGCTCTTAGGTTAATCTACGGACACTATTTGGTTTCATTCAGTTTTCTCGCTCATAAATAATAGTAACCATGCGCTTCATGTCAGTGAGCAAAGTAGTTTTCACAATGAACTCACCAACTTACAATGTGTTGAGTAATCGCTTCGACTGCTATTCGGAAAAATGTCATCCACATCGTAGTTAGTCCGACCGAATTGATGAAGTGGCAAAATTATAATTTAATCCTATTAAAAAGGGGTTGAAACTCTTGGAAATGACAGCAACTGATAAAGGTGATTGTTCGCTCCGACTTTTAATCCGAAATCTCTAACGCTCCACCAGCCATTTTCATATTCTTTTAAACAGTTTTGTAAACTTCGAACGGCAAGACAATGAGGCGAGTTTTCAGAAGTGGGATTTATCTGGAGAACAGCAGTATAAAATATGAATCCTTATTCTCGGGTTGATTTTACGGTTTCCACCTACCTAGACAGGGAGCTTTGTGTTTCGCATAAAAGATCGTGAAATATAGATGGTAAAATCACGTGTCTATGGCGGTCAATGATGTGTGAAATGCTAACTAAATAGCTTTGCGAATAATGAAAATGCTGATGATGGGTGTGCACAATTTACCAGTGATTATCGATGTTCATCGAAGCAGTGTGTTTTTTAAACACATCAATCACTTAACAGATTCCAAGGAAATCAGGATATGCTCAGATACTGATCATTCAATAAGTAGGGTCCGAGCCTTGAGGTTCTGTACAGACTTTGTGGCTATTGATTCCCCACAATATTGACTATATTACACTCACTCTCCGTATTGTGTAATTAGTGCACATTTTTTTCAAGCAAGAAAGAAATTCATTGGATATTATTAAACAGGCAAGCTTCGTCTATCAATTCTTCAAGCCACCCTGTTCAGCGTTGAATGATTTCAGTGATTCAGACTGAAAACATGTTATCCAAAATAATCCTAGACTTGATTGGATCTGTCATGAACTGAAATATTTCAATATGTTTGTCATGTAACCATTCACTATGTTTGTCTGGATTTATCAGAACGTGTACACGGCTAGACTTTTCACTTTCACATATTCAATATTGACAGAATATTGCTGTGTGTCGCTGGCTAACACGATGTTCTTCGAACATTATAGGTTTCCCTTTCGTGTTGTCCACAGATGAAAAAAACCTCTATACAGGGTGAGTCAAAAATGTGTACCGAGCTTTCTGGGGGTGATAGAACATTGAAAAATAAGTGTAGTTTGATGATTAAACTCATGGCCCAAAATGCATATTAAGGGAGATATATCCTTCCGAAGTTGATGAAATTAAAATAATTTCTCCGCATAACTTCTGAACGATGAAAGCCACCTGATTGAAATTTTGTGCATGAATGTATGTTGTCAAAATACATTTTTTCGTCACACTTCCACATTTCTGATATTGTTATAAAGGGTGTTTTCAGAGGGTGAGCCATGATTTTTTGTAGAAAACTTTTTTCCCTGTATTATTTTCGGTGAAAAAACAGGAACATTCGATGGAACGAAGAAAATTACATGAAAAAGGTACTCCTATTCGAATACAAAAAATTGAGCCGTTCGTGAGATATTTGAGTTTTTGTAGTTACATGATATCAGCAGATTGATTTTATTCATCGCGAGATTCATCGGTATAACGATATTTCAGCAGCATTTGCATTTCCGAAGCACTCGCCAAGCATTAGAAGCATATCAGTTTGTTCAGAGAACGAATAACCTGCCATATTTCTTAAAATCTCAGTTGATAATCGCAGTGATAAATGACACAGAAAAACCACACGAACAAATCGACTACAACAATGTTGACTCGAATGTTGATGACATGAACGTCAAATTCGAGAACAAAATTATTCATCATGGCCTGCTAAAATATTGTTACCGATGAATCTCGCGATGAATAAAATCAATCTGCTGATATCGTGTAACTACAAAAACTCAAATATCTCACGAAAGGCTCAATTTTTTGTATTTGAATATGAGTACCTTTTTCATGTAATTTTCTTTGCTCCATCGACTGCTCCTGTTTTTTCACCGAAAATAATACAGGGAAAAAAGTTTTCTACAAAAAATCATGACTCACCCTCTGAAAACACCCTTTATAACAATATCAGAAATGTGGAAGTGTGACGAAAAAATGTATTTTGACAACATACATTCATGCACAAAATTTCAATCGGGTGGCTTTCATCGTTCAGAAGTTATGCGGAGAAATTATTTCAATTTTATCAACTTTGGAAGGATATATCTCCCTCAATATGCATTTTGGGCCATGAGTTCAATCATCAAACTACACTTATTTTTCAATGTTCTATCACCCCCAGAAAGCTCGGTACACATTTTTGACTCACCCTGTATAATAAACGATTTGAAGTATGCAAGTTAAAAAAACAGAAAAATGTACTTGAATATACCAGAATATTACGAATTTTACTTGAGAATATTACGAACGATATCCAACGGAAAACAACAGACGCTTCTCGACCACCATGTAGACGCGTTATTTCTCGTATCTGCCTCTCTTTTGTTCCTTTGAAAACTAAGAGACATTTCCATCACAAGGCAAAGGAAATTGAATTCGTCTCTGGCGTTTACTCCAAACTCTGCCCGGTAAAAACGGTTGCCGTTTCTTGTTATCAGTTGCTAGAGGAGCTCCTTCCCTCACCCTCCTTCAGTTTGAGAAGAAATAGTCTAGTCGACGGAGGTGAAATCGTAAAATCTGTCATTTTTTAGGCGAGTCATAGTTTACTGGATCCATCTCTTAGCAACCACCAAGCGATAGCTCAACATTTGGTGTTGAATGACCATTAATGTCACTGTCATTTGTCATTCGCATTTAGAAACTGATGAATATCTCTGAAATAATAGTTCTTTCAACTTGCTATCATACAAATCTCAGTGGGGCGTCATTTGGATAACTTTCAAATATAACACAACGATTCTAGGTTGTTGGATTGAAACCTTTGGAGCAACAAGAGACTGGAACACATAATTTTATGACGACCCCATCATAAATTTCATTCGTGTAAGCCATAATTGCACATTAAAAATCAGTTTGTGATGCCGCTATGGTCTCCACTGATAAGAAATCCTCCTTGACTGAATCAAAATTTAGAATTCATGATACAATCGAAACATTCGAGAACATATCGAAGCCTACACTTACAACCATGAAGACGAAAGGATTTATGTATGAAAGGCACAGATCTGGACTCGATATGGATCCTTGTGGAACCCTTTGGAATGAATGCAATAGGCATAAGTACATGAAATCGAAAAGAGACACTGAGTCACACTCACACAGAGAGTGACAGTGATTGATTGGTTCAATCTTAATGACCAACAAGGAATTTAGATCCCAATCACTGCAGCCTAGTCATGCTTTTGGATCAAGTGAACAGATTTGTTACCTCCATCAGGCTTAACAGCCTCCTCACCAAGATTTTCCTTGGAATGATCTCCTGTGTGTTGTATTCTCCCAAAAGGCTGAATCTTCAGCGTTAAAGTGCTTCGAACTTCAGTATGATAGGAGAGGCTGTTGTCTCCTCTTCGTTACATAGCTTACAAATGACTTCCATGTACATGCCCATCCGATGAAGGTTATTCCTCAGGGGACAGTAACCGGATTTTAGTCCTGTAATCTTCTGTTGTAACATTCAGAATGTCATTAGCCACTGTCTTCGACAAAGGTATTCTTGGTGATTGGAATTGCTATTACAAAATGGAGAATAAAACCTGATGGAGAATTTCGAGGCTTAGTTCCTCAGCACTCAGCTCTGCACTGGGACATTGTCCTGGAATGATGTTTCAGTGATTTTGGTGTTTTCCTATCCAGCATCGTCTCTTTAGCACAGGCTTTGACAAGCCTATTCATTTATAAGGATGAAGCGAGGATTCATGTATTGTAAGATACAATGTCTGATACAATGACGATCAATGCTGGTGTTCCACAAGGCTCTGTCTTGGCACCAACTTTGTTTTTGCTCCACATCAATGATTTGTTGAATGTGACCTCCAGCCCAGTTCATAGCTTTGCGGATGATAGTACACTTCATTCCGCCTTTTCCTCTAGAGCCCCTATATCATCCAATGAGGTCAGAGGTGCAAGGCGAAGACAGGTTGATGCTTTAAATGAGGATCTGACAAGAATTCTGAAATGGGGATCTGAGAATCTAGTACAGTTCAATGCAACTAAAACTCAAGCTTGTATGTTCACCAAGAAGGCTGACCACACAATGCCCAATTTGATGATGTCGGGTACCACTGTTCCTATGAGGTCGTCAATATCCATGCTGGGTGTCACCACCAACAGTTCTCTCTCATGGGACGATCATGTGAGGTCCATTGCGAAAACTGCTTCACAAAAACTCGGTTTTCTTTTCCGTGCGAAGAGATACTTCACATCCCAGCAACTGCTTATGATCTACAAAGCACAAATTCGACCTGTCCTGGAGTACTGTTCACATGTTTGGAGCTCAGCCCCCAAACATACGCTTAAGCTCTTAGATTCAATTCAGAAGAGAGCTATTCGCCTAGTCGATGACACAACACTCACCAAATCATTGACCTCTCTAGAACATCGTAGAAAGGTCGGCGATCTTTGCCTTTTTTATAGGTACTTTCACGGTCGGTGCTCAACGGAAATATCATCTATTATGCCACCACGCGCGATTCCCAGTAGACAAACCAGACGAGCTCAAGCTGGTCACCCCTACACTGTCAGGCTCGAGACCTGTCGAACATCGCTATACCAAGCATCATTCATCAATAGAACGGCAAAGTTGTGGAATTCTTTGCCTAGTGAAGTCTTTCCTGATGCTTACAACCTCCAAACATTCAAGAAAAATTCCAACACCTTCCTTCTTTCCCAAAATTCCACCGCTGGCTAACACGATGTTCCTCGGACATCATAGGTTTCCCTTTCGTGTTGTCCACAGATAAAAAAAAAAAAAAAGAAAATGACTGGGCTCAAAATGGATCCTGGTGGAACTCCATTCAGTGAATACATGAGGAAATGAACGATGACGATCTGATAATGAAGTCATAGTTATGAAGATAATAAACAGCTTTGCTCGGGAAGAAAACCCGAAAATTTGATGAAATCGCCTGGCCTAAAAGTCATCGGCGTAGTCGTCAGTTAACTCGCGCGCAGTTAACGCGCAGTTAACCTCGAAAAGCGGCGTCCACTCGCCGTGAAATGTTCTGTAACTTGAGGCAAATTATTTTCCCGCATCAAAGGTGGCTTGGAAATTGTTTTAACGCGCGCCCCCACCGTTTTGCACACTCCGGTGCATCCTCGCCAGAAATCGTTTTCTCTTCGCGGATTCTTCTTTTCAGGCCTGTTTCCGGGGATTTTCCGTTTGCCGTTGACGTTTCGTTGTGGAAACGGCCTCGATTGGTTATATCTCTGCTCGATCTCTCACGCCTAGATTAACAATTATCGATAGTTATACCAGGCATTCGGTAGGTTTTTGAAGTTCTGTTCCTTCCATTCCAAACTTTGATTCACGCTGACGTTTAATGAAAATTTGCGTGGAAACGTCAAAATACGCGTCACGCTAGTGAAAAACTACGAAATCGTGTTGTGATGACTTCAGCAGTTTACTTTCGGTCATATTATTTCCAGATATGGTGGACGAAAAAGATATTAGCAGCAGTCATGACAGCGTCCTCGCACTCCAAACAATCACTCGAACGATCGATTCGCCTCCGCCATCATCATCATTAGATTAACTATTATCGATAGTTATACCAGGCATTCGGTAGGTTTTTGAAGTTCTGTTCCTTCCATTCCAAACTTTGATTCACGCTGACGTTCAATGAAAATTTTCTTGGAAACGTCAAAATACGCGTCACGCTAGTGAAAAACTACGAAATCGTGTTGTGATGACTTCAGCAGTTTACTTTCGGTCATATTATTTCCAGATATGGTGGACGAAAAAGATATTAGCAGCAGTCATGACAGCGTCCTCGCACTCCAAACAATCACTCGAACGATCGATTCGCCTCCGCCATCATCATCATTAGATTAACAATTATCGATAGTTATACCAGGCATTCGGTAGGTTTTTGAAGTTCTGTTCCTTCCATTCCAAACTTTGATTCACGCTGACGTTTAATGAAAATTTGCTATTAGGAAACGTCAAAATACGCGTCACGCTAGTGAAAAACTACGAAATCGTGTTGTTATGAGTTTAGCAGTTTACTTTCGGTCATATTTCCAGATATGGTGGACGAAAAAGATATTAGCAGCATTCATGACTGAGTCCTCGCACTCCAAACAATCACTCGAAAGATCGATTCGCCTCCGCCATCATCATCATTAGATTAACAATTATCGATAGTTATACCAGGCATTCGGAGGTTTTTGAAGTTCAGTTCCTTCCATTCCAAACTTTGATTCACGCTGACGTTTAATGAAAATTTGCGTGGAAACGTCAAAATACGCGTCACGCTAGTGAAAAACTACGAAATCGTGTTGTGATGACTTCAGCAGTTTACTTTCGGTCATATTTCCAGATATGGTGGACGAAAAAGATAATAGCAGCAGTCATGACAGCGTCCTCGCACTCCAAACAATCACTCGAACGATCGATTCGCCTCCGCCATCATCATCATTAGATTAACAATTATCGATAGTTATACCAGGCATTTGGTGGGTTTTTGAAGTTCTGTTCCTTCCATTCTAAACTTTGATTCACGCTGACGTTTAATGAAAATTCGCTAGGAAACGTCAAAATACGCGTCACGCTAGTGAAAAACTATGAAATCGTTTTGTTATGACTTTAGCAGTTTACTTTCGGTCATATTTCCAGATATGGTGGACGAAAAAGATATTAGCAGCAGTCATGACTGAGTCCTCGCACTCCAAACAATCACTCGAACGATCGATTCGCCTCCGCCATCATCATCATTAGATTAACAATTATCGATAGTTATACCAGGCATTCGGTGAGTTTTTGAAGTTCTGTTCCTTCCATTCCAAACTTTGATTCACGCTGACGTTTAATGAAAATTTGCTATTAGGAAACGTCAAAATACGCGTCACGCTAGTGAAAAACTACGAAATCGTGTTGTTATGACTTCAGCAGTTAACTTTCGGTCATATTATTTCCAGATATGGTGGACGAAAAAGATATTAGCAGCGTTCATGACAGCGTCCTCGCACTCCAAACAATCACTCGAACGATCGATTCGCCTCCGCCATCATCATCATTAGATTAACAATTATCGATAGTTATACCAGGCATTCGGTAGGTTTTTGAAGTTCTGTTCCTTCCATTCCAAACTTTGATTCACGCTGACGTTTAATGAAAATTTGCTATTAGGAAACGTCAAAATACGCGTCACGCTAGTGAAAAACTACGAAATCGTTTTGTTATGACTTTAGCAGTTTACTTTCGGTCATATTTCCAGATATGGTGAACGAAAAAGATATTAGCAGCATTCATGACAGCGTCCTCGCACTCCAAACAACTACTCGAACGATCGATTCGCCTCCGCCATCATCATCATCATCGTCATCGAGCTGATTGATATTGCTACTCGCGAGCAGCGACGACAGAATGCCGAACTGGCGTGGACAATGCCACAATGGCGCCCGTGAAGTGACGTGTGAACATTGACAGACGACAACTGTGACGCGTCAAGTCGGCCTGCATCGCTTGTGCCCACGTCAAAGCACAGAGGGGCCTTTGTGCGGCGATAAACCGTCGGTCACGTACATG
The DNA here is from genome assembly GCA_963576655.1 of Gastrophysa polygoni. Lineage (NCBI taxonomy): Eukaryota > Metazoa > Arthropoda > Insecta > Coleoptera > Chrysomelidae > Gastrophysa > Gastrophysa polygoni. Next base: position 3,245,305 of record OY755091.1, on the reverse strand, counting down.
CGGATAATGCGACGGCATTGCGTTTGACACATTATTAGCGGGGCGAGGATCGGCAGGCGAGATATGCCCGTCGCGATTCCCGCTATAATATAGCATATTTCTTATCGATGATGCTAATTGATGGATTGATTTACAAGAATTTCACACCGGTCGGGAATTCGAAGATATAAAAATTTAAATTACACACAACTACAGGGAAATGGGACAGCCAGGAAACGATCAAAGTGCAAATATACAGTGTGGAACAGCCAAATAGAATAAATTCGACAACAAATAAATGAGGGTGTGTTGGGAAAAAGCTTGGACACGTCGATTCGTATTTTTGAATACGCATTTTTTTTCAAGAAAATTAAATTATATAGAGCGTGTCATGTGACAGTGGCCAATACCAACCTTCTTATTTCAAATGGAGCACCCTGTATTTCATTCCATTTTCAAATTTTCACTGAGGAGCTGATTTCATCGATACACCGCACATGGGGTCTAGCGGAAATGATTGACAGCGTCGTCCATATGACAGAAGGATTCATCAAAGATGCTAAAGACGATGAATTGAACTTCTTAGAGGATGTTTCTCCTTCTTTTCAGCTTCTAGAATGTATAAGGAAGATATCTTATGTGAGGAATGAAACTTCGAATGGCTATGGTGTCTACCCAAAACAGGCCGAAACAAGAAGGGTAATTTTCACACAGGATACTCTTTATACCTTCCTTGAACATTCAAGAAGTCAAAATGAAAGGAAAACATCCTGGAATTAGTTAAATCAACGTTCTTTAGCATCATGGAGGAAGGCGGATCCAGCATTTTTCATATGGACGGAGCTGTCAAATGAGAATCTCTGTCAGAATCACTAGTTCTGTGAGTCAAAATATCACAGATGCAAATTTGACAGCGCCGTCCATATGACAGAAGGATTCATCAAAGATGCTAAAGACGATGAATTGAACTTCTTAGAGGATGTTTCTCCTTCTTTTCAGCTTCTAGAATGTATAAGGAAGATATAAAGAGTATCTTATGTGAGAAATGAAACTTCGAATGGCTATGGTGCCTCTCCAAAACAGGCCGAAACAAAAAGGGTAATTTTCACACAGGATACTCTTTATACCTTCCTTGAACATTCAAGAAGTCAAAATGAAAGGAAAACATCCTGGAATTAGTTAAATCAACGTTCTTTAGCATCATAGAGGAAGGTGGATCCAGCATTTTTTATATGGACGGAGCTGTCAAATGAGAATCTCTGTCAGAATCACTAGTTCTGTGAGTCAAAATATCACAGATGCACATTTGACAGCGCCGTCCATATGACAGAAGGATTCATCAAAGATGCTAAAGACGATGAATTAAACTTCCTAGAGGATGTTTCTCCTTCTTTTTAGCTTCTAGAATGTATAAGGAAGATATAAAGAGTATCTTATGTGAGGAATGAAACTTCGAATGGCTATGGTGTCTACCCAAAACAGGCCGAAACAAGAAGGGTACTTTTCATACTTTTTCCTGGAGTATCTCGAAAAATATAAGTTTGCGCACGTTTATATTGTGAAATTTGGGATCCTGAGGTCGAAATACGTAAGTACCAAACAAAAAATGGAAAAAAACCCATCGCATGATGAGTAGAAAATTACCTAACACACTTATGGATCAATAAACTTCGCTAAACAATATATTCGGCTCAATAATCTTACACTATCAACTCGATTCGAATGGGAATAATCATCGGTATTCATTATGACCTACTGAACGACAATATCAAATTGAAGATCTGACGTTTAGGCTCTGGACTGCCATTTTAAAATTTTTTGTTCTAAATAAGGACCTAGATTTTTTTTGCATTCTTCGAAATCTTCCAGTCTCCCAAATACGATGACTAAATGAAAACAGGAGTTGAATGAAAAAATATTGTGCGGTTTTATGAAACCACGATGCAAGTGAACTTAGTTTTTCGGATCGTAGGATTATTCAGGTGAAAATTCTCGGAAAATCATTCGATTCACTGTATTAAAATACCGGTTTAGATCTTAACTTGATAATTGGAAAATGGTAATGATGATGTGAAATCAATAGTAGACACGATATCCAACTATAAATTCGACTTTTGTATTAGAGTACGAAATACATAATATTTTTCAATTGTAAATGTAGATTCGTAGATTTGTGTTGTCATACAACAACATTTACATCAATACACTGATGTTAACACACAAATACCGCGAAGCACTTGCACGAATGAGTGGGAATATAAATGCTACACGGTTAGCTGATGCGAGCCATGGGCGCCGCTATATCGCCTCAGCTGCTCTGCCGACCGCCTTTCGCTCTACTTCTACTCTGCGGCCGACATTAACGCGACATGCGATAGATGGACGAAAAAATTTGAGGCGATGTAATAAAAGTTCCTTTTCAAAAATAAATACATTAGGAAAGCTCCTGCCAAAGTTGGGTTCATTTTGATTCAGCATATCGATTGGGACTTGACTTTATTTTGGCCTCAACTGTCCAAAGTCGAGTACCTCATTGATGTATAACTAGACGATTGTTACAACAAATGTTATTTGAACTTCGCTGATGAAAATCGTACAATCCAGAATCGTAGGTGGATCGTTAACCAATCTAATTGTTCTGACAAACGTTCGTTCAGTCTCTCTTAATCAAACAACCAACCAACCCCTCGAGCCTCGAATAAAAAACTCATCAATAGGTCCGTCAAGTCATCCGTGCGAAAACCGGGGGATACAAAAAATCCAACCGAATTCATAGAAACTACTTTTCATTATTTGTACAAGCCAGAATGATATTATCAAACAGAATATAGTGGGTCACCACAATGGGCCTGGTTATTGAATATGAATATGGTCATTCATTCGTACGACGAGGAGAATCGTATCAGATGGGAGGAGGATATGCATGTTTAGGAACACAGTTAATCAGCCGTAGTCGATTTTCGAGGCGTGTGAATATACATGCATATATATATGTATATTGTCGGTTTTGAAAAGGACCAGAAGAGTTATCTGATCCATCGAACGGCGAGGGAAGACGTAATTATGCGGTTGCTTTTGTTTAAGTTGCCTCAGAGGGAGAATGAGAAGTCTACCTGCTTCTCAAGATTTGGTCCGTGTGTAATATGTAGACCACGGTTTGATACCGGCATGTGACATGTGGATAGTACGAAAGCGCTGAAAGGACATGATGACTTTTTTTTCCTAATTACCAGTTTGAACTGGCAATTAGCACTAATTGTTAGTTTGAACTGACAATTAGTCTTAATTGCCAGCTCAAACTGGCAATTAGCCCTAATTGCCAGTTCAAACTGACGATTAGCCCTAATTGCCAGTTCTAACTGATATTCATCCCTAATTGCCAGTTTGAACTGTGAATTAGACCTAATTGTCAATTGTGAGTTTGCCAGTTTGAACTGTCAATTAGACCTATTTGTCAGTTTGAACTGGCAATTAGCCATAAATGTCAGTTCAAACTTACAATTAGTCTTAATTGCCAGCTCAAACTGGCAATTATAGAAAAAAAATTCATGATGACCGTTCAGCGCTGAATGACCATAATGATTTGTTTTTTATAATTGCCAGTTTGAACTGGCAATTAGGGCTAATTGCCAGTTTAATCTGGCAATTAGTGCTGATTGCCAATTAGGTCTAATTGCCAGTTTAAATTGGCAATTAGAGATAAATGCCAGTTTGAACTAGCAATTAGGGATGCATGCCAGTGGCAATCAGCCATAATTGCCAGTTCAAACTGACAATTAGCCATAATTGTCAGTTCAAACTGGCATTTATCCCTAATTGCCAGTTTGAACTGTGAATTAGACCTAATTGTCAATTGTGAGTTTGCCAGTTTGAACTGTCAATTAGACCTATTTGTCAGTTTGAACTGGCAATTAGCCATAAATGTCAGTTCAAACTTACAATTAGTCTTAATTGCCAGCTCAAACTGGCAATTATAGAAAAAAAAATCATGATGACCGTTCAGCGCTGAATGACCATAATGATTTGTTTTTTATAATTGCCAGTTTGAACTGGCAATTAGGGCTAATTGCCAGTTTAAACTGGCAATTAGTGCTGATTGCCAATTAGGTCTAATTGACAGTTTAAATTGGCAGAGATAAATGCCAGTTTGAACTAGCAATTAGGGATGCATGCCAGTGGCAATCAGCCATAATTGCCAGTTCAAACTGACAATTAGCCATAATTGTCAGTTCAAACTGGCATTTATCCCTAATTGCCAGTTTGAACTGGCAATTAGCCCTGTGTCAGTTTGAACTGGCAATCAGCCAGTTCAAACTGGCAATTATCCCCAATTGCCAGTTCAAACTGGCAGTTATAAAAAAAAGTCATCATGTCCGTTCAGCGCTTTCGTTGGATAGTACGTGAATTGTGGAAATGCCAAAAATGGCGACAATTTGGTAGATGTTTACCTATTCTGAACGTGAATAACCCTTGCGGGGGTTGTTGACTGGTTCTATCTAGTCAATCTTGGCCTGCAAAATTCCTACCATTTTATTCTTGTGTTGCCTTCTTCATTTCTTCCTAGGTCTACTGTCCCTCTGAAATCTTATGTCCATATGATGCGTATCCTGGTCTTCCTCTTTCTTTTACTATCTTCAGTCTTTTACTCTCCCAAAATTCCACCGCTGGCTGACACGATTCTTCTCGAACATTCTAGGATCTCCTTTAGTGTTCACAAGAGGATACAAAATAGGCACCCGAGCTTGAAGTACCCTGTAGGAATTCGATGGTTCGATTTATAATTCGGCAAATGCATATTGGAGAGTCATTGATTTGTTAAAATCAGATATATTATGGCGATAATATTCCATCAGAACTGATTTATGATGGACATAATGTTTTTATACAAAATAAACAAGTCTGGGAACTAATACGATCATCAATAATGATTATTTGGAAATGAACGATTGCATATGTTTATGTCATTTCAATATTCAAACACGCATTTCCTCATTGTAGCATCCATTGAAATGTTGATTGATTTCGTCACTGGAAAGTTATAGATATTTCAAATCACGTCGAGAAATTTTTTCTTGTATTGGTGAGTTCTTTCGCTATAAATAGGGCTCATTACATATTTTTTGGAACATGTAATCACAGTTCAGACTTTCATAAAATTGTGACACTTCCCGAAATCGACGAAATCAAAAGAAAATAGCTCATCATTTCTGTAACACATATGAATAATGTGGTATTATGAACGTAATTGGAAAAAGAACCTCTAGAAAGAGAATTTCACGTCGAATTGTATGTGTCAAAGCGGTTTATGTTCCATGATGTATGATGGGGGTGGTGTACAAAGCTTATGCAAACGTTTATGGATAAAAATTCAAAAGGCAAACCTGTGAAGAAGTGTTTGGTTTCTGTCAGAATTTTCAATTTCTCATTGAAACAATCCAATTAGTTTCCGTAAAGTTGCAATAATACATCACACCTTTGAAGTTTTCAACAGAAAACTCTTTGATGCGATTGTGTGTGTGTGTGAGAGCGGGTTACACTGAGATAAACGTTTTTCCTTAGCGAGACTTTTCCATTTCACACTGAATACTATTCTCATTCGATATAAATGAGTTTTCCATGTACTGGGACTGTGGAGGTAGTCATTTATTTGGATGTATTTAAGTTCAAGTACTGATAAAATGAAACACAACTAATCAGAGTTTTTCGCTTCAGTTTTTCCTAGACTAGACAGGAACGAAAAAACGGAAAGCTCCATCTTCAATATCAATCGAGAAACCTGGCGGTCTCAACCAAAATGGGATGCACTGTATATGATATGCCTTTGCTTTGAATTTCCTGATTTTTGTGATGAAGCATTGTATGTAATGTAATGTAATGTAATGTAATGTAATGTAATGTAATGTAATGTAATGTAATGTAATGTAATGTAATGTAATGTAATGTAATGTAATGTAATGTAATGTAATGTAATGTAATGTAATGTAATGTAATGTAATGTAATGTAATGTAATGTAATGTAATGTAATGTGATGTAATATGAGCAATCTGATTTTACTCACAGAAGGCCAATGTGGTCTCAAGCGGTGGATGAAAATCAGTTCTTACAGTTTTTCGACGATAAAAAAACTATTTTAAATTGGTTCATCTCTTTTGAAATAGGAGGGTTGCCACACTTGATGTGAGGCTTGCTAGAAATCATAAATCTAGTCTAATCTGATCTTGTCGAAGAAAACAGTGAACCAGCATGTTCCGTATCTATATCAAGAACTAAGAGTCGCGCTTGGTAGGTACAGGAGGATGTCGTCTCACAATCATCGAATCGGTTTCGAGAGTCGCAGTCATCGCGATGGAATTGCCGAATTTGAATACAAATTACATTTCGCGAGTGGGTTTGAAGCAATAAAAAAGTCCCCGCAATATGGCATCAAGAGGACTGACGAAGAATATTCACATTTTCTGTTCGGACCCTTCTATAGTCGTCGGGCGACGCCCCATGCTTGTATAAAAATTTCCGAGGAGAATTCGGGTTAGACACTTTCTGGAGAGTGCAGGAACGTATTCGAATGATACATATCAACGCTGAAACCTGACAAGCCGGAATGAAACGATACGGCAAGCGTAATCTATGCTTTGGTGTCAACCAGCCGGTCAATTGAGGAAATATATTATCAACTACGGTACAGAAAACTATTTTCTTGTCTCTACCATATTTCTCATATATTTTGAATGCCTTCTACATCTTGTTACATGGCTATAATTCCATCGTATTTATTTTCAAGATTTTTGCAAGTGTTTCAAGATGAATGAATCGCTAGTATTATCTCGTCGAACCAACTTCCACTGAGCAGGTAGGCGGTATCAATTGAAATTTTGCAAAGAAAATATAGTGGAAATGAACATTGTGGGTTCCTTTCTCGATAATAATATGAAAGCGTAGAAGAAATATCCTCTTGATTGAACCGGATGAAATGCATCGATTTTGAAAAAACCTGAGACTCCAAATATCCATGTCGGTCTACGATTTTGATAAAAAAATTTCTCATTTTCAACTGCGACAACCGGTTTTTTGCAAACGAAGCCTATGAACTATGTTTATGGGAACTTTTTCCATTGCTAGATCCGGTCCTGAGTGTCCAAACTGGAATTGAGTAGAAATCGAAGAGACATTAGAAAGTGTGAGCAATAAAATGCAGCTAGACACTAAAAATTCGAGTGTTCGCTACACCCCTTTTTGAGACATTTCGCACAGAAAAAAAGGGGTCGTTCGTTGATTTCCATTCTTATGTCGTTCTTCTTCTATTTCAAGGGCCGAGAAGGTTACAAATGACGTCGATATGAATGTACCGAGTGACACGTTACAAAATATTAGCCTATTATAATTTCATTTTTTAGGAGTAGAAAATAGTTTTCTCTCTTCGGAATCAATAATAGTTCTCCGCTTATATGAGAGCATCAATCAGTTTAACTAATTGCTTCATGTAAATCAATCACAGAATTTTTTCAAAGATCCATTTTTCATTACACCATCCACCATCCATTACACGAAAGTACAGGAAATATCCTTCATTAATAGAAGAATTTCAAAAAACCTCAACCAAACAGGAACGATATTTTCATGACATATATATTTCATGAAACATCTAGTAATCTACCTTGATTATCAATTATTAAAAATCTGGAGCTTCATTTAAAACATCTCGAATTATTCGTTGGTAACAAAAAAAATATAGGAATTGATCTTGTCAAATGTCGTATATTAGTATTACTCTTGATTGAAACTGTAGTCTTCAACATTTAATAATGTATATGCTTTCAATATCTCTCATTTCTCTTATGTTACAGTCTTTGGACTGTTTTCAAGAAAGCTACATAGACTTACTAGATTCGTCTGGTAATGAATCCGTTGTAGCAGTATTTGGTATCAGTTATATCGTCAAGAGTGCTTGTAATTTCTTCACCACTATTGGAACTCAACATTTTCAACAATTTTTCAAGAGAATAATGATGTGTCGAAATGACAATTAAAATAAATTTCCGCTGACAGGAACCTGTGTGAAAATATATGTATGAATAAACTGTCACTATTTTTCTGTAGTTGATGAACATAGATTGATATCGAAATCAAGAGTGCAAAAATTGAGATGCTGTTTTAGTAGAAATTTTCGCATTGTAAATAGTGATTTTTTCGTTCAACACATACGTAAAAAAATGAATAAAAAAAAAGTTGTGAGAGTGATTTTGATGTGTAACTGTAGATTTATATTTGGGGAAGTAAACTCACCGAAATCATAGTTGGTTTTGAGTATTTTTTCATTTTCGAATTTGCCAACTGAACCGTCTATTTGACGTTGATAGTGGAAAACTCAGTTTTCTGTTGATAACAATGATAACTCGCCAAATAGCCAGTTGGCAAGGATACCTACAGTAACGCGATCTAATATAATTACTATTGACAAAATCTTTTATCACATCCGATAATCAATATCTATTATTAGTTTGTATTTATGGAATAATTCATCAACAATCACTCAATTTCTGACCATTTCATTGGAAATGCAAACAGACAAATTGTTCGTTTCTGTTGACGATCAAAATATTTCATGTTTTTTCACTACCTAATAAAGTCTAAATGACGCATTATTTACCCAAACCGTTAGCACCACTTCACCCAACATTTTCTGGTACACCAACAAGCGTCAATGCTACACATTCAGTTAGATCTCATTAACACCAATTTCCTATATAACCCGAATTCCGCAACGACAAACCAGTATTGTGTTCGCAAGCTTGAAGATAAACCACCGATATAGTAGAACGCGGAAAAGTGAAATGAAACTGTTCTTACTGACAGTTGCTGTCATCGTAATAGCGTCGACATCTAGTCATCCTATCGAGGATGACGAGTCGTCTGAAGATGAGAGGTCGAAACGCTCGCTCTTCGCCGACAACAACATCGATTTGACCGGTGTCGAGAAGATTTCGAAGAGATCTTTGTACAGTGACAACCCCATGGAGCTGACGGGCATCGAGAAAATCTCCAAACGATCCGCAAGACCCGAGCGATCGCTCTACACCCAATCCAACATGGACCTCACCGGCATCGAGAAAATCTCCAAGAGGTCCGCTGACAGAGACAGAAGATCCTTGTACACGGAGAGCAACATGGACCTGACTGGTATGGAGAAAATTTCCAAGAGGTCGGTGGATCTAGACGATTTGGATACGGGTGCGCAAATTTTCGTTCCTGCTTTCGCGAAAAGGTCGTTCAAACCCAGGTACAAGCGGCAGATCTTTCTGCCGTCCTTCGAGAGGAACGGGTTTAGGAGGCACAGAAGATCCGCAGATCTAGATGAGGATGACATGGATACATCAGCCAACGTCTTTTTGCCATCCTTTTCGAGGAAGGGTTTCAGAAGAGCTAGAAGATCCGCTGATTTAGAAGAAGATGACATGGATACAGCTGATAATGTCTTCCTTCCTTCTTTCTCCAGGAAAGGTTTCAGGAGAACTTGAAGATGAAGATGGGGATTATGTTAGATACTGGTGTCGAGATTATTGTATATTTATTTGTTTCATGTTGATATTTATTATTGGCCTAAACGATGATGTGCCCATGTATTTTTAAATAAAAGTTGTCTATTATATACAGTTTTCTTCGATGTGGTTGTAGTGTAAAAATAGAATAGGTCAGCATACTCAATAAAAACTTGTTCAGTTATGTCATGAATAATTCTACAATGGTTACTGGTTATCACGAAAAGAAGAGAGGTAAACGTATATAACGAACAATGATGGATTCAATAAAAATATATTTCGCCAATATTCCTTTGATGCTATGCACAAAAAGTTGTGCGACATTTTTCCGCCTCGGTACCTAGATTTCCGGGTATCCCATAGAAATAATGTCAATACGTCAGAGTCATCATAACGTTTCGCACGATCGATCTTTTGAAGAGTCATAGGAGCGTGCTGAATAATCTGCGAATACTATTAAACGATTCTAACTAGAAGGGGGATCGACCTGTGGCAGAGAATCAATTTCATTCAAGAGTTGAATACGGAACAGAGTCGGGTGAGAACTAAGGATGAGAAGGATTCTGATCTCCCAAGATTTTGCAGATAGATCTAACAATCTTTATTTATAATGGTAAAATAGGTATTATGTTTTCCGTACCCTGATACGCAGATTGAAATTGAAATTCATAGATAGATACTGCTATTGATTTTACATTTGTCAATTATTGAGCTAAGATCAAAAAAGGGATTCCTAAAAAAATGCACTTTTGTATCGTAGTGTCATGAAAGTACATAATGTTGAGTAGATACCGATGATGATGTTGAATGGTTTTCTCTTCTTGACTTGACGAATGGAGTCAATAATATCTTAAAAAACGAAATCGTACTTTTTCCTGTATCTCCTAAAATAGTGGGAAGTTTTTTAGATTTCCTGCCGACAACTCTGCCTCCATTTGAATTTCGGTGTTTATCTGACGGTTTTCAAGATACCTATGCTTATAATCGAACTTGTGAGTAACAGTCAGTATTTGCTGTTCTCGAAACGCTGAAGCATTTATTTTGTTTCACAGACGATATTGGTTGTATAATCTGTATAATAAATGTGTATCAGAGGAGCAATAGCAATTAGCTCCGTATTGGGCTACAATATTGTTTGAGTTAGCTAGACGAATCAATGAGGATACAATATAAATTTACTCATTTTCGTCAGATCTAGAGAATTCTTCATTGTAACGATCTTTATAATTACATTCTCCATGATATCTATATTTCCTTCATGTTGGGAAGATGAATGTATCCATGAATGATATGAGCTTTCAATTTAATCAGTATAAAAATATTTCAACTAACTGTTCATTGACTGAAAGCTTCCTTCACCATGTTACAAAGGTCTGTGAGTTTTTCGAGGAGGTGGTTCATTCATTTTTCAGCTTCTTGTGGGATGTTCTCTCTTCGTTTCTGAAAAATGAAACGTTCACCAAGATAAGTAGAAGTTTTATTCTTGTTAAATATATCCGTATTTCCGCCTTTTCCTCTAGAGCCCCTATATCATCCAACGAGGCCAGAGGTGCAAGGCGAAGACAGGTCGATGCTTTAAATGAGGATCTGACAAGAATTCTGAAATGGGGATCTGAGAATCTAGTACAGTTCAATGCAACTAAAACTCAAGCTTGTATGTTCACCAAAAAGGCTGATCACACAATGCCCAATTTGATGATGTCGGGTACCACTGTTCCTATGAGGTCGTCAATATCCATGCTGGGTGTCACCACCAACAGTGCTCTCTCATGGGACGATCATGTGAGGTCCATTGCGAAAACTGCTTCACGAAAACTCGGTTTTCTTTTCCGTGCGAAGAGATACTTCACATCCCAGCAACTGCTTATGATCTACAAAGCACAAAGTCGACCTGTCCTGGAGTACTGTTCACATTTTTGGAGCTCAACCCCAAACATACGCTAAAGCTCTTAGATTCAATTCAGAAGAGAGCTATTCGCCTAGTCGATTTTACAACACTCGCCAAATCATTGACCTCTCTAGATCATCGTAGAAAGGTCGGCGAACTATGCCTTTTTTTATAGGTACTTTCATGGTCGGTGCTCAACGGAGATATCATCTATTATGCCACCACGCGCGATTCCTAGTAGACAAACCAGACGAGCTCAAGCTGGTCACTCCTACACTGTCAGGCTCGAGACCTGTCGAACATCGCTATACCAAGCATCATTCATCAATAGAACGGCAAAGTTGTGGAATTATTTGCCTAGTGAAGTCTTTCCTGATGCTTACAACCTCCAAACTTTCAAGAAAAATTCCAACACCTTCCTACTCTCCCAAAATTCCACCGCTGGCTGACACGATGTTCCTCGAACATCATAGGTTTCCCTTTCGTGTTGTCCACAGACAAAAAAAATATATATTGTAATCATTTTTGATAACTTCTATTTTCATTTTTAGAAACGAGCAGAGCAAATCCCACAAAAAGCTGAAGAATAAATTACAAAGAACAGTTGGGTTCAATATGGTGTATGTACGTATCGATCATTGTTTTCACTTGAGTTCTCGATATTGAGTCAATTTTCCATCTAAATTGATCGAATATCGGATTTCGATCAATTTTCCTTTCCGTTTGCGCGCCGCTGTTCTCGATGGAAGATTATCGAGTTCTGCGGCCTCCGAATAACGAGATACTTGTATAGGTTTCAGGATTCGATCTATTCACAATAATACCGATTCCTCCTTTACATCGAAGGGCTCTGGAGGGCCCTACACTGTCCGCACAGAAAGCCCATCCTGACCGTTCTGTACACGCACGACCTTATCGGGGCCCTTTTCATCGGAAAGTTGTCTTTTTCAACAGTAGCTGGGCGTTTATAGAAACGGCGGATCCAGCGAGGACTCTTGAGGAAATGCGCGATCCGGGGTTTTTGTGTGTGGGAGAGTTTATCTTGCTCGAATTGTTCCGAATTGCCTTAGTTTGATTTTTTATGTGGGTTCGTGGTGTAGCTTTCATTCAATTTCTATCGAAGGGAGTTTAGGTCGGACGCGATGGGAATCAAAAGTTTTCAATCGTGAATTGTTTCAAGTGTCCTATTGTTCGATAGTTTCATGTGGTTGCACCAGTATTCCGATTATTGAACTGTAGATAGATAGATAGATAATTTAATCCATAAAATGAGCTCAAGAACGAAGCTATTGGACGCTAAAGCTCTTAGATTCAATTCAGAAGAGAGCTATTCGCCTAGTCGATGATACACACTCACCAAATCATTGACCTCTCTAGATTATCGTAGAAAGGTCGGCGATCTATGCCTTTTTTGTAGGTACTTTCATGGTCGGTGCTCAACGGAAATATCATCTATTATGCCACCACGTGCGATTCCTAGTAGACAAACCAGACGAGCTCAGGCTGGTCACACCTACACTGTCAGGCTCGAGACCTGTCGAACATCGCTATACCAAGCATCATTCATCAATAGAACGGCAAAGTTGTGGAATTCTTTGCCTAGTGAAATCTTTCCGGATGCTAACAGCCTACAAACTTTCAAGAAAAATTCCTACACCTTCCTTCTCTCCCAGAATTCCACCGCTGGCTAACACGATGTTCCTCGAACATTATAGGTTTTCCTTTCGTGTTTTCCACAGATGAAAAATAAAAAAAGGCAGATAAAACTAATTAAAGTTATATAACGTACAATACACTGATCAGGTACATAAAATCATTACATATATGCGGAAATCAGTTCAATAGAATAAATAATACAGTCATATATATAAAAAATTCACAATCACACACTTCTGAAATCATTCAAAATAATCAGGTATCGTATATGGGCTTATTTCTAGAAGTAACTTACATGACATTTTCTTGAAGCAATGCCAGAACAGAATTTATTGATGTTCCATTTTTTTCCAGACTAATTTATCGCAGACTACATACTGTAGTATGCAACGATATTGTCATAGGCTATTGTACCTAGTTTATGCTGAGAGCTAAATACAATTCGAAGACTTATAGAAACAAACGGGAAAAGTACGAAGATTTGAATATTCGATGTATATTAATGGATATAAATATAGTAGGTATTCAATGAAAATTTTGGAATACTTATAATTTGAATTCGAAAAACACTCTCTCGTGACAATAGTACATTAATCTTCCAAAACTTGTTCAATCCTTGATGTCTCTTGTTATCTACTATTGTGCTTTCTGGGACCAATCGAACCAAATGTACTTGGTGAACGACTTAGAAAGTCTCATTTAGTATCCATGGAGACATCATCAAAATATATGAAATATTTCAAAAGGTGAACAATAGATTCCATGTATCATTTTATTCTGCTCTATCTGTGCCTGCTGAATTTCCGAGCACTCCAAGTAAATTTTTGGAGTTTTCCCAAGTGGAAACACAAATATGAGCCACTCGTAGCGAAACAACTTAACATTTCTAAGCAGAGACTGATGCGGCCAACTGCATCATAACCAACGAGATTCAAGGTCCAACCTCAAAGGTATAGTATAATCCGCTTCCAAGTCGCTCTCCTAATATAGTGTATCTGAGTTAAAGAATGCTTTCTCTCGTGAATACACAAGGAAAGTTTGACGACCAATCAAGTATGATATATATTTCTACATATGTTATATATGTGTATACCTACACCACGTATCGGCGGTCGCCGAAGTATTTTCCGTTTCCTCTTAATTATTTTCTTTAATTAACTGAAGGTGAAGCACCCTGTATCCACTAACTCGAACTCGCTGTTGATTCCGTGGTCCCGCAAAAACAAAACAGTATCGCTTGCCGTCACACAGGGTCCTCCACCGCCAGCGACACAATCGTATCTGACCGAAATGTAATTAATTCGTGGCAAAGGGCCATACAGTTAGCTGTTACAACCATGTCGCTTTCGAGGGCACTTCGAGCCCTGATTGTAATTCATTTTTAAGTAGGCACACCGATCTAGATATCGGCGATGCGATCGATACTGGGAGGGGAGCGAATAGTTAGTTGGCTGTGTCTAGCTGTCACTCGCAGAAAATCGCCGAGTGGCGAGGGTCTTGGGGTTAATAAAATCTAATAAGAAAGGGTATAGGGTGTGCGTGTGCGTGTATTCAATTTGAAAAGCCATTCTTCGCCGAGTGTCTCGAGTATTTTTGGGAAACCGTCTGCTGAAACAAATCCCACTTCTGATGATTGATCACATGGCCTTGAATAGATCGTCGCTAACCTTGCAACGCTTGTATACTGCTGGCGCGATAAAAACTTTCCTCACTACCTAAAGACTTTTCAGTGTCACTGAAACAGTTTTGATTTCAGAGACACTTTTGTATTGCAGTCGAATGGCTTGAAAGTACTTTCATAATGAACGAAGAGTTTCATCTGTCATCCTTCAATTGCTCACACAGAACTTAGTGTTTTAAATCACAGAACAAAATTTACACCGCACCTCAAGAAGAACAATGATGAAGTGTAATGAAACAATTCCCAAAAATGACAATTTGAATTTTTTTTATTTCTTATCATCGGTTAACTGGGCTGGGCAACAGTAATTTTACAAAAAAAGTCATAATGTACAAAAAATAGGTTCTATTCATTAGGTAGTGCATTGAATTTGTGGAATTTTTTAAGAACAGAAATATCAGTTCGACAAGTTCGACAGTCAGTACAAAAATGAATTGAAGACATTGGAAAGAATGATTTTTTTTGACACGTTTGCCGCATCCTGGATCATTCTATAATCTATTGATTTTATTTAACCTGACATGAGACTGAGGATAAGAGATAATTTGTTGTGTTTAGCGATCACCTCTTCTCGTCAGCAGTGTTTGTTAATGAAGCGATCAAAAGCTGTGATTCAGAGTTTTCCAATATAACGGAGAGATCATTCGATATAATAATTTTGTTGCTCACCAATTATGTTTTTTTTTGAGTGCGAAGTGACAGTACCATGACAGACGAAACGATATTGAGAAAGAAAACGGTTGTTCTTAAAGCTTTCCAACCACAGCAAGAGCAACAAGATGAATCTTCAGAAGAAGACGAGGTTAGTGTCATCAAAGACAATTTCATCACTTTCCCTGAAGACGGCCCTAAACATATTGTTATGATCATTCTGATTGGTGTAAACAGTGTTTTGCTAGTAGTGTTCTTGCTGATGATAATCGTCCCCATCATCAGAGACAATTGTTACGGTAAGCAATGACTTGTACTAAAATTAATGCCTTTTCGGGTCATGGAGAATTGTGTATCATTTCCGAATATTTTATCCACTGTACATTCGTTTTCGCAATTACTTATTATGACGCCTACAATCGCGTTCTCTCGAACCGGAGAAGTCATCAATAGCAGCTCTGTATCGTAATAGTAATAAAACTTATTCATCTCCAACATTCTCGCTAGTTTATCCAAACAATCCAAAATTCGATTGGTACTTTGATGATTCTCTTGAGATTCTGCCAGGATATCTCTGTTCATTCTCGTTATGATACTAACGATTCGACAAATGATGTTGAGGATATCTTCTCCAAGAGTTGGTACTTTTGTGAAAATAATCAGTTAGCACCTTCACCATAGTTGAGAATTCGTGGTTTTGAGAGGTTATTTTCGAATCTGATGATGATTCCGTTTGTTGACGCAATTTCCGGTAATTTTTCAGTGAATTTGGGTTTTTTTTCGGAAATCTCTCTTTGGTACTTACTCATTTCGATCTCAGGATCTCGAATTTCATAACTAAAATGAGCGCAAACCTATATTTTCAATCTAGGAAAGAGTATAGAAGTTCACCTTCTTTACTCATCACGTTCTGAAGTCCCAAGAAGTCAAAAAGAAGGAGAAACATCCTCGAAGAGATTGAATCAACGTTCTTTAGCATCTTGGAGGGAAGTGGTTTCATCTTTTTTCAGATGTTGGGTCAAAATATCACAGATTCTCCTTTGACAGCACTGTCCTCATGAAAGGAAGATTCTTCAAAGTTGATGAACCTAATTTGATTAAACTTCTCCAAGGATATTTTTCCTACTCTTTGACTTTTTGAATGTGGGTATGATGAAGGAATTGAAAATATCTTGTGTGAGAAATAAAACTCCGATCGACAATGATGTCTACCCAAAACTATCTGATGAACCGAACCAAAAAAAAAAATTCGAGAAAAGATCCATCTCATGATAAGTGCAAAATCACCCAATTTTCTTATAGAGACTTTTTCACTTTGTTCTTGATTATTACTGAAATTGACATTTTATTTCAGAAGCTTCCAACCATAGCATGAATCCTTCATCGTCGCATTAGAGGCTTATGACGTTGGAACTCATGATGAATCAGTCTTCATTTGAATTCTTCTAGATTGGGAAGTAGTGAGGAATAGTTGAAACAATGGGTTTTGTAACACTCAATTTATTGAATTTTATATGATTTTTTCGTATACATTCATTCAAAATTGTTTGTCATTTGGCTACGTTCAGATATTATAATACACAAATATATCCATATTACCATTTCTATCTATATTTTCTATATAATCAAATAAATCAGACTACGTTCTAATATACACAATTATTTACAATATTTTGCTGAATATTATTTAAAAACTTCACCAACTGACCATATGAAGAAGCAAGTCACTCTTTTGGATTGGTTATGTACAGTTAGACATCATTAGATTGAAGCCATCCAAAGGGTACAAAATACATGTTTGGGAAATCAAATTATTTTATTTATTCTTTCTGAAGAACTGTCATCAAGCAATCCAAAGATACTTATTTTTCCATCACTAGCCATAGAAACCCACCATGATTTACTGATTTTCAAGGTGCTGATGTGTCATTTCTCTACCTGAAATACTTCAGACAATTCGGTGTTGCCGCTTCCAATAGAAAGTAGTCGCAACTACGATATTTCAAATGAACACCCTGTATATCATTTGTGGTATATCACTTCCCCAACATTTTCACCGGAGATTTCCATACACCTATCTGTGACCGTTCTCAAGTTGAAATCTTCGTTTAATTTTTCTGAAAACATGATCCCGAAAATTTGTGCCAAGTCATAGTTTTTTCATACAGGGAGGAGAGAAATATACATATTTGGAAGACTTGAATAATTTCATCAATGTTGTTATCCCTATCACTTTCCTAACATCTTGCTCAATACCTGTATGTGACCACTTTGGAGGAACCAATTGATTTTTTTTGTTCTGAAAACATGACCTTGGAATTGAATTATTCATTTAAGCCTACTATACTTATATTTATGAATGTTATGTGTTTTTTAAACTACAGAGATACTCAATACTTCGTGAAATTCAGGTGATGTCGTTCTTTGAGGAATACTTTATCATAACAGATGTGAGAAAATTGATTGATTAAATTTGATAGTTATCGATAGTGGATTGCAGAAATTACAAAAAAAACAAGATGTTTCATTTGAGAAAATCGACTTTTTCGTTTTTTTTTTTAATGAATATAGAACATGAGGAAGCCCTTGAGATGTCCCCGTAACTACATACCCACTGTGATCTTGTGGTGGGTATTTTAGGGTCTGAAAATATCAGGAATTTCGTTGTAAAAAAAGAAGAACAATTTTCATCCCGGAAATGATTACAGATAGATATAGGCAAGCATCAGATGCAGTTGTTGGGGAAGTGATAGGGATCAGGACAGTGAATTGAGGTTAAAAATAATAGATGGCCATACGTTTTCATGAACTAGTACATAGATCTGAAAATGCGAAGAGCTATCTTCACCTCTTAGAAAAGAGTACGAAATGGAAGGTTATATGGCTGGTGGTGAAGAAATCTTTTTGGCTGATTCGCATTGCAGGATCCAGCCCATAAATCAGATTTTCTCAATCTCTTTGAGAAGGGATGGCGATAAATTTTTCAAATTAGTGTTATTATGAGAACCTGTATGGTTATTTGGAATTTAGGATTCATGTAAAACTGAGAGCGGTAAGTTTTCAAGGTCAACTCAGAACACTTTTGCGTCTAGAAAAAATATACAGGGTGCTCCAGGTTAAAGTAGCAATAACTCACCATTCGAAAAATAATTAATGCATAATATATTTTTTTAAATGCTGCCTTGAGTAGAGATTCATTTCAAAGTCACTCTTGAAAAATTTTGATTTGAAGCTTTGGTTACGAGATAAATAAACTTGCAAAAAAATGAGAGACAATTTGAACAATGCATCCAATCCATCTATCTACGCCAATTTTGACGAAAGGTACTCAACTCAAGTGAAGAGTATCTATTCTGCAAGTACTTGTGACGACAAATTTGTTCGAAAACACTTCAGCGTCTTGAGATTTTTTGGCAAAAAAAAAGATTCTCAAAACTGAATCTTGAAGCACTTTGTTAGGAAGCGTTTTGGAAATGAATAATATCATGCATGTCGACTTCTTTTCCGATGATCCATTGAATGATGAATTAACCTGGACCGCCCTGTACATCGTCGACCATTATTCTCCGCTTAACCGAATCCTGCCGAATTTGAGCGAAATACCGCTCGCAAGCCAGATTTCCATGATCGAATGCGTTCGAGTTTCCGTCATTATTAGCGAATAATTAATCCCACCCCGATAAATCAGCTGAGGGGTAGTTTTAACCACAGTTTATCGCGACTGAGCACCACCCGGCACACGCCACTGTTTATAATTTATATGATCTGGTAGGTACAGGCCGACAATAGAGACCTAATAACTGGCTTCATGTATTCAATACGGACAGAACAGACTCACCCTACTGATGATGCCGGGGGGTGACGGGAACTTGATTCATATGTATTTTATAATTAAATTCTGACGTGATTGTTCGACTGCAAACGCTGCGCGGACTCCAATAAAGGTCTCCTCTTCTAATTGTTCGTTCGCCATTCGTTTCATTATTCGAATTTATTATTTTGTATATAAAATCTTCGCTGCGTGAGTGGGATAGGGTTCATTTCCATTTTTATTGGAATGTCATTCATCGGGATCATAGGGTCGAGGCTGGATGAACTCTTTTTGTCAAAAAGAATCGTCGATTCTACGAAGCCCGGCAATGGATCCAAAATAAAATGACAGTTTCTCTAAAATTCCGAGTTATTCGCCTTCATTCGGGTACTATTGTTATAGTTTCCTCAAAAACAGTGGCAGACTTCTTTACATAGGGTGAAAGGGCACATAAAAACAAGCATTTCTGTTGATGGGGTTATCTTAAAAGTCTACGAAACACTTGTTCGTAATTGGGAGGATCTGTTAGCAAGGATAATGGCGAGTTGTGCCCGTGAAGAAGCTATTTCCGGAATATTTCAAAGGAGCCAATGACCCCACAGTGCCATCTTTGGCCGAGGACTTCTCAGGACTTCCCAGGACTTCTTCTTCTGGTGGTACTATAAATACAGCTCACAGGTGGGCCAAGGTCTCCGCCATGATGAACTGAGAATGGTGAAGGTTTTGCTCCAGAGAGTTTTCCTGGAGATGGTGCCATTATTTCACAGATATCAATGAGTTTTGAACTCATTGTGGTGTCGAAGAAATGTTCCGATTTCACTCCTTTGAATCATGTCATCATTATTTTCATCAAATATACCACTATGGCAGGTTTCCCCATTGAATCTAGTCGAATAATATGACCCTCTTCATGAAAATCAGTGCCGCCTCCCACCATGGTCTCTGCTATGGGCATCTCACTGTCCCGTCGACGAAACCCCACCACTTCAACAAAAACCCTCGCCAGCCCCATCTATTCCGAGTAGCTGGTCTTATCCGATCCGGTATTGGATCCGGGCGAGCTGGCCGTCGTGTTCTCGCCGCCCTTGCCGTACGGGTCGTGGCCGTGGGGCGCGCCCACGCCCGCGCCCACCATCGAGAGGTATTCGGGCGGCGGGCGGATGACGGTGGGCAGGTAGCCGGTGCCGGCGTACGGGGCGGTCAGGAAGCGCCTCGACGGGCTGTAGCGGTGGAAGTTGGGCGGCGGCCCCAGCGGGGAGAAAGCCGACGGGGCGGTCAGCTCCTCCTGGGCGCCGCTCACCATCAGCTCCATGGCTTGCAGGACGTCGCCCTTGCATCTGGAACGATGAAGGAGGATATTATTTGGAGGAGAACTTCTGGGCGGGTAGGATGCGGAAGGAATGTGGGTGGAGTCAGCCAGCAGCTTGTGAGGCCTCACAGTTTTTTGTCATGGAGGAGACCAACTTGTCCTGCGAAATGGACCAGTCGCCTAACCTCCTGAGCTTTGCAGATAATAATCAATTCAGATCACCTTTTTAACTATGTCGTTCAATGAGGCCAGAGGAGCAAGAAGGAACAGGTCAAGATCTGGCAAGATAAGGAAGAACTGCTTCACGAAAACTGTAACATGCTAGAGATATTTTACAATCCAGAAGTTTATGGTTGGATAAAACCTGTTCTGGGGTCATTGTTTTGGAACAAGCAGCATACCTTCGTTGGCGCGCCCATACCCGGAAACTAGATCTGAATGAGTGGAATGGTGAGGTGCCCGTTCGCTTGGACCTTTGCCAAGGCTCTTGGGAGAAATTTCACTTCCAGCTCATTTCCTTTCCTCACCAAGGATGGTGGTACATTTGCCAAAGGACAGAAATCTATATACCATCAGATAGTCAAGCAGCATTGGAAGCTCTGAAGTCATACATTTGCGAGTCTGAGGAGCTTGAAAAATCTCCTGACAACTGGCATCAAATAACCCACTCTTATGAGGGTGCTAGGTCACAGAGGTATTAGAGACGATGATGAAGCAAACTGCCTTGCTGAGGAAGGGACAAACATATAATTTCTTGGCCCAGAACCCTTCTGTGGACTTTTCAAAGCACTTTTGGAAGAAATGAAGGAAGAATAGTTCCGACTCGGGGAAATCGATGAAATGAAATCTCACTGGATTGAAGTGCCAAGGCGAAGACAAGCAAGAGGAATAGAGGACTATCGCCAAGGAAAGCTAAACAGCTTCTTGAATTGGACAGAAAAGGACTTGAAATTGGTACTCCTCACTCGATATTGCTCTCTGAGGTACCATCTCAAGAAATCAGAAATTAGAAAGCGATAGTAGCCACTATTGCGAGAACTTCACTGAGACTGCAAAACATATGCTATGTGAACTGTCATAGAACAACCCACTTTTATGAGGGTGCTAGGTCACAGAGGTATTAGAGACAATGATGAAGCAAACTGCCTTGCTGAGGAAGGGACAAACATATAATTTTCTTGTCCAGAACCTTTCTGCGGACTTTCCAAAGCCTTTCTGAAGGAAATAAAGAAAGAATAGTTTCGACTCGGGGAAATCGATGAAATGAAATCTCGAAGAGAAGCAAGAGGAATAGAGGAATATAGCCAAGAAAAGCTAAACAGCTTCTTGAATTGGACAGAAAAGGACTTGAAATTGGTACTCCTCACTCGATATTGCACTCTGAGGTACCATCTCAAGAAATCAGAAATTAGAAAGCGATAGTACTATTGCGAAACATATGCTATGTGAATACCTAGAGGCTCCTGGAAGGGGCTTTTTGCCCTCCGGCAAACTAGGCTCCCAGGAAACTGATGAACTTTGCATCAAAGATCTGATTGGTCAAAGTGCTTGTGAGGCTACACCGCCTTGTGTAATGTGGATGATCGAAGACGGATCCTCACCTTTGCAAGAGAGCCTCCACATCGGACCTCCTCCTTCCGGGGAACACCCTCATCAGCACGTCCACGGGACTGCGTTGCGCCGCGAACTGCGGCTGATGGTGAAAGTGGCTGGGGAACTGGTGCGCGAACTGCTGGTGGTACGCCATGAAGTTGGCGGCGGCGTGCTGCTGCGGCGACAGCGCCGGGCTAACCGGCTGCTCGCGCTTCACCGAGAGGTTCTCGGGGGCTTCCCCGCCCGGCTGCGTGTCCTCCTCGACGTCGAGGTCCGGGTCGGGGGAGGGGGCGGGCTCGGGGGAGGGGGTGGGGGGGCGCGCCGGCGAGGCGGAGCGCCGGCGGCGTTTCGAGTCGTCCTGGTCGGAGTCGGAGTTCTCCAAGGAGCAGTCTTCCACGTTGATCCTCGGCCTTTTGGAAGCTGGAACAAAAAAGGGGAGAGTTGACGGGGTGCGTTTCGGGATGGTACATCGTGCAACGGTATAATGGTCCGTTTAGAGTTATGCGCTGTACTTTTTCCACGACTATCATTCGTAGGGTGTTTCTCTTAAGGATGCAAAGGAAAAAATGGCCTGCGAGGTGCCTGCGAAATTCCAGATCAATCATAGTGAATTCTCTACTTTGAGCGACCTCTGGGGTGTTGCCAACTGCATTATAAGCAACAAGATTCAGGGTCTAAGCATCGAAATGAATGGATATCTGACCACATAATCGGTAATAAGTGTTGCAAATAGCAGTGAATTATCTACTCTCATCGAGGTCTAGACGGAGAGTGCTGGAACTGTTATAATATATTTTCTAAACTAACTTCAGACAACGATATATCATCGTAAATCAGCGGGCATTGCATCTCAGAACGCCCTAGGGAATGTGTTTCCAGTAACCGTATCCGAGGTCATACAATCGAATAATACACAAGTGGAGAATAAAATATATTTGGAATAAAATTTTCTATCAGTGTGTCGGTGAAACAATGCGCATTATTTGGGGCGAAATGGCGTAAAAGCGACGCCATAAAGACAGTGGAAGTCGTCGGCAATAAAAGAGCCTTCGGTGTCACTTGATCGCCCGCAAACGATACTTGTGGAATTCGCAATAAGCTCGGAATGCGAGCAGCAGCCCTTATAAATATGAGTATCCATTTAATATGAGGGCGACGAGGTCGTTAAGCGGCATTTATGGGCCGCTCTCTACGCGGATGATTAGTGGTCACTTTTATTCGCTTTCGTGTCGCCTCATTGACACTTGGAAGCCCTTCTTCGATCGTCTGCTCGACATTTTACACAGACGGAAAATATTCAAGCCGTAGAACTTTGAAGACCCCCAGTGAGAAAGCGATCTGAATTGCGTTTTCATATCATTTCTTCTTCAGACTTCATGGGATATTCTTTTCGATAATGATTATTTCAATATATTTGTAGTAAGATCAGATCATTGCACTTTCAACTTTCAAATAGTACCTGAAAGAGTAATTCCGTGATAATCATTATCTCTTTTCACTATTACTCTAAAATATTATTCCAGTCTATTTTCAGTCGAAGAATATGCTCATCTTTTAGACCTGCAAAATTCAAACCTGGAATGAATACTGTTGTTATATACTCTTCAAATACTATGTACTAGTCACTACTACTAATCACTATGTACTAACTATTTATGAATATTTGTATATACAGGCTATGTTTAGGGTTAAGTGGAAGAATATTTTTTGGTGTGCTTGCAAATCAAAAAATAAACATCGCCCTTTATTTCCAAACATTTATGAATTCTAATTATAATATAATTTTGTTTTTTTTTCTTTGGGAATAATGAAGACTATTATTATCATTATTATCTTAATATGACTCACATAATATATCGATATATATTCCTAATTGTTTCGCCTGTATAGACTGTAGCTGCTAAGTTCAATTATTGATGATTGTTCTTGATTTTTTAGATCCGCATAAATACAATTCATCGCTTCAGTGTGTTTTCATCAAGCAATACAAAAGAAAGAATTCAAACTTATTGTCATAATGCGCGCGTGAAACTTCATTCGGCTCATAAGAATCCAGAAACTGTAGGAGGAAATCGTAATGAACATGTTGAACAAGTTTATTAGACTGACAAATTGGTGACAATATAGTTTCCACGTAGGGTCGTAGACAGCGAAATATCTCTGGAATTTATCCCCATCAGACGTTGAATTTGTTGGGGTTGATATTTCACACATTCCTGATATGATTCGACAGTAATTCTCTTCATGCTAGTCTCTATTGATAAGATGGTAATTCCTGAACAATGAATGGGGTCTCAGACATGATGAATTCAGTGATTTCCTCAGCTTGCACAGGGTGTTCACCTTTTATTAAATACACAATCATATCATACAGTCTTTATTATTATTCGGAAATCTCTTATGAGAGCGCAATGAAAATATCCATTAGGATGCCTCAAACAGAAATGTTTCTCCTTTTTTCATTCCTAAGCATCATTTCGTTTGTTCAAGATATCGATGTGAAGAGGGTAACAGTGTACCTATACAGCCGAAACATCAGTCGAAAGTATCTTTTTTCAAACGAGTGCCAGTGTTTATATTGCGGGATCCGATAACACTTGTTACCTGACTACATTTTATTATTTCTTTTGTACCCCAATACTCTGAGGAAAGCAACAAGTTGGCCGGTTTCGAAAATTTGATGCCTTCAGAATGGATTTGAAGTAGAACTTGCCAGATGGAATTTATCATCACGCGGGATATTTTTGAAAATGAAGTGCTGTAGACAGAGACATATCAATGACTAATTGCAATTCGTGTGAATTTTCTAGTTTTGACTTTGAACTTTCGAATTTCTTTTCGCAGGTTCTCAATAAGTTTTTTCCGTTTTTTCTTAGAGATACTGTTATACAGCAATTCCCAATCTGAAAAGACCTTTTCTTGGAATTCTCTGTTCTGAAATTTGACGGCATAGCAAACTCTATCAGTTCCTAATGCTTGAATGGAAATGAACAATCAACTTTTTTCATGCCATTTTTACAGAGAACTTGTGTATTTATCTCGTAAAATCTGGTTTTCTTGAGATCGAAGTTATGATCAGAAATCGGTCAATCACTGTCGATGACAGAAATTTTAAGTATTCAAGAAAATAGAGTGGAACGACTATGATGTTCTGTCACTTTGTCAGATGCGTAACCCAAATGTTGAAAAACACCGATGACTGTCTAACTTGTATCCGGTCTCTTATCTAAGATATACAGTGACACTACATAGTTCAGTTCACTAGTCATGTTTTTCGTCTTTGATGTAGCATGGACAGGTTCCACACCTTAAACAGCAATTTACTGTGTTAACTGGTGAAAAAGCTCAGGTACAGCACCATTCATATGCCAGACAGTGCATTTTTCAATGAGTTCTAAATTAAATTTTGTCTCAAATTCAAAGAGTTTATCCGTTGGAGATGAAGTGGAGTTAGCAGTTGGACCAATATCTTCTATTTCTCTGGTATAGACTCAATAAATTACTTCCTTTAAATATATCTTTATCATCAACATCATCATTTGTGTTTCTGTTGAATGTTATTCTTAGTAGATCGAAAATATCATTTTCTGAAGAGTGAAAACTATATTAAACCTTATGTGTAGTCCCGGTGAAACAAGGCCGATTTGACATAGTTATCGTTCTCAGAAAAAAAAACGCTCGATTTTAATTCCGAGGGGAAAATATATTGCGCATGTTTTCAACTTTTTCACTTCAAACCCCTCGGAGGGGTGAGCTCCAACCCTTGAATCTCAAATGGGATAAGGGGTCTAGTGATACATCATTTTGAAGGTAATCGAAATGTCTTACCAACGCTTCCTTGTTTTTGGAAATCGATGCAGTAGTTCTCGAGAAAACATGTTTATGAAAATAATCGGCTAGTGATGAAAAGTAACGCTTTTTTCCCTTTCATGACTATATTTCTCATTTTGTAGTTCGAACGATGTTCATCTAAGAAGCGCCTTATCTGTTTTTTGAAATCCTGTCCTATCCAACATTACAAAAAGAATCATTTATTTTGATGTCAGTTCCTCGATCTCTAAAATGCATACCTTGTTTCGTTTTCATTGGGCCACCTTGTATAACGGAGGCAGACTCGAATATTAAACTGTTTTATAAATTTATTCTGCTGACCGCACTCACAGTGATTTGTTTTCATGGAAATTTCCATAACAGCCTTTTCAAGAGACCTCGGAAAATGAAAACTGAAAACCGAATAAAAGACTATAACTACGAGGCCTTTTTTCAAGTTTCAGCACTCGACATGTTGTTTTCAGTTTCAGAGTGGATATAATGGCCAGCGCTGATTCGTTTTCCGCTTGAAGAGGTTGCAGAAGCATGCTCGAGTAACATTTTCATGGTTTGATGAAGAAGATCAAATGAATTGATTTGAATCTATTGAAATATACGAGCTTTTGTATTTGAGAACTCTTTAATTTACGCATTTTGGTATGTAGAAACAGAGAAATAGTATCAAGAATGGTAAGGATCGCTTCTTGCAAATTTTCGTTGAGTTTTTTTAATATATCTAAAACTACCTATCTATCTTCTGACAATCTATCTATCTTATACGTTTCTACGTATGAGTGCATCGAGAGTGGGGAATTCAGATTGAAAACGAAGCATAGGTCAGATAGAATTGTGTGGATTTCTTGGAAAATACACTTTTTGCAACAATATACTAAAGTATTGGTTTAACTGTAAATTAATAGCTATCGTTCATAAAACCAACGAGTAACATGCATGGAAGGCAAACATCGTTCAATGCAAATATTAGAATGTATTTTTTCAAGAAAAATTACAAGATACTGCACTTCTACCATTCGCAATAACTGAGTTACATCCGAAACCGCACTTATAGTATAAACAATGAATATTAAATAATGACTGGTCGATGATGGAAACAGTTGAATATGTCAGACATTTTGAATTTTCGTGATATTATTCTAAATGCCAATGGAGATCTATTGCAGACGTATGTAATCTGATTCACACTTGTGAAGAATAAGCTCACTCAGTGCTTATTCTGCCTATAGTTTTTTTTTGAATACAAAATCATCACACAGATAGGATATCGACTCCTTTATTATCCTCCTCTTCCTGTCATCTCTAATGTCAATTTCACAGGATCTATTCCAACTGTCAGAGGTTGGTATCACCAACTTGGAAAAATAAAAAACACTAGTATCTAACACTATAAATGATATTATTGAAAATATCACGACTATAACAAAATGGAATGAAAAGAACATAGCTTACATCAGTTGGGAACCGGTTTATATAATTTTATAAACAGAGGAATGAGATATCAGCACCATTTTTGATGGCCGAGTCTTCAATATCAAGAACATAAATAGAGAAGATTGCATGGACAGTTATCTGTTTGTCTTTGTGGAAAATTATACGACGGTGAATTCCATATAGTGTAGGTGATTAGTGAACCCTGACTTATGCATCATTTTGTCTTTGAATCAAGAATCAATTCCTTCTTATTCGAAGTCAAATCTTAAATTTCCATGGTGTACATATTGTCTCATTCATACATATTCGGTCATGATAATTTTTGTGATATAATTTTTCTTGAAATATCCGCCGATTGTCAACTCTATCTATTCGTAGTGTTGTTAACAATAGCACCGGCTGAACATCATAGCAATAAGCTTTAGTAACAATTGCCGACGAAATTATACCTACCACTTATTGTACGACGTATGAAAATAATGGAAGAGAAAATATTTCTCTCCACTTTTACACTTGTTTTCGTCTAGTCTGGTCCAAAAATCAACAGGGAAGAGGAGACTAAGACTGGTACTGTGTAAGTAAAAATACTGTTTCCTGGGAAAACTTGTTTTGTCCAACGGCACAGAATAGATTACAAACTATAAACAGAATACCATCATATGGACCTGATATCACATTCGAGTTTTAAGTTCCATCTGCATGTCGGGTGGTGGTGAACAGTTAAAATGTCTCTGGCAGTTGCCTATATATTCTGACATATTGTGTAAGACAAAGCAGCAGCCGTGTTCGTTCAAACAATACATCCCTGCTGGGGTAGTAGATTTATAACGACGGTGGGTGTTTTCCAGAAGCTTGTATCCGTTCAAATGGTTTTAACGTTGGCGTATAAACTAAATCAACCGAAGATATGATTCTCTGAAATATGTGGAGTGAAAACATATTTTGTTACTCTGTATTATCCTCAAAGATTATATATACAGGGTGAGTCAAAAATGTGTACCGAGCTTTCTGGGGGTGATAGAACATTGAAAAATAAGTGTAGTTTGATGATTGAACTCATGGCCCAAAATGCATATTGAGGGAGATATATCCTTCCAAAGTTGATAAAATTAAAATAATTTCTCCGCATAACTTCTGAACGATGAAAGCCACCCGATTGAAATTTTGTGCATGAATGTATGTTGTCAAAATACATTTTTTCGTCACACTTTCACATTTCTGATATTGTTATAAAGGGTGTTTTCAGAGGGTGAGTCGTGATTTTTTGTAGAAAACTTTTTTCCCTGTATTATTTTCGGTGAAGAAACAGGAGCATTCGATGGAGCGAAGAAAATTACATGAAAAAGGTACTCTTATTCAAATACAAAAAATTGAGCCGTTCGTGAGATATTTGAGTTTTTGTAGTTACATGATATCAGCAGATTCATTTTATTCATCGCGAGATTCATCGGTATAACGATATTTCAGCAGAATTTGCATTTCCGAAGCACTCGCCATGCATTAGAAGCATATCAGTTTGTTCAGAGAACGAATAACCTGCCATATTTCCTAAAATCTCAGTTGATAATCGCAGTGATAAATGACACAGAAAAACCACACGAACAAATCGACTACAACAATGTTGACTCGAATGTTGATGACATGAACGTCAAAATTGAGAACAAAATCATTCATCATGGCCTGCTAAAATATTGTTACCGATGAATCTTGCGATGAATAAAATCAATCAGCTGATATCATCTAACTACAAAAACTCAAATATCTCACGAACGGCTCAGTTTTTTGTATTTGAATAGGAGTACCTTTTTCATGTAATTTTCTTCGCTCCATCGAATGCTCCTGTTTTTTCACCGAAAATAATACAGGGAAAAAAGTTTTCTACAAAAAATCATGACTCACCCTCTGAAAACACCCTTTATAACAATATCAGAAATGTGGAAGTGTGACGAAAAAATGTATTTTGACAACATACATTCATGCACAAAATTTCAATCGGTTGGCTTTCATCGTTCAGAATGTATGCGGAGAAATTATTTCAATTTTATCAACTTTGGAAGGATATATCTCCCTTAATATGCATTTTGGGCCATGAGTTTAATCATCAAACTACACTTATTTTTCAATGTTCTATCACCCCCAGAAAGCTCGGTACACATTTTTGACTCACCCTGTATATCCAGTAGATCGAGCTTAGAGAGGAGTCGAAACGGCCATAAGAAAGAATCGTAGCGATCAGAAATCTTCTGACTGTTGACGAAACATTTTGATGTGCCATGCCATCGTATTGAGAAATACGACATTGTCGATTATTTTCATTCGAATCGAGTTGATAGAGTAAGATTATTCACTCGAATCTTATATCTAGCGAAATTCATTGATCTACAAGTGTGTTGAAACAAATAGACTCAGTATTACTTGTTGTTTGAATGTCAAAAACTGGTAAATAATCCTTGTTGGTTTAGCCAGTTTAGCCCATCGAGTCTGTACTCATGGATTCAAAAAAGATCGGAATATATCATTGAAAAGGTGAGGTATTGAATAATGTTGAACCAAATAATGTTGGCCAGCTGACTGTTGGCAAAAATGCACCATTCTTTATCTTCTTGAGTCGATGTGTCAAAGGTGCATCTACATAAATACATCTTATAAAGCCCTCCACAATCATGCTATGTATCAGTACCAACAGCTCCTGTGCAAACAGCTTCTCATGATCTACAAATCCTGAATTCGATCTGTCTCCATCAATTAGTCGATCTATCAATTGAAGCGAGTATTAATTAAACTTCCCACCATTCACCTTTTGCGCAATCCTGCCACTTCCAATCCTTCTAGAAACCATCTGCTAACGAATTCGTAACGATCTATATCATTCTCTTTGACGATTCGTAATTTCTAGTCTGATGTTCAATCAATTTTCTCTCGAACTCGAGTCGTATCGACTACAAATAAGAATGGATCTGCCGAATTCCGAGTCACAATGGCACCAGCGGCGTTTCCTTCTATAGAAAACAGAATTGCAGCATCTCCGACGAGATTCAGTCGCTAGTGGCAAGTTTTGCGTTTGACGTCTCATTTCCTTCAAAATATATTCAATCAGGAACGTTTTCGATGGAATTACATATAACGATGCTGTGAAGACAAAAATTAGATCATACAGGGTGAAGGTGTAGTACCTCTTAGCTCGTCATATTGACAGACCTTTTCCTGCATGAATAGTTTTTGTGAAGACACACTAGAATAAAATACCGAAAAGCCACTTAAAATCTCCTTCGATATCATGCAAGATTTTGTGTCTTTTTGCTTCTGCTTGAGAATTTTTCCATTCTCATAATTGTACTTTGTTTGAATTTCATCAGCAGTGTCAGTGCCGATACAGTTTCAACTATATTTTTCAGAAAATACCAAAATATTGTCGTGATTTCGAAATCGACTCGAGATTGACAGATCCAAAAGAAAATTTGTTTTTACTGACCATGATAAATGATATACGTATTCAAATAAAAACTTTAGTATACAGTGGAAGAACAAAAATATATCATTTCCGAAGGATTCGAGATTGGATAATTGGAAGATATTTTGAAATAGGGAATATGAAAGTAGAAATATCTAGATCCATGAGCGTAACGATTCAATCAAGAGAACTCATCACTTTTCATCACTTGAAGAAACATGTTCTATAGCAACGTCTGTAGGTTCTATTACTCAATTTTTAGAATGGTATTGGGCACTCAGTTGCCATATGTTTTTCGGGATATTTATTCAGTTCCAATAATAAGTTTACCCATATTTCGGTCATTAGAGAAATCTAATTTCCAAATATTTGTCCACCGTCTAAAATAACAACTTTAGATATTATTGGGTACTTTTAAAATTCCTCTCGATGTGGAGAAAAAGTCGAAAAATTGGTCAATGTTTGTCGAACCATTATCTGGGCAAATAACAAAAGTTACTTATAAACGTGCGTAACAGTTACACAACCCGATCTCCTCCGAGTTTTTCCTAATAATTTTGCGTTCTTAGCAAACAATTCGAATTGTGGTAGACAATGTTCACTTCGAAAATGAATATTCATGTGGATAATTGAAGTTACATTAAAATGTTTCTCACAAGCATCAACAACATCAGGTATACTACTATTTATAATATTCCATATGCAATCCGAAATAACTTACATAAAAAGGCAGAGAAAAGGAGTGGTTTGAAATTTGACATTATTGTTCGATCCAGTATATTTTTGATAATGATATATGAGGCAAATTCGAAACACCCGTACTGAAAGGAATCTCGAGGATCCATTTTTCATCTTTGGAAAGAAGGTATTTGAATTTTTCTTGAAAGTTTCCATGTAGCAAACATCTGGAAATACTTCATTCAGAGCGATATTCGCCTGAGCCTGACCTCGTCTAGTTTATCTGGAGTCTGGAATCCCTCAACGAGATTCTCAATGAGCACCGATCATGGAAATATTTCATCTGAAATACAATCCAAACACGTGGAACAGTATTCAGGACAGGTTGAATTTGCGCTTTCAGGACGTGAGCAGCTGTTGGTATGAAGAACTTCTTCGCACGGAACAGGAAGCCACGTTTTTGTGGAGCAGTTCTCGCAATGGACCTCACATGATCTTCCCAAGAGAGAGCGCAGTTGGTGGTGGTAGATCCACCTTCCTCGTGAAGATACAAGCTTTAGTTTTCATTGCATCAAACTCTACTATTGTAAATACTGTCTGTAAGTTCTTCGAGGAGGTGATATATTCATTTTTCAGCTTTTAATGGGATTTTCTCTCCTCGTTTCTAAGAAATAGAGTAGAAGTTATTAAAAATTATTGCAATATATTTGTAGTAAGGACAGATTTAGGATCTGTCCCAAAATGTCACTGCGCTTGAAATTAAACCTTTAGATACCTAAAAGAGAAATTCTCTATTGGTCAGTGACACCTTGTTTTTGAAAAAAATTGGAAATCCAAATATATTTAATAAGAATAAAACCTCTACTTATCTTGGTGGACGTTCCGGGAACGAATCTGCTCCCGTTCTCAACACAATTGAAATATCTTTCTCTTCGTAAAATTTTCTCAATGTTTTCGATTTTGACACTGAAAAGTGACAATTTGGCAGACGGAGGAATTCTGGTTACATGGTGTTTTCATTAATTGATATTGAATTTTCCATTTTAATATTCAAGTTTCAGAAGTGGATGCCAAGTTCTATCTATATCAACTGAACAAGAAGCAATATTATTGTCTCCGTTCAGGAGAATGCAAGCAGACTCTTTGATTTTCCGTTTTTGGTTTTTGTCTTATTTTCCTATGATCTTAATATTACTCCAATCGGCCATATGTTGTCCATTTTCAGTAAGGATATGCTCAGCTAATTTTGATTTGTCAGTATATCTTCTCTTTATATTGTTCTTATGCTCTTTCATCCTTACTGATAGAGGCCTGCTGGTTTCACCGGTATAATATTTTCCACAAACACATGGTATACTGTAAATACAATTTTTTGATGATTGTTCTTCATTTTTCGGTTTTATATGAGTCAAAATCGATCTCATTGTATTTTCTGTCTTGAACACTGTTTTCACTCGAAACTCGTCACCAACACACAACAATTTTTTCAAAAACAAGGTGTCACTGACCAATAGAGAATTTCTCTTCTAGGTATCTAAAGGTTTGATTTCAAGCGCAGTGACATTTTGGGACAGATCCTAAATCTGTCCTTACTACATATATATTGCAATAATTTTTAATAACTTCTACTCTATTTTTTAGAAACGAGGAGAGAAAATCCCATTAAAAAGCTGAAAAATGAATCTACTATTATAGATTCACGGATCCCCATCTCGAAATTCTCGCCAGATCTTCGTTCATAGTATCGACCCGTCTCTTCTTTGCTTCTCTTTTATAATGAACTCAATCAATAACTCATTTTTGGTTTGGACACAGTAGGTACAAGTCCAAAAAAATACTCAATCGATATTCCCATGCTAGCATTTCACCAATTACCACGATAGTGTTA
This sequence comes from Gastrophysa polygoni, assembly GCA_963576655.1. Taxonomy (NCBI): domain Eukaryota; kingdom Metazoa; phylum Arthropoda; class Insecta; order Coleoptera; family Chrysomelidae; genus Gastrophysa; species Gastrophysa polygoni. Next base: position 3,211,927 of record OY755091.1, on the reverse strand, counting down.
CACTATAAGGATAAACCAATTCACAATTCACATAGCTAATGTTCAGTAATATTCTATTATATCGGATTCATAGACTCAAAATTCACAGTTTGACGCATCTCAGAAATGGAGGTCTTTATATTTCTCATCGTTCATGAGACTTCTGATGGGAGTCCGAAGTTGGTCGGGTAATTAAAAAGCAATAAAATGATTTTAATTCAATATCAAATCGAGACGCTAGAAGTTAATTATCTGCTTTTGTTGGGATTTACGAGGTCTCCGTCGTTATGATCTCTCATTAAAAAGTTTCCGACTTTATTGAGGCATTGTTACTGACAACTGGGATTCAAGACTCGACTCCCAGAAAATTCTAAGAAAGCGTTTATAGAAGCCACTGTTTCGTTTCCAATATCGATCAGTCTCGATTTCTGGAAGAGTTGAACTATTTTTTTGGGATCCACAAATTTTTCGTTGAATTGAAACAATTATGAATCTGGACTCAGTTCTTCAACCATTCTTCAGGAACACTCACACTAGTCTACCACCTAGTCACTAACTCTTCATCTGAAAGAAAGTTCCAACGAGAAGAAATGAAAAATCATGAAATGTATCCTGATGGAAAACCCCATGGTAATCTAATACCGTTTTTCGCTGGCTTTCTCTTTCACTCTAATTATTCTTCCTACTATTTTAGGACTTCTCTCTGATCCAAATATTCCTAGCATGAGAGGAAAAGAAATGTCAACAGTGTAAAAACCTACATTTCTGATCCATCTCAACAACTATCATGGGTCCATCTCTCATTACAAGCAGATTTGCTTAGGTGAACCCTCACAGATTGGATGGAGGATATTAATGATATTATAATTCATCAGTCACACTATATGATGATGATGTGATGATTCGTACTGAATCTGACCAGCAGGGCTCTTTTCAGCAATATTCAATAGATAATTGTCGAGGGATCAAGCGCGTAAAAATCAGTCTGGTAACACTTCCAGATGTGAAATATCTGCCGAAAAAGTGAAAGAATGTGAGGTGTTCGGTTTTGCTACATATTTTGATTCACCACATCGCGAAATGCGTGAAGCAAATTCCAATCTGGGATCGATAATTATTGTAAAATCGGTTTCTTTTCTTTTCTTTTTTTTTTATCTGTTGACAACACGAAAGGAAAACTGATAATGTTCGAGGAATATTGTGTTAGCCAGCAATGGAATTTTTCTTGAAAGTTTGGAGGCTGTTAGCATCGGGAAAGATTTCACTAGGCAAAGAATTCCACAACTTTGCCGTTCTATTGATGAATGATGCTCGGTATAGCAATGTTCGACAGCCTGACAGTGTAGGGGTGACCAGCCTGAGCTCGTCTGATTTGTCTACTAGGAATCACACGTGGTGGCATAATATTTCCATGATATTTCCGTTGAGCACCGACCGTGGAAGTACCTATGAAAAAGGCAGAGATCACCGACCTTTCTACGATGTTCAGGAGAGAGGTCAAAGATTTGGTGAGTGTTGTATTATCGACTGGGCAAACAGCTCTCTCCTGAATTAAATATAAGAGCTTCAGCGTATGTTTGGGGGCTGAGCTCCAAACGTATGAACAGTACTCCAGGACGAGTCGAATTTGTGCTTTGTAGATCATGAGCACTTGCTGTAATGATGATCAAGGTATTGCTGGAAGGCATGATCATTCTGAGACCTGATTTGTCCTCGTAGTGTGAGATTTATAGGAATAGAATAAACATATCGGAACCATAAATCAGCTGATCACTCTCTTCTGTCAGCTGTCACTGGTACCCATCTGTGATTGGATGTCCTGCGTCAACTGTGAAGTTCATAAGCGCGCGGATGTAAATATTTCACATATTATATATTTCACGGCATTATTATATTTCACGGCAACGGCTACGTCAACTGCGGAGTTTCATTTCCGCGTTAGGAAAATGTTACACGTCAAGTGAAAAAGTCAGTGATCGGTCATTTTTCAGCTTTTCATGGGATTTTCTCTCCTCGTTTCTAGAAGTTATTAAAAATTATTTCAATATATTTGTAGGACAGATTTGGGATCTGCCCCAAAATGTCACTGCGCTTGAAATTAAACCTTTAGATACCTAAAAGAGAAATTCTCTATTGGTCAGTGACACCTTGTTTCTGAAAAAAATTGGAAATACAAATATATTTAATAAGAATGAAACCTCTACTTATCTTGGTGGACGTTTCGGGAACGAATCTGCTCCCGTTCTCAACACAATTAAAATATTTTTCTCTTCGTAAAATTTTTCAATGTTTTCGATTTTGACACTGAAAAGTGACAATTTGGTAGACGGAGGAATTCTGGTAACAAGGTGTTTCCATTAATTGATATCGAATTTTCCATTTTCATATTCAATTTTCAGAAGTGGATGCCAAGTTCTATCTATATCAACTGAACAAGAAGCAATATTATTGTCTCCGTTCAGGAGAATGCAAGCAGACTCTTTGATTTTCCGTTTTTGATTGTTGTCTTCTTTTCCTATGATCTTAATATTACTCCAATCGGCCATATGTTGTCCATTTTCAGTAAGGATATGCTCAGCTAATTTTGATTTGTCAGTATATGTTCTCTTTATATTGTTCTTATGCTCTTTCATCCTTACTGATAGAGGCCTGCTTGTTTCACCGGTATAATATTTTCCACAAACACATGGTATACTGGAAATACAATTTTTTTCAGTGATCGGTGATCGACGGGGTGATTTTCTCTCCGATGGCACCCTCGAGACGCGCGCTGGCACTCGTGCACGGCATCCGCTAATGACTCCTGTATCGTTTTGGAGAGCCATTAGCCTGAGCTGGGGTCTCGCCCAATTAAAGAGATTTGTATTGTAGGTAGAAGGCTCGTGCATCGCGGTGAAAATACTGCACTCGGGCGCGTTTCGCCATTATGATCCTCGAACGTGTTCGACGAATTTTTCTTGGGCAAGTTATTGTGTTCGTCGGGCGGGGTCTTTGTGCGAGTACGTCCGGGTATCGAGTGAGCTTTGCACACGGTCAGATGGCTAGAATTGATGGGAGTTTCGAAAAGTTGCTGATGTGTGATCGATGGTCTCGAAGATATTTGAAGGAATTTCGCTGAGCCCTGTTCGCCTATTGAATTTCTAATTGATACCACCTTTATAATGATGTTGTCATTTACAATCATCATGTCGTCGCCTGAACCATTTGGCACATCCCAATTTGCTAGAGAGACTAGTATGGATGACTTTTATAAATGCTGCCAAAACAAAAAACAAAAATACGCGAGAATACGAAATTGAAACTAAGATATCCAATGACTGGTATCTCATTGATCAATCAATGGTACGCTATATGGAATGAAACTAGTGTACACTTTCCAACGAGTTAGGTACACTATTTTTTCTACGACCATAAATATTTGAATCATAATTATTCCAAGTTTCACCCATCATCCGAAATTTGTTCAAAGTTTCGCTCATCGTTGACAGCTACCGCGCAATCCAAGAAACAGTAGCCAGAAATGGAAAAAGATAACTCGACCGGAGCCTTTCGATAGTTATCGTTGTCGATTTCATGAAAAAAAATGTGTACGTCTATGAATTCCGGATATTCCAGCTACAAATCTTTGGTAACCAACTTCACTCAACCGGGTCAACGTCAACGTTTTGTTCCGTCGTTTGTTATTGTCATAAATATGAATCATTTATTGGAAGGTTAGGATGCAAAATCAATCTGAAATATAACTATTATGAGGTCGCCAAGGTGGCGATGAGCGCAAAGGCGCAGTGATTATAAAGTAGCCACTTCTTGGTCGTGGTTTCGAATCCCTTTGCCTGCAGAAATGCGAAAAAAAAAGGTGACTCGGTGTAGTATGAATGAGACAGTGGTGTTCCATACACAGGGTGGCCATCGAAAACGTACCGCAAGGCATTACAGGCTGGAAAAGAACTTTTCGATGAAATCCGAAAACAGGTCAAGTCTGTTTGTCAGGGGGACACATTTTGACGTAACAAGCATAGTAAAACCTTCAACCCCCGAAGTATGGGAAGGGGAGTCAAGCGATACCTCTTTAGTAGGGGCTGGTCATTCCCTACACAGTGCTGCTCACATATTCGAAATCGACCTACCCTTTCAGAAAATATGTAGCGTTGAAACTCAAACCATCATATGGGACGAAAAATACAAAGATCGGTTCATTTGTACTTTATCGTAATAAGTTCCTTCAAATGAATTCGCTATTATTGCCGAGTCGCTGTTTTTGCCGATGTACAGATTTTTTTATGGTCATTTTAAGAGAGTGAAAAATGAATAGGATTCATTTCTTCACGTTTGAATTAGGTCATGTAGTTACTAGATACATGTCGTGGTTGAAGTGTTTACGAATTGTTGACTTCAAAATTCATTATTATGGTGTATCCAATTGCAAACATATTGGAAATCATTGAGCTTTTTTTCAAAGACGATGAATGTGAAAATCGGGTCGCGGAGTTGTTTAACCAACGGCATCCTGACAATCATGTCTGTAGAAAAATTGTTCGCGAATTGGTGTACAAAGATAGAGACATGTGAGTCGTTTCGACCAATAATGCATAGTTTCGACACAAAAAAATCCTAAAGTTGAAAAATCTCGATTTTTCACACCCTATGTCTCTGTTCTATATCTCTATTTCCGCTAGACCCAAAGTGTGGTGTATCGATAAAATCAGCTCTTCAGTGAGAATTTAAGAATGGAATAAGATACGGGGTGTTCCATTTGGAATGAGAAAGTTGGTATTGGCCACTGTCACATGACACACTCAAAATTGTATTCAAAAATACAAACCGACGTTTTTCCCGACACCCCCTCATCGATTTGTTGTCGAATTTATTTCATTTGGCTGTTCCACACTGTATATACTACCATTGATAAAAGATAAAAAAAAGTTACCAGATTGAAATTTTTCACATGAATGTATATTGTTGAAATAACATTTTTTGATTACACTTCTACATTTCTCATATTGTTATAAAGGGTGTTTTTAGAAGGTGAGTCATGTTTTTTTTGGGACATGTTCTTTCCTTGTATTCATTTTGGTAAAAAAATAGAAATATTTGATGGAGCGAAGAAAATTACATGAAAAAGGTACTCTTATCCAAATACAAAAAATTTAACCGTTTTTGAAATATTTGAGATTTCGTAGTTACATGATGTCAGCAGATTGATTCTTCGCGAAATTCATAGGTATAACGATATTTCAGCAGGCCATGAAATTTTCTATTCTTAATTTTGACGTTCATGTCATCAACATTGTTGTAATCAATTTCCTCATGTGGTTTTTCTTCCTAGTTATGTTATTACTGAGATTTTCAACTGAGATTTTAAGAAATGGCAGGTTATTCGTTCTCTGAACGAACTGAAATGTTTTTAATGCTTGGAACGTGCTTCGGAAATGCAAATGCTTCCGTAATTTTTCGTAAATTTCATTCTGGTGGCTTTCAAGTTATGCGGAGAAATTATTTTAATTTCATTAACTTCGGAACGACATATCTCCCTCAATATGTACCATTGATCTGGTGAATTGACAAGCCGAAAAGGCAGTCAGAATCCAAGAACCCAGAAAAAACTACCATGTGTGATTATTATAGCAAGAATCTTTCCAAGTGAAACATCATGACATTCAACACTGCAAGCGTACTTTCCCCCCCAATATTCCCACACTTTCTTGCCGCCATAGTTGAATGGGCAACTCTCTGAATAACAAAAAGGAAACAAATATTCTTCGAGAAGCGTCACCGCAAGAATCAACTTACTGGGACTGGAGTTCTCGGAGGAATCGGACGCCGACGCGAACGCGCCTCTTTGCATCAACGCCGACATGCCGACCAACTGGTGCTGCTCCTGCTGCGCCGGCGCGTCGCCGGCCGGCGCGCCGCCGGCCGTCGGCGCCGGGAACAGGATGCCCAACTCCCTGGCCTCGTTCTCCTCCTGCGCCTGCTGCCTCCGCAGCGCCACCTGGGCGGCCATGACGCGCTGCCGCTCGGCGATCAGCGTGCACTTGGCGCAGTTGCAGTCGCGCCATCTGCAGTACCTGTGCCGAACCAAGACACTCGCTGTCATTCGCTATGTCGTAACTTGAGGCTGGTTCATGCGACGTTCGTTATAATTACATTTTAATTATATTATAATTATTATATTATCACTGAGAAAAACTCCCCTGTCCATCTGATGTTGTCTGTTTTCGAGTTGTATGTATGACAGTGCATGAAAGACAGGATTAAATACTTTTCCATGATATTTATCTATAAAATAATAAATTGTCATTTCCCCACTTACTTCAACGAATTTATCACGTTCAATCATCAAATGCACAATTATGAGACTAGTGGCAGGTATGATTTTCATATTAACCGCACTAGAATGAAGAAAATTATAATAATAATAATATAATAATAATAATAAATATACTTTAATGTCATTAAGAGAAATTCTTGTGGACAAAGCTTCAATACATGTGTATATAGCAATATGGATGTAGATTAAAAGATATATAAAAAACGATAAAATATCTAAAATAGGAGTTGAATGAATGAATTCACTATTTCATCAGTGGTTTAGTTGATTATAATAATCTACCCAAGGAAATTAGGATGAGTTCTCAATCCATGCATTCAAATCCAGATTGAAGACTATTTTGATTGATTAGTCAATTCAAATCTATTTGATGTGAATATATGTACCTTTTTTCATTGAGTTTTACTGCTCGTAAGGAATAACATTACCAAAATTATTTGCTAACTTATTCATTTCAGGATGTATTGTTATTGTATGTGTGTTGAATATTTATCTATTTATGTTTTCTTTTTTTTTTAACTTTCATCATATTGAATTGAAGGAAGTAGTCCATTCTCGAAGTGGAGTTAGTAGATTAGAGTAGGAAAACTCAAAGTCATCTCCACAATATTTAATGCTGTGGTTGGATTAATTGTTAAGACTGAAGATGGACATATATATGTCCGAAACATGTCTCACCATTTTCACCATTTACAATTAATCCAACCACAGCATTAAATATTGTGGAGATGACTTTGAGTTTTCCTACTCTTTCATCATATTGTTCGTAAATTAGGGTTTCCTATTTAAATAAAGATTATTATTATCATGCAACACATTAACAGCGCATTATCGCATGCTTATTGAGACTCTTCAGATTTTTACCATGTGTGATATTTGAAATTCAACGAACTGTGGAATTCATCTGTATGTGTTTGAGAATTAATTTTTGTCTTGTATTTTCGTTTTTCACCCGTAAGTTGAACGATATTCATGTGACAAGAGTAAAATTATCAAAAACGAGAAATCCATCGTTTCATAAAAGTATGGTTGAGTACAATAGTTTACCACATCATGTTAAATCTAGTGGATCTTGTAAAAACTTCAGACACAAATTGCTGATACATATAATGGAAGTAAATTAGTACTATTTTTATTTTTAATGTTATTCTCATTATTCTGGTTACTGTTCAATCTTATAGGATTTATCATTACATTGTTTTACTATTTTTTTTTTCACCATGTATTATATTATAACTGTTTTTATATCCATCTGTTACAATGTTTTTCCCAATAATAACCTAATTAACAGATCATTCATATAGGATGAATCTATACATTGTGATACATTATTTTTATTCTCATTGTTATTTATATATATATTTATATATATATACATATATATATATATTTATATATATATATCAGAGCTTTTGTATATTAGGGGAACCTACTCAATCAATATTTCTTCTTCTGAATATTCCTTCTTCTTCTTCAATTCTTTTTTTTTTTCAACAATATTCGACTATTACAAAACAGTAAACAGAAGGCGCCGCTTTTATATCAGAGAATTGAGTGAACAACAAATTGCTTGTATTTTGTACCGTTACCATAGAAACTGAACGAGTTTTTCTTCTTCCGGGAGTCGAAGACGAAGACAAAGAATAATTGAAGCTCACGTGGTGACGATTTTCAAGTTCCCATAACTTTTGAAAAATCTACCAAAAGTCATCGAATTCTATTGGTTCATGATACACCATGTGTTAAAAAAAAATCACTAAAAAGAAAAATTTTAGATGTTCCCATATATTCCTTAGGAATTTTTTGTATCTGTTGTGAATCACTTTATTTGGGATTTTCTAGCCAATATCCCGAAACGGTTCAGTAATTTTTGTCTCATCTCATACAGGATATGAAATTTGCGAAGAGTCACTAAGAGGGGGCGCGAGGGGGCACTTCTCTATTTGTCGCTCTAATGCAAAAAATTATGTAGCGACGGTGATTTTCTGGAACCCATCAGCTGGGATAGGATATCAAGGAACAATGATGATGCATGTTTCTTCTACAAAACGATCTATAATAATGTCTCTAAAAATGCAATTTTATGAAAATGAAATTAGATGAATTCTATATGAAAATTTAAATCTTCTCGCAACATTCAGTAAAAACCCCATTTTCAGAGATTTGCTATGGTATCGACAACGATGTACAAAACACTGGTGCAGTCACTGATGGTGTTTTGTTTCGTCAAAAATGCTAACGCCATTTTCTGCTATAATGGCCTAATAGTTATGAAACTCCCCAGAAGATGGTGACATTTTTACAGATTTCTGTACAAATAGTTGACGTTTTGAGATTGTAATTATGGAGTTCGATCTAGAATTGAGAAGTAATCTAAATTACTACGTCTGAATCAACATTTTTATAACACTGGTTGTGCAATTATCAATAATACTGATTTCGTTTTCATTTTTGTGTCGCCATCTGACAACTGACATTTGAGTGATTTTCCGCTATGATGGATTGAATGCTATCAATTTAGCTGTACGTTAGAGTTTTGGTTAAAGAAATTAGATAGGCAAATAGGCAGAATAGCTCCACCAGTTTTTTAACATCGTTGTTTCGACACTGTCGTCAATTTTCTAATTGAACCGGATTGGTAAAATAATTATGACATTTGTCAAAAACTTGGCATACATTTCAGAATAGGATTTTATACTGAATGTTGATATTGCCCGAGAAGATTGAAATGTTCCCATTTCGACATACTGACTCAGAGATTTGGAGAAAGTTATTGACAAAAAAATACAAAGAGAATTTCAAAAAGTTATAGCACCTTGGAAATCGTCAAAATGGTTTGGTAATTCAGCCGCCCGTCTAGACGATAAAAATGACTTCAAACAATGATTTTCATCTTCAAAATGATAAATAATTCACTGCCCAATTATTTACAGTGTCAATTGATTCCTGTGAATAATATTCATGATCGAGCAACACGAAAGGCAAGCAATATGCGAATTTTTATGTAAAACCAACCTCTAAATCTACTTCGATGAAATCTGTCTTGTTTAAAGGTATCGTTGAATTCAATCTACTTCCTCGTGAAATCAAAGAATCTTCTTCCATTGAATTGTTCAAAACCAAATTGAAGGATTATGTGAAAAATTCAATATTATTATATAAATTTATACTGGTTTGCTCTTGCTGTGGGTATATTGATTGATTATTTTTAATATTATTATTTCATTAATACATTCGATATATTATTATTTTATTTATACATAGTGTGAAATTTGTTGTTTTATACCATTTTTACTTTTTCATATTTTTACATCGTAAACTGATCATCTGATGATAAATAAAGCATTCATTCATTCATAAATAGTTGCGAAAAACGTTCACCGGAAAGCCATGACGTTCGATACGGTAGCGACATCTGGTGCCCGTCCGCCGAACCCTCGACGTACCTTTTGTGGCCCTTGAGGGCGGAGACGACGCCGTGGTTCCGGCAGCGGGCGCACTTGGGCGTGCGCTGGTACCGCTCGGACGCCCTGAGGAAGAAGGCGGGCGGGATGGCGCCCAGCACGGGGTGCTGCGACATCAGGGCGGACATGTCCATGCTGCTGCCTGCTGGCATGGACATCCTCTCGGGCTGCACTTCGCGAAGCGCTGAAACAATAATAATAATAGATTTTATTGTCCTCAACTCGAATTACATAATCAAAAAATTCAAACTTGCTATCAAGAAACACATAATAGAAAACCCAAAAATACTAAATATATTCTAAGAAAACACTGAAACTTTCAATCCTCTATTATGCTCTCTCTCCGACCCTCACCCCCCCCCCTAGACGAATCTAAAATTCCAATCACTACTTAGAATTAGTCTATATTGTACTAAATTTGACATCCCATCTATGAGTGTGTGAAACAACACAAACAGGCGCCTTGTGCCTAGGTGTATTTCACCCACTTGTGGTGGATTGAACTCGATAAAAATTCTATTCATACCACGTTTTGTACCGAATAATTGTACTAATTATTGTACTGTTATTATTGTATATATAATGTTATTGTATTTATAATAATAATATTCAGATTTAGACTCGAATTCCATTAATATGTCTGGCACAGTGTGTAACTCTGAATTATTATTATTATTTTATTACATATATTGTAAGATTAGGAAATATTTTATATAATGCTCATTGTACAATAAACTGATCTCGAAAAAAATAGTGGATTATAATATAAGGGTCGGTTGCATAAAGAAAAATTAATCATGTGATTATCTGATGCCACATTAGCGGTGATGTTACGTTAAATCCAATTTGTTTTGCATAAAATTCTCGTCTGTTATGATTATCGTTCCGTTAACTAACGACGAAAAATGCGTGGCAACAGGGCTAATTTGCTGGATCCACACGTTCCGTGCTTGTAAATGATGTTGCTTTGCGCATTTATAGGTTAGGTTTAATTATTTGATTTGACGAAGCAGTTTCACAGATCTGTGGCAGTATGGATATTGATATGGATAGCTTGAAGAAAAAACGGGGGGCAAACTATACGGAATCAGAAAAAACAACACTGCTGGAGATTGTTGAAGAGTACGTATAGTTTACCATAATATCTAAAATTTGGTACCTATCTTTTCGATTATCTGATGCCACATTAGCGGTGATGTTACGTTGAATCCAATTTGCGTTGCATAAAACTCTCGTATGTTATGATTATCGTTCCATTAACTAACGACAAAAATGCGTGGCAACAGGGCTAATTTGCTGGATCCACACGTTCCGTGCTTGTAAATGATGATGCTATGCGCATTTATAGGTTAGGTTTAATAATTTGATTTGATGAAGCAGTTTCACACAGATCTGTGGCAGTACGGATATTGATGTGGATAGCTTGAAGAAAAAACGAGGGGCAAACTATACGGAATCAGAAAAAACAACACTGCTGGAGATTGTTAAAAAGTACGTATAGTTTACCATAATATCTAAAATTTGGTACCTATCTTTCGATTGGAACTCATATATCCAATTCATTCCTTCACAGATATAAAAATTTTATAGAATGCAAACAGTCCGATACCATATCTTTAAAAAAAAAACGGAATACATAATCAATCATCGAGCACTGATCAAGTTAATGCCAGGATTAAGGCGATTTGATGTGACGTTTTAAGTTGATTGGCTTTCCATTTGCGAATTCCAGAAACAAGGAAAGAGCGAACTGTACATATACTGCAGAATGTCCATTGATTGATTCTCTTCAATATCGACTCAGTATGGATTATGAAATTATTGAGTACCAAAGAGGGCTAAGTGATACGTTATCCTATAGGGCTTAGCCTGTTTTGTCACGCGCTATTTTGTTGCGAACTATTTTTTGGCCAGCCATTTTTTTCCGGCGCTATTTCAGGTTTTGTCTCTACAAAGCCATCGAAATCGATATGACAATAATCAAGACGAATTGAGTGATTTTACTCAGCTAAAGGTGAAAATAGACTGGACAACAATTTCTTGGCGACTTATGTACTCTATCCAATTGATTCAATACGCAAATATTCAACAGAAAAAATCACTCAATTTTCAGGGACTATATCTTCATGGATTATGGTATGTTTGATCTTTGAAGTGTTCAACAATATGAGAAATTCGACAATACTGCCAATGATCATCGAGTTAGTGGGACTAGGTAGGTGCATATTCAACTGCTGAGAAATATCTCAAAGATGAAATAAACCTGATCAAAACTTGGGAGAATCATTGAACATTGAATGGTCTCAAAAATGAGCCTCTTACTGGATTTCATTTGAACTCTTCCTGGATTTCATTTCATGAGAAGATAAACTCAATCATGAGTTGAATCACTGTAATTCATTTGATGATGGTATACTGAAAATAGCTCAAAAATTACGGGAAGTACGATCTGATCACCAATTTTGATTCACCGAGTTCATTTTCACAACTTCCAATGAGGCAAATTATTCAACTCAATGGTCGTATTGGATTTGGACAAATATCGAGTATTATCGAATGATGTCAGAGTGAAGTTTCACTCAATTTTTCTCCTCAATCTTTATAGTGGTAGGTATAAACTTGTCCATGGCACAAAATACCATCATCACTCTTGTAATGAAACATGTAAGCAATAAAAAACCAAAAACAAAAAGGGCACAAAATACACATCATCATCACTCTTGTGGTAAAACATGGAGCATTAAATGCTACAGTGATATAAAACTGCTGAATCAAATGTGGTGAAACATCCATGGCAGAAATTCATCATGTCTATTACTGTGTGAAGAATCCCTGTGATGAAACATGAAACATTTGGAATGCAGCAGATAGTAGAGCTGCTGTATCAAATGTGATGAAACTTGTGGAGAGTTTGAAGTGAATTTTTGATTTCATCCAAGGCGGAAATTCATCATGTCTATTACTGTGTGAAGTATCGTTGTGATGAAACATGAAACATTTGGAATGCAGCAGAGAGTAGAGCTGCTGTATCAAATGTGATGAAACTTGTGAAGAGTTTGAAGTGAATTTTTGATTTCATCCAAGGCGGAAATTCATCATGTCTATTACTGTGTGAAGTATCGTTGTGATGAAACATGAAACATTTGGAATGCAGCAGAGAGTAGAGCTGCTGTATCAAATGTGATGAAACTTGTGAAGAGTTTGAAGTGAATTTTTGATTTCATCCAAGGCGGAAATTCATCATGTCTATTACTGTGTGAAGTATCGTTGTGATGAAACATGAAACATTTGGAATGCAGCAGATAGTAGAGCTGCTGTATCAAATGTGATGAAACTTTTGAAGAGTTTGAAGTGAATTTTTGATTTCATCCAAGGCGGAAATTCATCATGTCTATTACTGTGTGAAGTATCGTTGTGATGAAACATGAAACATTCGGAATGCAGCAGAGAGTAGAGCTGCTGTATCAAATGTGATGAAACTTGTGAAGAGTTTGAAGTGAATTTTTGATTTCATCCAAGGCGGAAATTCATCATGTCTATTACTGTGTGAAGTATCTCTGTGATGAAACATGAAACATTCGGAATGCAGCAGAGAGTAGAGCTGCTGTATCAAATGTGATGAAACTTGTGAAGAGTTTGAAGTGAATTTTTGATTTCATCCAAGGCGAAAATTCATCATGTCTACTACTGTGTGAAATATCTCTGTGATGAAAAACGAAACTGTTGCATGTTCGACATTGAAATTTCACTAGTTTCAAGGGTAGGAATATAGAGCATACTTGAAATGCAGCAGTGTATTAGAACTACTGAATCTAATGTGATAAAACATGTGGTGAGTTGAAAGTAAGTTTGTGATTTCATTTGTGGCGGATACGAAACATTTGGAATGCAGCAGAGGATAGAACTGTGATGAAACATGTGAAGAGTGGAAAGTGAGTTTGTGATTTTATACGACAGACATTCGTCATGCTATGGCTCTGATTACAGAGTCTCTGTGATGTGATGATGAAACTTTTGAGATGCAGCAGTGATAAAGGCTGTTGCCATGTATTGGGAAATGATAACATTCCATTTATATTTGGTGGGAACATTTCGAGGTGAAAATAACAAACACGAAGGAAAATCAGCAAACTCTGAGCAGGGTGAGTGAAACTTCGACTTCGAGATATTCTGAGGTACAAACCTGATGAGGTAGGTATGAACTCTTCACTGTTTCAGTCCTCGGCACAAAATGCCCACCATCACACAGATACTACTCAAAATTGTTTTTCGCGAGAGACACTTGCTATATAGACGAAGAGACGCTGCTGTCACCCGAACTGACATTTACGAAGGAATGATACGCTTTCCGGTGTCCGGTGGTTACAGTGCCCCATCTGTTGGCTGCCCGCGGCTCGCTACATCGGCCAATGGGCGGCCGCCGTTGCGCTGACTCCGCCCCCGCCCCGTCGCCACGCCCACCCACCCCGCGCCCTATTATGTATGGAATCATAATGGGAAGCAGAATGGGAATATACAAACTAGATTTCAATGGCAAATATATTACGGGTATTATAATGGGGCCTGAAGGAGGGTCCTACAAAACGTTGTAGTTTCTCCTGATGTGCTATTGTTTGGCGTTCTCGAGTGACTATACTATGTATTATATAATTCGGTTTGGATAGATTTTATTCGAGAGGTTCTGACAAAACCGGCCAGATTTACGGCTCAATGGGATTACGAATGTTCGTCTATTTATTTGGGGAATAGATAGTGAAACGGTTATTTTTCGAATAGCGCGGAGAATAGAATTATCAGCAGAACTTATTGATTTTCATATATTTTCATTTCGACAGTGCTATATTGTACATTAAAGGTGTGTCTATGAATTCACTGAATATTGTTTTGTTTGGTATTTTAGGAACTAAAGTAGGTAGATTTGCAAATTTGTTTCGAAGAATCTCTGGCATTGACAAAACAAAACATGTTTAACGATCAAAACACACACAATTATATACCGATAAAACTTTCTGATGTTAGGTAGATACATTAATTGGACATTTTTGGTCGCTCAGTTGTTTTCTTTCAACCGGAATATCGTAATTTTGAGGTTATATATAGAAATATCTCCAAATTACATGATTCATTGACCCAGTATTGGTATTGGCATGCACAGTTTTCAATGGAGGAAAAAAATCAACTCAATCTAGTGGGCTGGTCAGAAATTGGGACATTATTGACTGATATTTTGAGTGGAATAACACTCAATTTATTTCAGTGTGATATGATCATGGAAAGTTGCTGCTCTGAAGTGTTAGTTTTCCATTCTCAGTCTGACACTATGACATCAGAAGGGAATGAAATTGGAAACAGATTTTTTTCCATAATACCCGAAGTGTGTCTCCAAAATTATTAGTAGATGATTTCGATTCGAGGAAGTTTGACGGAGCTAGTTGTGCAATTTATCTATAATGCTGAACAAAATGCCGTTCTGAAACACTGGGTCTTCCTAGTAATTTTTTACCAAGTATCATTCGACAAGATAGCCCTATACTGAAAACATATTTTCCATTGCCTCTTCCAATATCCTCTTCGCGGTGATGTTTTCAGATTCACCATCCGACGTTTCATATTTCGGCCATCATATCATATTGACTTTTCCTTAGTATGCGCGTCATATTGTTTAATTAACACAAAAAATAGTGAGTATTATTCCGATTCCACATTGATTGATAAATTGTTAATATATAATTTGATCACTCAAAAACATAAATAGCTAATGCAAGTAAAATCAATATTACATTAGTTGGCTTTGGCTCCATCGAGAGTTTTTGTTCAATAACAATGGATTGTCAAATGAGAACAGTCTGTACAGCAAAAAACTTCTCGAATGAAGGAAAACTATATATCTGAAGTTTATTAAATATCATTGAATAGTACGGAATCATGAACAATAAATGTAATTATAAAGATAATAAAGATGAGAGCTTAGATTGAAGATTAGTTACTATCAAAAGGCAGAGTTAGAGCAGCTTTAACATATCTATGAGAGAAAGTTCTGCAGATTAGTCTTGTTTGACAAGTACTGTCACCTGATGTTTATAAAACAAAAGCTCTCGGTGGAGTCAAGTCCAACTGAGGTTTTAGTTGGATATTTTTGCTTACAAGTAATCAAGTTATAACGAATTACACATCAATATAGTCAGAAACAAAAGCACTATTAGTTTTATCCGCATTAGAAGATAAATTTGATGATAGTGGGCAAATGATGAAACGCGCCGGATTTGGTAAATCTGAAACCACATCAGTATAGTGGACAAAAAGTGTCATTGGAGATATACAGGGTTACGAAAATGTTTTCTTTCATTAATATCTTTCTTTTTTTTAAAAAGATATTTACTTGGTTCTATACTTCATCCCAACCCTGTATTTTTGGTTTTGGACTATTCAATATTTATAACTGGCGCTCCTTCATATAGAAGCGTCACTTCCATGACATCAGTTTCAACCACTTTTTACTAACCAATAAGAATAGCCTGACAACATATAATGTTTCACATGGATTTCACGGTTACTCAGCAATCTTGATATCGATTAAGTGGGACATAGAATTCAGCAGAAATTAGATGTTAACATATTGCGTGACATAGCAAGCAAATGAAATAAAATGAAGGACATTATATTCAACCAACAAATCAATTGATAAACCTCGTAGAGGGTGTGAAATCGTTACTTTGCCCTTTCCCAATTCGAACTTTTTCGAAATACTTGTACTTTCATCCCAAGGTCGAGGTCGAATTTATTTTTTTTATCTGTGGACAACACGAAAGGGAAACCTATAATGTTCGAGGAACGTCGTGTTAGCCAGCGGTGGAATTTCGGGAGAGAAGGAAGGTGTTGGAATTTTTCTTGAATGTTTGGAGGTTGTAAGCATCAGGAAAGACTCCACTAGGCACAGAATTCCACAACTATGCCGTTCTATTGATGATTGATGCTTGATATAGCGATGTTCGCTTCGTCAATGTCGAATTCCCCTGTATATTTATGTACGGTTGATGCACCCCCACAATATGTACACCTATTCAATCGCGTGGGAGCTGCGGTATCCACGGAGATGATAACAATCCCAGATAAGCGCTCTCGGCGATATATCTTCATTCTTCACCGGGAAACATATTGTGATACACACTCGTAGCAGATTCCGTCCGATAAGTAATTGCCCTTCGAGAGCTATACCCATAAGGGTGTATCTTTCGAACGTCGATTGTTTTGCTTTCGAAGCCTACTTAGTGACAGTTTCGGTAGGAGATGCGGATCGGATAAGGTTATGTTTGCGTGGCGATAGTTTCGTTGTGAATGAGGAGACACCTGTAGGAATCAGGTTGGTCCGGGGTTGTTGTTATTTTTACGGGGAGTGTGTTGGTGGTTCTGTCGATTTGTTTGCTTTGAGGTTTTCACACGGTGCTGTGAGGTGGAATACGAGCCCATTCATCCATTTTCTTGATAACACTAGAGGAAAGTCTTCTTCTTGAGGTTCATTCTGCATCCTTGCTTCTGTGTTTTTTGCATTGTGTCGCATTGAGTCCCAGTAGATCACGATAGTTTTTTCTACGTGCTCTTGCCTTCGTTGCCTATTATTGCCTCATATTGCAACAATTTCCGCTCAAAATACCGTTCCAGCTCAGTGAGATTCTCGTCTTCAGCTTGGTTCCAAAGATTCTGACTGCAAAACCTATTCCAGTTATTGATTTTCCAGATTCAGTTCCAGGTAGTGGCTTCTGCGTTGATAAGAGAATCCTCTTTCCACGCATCCCTGTATTTTATACTCATCTCGAAGCTGCTACCAAGCTATAATCTAAGTAAGCTATATCTTGTGAGTATGTCGTCTGGTGGTATCCTCTTAATTCGGTCGTTTTCCAACTCTCCATAGGGTGAATGAGCCAAAATATATCATTATATAACAAATTCAATACCCCATGGAATACATGAAAGTACCCACCTCATTAGATCTATATGAAATTTCGATCATTTCTTATGTCAGTATCAAGATAATTCAGAAAAGAATGAGGGAATCAAACGTGAATTTGGTACATTGGATTGAAATACTTATATTATCATCATGATACTAGTCAATAGATGGCTCTGTTTACGAATACCAATTGGTTAACGGTGCCAAGATATCAAATATTGGGATGGAATTACCATAAACAAGCAAAATAATATCTAAGTTTGATGACAGTTTTAGTTTGTTCAATGGATTCTCATGTTCAGTAGACCAAGAGAGGTAATTACACTGAATGACACATTTTGTCAATCCAATGATGAGCTTATTTCATCCAACCTTTTACCAGAGTTGATTCAACAAAATATTTACTTCACTGATTCGAAAGTGTGTATGAATCCAAACAAAATATTGTCTTGATATGATCATGAATTCGGTTGATTCAAACATTTCTTACATTCGGATTAACGAAATAATCACTTGGATAGATGAATTATTGCATGAAATCGATAGAAACATGTTGTCGATGTAACATAGAAATTGGTCGATTCAAACATTTTCCACATTCCGATCAACAAAATAATAAATTGAATCGAATCAATTTCTGCGTTGAAATAAAACATAATGTAGTTGGTTGGACATGATATATTGTTCATTCAAAGAATATTTAGTTGACTGAAACCTTGAATTCGCTCTTGAAACAAGATCAAATGTTACTAATTTCAACATTATATTTTGTCGTGCATATATGAAACTTTTATTTGGTTGATCGAAGTAAATATTGCTTGAATCAACGAATTCTTTTTTTCCGTGCATGAAGTTTATTATTGTAGTCTCTTCGGTGCGAATTGTTTATCGATGCCTAGCTCTCTAAACAATCTGCTCCCTTTTAAGTAGTGGTGGCAAGCTGAGTAAGACTTCCAATGCATGCCTCAGCTGTCCATAGGACAGTATATCAGTCTCTAGTTTCTTCCACACATTCTTCTGCACAGATTGAAGGCTACCGTACTTTTGTGTATCATTCTTTGTAGGTGTCGTTTCCATGACAGCTTCTGGTCAGAGATGACTCCCAAGTAGCCTCTGGGCCGGAACGAATTTCAACCGCGTTGAGCACTTCCAGTTTGAAGGAAACATACAAAGAACTGGTGTTGGTTCTGGGACACATTCATGTCGATGTCCTAACACTGTGTTCATATCACTAGTTGTATAACCTTCGATGAAACAGCCCGGTTTTGGGGATGAAATGAAATCTCATTGTGTTGAGATTGTCACAACTAGTTGGACTTCGTTAATTCTGGAACTTTCGATTTGTATCTATTAGGATAAGAACTATGTGGATATGTTTCCAAATAATCGCAGAAGTCTACGTCCTTTTAGAAAATCCTCAAAAAAATGAGTTTGGAACAAGAAAATCACAAGAACTACCGCTGGGTCTGGAAACTCAACATTTTGATTTTCTTCAGGTACGATTTTTTTTGAATTGAAAGAAACTAAAATGCTTCTTTTAACCCAAACCTCAGTCTCCATCAAATGAATAACTGGACACGTACTTGGCTGATTTTGAACATTTAGTCAATGAAAAAGGGTTTCCAAGTAGATGAAGAGTTCATGGTGATTGTTTGACTTAGCAGGTGGAACTTTTCGTGGCGCATGCGCCATTTCTTCAAGTATAATATGATGAAATCGTATGCTGCGCGTTCACCATTTATTGAAATTCGTTCTATGAAATGGTGAATGCGCAGGAAGCGCTACCATCAAATTTCAAACTACCGTTTGAAGTGCATTTTGTACGCATTTCAATCTCTCGACTGATACACAAAAAAAGTAATATTCTAGATGAGAAATAGCGGTGATAGAATCTCAATAGTTGTATCAATATGTTGCATCAATCTTCATGTAAACGTCAATTGGTCCATAAATGCAATTTCCATAAATTCCATAAATTGAAATTTTGTATGATATACCTACAAAGGTTACCAATCGGAAGGACAAATCATTCCGAAATGAGTCGAGAAAATGTTTATGTGGAATATACATGGAATTTTCCTCTTCCACATGCTCCCTATTAGGAAAAATGGACGGTAACATTGACAAAATGGTCTTCACAAATCACCACAATGGAGATACACGAATGGAGCAATATCTCAGTGACACTGAGGGTAGCAATTATCACTGTTTCACTTTTGAGATGTGAAATTTCTGAAT
The DNA here is from genome assembly GCA_963576655.1 of Gastrophysa polygoni. Taxonomy (NCBI): domain Eukaryota; kingdom Metazoa; phylum Arthropoda; class Insecta; order Coleoptera; family Chrysomelidae; genus Gastrophysa; species Gastrophysa polygoni. The sequence continues at coordinate 3,191,967 of OY755091.1, read as the reverse complement.
GAATCAAATCGATTTGGTGAAAATTCCACACATGTGATTTTCAACCAATCAGAACGTGTATTTCTGTCAGATCACCATAGCAACGGATGCATTTCATTGGAAACTTTTTCCTGGTGGGTACCCATTATACTGGAAATTTTTTTGACGTTTATAATGACAGGTTTTGTCAACTCGATGGAGACGAAAATTGATGTTGTTGGAAACACATTTGGTGTGGAATTTTCTTAACGAATACCACACGAGTTCAAATTGAATCCGGAAATTTTTTCGAGCTCATGAATATTTTGAAAATTGTAATTTTCTAAAAATAATTTGACCTCTAGTGGTATTACTAGTGAAAATACGACTGTATTATCGATAATTGGACAATACCCTCACTTCTATCGCTTGATGTGGTCTCTCTCTACCATCTCCTGGACTGTATCCTAGAGATGGGAGAGGAATCGTAATCCCGGTTTAATGAAATTCCAGAGAGAGGAGCACCTCGCTCGTCATTATCCCATTCTTTTATTCTACATATAACCTTTCACATACCGCGGCCCTTTGTGTGAAGGAACCATCGAATACAATCGTCTAGGAAAGAAAATACGAAATGTGATATTAGGATCCCTTCCGTCCTACGAATTTTCAGAATCATGCTACTGTCAATTCTGAATTGCCTTCCTCAGAAAAATTTCGAATTATCGACACACAGTTTTTCACACACTCTTCTTCTGCGGATATATACTTTTTTGAAAAAAATATATGTATCATACTGTCTTGAGTCCTCTTACAACTCATAATAGTACTGAAATCCATTAAAATCAATATCAACCACCCGCTGCGCCCCTGGCTATCTATTCTGTGTAAGCAAATAAGCATCCCATTTGGAATGAAAGCAAAGCTAGATAGAAATTTTTATGGAGCAAAAAAGCATCGCTTTCGACTTGATTCGGCCGGTGACCCGATCGATTACGAACAAGGCGGATATAGGATGGTGAAATAACTCTTCAATTGTTTCTTTCCAAAACATGTAGACCTGTCAAACGACCTCACTAAGGCCACACCACTTGAGTATAGATGGCGATACGATCGTCGATCCGATGAAGTCAAATCCGCTTTTACTGATAATGACGGATACCTGACAGTGATGGATAGCTAACAGTTCAGTTTTTACATTTATGTTGAATTTCAAATCCACATCGTGTTTCCAGCATTTCCAAGATAACCTTCGAGATCGGCATAGGTGACGCCACCTAGTTTCGATCTTGGGAAGCCTTAGTAAGGTATTGAAATCCGACAAAATCAAGTAGGCGAAGGTCTACAACTTTTTCTAGTGGCTGGGTATAGGGAGTTGAGACACCAGTCTTTATTTACATCATGATTACAAACAATAAAGTGCATAGGGAAGCCTGGAAGAAGGTTGAGTTATGAAATCGATTTCCCATATTGATCGACAATCACTGGTGCTGGTTACAATTTTGATCAATTGGGATCGTGTATCGCGATTTATTTCCACAATTTAGACAATATAGGTACCCATACACCTTATGTGTGTGTTTGTTAACTCGGTTTAGTCATTCAAGAACCCACTAACTGTTCGAATGTTTTCACCAATTCACTTTCAAGTGCAAATATTGACTATTCTAGTGACATGTTCGAACGTGGGCTAATTTTGGTAATTTTTACCTTTTCGAAACTTCGCTTACCCTAACGTGACTAGCATACTGGATGACCCAATTTCGAGCGGTTGGATTTCCACAGTAGGGGAGGAAACATTCAATCTAGGACACGGTGTATTATCAAACAAGCATTTCAGACCACGGAATGATACCACTATGAAGTTAACACTCCAACCCGAATTCACCTGAAGGAACTTTCCACACACTTATGCTCAACATCGTTCCTCCTTCCGTCGATGTATTCGACGGATTGATCGGATTTTGCTTCGTCGGAGACAATTTCATCTAATTGTGTGCATAAAAGTCCGGGAAGTTGAGTGAGGCGAAACGAGTCGGTGTCTCGAAATCCGCGACGGCACCATAATGGACTAGACATCCGAAAATGACGTCCATTGTGTGGCTTGAGAAAGAAATGGAATGTATTTCTGAGCTGGGAGAAAATTCTTATCTAGCTCTGAGATGGACCCGATAACGGTCATCCCTGTACAGGGTGATTCAAAATTCGATGTGAATATTTCGAGGACGTGTTTTTGGGATCAAAATAGGACTTTTTCTTCGAATAAACATGCACTCTCTCCGAGCTACAGTCCTTCGAAGTTAGGTTCGCAGCAAGGGAAAGACAATTTCAACATTTGTTATGAGATTATCAATTGGTCAAATAATGAATGATTTGTTAGTTTGATATTGCGAAAATACCGCCTTGCCGTTGATTACGATTTTCTGGGAAACTGTTCGTTGTATGGAAAAAATGCAAGAGATCGAGTTCTTAGATTTTTCCATGGCCCATAAAATTATGCTATTCCAATTCACAGTTTCTCTTTATAGAGTTGAATTTGGGACAACCCAAGACTGGGTTAACATACTTTTTTGAGCAAAGAATAATCAAAAGGCTTCATTAAACAGGAGATTGTCAATTTTCAAAAAATTTGATCCATGATTAAAGTCACAATTTTCGATAATCTTTCTTTCACCTCATACTCACAGTGGAAGATATGAGATAATATATCGAGTGTTTGAAAGTTGAAACATTGAAAAAATCAAGAAAACATGTCAAAATATGACATTTGTCGAGACAGTTTTGGATTTTTGACAAGAGATTCTGATGATTCGTGAGAATGTATGGAACTTTTGTAACCACTATATTGTGATAACTTTTGAAATATACTCGTATGTCGAGGAGGAAATATAAAACACTATATATACATTGCCTAATAATCATAAGGTACTTCTATTTTATTCTCATTGTTATTTTCTTTCAATTCCACTAAATTTACACATCATTTAGAGACGACAATCCACTGGAAAATTGTTGTACCCTCAGTAGAATATGCAGTTGTTTAGTCTCTATGTATGTATAAAATGACATTCCTCTCAATGATGAATGAATTCATGTTCTTCTATAGATATCATGATTCTGAGTAGAAATATATAGTTTTTCAGTACTCAGGATCACTTTAAAAATTCTGTAACATCTTATTTTGATGTCATATCTAGTTTTCGCGGGAAATTGAGATCGCACCTCGGCGAATCTTGCAGGAGCAGACTTTTTCGCGAATATATCATGAATGGCAAGAATCCCGATGGAATTCCACCTGCAAATGCGTGCTGGATGAGGGCACCGAGAGCGCCGTGATAAAATCGACTTTGGTACAATCTTAATAAGTTCCCGACGACGAATCGAGACCCCGATGAATACACAATAACTTCGAACTTGATATGTATGCAGAGCGAGGAGGATTAATTGAATTTCACGGCGCCGGTTCGGCATTGTCCCGCCACGTATATCTATGCAAAGTCACAGTTCTATTGTCGGCGATATACAATGCCGCTTGCTCGCGCCCGCCGCCTATATAACTCGCAAACTATAGAATTAATCTGGTGACACATGATTCTATACGCTGTCGCTCGAAATTAGTCGATCCTTTTTTTTATCTGTGGACAACACGAAAGGGAAACCTATGATGTTCGAGGAACATCGTGTTAGCCAGCGGTGGAATTTTGGGAGAGAAGGAAGGTGTTGGATTTTTTCTTGAAAGTTTAGAGGTTGTAAGCATCAGGAAAGACTTCACTAGGCAAAGAATTCCATAACTTTGCCGTTCTATTGAGGAATGATGCTTGGTATAGCGATGTTCGACAGGTCTCGAGCCTGACAGTGTAGGTGTGACCAGCCTGAGCTCGTCTAGATTGTCTACTAGGAATCTCGAGTGGTGGCATAATAGATGATATTTCCGTTGAGCACCGACCGTAAAAGTATCTATAAAAAAGGCAGAGATCGCCGACCTTTCTACGATGATCTAGAGAGGTCGATGATTTGGTGAGTGTTGTGTCATCGACTAGGCGAATAGCTACGGGGAATCTCGAAGTAACCAGATGATTTCATCAACTACGAACTTTGAGACTCGAGACTCGTCATTTTCAAAATGATAACGACATAGTTAGCCATGCTCGAGAGGCATGAAGGAATGACAGGACCTGTGGCGCCATTTTCGTTGTTTGCCTATATCGAATGCAGATTCTCTTGAAAATTCTTTGATAGCTTCGCAAATAATCTCCTTTGGCAGGAAGCAAAAAAGGTATATCAAAAAGTCATTTGATGTCTGAATAATAAAAATGGCGATGGGTCCTGTCAGTTCATATTGTCATATTCGCCTATCTAATTTCTTCAACCAGAACTCCAACGTACAGCCAACTTGATTACAGCATTTTATTCGTTATAGCGGAGAATCACTCAAGTGTCAGTTGTTAGATGGCGACACAAAAATCAAAACAAAATCAGTATTATTGATAATCTGTGTTATAAAAATGTTGATTCAGAAGTAGTAATTTAGGTTACTTCTCAATTTTAGATCGAACTAATTACAATCTCAAAACGTCAACTATTTGTACAGAAATCTGTAAAAGTGTCAACATCTTCTGGGGAGTTTCATAACTATTAGGCCATTATAGCGGAAAATGGCGTTGGCGTTTTTGACGAAACAAAACACCATCAGTGACTGCACCAGTATTTTGTACATCGTTCTCTTGAGGTAAGCTTACTATGTTTCATTGCACATTGACTCACTCATCTTGGAATATTCGAACAATTTTTCTACAATTTCTCGTTGACAGAGGACGATTTCATCCATATGATTATAGATTGTAGCAATATTAGGAAGGTATTGGTCTTGTAGATCCATAGTGACTTTTGCAGCAAATATCTTGGCTTCTTCTTGTGATGTAGCCAATGTGCCATCATCCTTGGTGAGGAGAGAAAATGAGCTGGAAGTGAAGTCACTTCCGACTGCCAATAGGTCGTTTGATTCCATCTAAATCTTGCTTCAATTTATTCTGCTCTAGGTCACGATCCTAGAACAGGTTTCATTGAACCGAGGTTCATCAGTGGTTGGTGATTTGTTGGTATGTGGTACGAATGTTTCCATTCCCATGAACCTAGCTTATGATAATAATCTTCGAAATATCGTTAGATCTTCTAATTCAAAACAATTTTTTTCTCAGACACCCAAAAAACATTTGAACCATCCCAGTCGGTTAAATTGTAATGTCAAGCAGTGTGTGGCGATGTTGGAATATGATAAGTATCCATATCTTTTTCCTGTAATCATGTAATCAAGTTTACACGCCAGATTTGATACATGTTATTTCATGTAGGCTCACGCCTAGAGGTTACAGTTCACCGCACAATCCAGTTGTTCTTGCAAAGTCAATGGTCGTATTTAGGCGGCCAGGTGGTCGCGATGGTCAAGCGACATCATGGTAATCATGAGGTCGTGTGTTCGATTCCTGGCTGGCCGTTGGATTTTGGTTTATTCATGCGCTGTACAATGTATATCTATATAAAGTTCTACATAGAACTATTCCAAATGCTCCAGTGGTTTGGATTCCACTTGTATAAACTGTAGATCGTCTCCTTCACTCGCACAAGCCCTTCGGGGCTTCTGAAAGGTCGTTTCGGCAACTAAGGAGATGAGTAACAATGATGGTGGCTTCATAAAAAAATTTATCACCTAAGGTTTACCACTTAACATTTAAGACTTCACATTTGAGACAGATGGAACATTGGAATACAATTGTTCATGTTATAAAACCATTTAAGACTTTCGAATTGACATTAATCATTTAAGAAGATGCCGAACTTCCAACTCAAGGAATCATTGTTGAATGGCCATAAATGAAAATAAGATGTGCGCATGTTCGCCTATGATGTTTTTCGGGAGTGTCGACAAGTGACACCTCTGCTTCCCGCTTTTGTTCAAAACTGTATTGAGGTTATCTTTCATTGTGCGAGAATATTGTCAGTGTTTTCAGGATTTTTGTCATGGGTATTATTACTCTAACTAGTTTTCAAATGCTTTCGGTGTTTGGAATTTATTATTCAATCAATAAAAAGAATCGTCAGTATTTACAAAGCTTAAATGATTTTTAAATGTTAAATATTTTTATAACCCAAAGTGACAAATGATAAATGTTAAATGTTGAAAGTTTTTATAAAGTCACCATACCAATAACGATGTGGTGAGATTTTCCTGAGATCGGTAGGTTCTAAGTTGATGTAACCAAATATGATATCCTCTCTTGACAAGGTGTGTTCAGCTGTTTCATCTTCCACGCATCAAAATCGAATCTTACAGGACAATATCTCGTCAGAGTACGCAGGTCTTTCCTACACCATTCTAGGACCTGCTTAGCTGTATTTTCTAAAGGCTTAGGTAAAAATGCTTCCGAATGTCATTTGTAGTCATTTGATGTCACAGAACTGAACCTTGTAATAAGAATGTATTACTCCTCATATTTCGAATTCCGCGATATTGTAAAGTGAACCTATATTATACTGTTCGGATTCTCTTCACAGAGAGCCAACCGACCGTTCAGAACTCCTAATTGAGATTGATATATTTGACAGGAAGTGGGCTTCAGACATCAAAACGTGAAGGTACGGACAATGGGGGTGTATCGCGATCGAACATCATCATCAGTCGATCGGCCGCGTGGTGATAAATCTGCTCGAATTTCGTACCTCCGTTCGAACGAGCGTGCTGCTGGCAGAAAGGCCTTGTAAAAATGATCGGGTCTGGAAGAGGAGACCGATCCAAGAGCGGAGAGATTTATTCCGCACCGACCTTCTGGCGTCCGTATAATAGTGTCCGACGCGTCCGTGTCCGGCTCGCTTATTTTTTCGTGCTGCCCACCAGTCAATGTCGAGCACAGATCGCGATTTGTATAAATCGCTAGGCAACCCTTGCGTTTGCTGACCAAACGATCCCCGATTTCAGCCGAGAAGCATAGAAAGATAATCATTCCTGACCGGGATCTTATGCTCGTTTCGTCATAGTTTTGAAACAAATTTACTCTTCCAAGCTCGGAGGGAGGATTCCTCCTCTGGGTGCCGAGGCACGTCGGAGTAGAGGGAAATGAACGAGCAGACATCCTGGCACGAAAAGGTGCATCAACGCCACTGTTCGGGCCAGAACCATTCTGCGGACTTGGGAAGTCTTACTCCCAAGAAGAACTCGATAAAGTTGAAGAAGAAATGAGAGCAACCTACTGGCAAAGACTTCCAGGGCTGCGGCAGGCCAAAGATCTCATCGGCAACTTTAACCGAGCCAGATCGAAGACACTGATCAACCTCAGCAAAATGAGTCCAAAGGCAATCACGGGTTTTCTAACGGGGCATTGCAGACTCAAAGAACACCTAAGGAAGCTAGGCCTAGAGGAGGACAGTACCTGCAGATTCTGCGGGGAACATTCAGAAACACCCCACCACATCTTGATGGAGTGCTATGCTGTCCATCTCAAAAGATTGAATATACTGGAATCACACCAGCTGACAGTGGGAGGAATACCGCGAATGGATCCCCTCAAAATCCTCAAATTCCTGAAGGAATTGAGGCTTGAGGAGCTGCTGTGAACAAGAACACCTTGAGACAGCAGAAAAAGATGAGGCACAATAGATCTAATAAGGTCGCAGCGCATCTGTCACCATCCAATTCACATTACATTACATTACATTACATTACATTAAATTACATTACATTACATTACATTACATTACATTACATTACATTACATTACATTACATTACATTACATTACATTACATTACATTACATTACATTACATTACATTACATTACATTACATTACATTACAAGGGGGAGGATATTGTACCACACACAGCTGAAGAATTCAAGGAAGCCATAGGGAATACAGTCGTACGATCCAACTTATTCAGCAGACTCTTTCAAGAAGTGCTGCGAAGATGACCTAAACATCGCTTTGGGGTCAGCTATATCGACATGGTGCTAATCCTTGTCATTCTGCTAAACCTTCTTCTAGTCCAAAGCTTTTCGGATGATGGTAAATTTCATACCTTCTCCTCTAGAGCCCCTAAATATCATCCACTGAAACCAGGGGTGTGAGAAGGAGACAGGTCGATGGTTCAAATAATGATCTGGCAAGAGTTCTCTGAAAATCTAGTATAGTTCAATGCAACAGAAACTCAATCTTTCATCTTCACCAGGAAGACAGATCCCACAGTGCCGAAGAGAAATGTTCACCAAGGGATTTCTTGTCAGGGACTGGCATTATCATTCTATGCATCTTGCTGGCGACGATGCTTTCGAGTATATTTCTTTTGTCCGGATGAACCTGGATATGCGGCGATAACGACTAGTTTCCATGGACGAGGTTCGATCCTGACGGAAAATGAAAACGACGACATATTTTTTCCGTCATTATTACTGATGAATGTCGGTGATTAAGCTGTTCGAAGCAGCAAAGTCATGTACAGAAATTGAATATCGATTGGACGATCTCACAGGCTTCCTAGAAACAATTCTCGATTAGGTAGACATGAAGATTGGCGACCCATGATCGATGCTAGCTTTTTTTTATCTGTTGACAACACGAACGCAAAACCTATGATGTCTGTAATGATTTATATGTGATTTTGAAAATGCCCTCATCACAGCTGTTGGGGCTGTATTTCCAGATGCAGTTTCTCTCAATGCATGTTCGATCTCTTGGTCTGAACCAAGACTCTGGAATCAGTCCACAACTACTTTGAATTTGAACCTCGAACAAATAATTCTGTTAAGAGATGACAAAAATTTTCACCTGTTAGAACACAGGGATATCATTTGGTTTTGTGGATTTTTTCTTAACTGAGCAACAGTAATAGAAACTCATGAAGAACGATATTGATGCTAGATTTTTAGATCTCTATTTCGAAATTTTTACCAGAACTTCTTGTATAGTATAGACCTCACTTCATATTGCACCTCCAGCCTCATTGGATGATATAGGGGCTCTAGAGGAAGAGGTGGTATAAAGTTCCTGATAGCTGAGAAATCATCAATGTGGAGCAAGAACTAAGTCGGTGCCAAGAAAGAGCCTTGTGGAACACTATCAACGATAGTCATTGGTTCAGATTTGAATAAGAATAAGAACAAATATTCATGTTATGATACATATTGCTTTATTGAGTAGCTCGCTTTACATTTCGCATAAATAACTATTTACAAAACCGTGGAATCGCAGCCAGTTCACCAAACATTGTGTGCAAGAGCTGGGACGACACCAGCGTATCCCTTGACCAAAGACGGGGCTACCACACTGTGGGCAGAGTATCCGCTAGCGTAAACTGGCGAAGCAGCGTATCCGTGAACCAAAGATGGGGCAGCCACAGAGTGTCCGTGAACCAAAGATGGGGCAGCCACAGAGTGTCCGTGAAACAAAGATGGGGCAGCCACAGAGTATCCGTGAACCAAAGATGGGGCAGCCACGCTGTGGGCGGTGTATCCGCTGACGTACGATGGGGCAGCCACGAGCTTGGCCTGGACGACGGGGGCGTGGGCGGCGTAGGTTACGGCGGGTTCTTTGTGGACGACGGCGTTGAAGCCGTTGTGGTCGTCAGCTGCGTACTCTACGGTGCGCTTGCTGCCGTCAGCTTCGATGAGCGAGTAGCTGCCCTGGACGGCGTCCCCGCGACGGGACTCCTGCTGGCTGTGGTGGTCTCCGGTGATGGGGTCGCTGACTCCGTACCCGTAGTCGTAGTTGGCGGGGGCTGTGGGCTCGTGAGCGTAGGCGTGGACGGCTGGGGCGGCGTAGGCGTGGACGGCTGGGGCGGCGTAGGCGTGGACAGCTGGGGCGGCGTAGGCGTGGACGGCTGGGGCAGCGTAGGCGTGGACGGCTGGGGCGGCGTAGGCGTGGACAGAAGGGGCGTGCTGCTGGTGAGTGGAGTAGGTGGAGACAGAGCTGTGGCTGCCTACGGCTACGGGGGCGAGGTATTCGTTGTGCGACGCGTACGCTACTGCGACTACGGCGGCGAAAATCACGAACTGAAAGGGGATGAAATAGAAAGGGTAACTTTGCTGCTCGCGTTTCACCATATTGGGGAATTTGATTCTAGGGCTACCAACTGGGTATCTTCCTGGTGAGGGGCCTTTTAGAGTACTATGAAATGAAGCAGAAATAGCCTGCCACATTGCTGTCCGAAAATGAGTTTGAGAAACTAATATCTTGATACTTTGCTTTGAATATCATATCGAAGATGCCGACCAGGAAATATCACAAGGCATCGGGTTGTTTTTCTCTATGTAGCTTTTGTCATGGCGAAACTCCTCCACTATTTATTGTTTTTCAAAAATATTTCTTGGCATCTCAAGGAAAAAGCTGAATCTGTTCATCATATATCTCTTGTTGATGAATATTAGTATCATTCATAAATAAGACTAGGTTTTGGTATTCATGGTGATAATTAATCAGAATCTTTCTATATTATAGAAACATACTGTATAAATTGTCGAGGAATTCCAAGGAACAAAGTGAATAGCTTTTTTCAAAGTTTTTGGAGAGAACCAAAATGAAGTACAGTTAATTGTTGAAAACATCGAATTGAAACAATACACAATTCACTGTAATATCCACTCAACAAGAACAAGAATAATATTCCTGTTGATAATATTCCTCCTACGAATGTTCTGTTGGATCGAATATAATAATTCAATTTTGATCACTGTTAGTGTCGAAACATTTATGGAACAATAAGACGAAATGACCAATTGTGTGAAACAAAATTGAATTATCTACAATGTTTTTGAAAATATTCTGAATAGATGAGTACACCACAAATAATTGATTTCCTTCAATATCTAAATGTGACTACTCTTCATTTTTATGTCTTTTACAGCTGCAACAATATTTACCACCGTATGATTCTATTGTAATATTTCATATGCTGTTCTGTATTGAATCAATCGAATATCGAGGCTATTAAAGTTTTGATATTGATCACTTTATGTATGTATTGAAGGATTTCCAGAATGAAAGCCCATGGAATGCCAAAGTATTTTTGTGTAGCTTACCTTGAATGCCATGTTGATGTTTGCTTGTTGTGCGAACTGAACAATGATTTTTCTGCGGTCAGCCATTATTTTATACTATTTTCGCGTCCGCATAGGTTTCGGCCCCACCCCGGAACAAATTTGGAACCTTTCACCGATTTTGTGGCTTTGAAAAAAAAACATCCCGCCTCGCAAGGACCGCGAAGGTCGTTTTTAATTCTCGAAGCACCAGTTTAATAGCTAAGAATTATTCTTCGCTTGCCTAATAGATATTTAATTGGAGCAAGTTTGCATCTAATCCTGTGAATTCTTGGTTTTTTCATTCACTTCATAATTATTTTCGTAACTGCATTATGAGTTATAGCTTCTATTCGCCATAATGAGGCTCGCGATGTTCAAGGTTGATATTCGTATATCTGCTCACGAAATCAAAAGGAATTTCATTCATTCATTATAATAGTCTTCGTCCTGGTCGGAAAACCAGCAATATTTTCTAGAGAAAAGTGCATATTTTGTGCGTGGAAACTGCGAATATATAGTTGTGATCAAACGTATAGACAGGGTGTCTCATTATTATTGTGAAAATTATCAAGATTCATCGCTGGAAACGAGATGATAGTACTCATAGTTTTTCTTTTCCAATAATTTTTTTTATGAAATTTATGGAAAAATAATTCCTTCGATTCCATTAAGCAATCAGAATTTTCTCAATTATACCAGTGGCTTCCTAGAGGGCGATCCAGCTGATAATTTGAATTAGAAATAGTGACGCCACTGTTTTTTTCGAAGTAAAATAATTGACCAATTCAAAATAAAGCTCATTTTTATCATGTTTTTTTCGTATCTGCACAAGTGAATTGAAACTGACAATGAATTATTTTGTTTGTTATTATCATTAGTCTTTCAATATTCCCATTATTAACATTATCACTGATAAACAAACTTAACGAATTTCAAGAATATCGAAAGATAGGCTCTTTCAAGAACTGTTGAAGGTTCTTTTTTTTTGTTTGGAAGTTTGGATTATGTTAGCCGAATTTCGGAAACCATGAAACAGTAAGTAATCTACCTTTGGAATTTTTATAATATCAATGAAACACCCTATATATTCAGTTCCCTACACTGATTATCATTGTTCAATTTCATCAGTCACAAATTTTCACTATGCTTTCTCATCAGTTTCCACTCCATATTAGCTTTCCGAATAGACAGGGTATTTATCCCAAAAGTTATTATGAATATTATGAGTGTTCATTTTCGAGGTAAGAGTATATATATATTTTTTTCTAATCAACATGTGTTCAAGAATGCATTGTTCCTCCAAACGTTTCATCATTGCGTGGAACACGATGATGCTCGAGTTTTATTTTTTTCGCCTTACTGTAAAAAAAAGTGAAAAAAATTAAAAAAAGTAAAAGTAAAAAAATAAATAAAAAATAAAAAAAATAAAAAAAATAGTGAAATAAAAGTAGTAAAATTCCATATGTGATTGGATTCAATTCATATGGATTCTTCATTTTCAGGATTCGACTTATCAAATTGAGGCAAAATCATTCTAATACACCAATTTATCCATTTTTGTGATGTATTGTGTCGAAATATCAAGGTTTTGTCGTTGACTGATGACACTTCAGTTATCAAGTTACTTCTAACTTCTAATGCAGGTCAGGATTCAAGTAAATTTTGGTCATCTAAATCAGAGTAGTGCTTGTCTCCCATGAAATCACTACTCCTCTCAACAAATAATCTCTTCAACAAATAATTTCAGTGAGCTGGTCGTCACGTGAGATTGTTTCATTATTACAGTGAATTATTTATGAATTGATATATCATTACTAATATTGATCATTTCCTTCTATACTCGTAGCCCCCAAACATACGCTAAAGCTCTTAGATTCAATTCAGAAGAGAGCTATTCGCCTAGTCGATGATACAACACTCACCAAATCATTGACCTCTCTAGATCATCGTAGAAAGGTCGGCGATCTATGCCTTTTTTATTGGTCGGTGCTCAACGGAAATATCATATATTATGCCAGCACGTGCGATTCCTAGTAGACAAACCAGACGAGCTCAAGCTGGTCACTCCTACACTGTCAGGCTCGAGACCTGTCGAACATCGCTATACCAAGCATCATTCCTCAATAGAACGGCAAAGTCGTGGAATTATTCGCCTAGTGAAGTCTTTCCTGATGCTTACAACCTCCAAACTTTCAAGAAAAATTCCAACACCTTCCTACTCTCCCAAAATTCCACCGCTGGCCAACACGATGTTCCTCGAACATCATAGGTTTCCCTTTCGTGTTGTCCACAGATAAAAAAAAAAAAGTAAAGTACTACGTTACGATCCACAGTATCAAGCAATTACTCATTATTGTTATCCTTGAAAGTGTCAAAGCACCCACACGTCTTCCATTCGCCCGTGAACTGATAGTTCATTGTTTCTTGGATTTTCTTGGGTGTGGTTTTCGATACGGTCAGTTCCATTTTCATTCCTAGTCGTTATTCCAAAGACGAAGGTATTTCCAAGCAACCTTCTCGTTTACTAGAGTGATTTTTTTTATTGGTGTTCACTTCCGCTTACAATGCTGTCGAAATTTTTCATCGCATTATGTCTGCAACGATTTGGAATGTGTTTGGATTATTACGATTCGACCTTACTTTCGCAACATTCGATGTGTATTAGAGATAAGATAGAGGATATACGAGGTGGTCCTATACCAGGTGGCTGCCAGATTTGTTGAGTGACGTCATTATGGCCTAGATAGACAGTCATATTTCCGACTCATTGCATTGTTTGAGTGCAAGATCAACTTATCTCTCACCATCGTAGAGGTTATTAGGCTTATTGGTCTGTTTATAAGATGCATTCTTGTTAGTAGGACTGATTGTCAATATTGAGTAAATATTTAGTGAATCATAAGAGAAAGGTGAACCTTCGGACTAAAAATTGACTCAAAATTCCATATGACTCGAAATTACGCAATCGCTGAACGGACATGATGACTTTTTTTATAATTGCCATAAATGCCAGGTCAAACTGACAATTAGCCTTAATTGTCAGTTTAAACTGACAGGGGATAAATGCCAGTTCAAACTGACGATCAGGTCTAATTACCAGTACAAACTGGCAATTAGGAATAAATGTCAGTTTAAACTAGCAATTAGGGATAAATGCCAGTTTAAACTGGCAATTAGGGATAAATGCCAGTTCAAACTGACGATTAGGTCTAATTGCCAGTACAAACTGGCAATTAGGAATAAATGTCAGTTTAAACTAGCAATTAGGGATTAAACTGGGATTAAACTGGCAATTAGGGATAAATGCCAGTTTAAACTGGCAATTAGGGATAAATGCCAGTTTGAACTGGCAATTAGGGATGAATGCCAGTTCAAACTGACGATTAGGTCTAATTGCCAGTAGAAACTGGCAATTAGGAATAAATGTCAGTTTGAACTAGCAATTAGGGATAAATGCCAGTTTAAACTGGCAATTAGGGATAAATGCCAGTTTAAACTGGCAAGTAGGGATAAATGCCAGTACAAACTGGCAATTAGGAATAAATGTCAGTTTAAACTAGCAATTAGGGATAAATGCCAGTTTAAACTGGCAATTAGGGATAAATGCCAGTTTAAACTGGCAATTAGGGATAAACGAAAGTTCAAACTGACGATTAGGTCTAATTGCCAGTTCGAACTGACGATTAGGTCTAATTGCCAGTTTGAACTGGCAATTAGGGATGAATGCCAGTTTGAACTGGCAACAGCTCATTGATTGATTGAGCATGATGTTTTTTATCCCAGAATGTGAACCCATATTTGAATTATCTTCACAAATGCACGGTAAGTCTGCTAAATAAATACATTTATTCGATATAATTTACATAAATAAATCAATAAATAAGGTCTATCCACTGAAACCTCAGTGGTAGTAAGACGAAGCTTGCTGACGACCAACTGTTGCTGACGGTCCAGCGTATGACACAGATGGGGCAGAATAGAAACCTGCTTTAGCTGCAGCAGGCTCGTACGACCTTCCCACGGCGTATCCATGGGCAGCCTGAGGGGCGGCACTTTTAACCGGCCCAGCATTTTCTTCCCTGCGGACGACCGCGTTGAAACCGCTGTGGGCGTCAGCAGTGTATTCCACGATGCGCTTGCTACCGTCAGCTTCCATCAGATAGTAGCTGCCCCTGACCACGTCACCTTCGCGAGTCTCCTGCTGTCCGTGCATATCTCCCGTGTGAACGTCATTGACTTCATATCCGAAAGTGTAATGGGCAGGCGCAGATTCCTCGGCTGAAACTGGGGCGGCCACTTTGAAACTGGGGGCGGGCACTTTGAAACTTGGGGCGGCCACTTTGAAACTCGGGGCAGCTACTTTGAAACTTTGGGCGGGCACTTCGAAACTTTTGTAGGTTCGAGTCGATTGTTCGTAGGAGGCGGGTCTGTAGACGGGGGCGTAGTGTGCTGGAGCTCTGGAGGCGACTGGGGCGGCATCTTGCGGGTGGGTCGGGGATGAGAGGCTCGAATAGGAGACGGCAGTGGCGTCGGAGTAGGTCGGGTGGGATTCCTTGCCGATGACGCCGGCTTTGGCTACGGTGAGTAGACCGAAGACTGCGATGAACTGTTGATGGAAAAACGTGGACGATGAGTCGAAAAATTGATGAGAACACACAATTATTTATCAGTCGTGCTTGAGATGCCGTACAAATCTAAGTAAGATAAGAGTGAATTTTGACTTCACTGCCCAAGGGATGAAAGTGAAAATTCCATGGTATGAACAAGGTATGAACAAAATATGTTGTTTGTGAAGCTTCAGAGGGACGAAAAACAACTTTTGTGATTATCTATTGTAGTTACTCACTTTGTATGCCATTTTGGTACTTTTGGTGTCTCTTTGGAGGAGATGTAGATCGAGTATGGTTACAAATGTGTAGGTTCAGTATTTATATGAACCCCCTAATTGTAGGAGTGGTATTAATTCGACACATTCGATCATGTATTCGCCATATGAGATATGATTATTATGGTACTTTCTCTGTATCAATATTATGTTACATATTTTGTCTGCACGTATAATCATAGAAACGGTTGTAACGCGACCCGACCATGAACTAGAAATGATACGGTCTGCTAGTTACCGCAAGAAATATATAGCTCGCCTATGAATGAATAGCTAGTAGATTCCTGAATTAGGTCTACTACTGAAACGATATTATCATATTTTGTTTTTTTGTCTATTCAAAGTTTATCTTTTCAGACATCCCTCATGGAAATCCTATTTCTCAAGCTTCACCGAATCTTTACGACGATTTCGTGAAAATTTCCTTCACAAGAGCAACGAAAAGAAAATCTGAACACGACAGGGTCTGATCTTTCAGAGAACAGTTGATCTTCCGATGTAGTTTTCTGCTTTCTATTGATGTTGACATGGGATAAGAATCCACGAAAACTCCTTCGAACTTGACTAAACTTCATGAACAGGACTCACTTTTACTTTAATGATAAACAAAATCATTTCGAATTCGAATATTGATTTTATCAGTTCCAGTTCTTCCAGAAACGACCCCAACTTGGGAATTTCAAATTGAACACCTTGTATATTTTCACTTTTTGCCGATTGAACAGACTATTTCGAATACGATAAAATTAGGTTTTTGAGAAGAAATTAGTTCATTAGATATTTCAGAAGCATATTTTTTCTGAATCTAGAGTGCGAATACGGATAATGATGATGTCCTGATGACGGATGTATACAGGGTAACTTTGAAATAATAATTGTCCCCTCGTGCAACATTGGCAAGTTAATAACCAAATATGACACTTTCGGTGTGACTGGAAATGCACCCAACAATTAGTTTTTGGCCAGTTGATTCATTACGAAATTCTTTTCAATCTACAAATTATTGAAATGATTAGGATTCTATTTAATTCGTGAAGATTATTTATTCAAATAGAAACAGGCAAACAATAAAAAGTACTGATACGATATAGACATATTTCTATTCCTCGTGTTGAAACTTTGACACTCAATCATTGTTACATGTTATTGTTTCATCATAGCACATTTTTCATGAAAATGTTCGAAAAGAAAGATCTCAATTTTCCAGAAATGAATTCATGATAAATATAATTCTCAAATGAAGTTATTGAATCAAAAAAGTTGCATTTTCATATGTGTGTCAGATGAGTATGACTATATTTTCAGAAACTTTGGGTCCAATCCCAGTACATCAATAACTGAATTCTTTCGCGAAATAAATATGTCACTGAGATTTTTCGGGTCAAAGTCGAATATAATTATGTAGGTTCGTATATCGTGTTACATTTCGCATGTGCTGTAACAAAATATTTGGACCAGCAATGTCTTCAGTTATCGGAATACCACACCTCTCACACTTTCAGTTGAGTAGTTATGAAATAGACTGATTACTGTGTTTGAATTATTTTTTGATTTCAAATGTTGATGATGAAATTTTTCTCATTCAGGGTTTATTTTTCTCTGTGAATGAAAACGAAACAAGGTATTCCTTTTTTCTGAGAGATCAAGGAACTGACATTAAAATGAATGATTCTTTATATAATGTTGGATATTACAGGATTTGAAAAAAAAACACAAGGCACTTCTTAGATGAACATCGCTCTAACTAAAAAATGAGAAATAGTGACGAAAGGGAAAAAAAGCGTTACTTTCCATCACTAGCCTATTTCCATGAACGTGTTTTCTCGAGAACTACTGCATTGAATTCCAAAAACAAGAAAGCGTTAGTAAGAGATTTCGATTACCTTCGAAATGATGTATCACTTGACTCCTTATCCCATTTGAGATTCAAGTGAAAAAGTTGAAAACATGCGCAAAATATTTCTCCACTCGAATTGAAAATCGACCGGTTCACGCGTTTTTTTTTTTCTGAGAACGATAATTATGTCAAATTTTCCTTGTTTCGTTTCCATTGGGCCACCCAGTATATGAAAAATTCCGAAAAGAAGTTTATTGATATAAATTATATTTCTGATTTCACGGTACAATACGATTTTCCTGAATAGTATGTCGTGTTGATGAAAAATCGATCACAAAGAATGGAAATAATAAATACCACTCCTCAATTCTATGAGAAATTTGGCCCTAGCATTATTTCAAATGCGTGGAATCACTTCGCTTGTTATAAAATATACCCATAATGAAAGAACTCACTTTATTATACATGAGTGATTATAACAGTGATAATTGTTTACTTCAACATTTAACTCAAATCCATATGAGTTCTTCTCACCATCTTTGATACTTGAATTGATCAGTTGAATGAATTTGTAATGCATTGCTGGATTGATTAATGCTCAAAATATCGTTATCCTCCATTTTGCATACATATTACATTCCTCCATTGACCTAGAAATATTTTATTACCTACATCTGAACTGCACTGGCTCATGATATGTCATTATTTTTTTTCCTTCGATGAAACGGTCTAATTTTTCGAATATGCATTCTGAATATTTCATTTTTCCTCTTTGAATCGATTCTACTTCCTGATCATAAAATATAATGATCTGAGTTGATAATCGAGATATCAGATTTGAGTTTCCTATTTTTGTCAATCTTTGGTTCTACAAAAAAAAAACTACACTGAATACAACATGCTAGACAAAATATCCAAGATATACGAAGGGATCCCTCAAAAGAGCAGATGTTCTGTTACCACTTCTCCTGGATCTCAACATTTATCTAAAATAAATTAATTCCGTCTTCGTTCCCGAACTATCGTGGGCAGCTTGATTTTTTTTTATGGAAACCTGGAGTGTTCTTTTGATTGTCATTCGACGCTAGAAGCTTCGTTGCATTTTGATTGTGGACTAGGAAACCCGCAATCATGGAATCGTCCAATAATTTCTCCCACATTCATAATCACGAAAACAAAGAAGTTATAATTTGTTTCTTCATTCATTTATTGAAAATAATTTAGCTAGATCTATGTACAAGCTACAGGACAGTCTACTAGACGATCTCAGTGGTAGTAAGCCGGGGCAGCGTAGGCGTGAGCCAGAGGGGCAGCCACGACCTTGGCGACGGGCGCCACTGCTTTGACGTGCACGGCCGCGGGTTCGTTGTGGACGACGGCGTTGAAGCCGCTGTGGGCGTCAGCCGAGTACTCTACGGTGCGCTTGCTGCCGTCAGCTTCGATGAGCGAGTAGCTGCCCTGGACGGCGTCCCCGTGGCGGGACTCATGCTGGCTGTGGTTGTCCCCGGTGTGAGGGTCGTTGACGGCGTACCCGAAGTCGTACTCGGCGGGCGCAGAAGGCTCGGCCAAGACGGCGTGAGACACTGGGGCGGCGTAGTGGACTGGGGCGGCCACTTTGTAAGCTGGGGCGGAGTACGCGACTGGGGCGGCCACTTTGTAGGCTGGGGCGGCGTAGTTGTAGGCTGGGGCGGCCACTTTGTAGGCTGGGGCGGCGTAGTTGTAGGCTGGGGCGGCCACTTTGTAGGCTGGGGCGGCTACTTTGTAGGCTGGGGCGGCTACTTTGTAGGCTGGGGCGGCGTACGATAGCTGGGGACCGTGCGATAGTTGAGCGGCCACCAACGGGGTGGAGACGCTGGAGTAGGACACGGAGGGTGCCGAAGAGTAGGCTACCGATGGGGATGAGGAGTAGGAGGCTGGGAGGAGTCCAGCGCTGGCTACTGCTGCCAAGGCGGCGAATACCACGAACTGCAAGAGAAAGTCATCGTTTGAAACATTATCTCAAAAAAAAAACAACAAGAGGCAGTATATAGTGAAAAGCAGATATGGATATTTCGCGGATTCGTACAAAAAAAAACTCATGAAACTCTCTATGAAACTGATGACTAGATCAAAGCTCTGCAATCTGTCACACGTGTCATGTTGTATATTTTTCAATATGCAACCAAATTTAATGCACATTGCACGACATAAAGACTGAATCTAGCTTGACAAATTATTATTTACTCTATCAATTTGTTCAAAACGATATTTTATGATGGAGCAAGAAGAATCGATAAACTACTTTGAGCTTTCCTATGTCCTCTTACATCTCATTGTGAAGTCATTACAAATTCTGTTTCTCATTCGATAAAAGAAGAAGTTTTTCAACAAAAAAGAGGAACATGAGTTTTGCTCATTCTTGATCGAAGTAATTGTCTGTACTCACTTTGAATGCCATTTCTGCTAAACTGTCGAGCTGAATGTGACTTGGAATTGCTACGAGCAGTTTTTATATGTATGGGTTCAGCCGTAGGTTTGGGGTGGGCAACCGGGTGCTGCCTAAAAATCACTTTCACTCTCAACTGTAACATGATACGAGTTCAAGATTGACATACGATCGTACCGTTACGTGTTGATGGTACTGACATTGACCTTGTCCTGAGCGAAAATCGTGCATGGTACAGAGAGGAGAGAAAGAGCAAAAAATGAGATCACTGAGCAATGTAACGTACAGGTTGATCTCACGAGGTCCATGTTTATGAAGTGAAAATGGAACAAAGAGATGCACCAGAGTAGCTTTTGTTTGTATCAAATGGGATTTCTAACTATATCTTTGGGATGAACAGATAGCGAAACAACAATTGAATTTTTGAAGAATTTAAAGTTGATGAAGGGCGACAAGTCACATCAATCACATAAATGTAATACGTTTGATCCACCTGTGGAGTTTCGAATATATTTTAGACATCGAAACTTTTTCGGAAGGAAATTAAGGGTATGGTCCTGCATTTTACGAGATCTCCTACTTGCTGTTGACAGAAACATTACACAATGAATAATTTTCAATTAGAAATTTCTATCTTAGAGGTTATTTTGAAAAATAGTAGAGGACGTTAGTTTCCTACTGAATATGTCCATGAAGAAATGTCGAATATGTGATATCTACTTCACTTCTTCCCGGATTTCTTCCAGTATAGTACTGCTAATATTTCCACAAAATGGCTCATGCAGGATCAGTATTGAGAATACTTTCAATACATAATAGGTGTCTGTTCAACAAGGCAGCAAAGTATCAGATCAGCACTATAAATCTAGCCAAGGCAGTCAATCTACTCTGCTGTTGAGTTGGAAAAATCTATTTCATCTTTGTTTTGTCTATGTTTTGCAATTATTAATACAATTGCTATGCAACTATTCTGTAACCGTTGTGTGTCTCAGTTTTTCTTTTCGAAAATTTTATTGCCAATCATTTTGCAGCCTCAGACAAGAAAAGTGATGATTTGCTGATCGATATTGGGCAAAATCGATACTTTGCTGCCAGTCTAGTGAAAATCATTTCCAGAAGAATATCTAGTACCTTCCAAACTCGTGATTTTAGAAGTGAATGGTATTCAAGAAGATCACAAAAATGATATATGTATTCTTTTGGCGATATTCCGGTACAAAAACTTGTAATATGATGGTCAAATAATATACTGATGAATATAAATATCTTACTGATGAAATGAACTGACTTGATGTTTCGTGATGAATACAACCAAGTATCGTTTGATGAAAAATGCTCTTCCAATATATTCATTCAAATCAGAATTGCTTCAGGCGGCTTTTGAAATGACTGAGACTTCTCAAATTTCTCATACCTCTGGGAAGTTCGTTAAAATTTTGGACCCGAAGTAGTTCAGCGAAAAATTTCTGAATTACAATGTAATGTAATAGTTGTGAATATTGTAACTGTTGTATAATGTGTGGGTGTCTTCTCAATAATGTGACTTTTTCATGGATGAATCTAGACGGTTGGGGTGGTTTCGTTCGGTGAAATTGCAGCCAATACTGTACGTGTCAGTTCGTGTCCTTTCGCTTCCATTCGCAGGATGCTTCCTCCAATCGTTCTTCGAGAGTCGACACTATGTTGCGATCCGTTCGCGCATTCTGTTACATTTTCCACTTTCCATTGGCCGCGGAAAACTCCATTTCCCCGGCATTTTCACGGCAGTGGCTACCCCGAATACCCACAAAGATCAAACCAAGCCTTCCCGCAATGACACCGTAATTGACATTGGCACAAACCGTGTGAAAAATCTGACACACAGGGTGTTGGAGGTGTTACTACATTTTTCTGGGGAATATATCAATGGAGTCTCGTATAACAATGAGAATGATAATTGTAATGTCTTCATTGGACTACAACATAGAAAAAATAACAATTGAAAAAAACATGTACAATATTCCAGGCGAGTTCAGGTACTTCCCATAGGGAAAATACAAGCCAGAGTCAATTCCTCTGATTGGGGAAGGATATTGAAACCTCTTCTATATGAGGATGAGAATATTTTTGCGATTTGGACGAACATGTTGGTTTTGTCACTTGTGACCTCAAACTAAGGTGTTCATGGAGTAGATGTTAGCATGTTAGGAACTCAGGAAGTGAATTTTCATTGTATTTCAGAAAATTCATACAAACAAATGACGATCAATAATATATAAAGGATGATATTCATACAGTTCGATATTTTATTGAAAATTACAATAGCAAAATAATTTCGTACAGGGTATATTATAATTATTGGCTATGGTTTTCAAAATTGTATCTTTTATGTATTTTTCTCTTCTTCTATATCATCTTATGAAGTCGTCGACATCCATGTTCGGTATCATCACCAAGAGAGCCCTTTCATGAGACGACTATGTGAGATCCATTGCGAGAACTGCTTCACAAAAACTTGGTTTTCTTTTCCGTGCGAAGAGATACTTCACATCCCAGCAACTGCTCAAGATCTACATAGCGCAAATTTGCCATGTCCTGGAGTACTGTCCACATGACCCCCAAACATAAGCTGAAGCTCTTATTTTTCAGCTTTTCATGGGATTTCCTCTCCTCGTTTCTAAAAAATAGAGTAGAAGTTATTAAAAATTATTGCAATATATTTGTAGTAAGGACAGATTCAGGATCTGTCCCAAAATGTCACTGCGCTTGAAATTAAACCTTTAGATACCTAAAAGAGAAATTCTCTATTGGTCAGTGACACCTTGTTTCTGGAAAAAATTGGAAATCCACATATATTCAATGTGAAAAAAACCTCAACTCTAAGCTCTTGGTCTAGAAGAGAGCTAATCGCCTATTCGGTGAAACTATACTCAACTTTTTGTGACTATTGAAAGTCTCGAGGGGGTGATGCTACCCACACCCCAAGGTGCGCCACTGATCTACGGGGCATTCGAAAATATCGCTAATTATTGTCAAGAGAGTTGAACTACGTAGGTACGGATATATATTATGGTTGTTTGATTCAATCACGGAAAAATAACTCAAAGATGAGATGAACCTAATCAAAATTCACGCACAAAACTCATTATTCATCATGTATACTCAAAAATGAGTTGGAATATACTCATTTTGGATTGTGATCAAACTTCTTTGATAGGAAGGTATGCTCAAAAATGAAATTTTAGCTCAGTTCTAATCAACAGCTTCAAGTCACCGAGTTTGACTTCACTCTTTACTGTTGAGTGGAAAACAACTCAATCTAGTGCGTATATTTGAGTGGAATTTCACTATTTTTTTTTTAGTTCCCGTTCCTGATCGGCGGGCATAGACTTGAAGAACGAAATGAAAGAGAGCAACGTTTCATTCACAGTTGTATTTGGCAATAAATAATTCACAAGCAACACAATTCAGTCATCTCCAGGGTTCTAGTGGTAGTAAGTCGGGGCAGCGTATCCGTGAGCGAGAGGGGCAGCGTAGGCGTGAGCGAGAGGGGCAGCCACGACCTTGGCGACGGGCGCCACTGCTTTGACGTGCACGGCCGCGGGTTCGTTGTGGACGACGGCGTTGAAGCCGCTGTGGGCGTCAGCCGAGTACTCTACGGTGCGCTTGCTGCCGTCAGCTTCGATGAGCGAGTAGCTGCCCTGGACGGCGTCCCCGCGGCGGGACTCCTGCTGGCTCTTGCTGTCTCCGGTGTGGGGGTCGTTGACGGCGTACCCGAAGTCGTACTGGGCAGGCGCAGAAGGTTCCGCGACGATGGTCTTAGCTACCGGGGCGTACGCGATAGGGGCGGCCACTTTGTAGGCTGGGGCGGCATACGCGAGAGGGGCGGCCACTTTGTAGGCCGGGGCGGCGTAGGACAGGGCTGGGGCGGCTACTTTGTAGGCTGGGGCGGCGTAGGACAGGGCGGGGGCGGCTACTTTGTAGGCTGGGGCGGCGTAGGACAGGGCGGGGGCGGCGTATGCGACCGGGGTGGCTACTTTGGCGACCAACGGGCTGGAGACGCTCGAGTAGGAGACGGCTGTGGCTGGAGAATAGGCTACTTTGGCGACTGCCGGGGCAGCGTAGGTCAAAGGAGACGAGTAGGCTGGGAGGAATCCAGCGCGGGCTGCGGCAATGAAGGCGGCGAATACTACGAACTGAAAAAAAAATAATAGATTAATGACTTGGATCTGACGAATGGAAGTGGATTCATGTAACTTCAGTTTGTAACTGAATGTAATGTTCTTTGCATGCAAAATCATTTTAGACAATTAACAAATCACTGGCAATTAGGATTTTTCTAGGCTTGTGTCAAAATGTCAGTATCTGAATAAATGGATGATGAATGAAAATTGCTCAACTGATCTGGAGAGCGTGCCGTCAGTATACGTGAAAAAAAAATATAATACGAATTAGCTGACTAAACATGAGAATAACCTTACTAGCTATGCAGAACTTTGTCATGGCTGTCCAGCAAATTGATGATAGAATTGGAATATTGGATAGAATTATCTTATTCGTTTTATAGTATTGATTTCATCTCAGTCTATCCAAATTGATAGAATGGAGAATATTATGCACGAAATTTGCTATTTTAGATTACGAAGTATGGAAAAATCAAGAATTAAAATAACAAATCTCGTCGGCATGCACCAGATTTATGAGTTAATGAAATCAATGAAAAAATATTATTGCATTGGTGTTTGCGATTATTCAAAACAGATATTGAACGATCACTGTTATATACATATTCAATCAAGCAAATGCCTAATTCACGGTATAATGTGTATTTCATTCATGCTCAGCAATTATTCACAATTTATAACCTTTATATATGCAAAAGGCAATTTGTATTATTTATCAGTAACACAAGGTAAGAACCGAAACAAATTGGTGTCTTTGATTCAAAAATATTATTTTCGATATTGTGCCTTTAGAATCAAGAAAAGTCTGATATTATTCGAAACTCGATGGAAAAAAATTATACATCATTGATTTTCAAAACTATACTCTATTTATATTCGGAATAGTGATGTAAGTATAAAAAATGAATGATATCAACAGAGAGACGCAAAAAGAAGTGGAATTTAGTCAAATGTCTTGTAACACTTAGTTTTTTTCGTTGATTAGATAGGAACAAAGAAAAAACAGAGCATGATTTAAACGAATGGGAGTTGGAAATTCAATTTTCCATTTCCATCTGATGGCTTCTTCTAGTTCCCAAATGATATTTCATGAAAATTCACATCACACATCAATGAGAAATTGTAATTTCATCAGAATATTCTATGTACTTCATATATGTACAATCATTGCGATAAAGATGGCTTTTCAATTTTGATTGTGTGTAGAAATCTAGAGTTGAAAGACGGATAATTTGATCAAGCAAAATCAATGAATATTTCGAAATATTTCACTTTGAAATTGAAGTGTAGAGACGGGAATCAACATTTTTTTTTGAATATTTCGAAAATTTCCAAAATGCTCACAAACACACTATAAGTAGAGAGAAAAACCACACAGTGGACCCGATGTACTCACTTTGGAAGCCATGGTCGTTTCTCGAGATGCACTCTGCCGATAGCCTGGTGGAGTCCGCCATTTATACTCACTAGCGTCGTTGATTTTTCGCAAGGCGATTGACTTTGGGTGGAGGACCTTTCACTCTCGTTCCGAAAGGTCCGTAGTCAGGGTTTCGGCAGAAATCTCGTTTTTTTCAAGTACTACGAGTCTGGTATTACTCGCAATCGATGGTATTCATTATCGCATTTCGATGCACTCGTTGCGAGAATTATGATGATTCTGAAGAACGATGTACAAAACATTGGTGGAGTCACTGATGGTGTTTTGTTTCGTCAAAAACGCTAACGCCATTTTCCGCTAAGATGGCCTGATAGTTATGAAACTCCCCAGAAGATGGTGATATTTTCACAGATTTCTGTACAAATAGTTGACGTTTTGAGATTGTCATTATGTAGTTCGATCTAAAATAGAGAAGTGACCTGAATTACTACTTCTGAATCAACATTTTTATAACACTGATTGTGCAATTATCAATAATTGCACTCTTTCAATCCTATCTGTGGGATCGAAAGCAATATGTCCAGCTGAATGGTATTAAGTCTGCCGAATATAGTGCCTCCTCCGGTGTTCCACAAGGGTCAATTCTAGGACCGCTGCTTTTCAATATATTCATTAATGATATTGCAGATGCTATAAATGTAAACTTTCTTTTGTATGCTGATGACCTAAAACTATACTGCCTCGTGGAGAACATAGGTGATTGCGAGAACCTCTCAGCAAATTTAAGGCGGGTTGTAGAATGTTGTCATCGAAACAACTTGTCACTAAATCCGGATAAATGTAAAGTTATGTCCTACACTTTGAAAACGAATATCCTAATCTTTGATTACTCAATAGAAAATGTTGCCCTTGAAAGACCACAAACATTTACTGATCTTGGCGTCACGTTTGACACTGCACTATCTTTTAGTAGGCATATTGATAATGTTGTATCCTCCTCCTATCGTATGTATGGGTTACTTGCACGTTACAGTATTGATTTCAAAGAAACCTCGACCTTAAAAACTTTATTCTATTCTTTCATCAGATCAAAGTTGGAATATGCTTCAGTTGTGTGGAGTCCCTTTAACCAATATGATATAATTCGAATAGAAGCAATCCAAAGACGATTTTTAAAACTGCTAAGCCTAAAAACTGATGGCACCTATCCACCAATAGGAACACCTCACACTGAATTACTACAAAAACATAACTTTCTTAGTCTCGAACGAAGGCGTGACCATTATAGTGTAGTATCAACCTATAAAATTATCCATAGTATTATTGACTGCCCAACCTTATTGCAGAAGCCTAATATTTGTACTCCCAGAATTTCTTCCAGATACCCAAGTACTTTTTACATAAATACATCTCGAACAAATGTTCTGGAGAATTCTCCGCTCCATACCATGTGTAAAGTGACAAACTCTATCAGCAATGATCTAGATGTATTTAGCTGCAAGTTGTCGGATATAAAATCCCACTTTCTACAGTAACTATGTTGTTCTCTTATGATGTGTATGTATGTGTATGTCCTTAATATTCATGAAATCTGTAACATATTCATCATAATCTGTCAATTCCTGCTCTGTAATTGGGTTTATGACCTGTAGAGTATTGTATCACAAATAAATAAATAAATAAATAAATAAATAAATAAATAAATAAATGAATAATACTGATTTTGTTTTTATTTTTGTGTCGCCATCTAATAACTGACATTTGAGAATTCAGTACATTAGAGGTTTGGTTGAAGAAGTTAGATAGGCAAATAGGAAGAATAGCCCCACCAGTGTTTTGTACATCGTTGTCTGGAGACAAGACCGGTAACTTTTTTCAGTCCACAATATATCGAAGTTGTGGATATTTCTCAACTTTTTGAAGATCATCATGAATTCCCAACAAATTTGTTCGAGGTTATGTCTGACAAGAAAAAGACAAGAGAATCGAAAAAATCACGATTTCTCGAGATTTTTTGATGGTGTTCGATGGCTCAAATCTGGTTTTATGATTAGAAAAATTCAAAGAATGCATCCATGGGATCGGTCATTGATCAATTTTCTTAATAATACGTATGAACATCGAAGTTATTACTCAGAAAAACTTTTTTTTATCTGTCGACAACACGAAAGGGAAACCTATAATGTTCGAGGAACATCGTGTTAGCCAGCGGTGAGATTTTGGGAGAGAATGGAGGTGTTGGAATTTTTCTTGAAGGTTTGGAGGCTATTAGCAGCAGGAAAGACTTCACTAGGCAAATAATTCCACAAATTTGCCGCTCTATCGATAAATGATGCTTGGTATAGCGATGTTCGACAGGTCTCGAGCCTGACAGTGTAGGGGTGACCAGCTTGAGCTCGTCTGGTTTGTCTACTAGGAATCGCTCGCGGTGGCATAATAGATGATATCTCCGTTGAGCACCGACCATGAAAGTACCTATAAAAAAGGCATAGATCGCCGACCTTTCTACGATGATCTAGAGAGGTCAATGATTTGATGAGTGTTGTATCATCGACTAGGCGAATAGCTCTCTTCTGAATTGAATCTAAGACCTTTAGCGTATGTTTGGGGGCTAAGCTCCAAACATGTGAACAGTACTCCAGGACAGGTCGACTTCGTGCTTTGTAGATCATAAGCAGTTGCTGGGATGTGAAGTATCTCTTCGCACGGAATAGTTATTGTTGTGTGTTTGTTCTTAATTCTAAGAATATACAACCATATATATGTTCAATGACAATTTATGAATTCTGAGCCATCATGATACTGCCTCTCATTGTGCATTGGTTGCCTTGGAAATTAGTGCACGATGTTGGAAAAATTTAATCCGTGACAATGACACTGTGCCAGAAATATCAGTTTGACAACTTTTACGAATGTTCAAAAAAAATATATTCTCACTACTATATTATTCACCTATTTGGTAGTATTGACGTGGAAAACATATCATTTCATTGCAATCATGCATCACATAATATATGTACAGTGTCCTCCAGAAAGTTGGCATCCTATGGAAGAAACTTTTATTATTAATTTATTTCGGAATTCAACTTGCGTGTCAAGATTAGCTTTGAAGAATAAGAAAAATAGCTAACTCTGACAAGTTCATGCACTTGACTTTCGCTATCTGTCGGAAGTAACAATTTCTCATAAATAATCGCTCAAAATGGGCTTATTTGTTCGAGTTTCAAAATTATTCACGAGAAGAACTTGTTTCTACTTCTATTATACATGTCTTCAATTCGAAGTTCTGTTTCTACCTTTAATTCTCGCAATTTTGTCAATATTTACTGAATTTCAGGAATATAAAAAAAATCAATACCTCAATCTAATTAATTTTACCACCCTCAGTAATTTTTTTTTATCTGTTGACAACACGAGAGGGAAACCTCTAATGTTCGAGGAACATCGTGCTAGCCAGCGGTGGAATTTTAGGAGAGAAGGAAGGTGTTGGAATTCTTCTTGAAAGTTTGGAGGTTGTAAGCATCAGGAAAGACTTCACTAGGCAAAGAATTCCACAACTTTGCCGTTCTATTGAGGAATGATGCTTGGTATAGCGATGTTCGACGGGTCTCGAGCCTGACAATGTAGGGGTGACCAGCCTGAGCTCGTCTGGTTTGTCTACTAGGAATCGCACGTGGTGGGATGATTCATATAGATGCAAATATGTCGAATGGAAACTCAAGATACTGTATTGTATCGAATAACTGACAGACAACAACAAAAATCTATAATAGAGGTATGGCGAAGGACAGACAGCGTCCGGTTTCGTATGATATCCGTTCGAGAATGGAATAATTCTCGTTATGTACGTTAGACATCAATAAACGATTATGATCGTATTGCCTAGTCCGACCTATTACCAGCAGACAGATAAAGAGCGAAACGATGACGAATAATCCGAGCGAACTAGATCAATGTCCTATTCGATTTGACCATGCATATTAGTATGAATTCCTAGGTCTCGACGTAATGTAATGTATTGACACTCAGTTTGCATTAAAGGAAATCCTTAAGAAATTCAGTTTTTGATATATCGATACTGTTGGACTAGATTCATTGGCATCTGGTAGTATACAGAATTTATCGAAGGAATAAGATTTACTTTTCAGTGTCAAAATCGAAAACATTGAAAAAATTTTACGAAGAGAAAAATATTTCAATTGTGTTGAGAACGGGAGCAGATTCGTTCCCGAAACGTCCACCAAGATAAGTAGAGGTTTTATTCTTATTAAATATATTTGTATTTCCAAATTTTTCGAAAACAAGGTGTCACTGACCAATAGAGAATTTCTCTTTTAGGTATCTAA
The DNA here is from genome assembly GCA_963576655.1 of Gastrophysa polygoni. Lineage (NCBI taxonomy): Eukaryota > Metazoa > Arthropoda > Insecta > Coleoptera > Chrysomelidae > Gastrophysa > Gastrophysa polygoni. The sequence continues at coordinate 3,161,912 of OY755091.1, read as the reverse complement.
AGGTTTAATTTCAAGCGCAGTGACATTTTGGGACAGATCCTAAATCTGTCCTTACTACAAATATATTGCAATAATTTTCAATAACTTCTACTCTATTTTTTAGAAACAAGAAGAGAAAATCCCATCAAAAGCTGAAAAATGAAGATTTACTATAGCTGAAGCACAGTTCAGGCAATACTTTCAATTGATATTACATGTTTAACATTTATTTTCGATTCACTGTGAATATGTTTAGTACTTATTCATAACTTGTAGTGACAATTTAAGTCATGTATGAAATAATTGAATATGCCACAGTGCTATCAAAATTAATAGTTTGACAACTCATGGAATTTCTATAAGCACTAACAATGAGCCGATTCGGTGACACACGCCAAAATTAGTCAAATTGTTGATACTTGTGTGCCTACTAAAACAGATGCGACGCAATCTGGCGACAATTCATTTTGTGTACGTTTTGTTATTCACTGAATTAAATTATCCTACCGAATAACACTCGATGTTTGTATTGATATCAGGTAAATTTGTGTTGTTCGAATTCTAAACTGTTTCCTTCAGCTTTTCGACTCGAAAAACTGTCAAACTAAGCGTGCCATCTTTGGTGTCCCCAGAGAAAATAATATAAAATAAATGTTACAGAATATTTAGGAAAACATGCAAAATTTCCAATATTTCAATCGAATTGATGAATATCCATTTCATAAATATTGAAGGATTGGCGAGTTGGTTTTCAACATGGAATATAAATGCGAACAGAACAAATAATTGGAGAAACATAATGAAACTTTCGTCATGACGAAAGTCGCCTCAAATCCTGACAATTTCCTAATTAGCCACTGATGAATTATATCCATATGGAACATATATTCATTTTTAAAATAATTGAAACGCTCATTTAAGAATTTGCAAATTTATGAGTATTTTTTAATTAATTCAGCCCCTAAACTGAATGCGATATTGCACAATATCCTCAATGCTGATTGAGAATCATTGAAACAATTCCAATGAGACAATTCGCCATTTTCCAGATCCGAAAGATAAAACCGCGTTTTCTTCGACCTCAGTTCGAGAGACTGTGTAGAACAAGTCGATTGTGCAGAGTGATCTAGATCTACAAATCTCACTGCTTCCATGTTCTCAGAGCCTGATCTAGTTCTTACGACATAATAATACTATTATCGATTTGGGGAATCCATTGAAAAATATTATATTTCCTACATACGAACTATCGGAAACTCCGAACAATAAACCCACTAGAAGGATCACAAAACAAATATTCTGATGCTAACATGAATTCCCAGAATTATCATAATATTAGTACCCAATCGTCGCCAGTGTTGTCATATCCAATCATCAAAAAGTGATGAATAGTCCATAATATTTAAAGTCCTTTATGAATTCATGTAGTTCAATGCACAAATATAATAATAAATTTGGGTCATGACGATTATGAATCAGTTCTGATTGATAGAAGATTGCTACATTATTCTGAGACTTAGCAATTTTACTTTCGTGGGGGCTCGAGGACCAGCATGGGTATCGTGAATACTTTTTACTCAACGTTGCAACACCGCCATTTGATATTGACAGTCAACGGTGATTATTGCTTTGTTTGATATCTGTCATTATTTACGTTTTGATTTATCGATATTATTCAACTTGTGTTTAGTTTTGTGTACTCAGAATTCCTCAGAAACTCAGTTTATTTCCTGTTTTGGTGATTTGATATAATGGTGAGACGTTTTGAGGTGTGTTAAAGACAATTTGAATCGGCGATCAAAACACGTCATTTCATAGGTGAGTTACCATTGTCGTATCATTCGAGATTTTGAAGCATTTTCCCAAATGGAACGGATAAAAATGAATTTGAATTGAATTGATTACATTATATCGATTATACCCATAGGTCAGCTGCGACAGTGTCTTGTCATTGTTCATTTTCCCACCAAGAAATGCTGAAAAGTACTACTGAAATTGTTACGGATTTTCAATTTGGTTTCATCATGAATTAATAATAAATTCGACCCTCTCTGACAACACGGCACTGGTGCTGGGAGAATCAGCTCCTGCTATCCTTGTTTAGACAAAGATAGATACTATAGATGTTGCTTCCAAACAAACTGTATTGCCAGGGCTGTGTATTACTTATCTAGTCTGTTCAATGATCGAAGATCGGAAATATCATCTTATCTCAACGTTCGTGGTCAATCCAATGTGAAACATAAACGAAACTGGAATTTATTGTAGAATACCAGCAGCTACGTGCTTCCAGATGTATCTACTGATTTTTCATCTTCTGGTCCCCCTCATCAGCTTTTTATTATGGGCGCTATATTGTTTTTTCACAGAGAAGAATGATACTGCTTCTACTGATTTCCTCACGATGTATACATATTAATATATTTCCTTTATTTCAAAGAACTTCGCAAGATTGAATTACCCATGGATTTGTACATAGCCAAGAATTATCGTTTTCAAATGAATATTCGATTTGAGATCACTAGCACAGTTGAAATTCTTCATGCACTCTGTTAATATTACGAATAATTGAACGTAAAAAGTTGCTATGCATAATCGATTAGTAACCTTAAATTCAAACTCGTCTGCGGATCAGTTTGGCGACCGCATTTTGATGGAATAAGATCCACACAATCATGCCACAATTAATATTACGTGAATTTTTCACCCGATTCCAAATTGCCATGATATTTTCCAATGTCATCTTGATTCGTGCATCGTCCTTGGCCGTAAAAGAAGTGGATTTTTCATTAAAGCACCAGCAGGTGATTTGAATGAAGACAAATTTCGATTTGACTGATTCGTACTAGCTTCGATCTGACTTCAGGGCGAGAAACTGTTCAATTTGGTCTCAGAATCATACTGAAGGCGATATTTCAATAAAAAAAGCAAGCGAGCAAGCAGGTTATGACTAGATTTGCCAAAAAACTACCTTTAATTAGGTCGTACAATCAAAATGGAGTTGAAATCTAGACAAAGCAGGAAGTACTGACAAGTTTCGATAAATAATACTTACTTATGATAATAAACTTCTCATTTATCAGTCCTTGGTTCGATCTGACTTTAACATTGTTATTTTTGGGTCGAAAAACCATCTCATTGGGGTGTAGAATCGAGGTGACATTCTGACGAACATGTAAGTTATGATGAAATTAGCAAAATGAAGACAGAATTCGGTTCTTCTGAAATCTTCTATCTCACCTCAGGACGGAGAACTGTCTAATTCTAGCAAACAGTTATGACTAGATTTGAAATCTAAGAAGAAGAGGCAGGTGATATGGAAGATTACAACTATCTTCTGAGCAATTGTAGCTCCGATCTGACTTCAACATCATCATTTCTGGAATGGAATAACCTCGGAATAGAGGCGATATTTTGACGAATTTGAAAGTTATGATGAATTGGGTAGAATGAAAAATGCGATAGAAGATGATTATCGTTTTTTTTATTCTACCTAGCTCCGAACTGACTTGAGGACAAAAAAAAATCATAATTAGGTAAATTGGGATACCTCAACAAACTGAGGAGTAGAACATACGACACAACTTTTGATTGGAGAATCGTCTGATAAGATCGTAAAATGGAAGCTGACAACTAATCAGAGTTCGCAAACTGATAGACTTCAGCAATGGCTTTTTCGGATCGAGAATCCAAAAATCAAGGTGATTTTTAACCAACTAAGGAATTCAAGATGGAACTGATTGACTCCGATCTGACTCCACCTATTGAATTTTGGGTCTAGACCTCTCCAAGTTTGGCAGGATCCGAATGGAGGCACGATTTTGACACTATTGGAAAATTCGATGGGCTTGGAAAACTTTTTTTTTTGGCTCTATCATAGCTTCGCTCTGATTCCTTCGTTGCCATTTTTCTGGTCGATAAATCGATATCGTGTCGCACACAAAAAGTGGATGTGATATTCGTTGCAAGTTGTATAAATATTTCTTGACCATACCCTGCATAGTTCACGTACATGTCCGATCCGACTTGGTTTACGATCTCTACAGATTCAAAGCGGCGAAGGCATTGCATAAGCTATGTTTTTACGGCAATGACTATCAATATATCAAATAAAATTCCTTGTGAAATTCTGTCTGATCTAATTTCTTATATTTATTAACATAAAAAAGTTGTTCCAATCGGCATTAGCCTGTCGCCTCTAGATTGACGTTGCAAAATTTGACAAATTGCCCACAAGAATTTCATTCGAGATTGTAGTCTCTGTTCGTGGGTTGATAACGATTTCGATTCGCGATGATTGAGTGTGTTGGATGATTCGAAAACATTCGAGATAAATTCACGAACATTAGAGACATTTTCATTATTAGCTATAGAACACATCATGATTTCAATATGAGGAATACATTTTCGTAACCTAAACTAATTATATTTTCTTTCAATGTATCGTTTCGGTTTTTCATTTAAAAATTTCATTTCCATTTCATTTCATATCGGTGAAAAACGTAACTTTTTACATGGTCGTACTCAGAAACTTCCCTATAGAATCCTTGAAAAAACATTGTGGTTTTATGAAACTCCGATGCAAGTGGAACTTTTTTTCGTACGTAGGCATTTTAACTGGTTATTTTTGAAATCGATAGATGGACGAAAAAAATTGAGGCGATGGAATGAAAGTTTCACTTTGAGAGGTGAAAATAAACAGGGCATTGCGTTTTGAATTCCCAATGTTGGGGTCGTTTCATGTGAAACTTAAAATGAGAGGTAGAGCATCATGAAATATTGAAAATTGCCCAATTTTTGAATCCAAATCGCTTGACATGTTTGAATCTCATCACAGAGAAAAATTATAGTTACCCTAACGAAAGTTCTAGTTATTAAGTATAGGCACAGATAGATTTTTTCGTTACTCTGACAATTGTTCATGGTAACCATAACAATACCATAACAATTAGACACTTTTGGTGAAAAACTTGACCTTCTCAAGTTTGGCAATATCTTTTTGGATATAGCTTATGCCTTGATATGTAATTGCTGCAGTAGTTTGATTAATGATCAAAGATGAATCTAAAATAAAAAAAATCGATCTTATCTCGGCATATTGAGATTTCATCAACAACTTTATTCCATATTTTTTGTCCACAAACCTATCTTATTGAATATGTAAATTACCATGAAGACGTGAAGTCAAAAAAAAAGAATACTCTATTAACTATTATATTCACGCGGAATCAATTAGCTATCCTACTACTGAGTTTTGAGTGGATTCAATTTAATGTGTTTCGATAGACACTTTTTTCATTCGTTCGCGTATTCAGCCTTGACTACGCGAATTGAAAAAATAATGTATTCGTAGATCACGGAAAAAATCCAAATATATGTTCTGTCCACCTTTTATAGTTCCCGTGCACGAATAGCTAATTATTTATAGCAAATCGTAGACTGTTTCATTCAAAAGCGTGTTATTGTCCTTGGGCAAGGCCAGATCGTTATAGAAAATTAATGAATAACTATTTATATCGCTCATGAACATATTTACAGGATACAAGAACTGAAATTCAGAATGATCGGCAATATTCGAAGGACAATATAGTTGAGAACAATGCCCGACAATAATAGCGCAATGATCTAGTTCTAGAATGCATATTTTATGTAGAAGTATGTCTGTTTGCTGGCATGATACAATGCAATGCGATGCAATTTTCTTCATCACCGTTCGGGAAATTCAGTTTTTTCTTTTAGATTGGGGCTTTTGAATTTTCTTATTCTAATCATGTTCATTCCAACGACGCTATCTCTGTCAAAAACTATGAGTATGACATACATATATAGTCGATACGTATGTCGTGATAAATGAGGAATTTTCGCATTGATTTTGAGTTGTTGATCTATCAGTTCATCTCTGTTCGGGGGTGGCAGCCGAATGGCATGGCTTTCGAAGTTTTCTGCTGAAATGGAAATCACGAATTTCGATAATCATTAGAAAAACGTAGGAGGAAATCATATTTTTTTCCAGCAAATCTCCTGCGCCGCCTCTGCCCTGAGCTTTATAAAATGCGGAGCAATCAAAGTGCACAAGACACGGCAGAATCGGCGCATATGTGACCTCAGCCATCGATTAATTATTCATCTATCTATACCGGGCGATTTCGGAATACGGTCATTGTGATGCTGGGGCGGACCTCTTTGCGCGTTCGATCTTAGAGGCGCGGTCCTTTCACCGCAATGCTAGCCGCGGATCTGCTGGAAGCGACGATGCCACACTTTCAGGCAGCTATGATACAGTGTGTCCGATTTGTTTTTGCTGAGCTCTAAAATCGGAAAAAAATCCGGTCAAAATCGCACGAACACTTCAACTCAAAGACAATTGGATCACACCATACATATTTTCCTGCAATATCATCATCTCGTTGATGGAAGTATCGCCCCTTACACGTAAAATCTTCCATGGCTGGACTGGTTTTCATGCGGATTTTTAGCGCCTCAATTATACCGCTGTGGATCTCTAGATAGTCCAAAAGATCATATGATCATAAAATATAACGTTTAATTATTCAAGGAAAGGACTAGAAGTTGATTAGATCATAACCTGATGATGAAAACCAGTGGAAAACAATATAAGAACGATCCCATCCAGCTCTAGAATGACATTCTTTGAAGCCTGTCAGTACATTGTGGAAATGTCACTCTATATCCTATTGTCGAAAATTTCTGAATGCATCATTTGTGGTGTGATAAAGTCTTTGAACTTGAAATTATACAAGATTATATCATAATTTTAACATTCGCGCTAATATCTTGAGGATTCATCGACAGTAATTGTAGGAGTTCGAAAATATCCAGAGCAAAAATAAATCGAACAATTATTATTGAATTTGATCTAATATATTTACTGAATTCACAAAAAAACGACCATTCATCCATATTCGACAATATGGCATGGATTTTCGACTATTGGTTCCAATAAATGTGGTTGAATGTGACAGGCACTTCATAAATGCTTTCCGTAATTTGGATCTAATATAAGAGAAGCGGCAACGCTGGCTCCACATTATTTGACAATGGTATTCTACCTGCGTGCAATTCAAGGCAGCCTGAGATCACTTTCCATTTTTTATTCTCGGATTATGTCACATTACAGCATAGGGTGTGCCTAAGAAACAAAGAAACTATGACAGTATGGAACAACATCAGAATTAACCAAAATTCATGGAAAACCATGAGTTCACACTTTTTCCTCTCAAATCATTCAATCACAATTTTTGTGTGAAGCCCAATATACTCTTTGACATTCATTTCAACTCCCAAAACACAGTTGATGTTCTGCAAAATCACGAATGAATGAGAATCATTCGGTAGTTCATCAACAGCTCAACTAACCATTCGATATATTACCATTGAAAATACTCACGCCTTTCACGACCACTAGGTCATTGTCGATTATTATACAAGCGGCTGCTACAGTTTCATTAGTATCAATCAGTGAAAGTGATTTGGGCAAATCGACTGGGGGAGACTTCATTTTCATATAAAACCAACCAGCATCACCCGAATTCATCATCAATCTTCATTCAACAAGAAGACAAACATGGCATTCAAAGTAAGTAACGATACGTGATTTTGCCCGTCTTTTTCAGTTCAAATAGTATCTCAAACGTTGATTTTTTTCACAGTTCGTGGTATTCGCCGCCTTGGCAGCAGTAGCCAGCGCTGGACTCCTCCCAGCCTCCTACTCCTCATCCCCATCGGTAGCCTACTCTTCGGCACCCTCCGTGTCCTACTCCAGCGTCTCCACCCCGTTGGTGGCCGCTCACCTATCGCACGGGCCCCAGCTATCGTACGCCGCCCCAGCCTACAAAGTAGCCGCCCCAGCCTACAAAGTAGCCGCCCCAGCCTACAAAGTAGCCGCCCCAGCCTACAACTACGCCGCCCCAGCCTACAAAGTGGCCGCCCCAGTCGCGTACTCCGCCCCAGCTTACAAAGTGGCCGCCCCAGTCCACTACGCCGCCCCAGTGTCTCACGCCGTCTTGGCCGAGCCTTCTGCGCCCGCCGAGTACGACTTCGGGTACGCCGTCAACGACCCTCACACCGGGGACAACCACAGCCAGCATGAGTCCCGCCACGGGGACGCCGTCCAGGGCAGCTACTCGCTCATCGAAGCTGACGGCAGCAAGCGCACCGTAGAGTACTCGGCTGACGCCCACAGCGGCTTCAACGCCGTCGTCCACAACGAACCCGCGGCCGTGCACGTCAAAGCAGTGGCGCCCGTCGCCAAGGTCGTGGCTGCCCCTCTCGCTCACGGATACGCTGCCCCGGCTTACTACCACTGAGATCGTCTAGTAGACTGTCCGCTTGTACATAGATCTAGCTAAATTATTTTCAATAAATGAATGAAGAAACAAACGAGGTTCGTTGTTTTTGTAACCATGAATGTTTGACAATTCCATTGAAGTTTTGCTACTCCACAATCAGAATTCAACATATCTTCCAAATACTGGGAGAAGTGAATGATATAGCGAAGTTGTCTTACGATACTCCGCTACATTTAGAAAACAGTGGATTCTCGAGAATTTCTATGGACAATCCAGGTTGCCAGAATAAAATAAACTTGATCTCAAACGAATTGTCAGGAATAAAATGTAATGAAAACGAAATCAATATAGATATCATGTATTGCTCACGGATATGCTGACGCCTAATACCAGAAGTCCCCTCAATACCTGAAATGAACGAAATGTTTTACAATTTTCTTCCTCAAGCTGCCGCCTTAGGGATTATTGTTCTTTTCTACCTATCTCAATATGAAGATGATTGTTACCCCTGTAAGGTTGATTAACCTCTTCATGAGATCGTGCTTGGATCTATACCAAATGACATAGGACACATGTAGAAGCCTAACTCTAAGAGATAGAATTCCGAAATTCACAGGAGGTACATAATCAATAGTAGCACTTCATTTGAACCTTACGACGTTTTTCACAGCCATCTGTGTGACCCTTTTCGCAAGTTCAACAGAAACGCTATCGTCAATAATCTTCTCTAGTAGATTGTTCAAATAAGTGGCCAACGGTTGGACCCCTGTGGGACTCCACTTCCCATATTCGATCCGCATTAATTGTAGCGTCATGATGTGTTCTTCAAGCAAAAACCAATGAAACAGTTCGATTACTCGAACGGAATATCAATTCTGAGGCGAAGTTGGGAAGACAAGTTTAAAATCAAAACTCATTCATTTTGTGTGCTAAATATTTTCTTCTATTCGAATTTTTGAAAGATCTGTCAGATTTTTGATTGGAAAGTAAAGTCTTACCTAATGCTTACGATTTCCAAACTTTCATGAACAATTTCCTAATTTCTTAACCATGCTCCTCTTTTAACATTTTACCGCTAGCTCACTCGATGTGAGATTTATTATCAGAAGATATATACAAAAAAAGGAAACTTAATCGCGAAGTCTTCCTTGCGGCGCCACCGAACAATGTATATTTGAACTACCAAAAATACTGAACAAGAACTCTCCTCGATGGACTTGTGAAAGTCTTGAGAATTGAGGACTGATATAGCGCTCTTCTTACCGTCGCCTTCTTTGTTCAGTCAACTCCGAATAGATGTCGCTGGAACCGCGATGTTTATATGCTCTGATATATATTCTGATTTTGTACTAGATATCTAATCTATATCGCAGGGTAGGTACTTCATGAGGATCATTTTTAGTAAGTGTAGATAAACTTTTCTAGAGTGCGAATGAGTTTTCATCATGTTGTATCCTATTTCAATGTCAATGAAAAGCAGAGACCTAAATCGGATAGTTATTGTTGATTGTAAAATGTCAGCTCCTGGATAAAATGTCGTGCGAAGGAAAATTTTCCACCCGGAAAACAGAATTTTGCTGATCATGCCTCAAATATAAATTATTTTTCACTTATTTGATTGTAATACCTTGGATTCTGTTACTATAAACACACTCATTCTGCCGTCGTTTGAAAGAATTACCTGACAATAATATCCAGCTTGGTTTTACAGTACCAAAAAACGTAGTTTCTTATAAATTGAAGTCTTGGTGCATAAATAACTATATGCTGAGACATCCATTTTCGTAAATGACATCGGTCAAAGGTCGAAAGTTTTGTTGTTATGAGAGTTCATATCAATTATGCGAAAACTTGTATTATTCTCCAGCTACACTGCAGGTACTCAACTTTGAAGCAATCAATGACTTTTATGGGAATAGTTTAATGAATCTAGCTTTATAAGATGACTGCAATTATTATTATTCTTCCTGAGTTTACAGTTTCATCAATTTACACAACTTCCTGTGCTCACGGAGATGATAGATTGGAATCAGTACCTGATCAAATTGTCATTAATCAAGGAGATTAATACTCTTCAGTATAGGAAACATGCGATTACAGTCTAAGGAGCACATTTCTCCATCAATGAAGAGATTTAGACATGGCGGCTCATAAAAAAATTATACGGGAAACTTCTAAGGAGGTGTTTGAGGCTGAATAAAATTATTGTTGTTCCTTTTTCACGAGTGACGATTTTTGAGTCCGGTGCTCACATCCTGTGGAAAGAAATGTCAGAATTCACTATTGCATCCTCTGGAAGAAAAGTACTCTGAGGTGTGCCACTCTTCAAACTTTGAATGTAAAGAATTGAAATATTTTTCTGGTACCGACGAAGCACACACCTTTTTGACTGCTCACTCGATATCTGAACTCTGAAATTCTAAGAATTCTAAAAATCAGCTCTTGTGAGGAATTTGGCCACGTTAGATCATATTCTAACTTCTCCAACTAGGGCTTCTCTTATGAAATGTCATTCAGCAAACTGAAACAACTGTTATTGACAACTTTTTCAAGGTCATCAAGAGGTCAGGAAAGTTCAACTACAAGGGCCATACTACACTCAGTATTGGAAATGCTTACCAGCTCCATTAGATTTCGAAGATCTTCAATTTTAATTACCCACCAAAAGTAATAAAAATGGTTCCTGCATTTTTTTCATGATTCTTGACCTACCTGTGTAAATATTCTTTCATATTTCATATTCATTCATGCATCTTGTCACATTTTGACTGTCAGAATTCTTGAGAATTCTTGAGATTCACGGAAATTTTAGAGCTCAAACGTCAGCAATTACGACATCCAACTTATTGACAGTAATTTCAGATGCAAGAGAAATGACTTCTGTATTTATGGATATCGGTAACTGAAGCTGTCTCTTCGCAGATTTCAAAAATGACACTAAAAGGTAAATTCCTTGCTTTTTGAAAGAGAATGGAATCATTAAGGTCAACAAAAACAGTGACCAGATAATCCCGTCATCTGCAATTCTACTCGGACATTGACGTTCTGTTCGACCATGTATTTATTTATTTTTGCGGTGCATGAACCCGTACCAACAGAAAACAGTTAAAAATAACCATTTTGTTGTTTACTTCCGCCAGTTCCACTACATTTAGTAACAAGCATCAATGGAAGTAGGTACGCTAGTAATTATCACGAAATGAAGATTGATAATCCAGTTTGATGGCTTTATTTTTGCGGATTTGTTCAGCGGAAGGAACAGATTCGATGTACCGCATACCATAAGAAAAGCTGTCGACGATATTTAATGAGTTGCTTCCCCAGGAAGTCAATATATTATGGTCTTCCTATACTGGGTTGCGATAAAGTATGGAACCAAGTAAATATCTCGGAAGAACGATATTTATGGAAATTCGCAGGTAATTGCAATGCAACAAACTGCATCTGATGTACATTTTTTTTGTATTCAGAGCAAAGAACTATTTGGATGAACTAATTGCATGCATAGTAATAAGTAAACGGGTACTGTTCAGTACGTCTTTTGTTCTCAAATTCTAATTGACGGAAATAAATTTTACAACCACCATAATCGATCATCATCAAAATTTCAATAGGCTCTTTTTCACTCAATTGAACCATTCTAAATTGTACAATTTGTAAATTGTACGTTTATTTATTACTATGCATACAAACAACATCAATTAGTTTATCTAAATAGTTTTTTACTATAATGCAAAAAACTCAAAGAAGGTTGATTAAAGTGATAAATGCCTCGTTTTCACAAATTTTTCACACTAAACTCAGTATTTATGAATTCAAAATAACAAGCTCTTTCAAAATCTGTAAAAATATATAGGGTTCTTTTCGTTTAAAAGATATTTACTTGGTTCCATACTTTATCCCAACCCTGTATACTCACAAAATAACATGTCGCAAATTTTCGCAAAATCGAATGGAAGAATGTCTAATTTTAGTTCTTCTTTCAGACCTGTTACTAGAATTCACACTCTAAATCAGTCGCCGAAAAAATATTGATTTGGTCTCAGTCCGATTTTAAATGAGTATGATTTAATATTGTTTTTTTTTTTCAATTGCAATAATGACGTTAACATCTGGTTTTGCCATTTGTTCTAACGTTCAAATGAAGTATGTACAATCAGTGAAAAAAAAAATGATAAAATGAATTGACCATGTTTTTCAACATGGGTGTTGATTTTTTTTCGAAACCGCTCAACTTTAGAGCTTATGACCAAGAATACCTTCCTTATACCTTCTTTATGAAAAAACACCCACTAGGCCTCCAAAATCTTCACGAACTATGTCACAAAATAAGTTTAGTGCGGAAAAAACTATTTTTTTTTTCAAATTTCAAAAAAAAGGTGCATTTCAGAGGGTAAGTTGATAGAATTCTTTCCTGAAGTCCTGCGTATATACTATGAAACACCCTGTATATGCGTAGTGCTTGAAAATCTATGTTGAATGAAGAGCTTTGACATAAGCAACTCAATCACTACTTCAGTCTTGTCTTAGAGCACATGAGATTTTGTGGACATCAGCGAAAAACTGTTGTTAATTTTCCACATGGTCAGTAATTATGGTTTGATTTTCACAAAATGAGTAATCCGTCGGTTGAATCAGTTATCGGTCGGTGATCTGGCAGATCACGGAACTCTCTTGTCACTTACCCATAGTGCCCAATGAGAAAAAAGCCTGTTTGTTCCTCACCAGAATTTTGCTAAAATGATCGGTTTCCGGCTCGTAATGGCACCATGCAAAATGTGGCTTTGACAGTAAAACACACCTAAAACACCCACTTCGTATGAATCTAATTATATTCGCGATTAATTCAGAAGGTACCTAATTTCTATGCAGACTAACCTTCAGTTGAAAGTTTTCTGTTAACGGCACTCTGCAGGCATAATTAATGTTTTTTTTTTGTCCACAGCAGGTGTCTGAACATCTCCATCGAAGCGTAAGAGTCAGATCGAAATTTCTATAATGCAGCATCATGGTCAAAGGTGAACGATCATGCACAGTAATATTCATCATTCTTTGATGATCCTCAGATGCATATCGGGGAAAACGAGGGTATTTAGATGCTTTCTCTTCATTAGGAACATGCGTTTTATTACTCATTAATTCACGTTTGGGTTCCGAGAGCTAACCTAAACTAACATAACCTCAAATTTTTTTAATCTTCAATATCGACATATATGAATACATCTATGTTAGTTTGTTAAATTTTCAATGCCATCTTCAGAAACTACACCTAGTCCGAAGGGCATACTCTACAAGGTGTTTTGAAACCTCACACAGCCCTAAAATTTCCGTCAGTAGCTTATCAAAAAAAAAGATGAATTATGACTCAGAAAGTGGTCAATATTTATGATAAGACGTGTACAAAACCTCAGCTTTGCACCTGAAATAGTTCCTGAGATATCGTAAAGAATCGAAAAATCTTGGAATATTTTTTTTTTTCGAAATTTATCTTCGACTGAGCCAAGGAATCCAACACATGTTTTGGAACACTCTGTATATTATATTTTCAAACTATTCTCAAATCGACTCCTGATCATCGAGTCGAACTTTCCAGTTTTTTTCAATACTTTTGTTCGAGTTTTATGACTGATTCACCACATTTTTATGCGACGTTATTGTGACTTGCCGAACTTTGTTCTATCAAGCATCATTCGTCAATGAAATGGCAAATTTGTTATATTATTCGCCTGGGAAAGTCGGTCCTGATGCTTACGATCACAAAATTTTCACTAGTAATACCACTAGAAGTCAAAAAATATCCGGATTTAATTTGAACTCGTGTGGTATTTGGTAAGAAAATTCCACACCAAATTTGTTTCCAACAACATTAATTTTCGTCTTTATCAAGTTGACAAAACCTGTCATTATAAACATCAAAAAAAATTCCAGTATAATTCGCTGTTGGGTACCCACCAGGAAAAAATTGCCGATGAAATTCATCCGTTGCTATGGTGATTTGACAGAAATACACGTTCCGATTGGTTAAAAATCACATGTGTGGAATTTTCAAGAAAACTTCGATACCTTCCTCCTTTCCCAATATTCCACCGCTGGCTCGCACGATGGTCCACGAGAGTTATAGGTGTTCATTTCGTGTTGGCAAAGATAAAAAGAAAACCTGTCATTGTTTGGAAGAAGAAGAGAAAAACTAAGTCATTGATAGTTCTCGCTCATTTTCCGCTCTGGTGTGTTGATTTAGGAAATGTTGAGTTCTGGTTTCGCGTTCTTCCGTTGTAAACATTTTTCATTTTATTTCCGTGTATTACAGCTGATGAAACGTTAAACCAACAATATTTCATACAATGGTGAAAGACAATTGAAATAAAAATGCTGAAATATGACAACAGGCTGTATAAACATCCATAATGAATTGAAAGTCAACAATGACAATTATTGAACAGAAAATCAGCTTAGTTTCTGTAAGTCAATACATCGAATTCCATGGCATAGTATTGTATCCCTTCGTGCATATAGCGAATGCAATTCTTGTAATAGTCCAAACTGGTCTGAATCCTTCCTACAGCCGCATACCCGAATCTCCATGAACGACCTACATACAGGGGCACAACGGTCGCGTTGACCTCGGTTCCCCATCCACCCTGTACAACATTTTCGACGGAACCGAATCCTTGATCGGTGGTGGAAATCCATTGGAATTTTTCCTTAGCTGGACTGCAGAGCACCTGAAAAATGAGCGTGAAATGAAGTGAGATTTGTTTTTTCGACTTTCTTGCAGTATGACAAGAATATTGATATTGATATTGAGTATGTTCTTAATCATTGCTACTTTCGAAATATCGGGATTAAGGATTCTTGACGCGAAAACTATGACGTCTCCAAAATAATAATCGTTCAGTTGAATTCTGGCATTATCATAACTTGATAATTATTCATATTTGGAACTGAAATTTGCAAATACTGTCTGTAACTTTTCCGAGTAGGTGGTACATTCATTTTTGAGATCTTCGTGGGATTTTCTCTCTTCGTTTCTGAAAAATAAAGTAGAAGTTCTCAAAAAACAAAGAGCAGAAAATAGCATTGAGTTATACGAAAGGTTTCAATAAATTTCAACCAGGATGGATCGAAAGACACATTTGAATAAGAACTTGCAAATTTCATTTTCCAGCTGTTCGTACGATTTTTTCTCCTCGTTTCTAGAAAATGAAGTAGGAGTTATTGAAAATTATTTCAATATATTTGTAGTAAGGACAGATTTTGCGATCCTCCCCAAAATGTCACTGCCCTTGAAATTAAACTGAATTTCTTATTCAAATGTGTCTTTCGTTTCATCCTGGTTGAAATTTATTGAAACCTTTCGTATAACTCAATGCTATATTCTGCTCTTTGTTTTTTCTTCGTTCTTGTTTCTTTCTTTGTAATAATATTAATTTATATATATTTTCTCTCTCGAAGGGTTAGGTTGTAAGCCATCATCAGCTGATACCTTTTCGTCCATGTATTTGTAGTTACGTAATCCTGTATAACTTTCTATCTTGTTTTCCGTGGATGAATAAAAACGATTTAATATCATTACCATCATTATTATTATTTGATTTGCCACCTGAAGCCTGAACTATCTCAATTACTATTGAGATTTCTCGCAGAAAATTAATTTATTTTGCGCTAGATGGAGTCTAGTTTGATGCAATTACTATCAATGCTGTTGTTCCACAAGGATCCGTCTTATCATCATCTTCGTTTTGACAGTACACTTCACATTCGTGACTCGGTGAATTGTTATAGGAAATGGTCCAAGGATGGAACCCTGTGTCACTCCACTTCATATTCATATTCAATGCAATACTACTGGTTGGGTTCCGATGCTACCAATATTGTTCTCGACTAGAGATCCACAAAACAGTATATCGAGAAGCGACGTTGCCACTTTTCTATTTTTTCCGTAAATCCCCACTAGATGCATTTGAAGACTTTTTTTCTGGATGCGAACTTACTTTGAGGGCGAAGGTCTTGTTGGCGAATCCTGGGTAGAGGCCTGTGTTGATGGCGATGGAGTAGTTCATTATTTTCTGTGGAACTAGGCCGACTGGAGACACGGCCGATAGCAAGCCGAGACTGCCGACGGCTTGACCCACGTAAATCGATTGATTTTTCTGGTCCACGCCAGCTGATATTGCGTCATCAGGAATGGTGCCGTTGAAATCTCTCCAATAATATTCGATCGACGCATGAACTGGAGAGAACAGGGAACATAAAATGAAAATGATCCGGACACAATGAGATACACACAAGTTTGGATGGAGTACTACAAGGCTATGTTCTGGGGCCATTGCTATTTTTGTTATGCATAAATGATCTAGCAGTAAGTACTTCCTATACGTTTTTCAAATAATCATTGAAATTGAACAGATCTAGTGACGTCAATAGCCGTGCCATTCGGCTGCCACCTCCGAACAGAGATGAAATGATAGCTTAACCACTCAACATTGATGCGAAAGTTCCTCATTTATTAGGACTTACGTCTCGACCATATTTGTACGTCATACTCATAGTTTCTCACAGATATTACAATTAATCTTCTATTAACATGGCTGGCTAGAAACGGCACGAAGCGTTGACAAGAGTCTAGCGTCTAGCGGTAAACAGCAGGATAATCACGTCACCAGATTGAGTTGGTTTTTGGATAGGAAGGGAGCTGAGATTCGAAAACAAATTATGTGAGTCAACTTTGAGAACGGATAATACCATTACATGTTTTTTTTGTATGAGAACATCATTACAAAGGTGGTTTCAATTGGAAATTCGATAGATGTGTCTCAGTAACACAAGTATGAATATTGATGTAGAACTAAAATTTGAGTGTCATGCATTGAGTTTGTGACTTGAAACGAATTGGGATTAAATGCTGCAAGAAATATTCACTTATCTCTCATTGAATCTCATTTGTGATATTACATTTGCTTCTGGGGAATATATGCTAACGATTTATTCGATTCCATATTCGTGCTTCAAGAGAGAACTTTTAGATATATATGTGTAAGGCCGGTATGAGAAACTCCTGTGAACATTTTCATTTCAGTAACTGTGCCTCTATAAAAAAATTACGACACTTTTGAAGTGATTCATCAGGTCTGGTTGTGAAATATGTTTAATTTTTCCATTTCTCATGTCTGTTCTATATGGGTTTACACCTTCAGGTGCGTACGAATATTATCGATTTCAGAAGTGTGATCATTCGTATATTGTTTTCATTGATTTCATTTGGCTATCATATTATTTTTATTCACGGATAGATTTATTACTGCAATAAACCATCTTTTATAAATTTCTTATATTTTCATTGTCTATAACAATTTTTTCTATCTACGATAAAGTAACTTAGAATTGATTTGAGAGTTTCGTTAGGTTCCTTCGGATCTATTAGCATCCCTCGTGAAGGTTTTGCAAGAAGTGAAAATAATGGAGGAAATGAGTAGAATGGAAAGAGGTGAGCATGAAAACAAATTGAGAAACACTGCAGTGAAAGTGGTCACTATCTCACCTAATTTGAATAATTGTATTCTTAAAAGCTGCTCACAAGTGTTCATTCATAGTTAACAGGTGATAAAGTGAAAAAGAATGATACGCAGGTTCATGGTTTATGAATATGTAAGGCATTTCGAAGTTAATTGGAATCATTGATTGATCAACTAAGTACTAAGTTATTTCACAAGATTTTTGGATTCAGAGATGGTTAAAATTGAACTAAATATATGAAATATACAGAGTGTTTTTAAGTACCGAATGAAAATCTTGGATAGACCTCAAAACAATAATTGGAATTCTTCTAATGAACTTATTTCTAACACGCTCCATAATATAGAATATTTAATGGAGAAATGAAAATGTAATATCAAGATCTGGTCAGCGGCGATCTTGTGTTATATCAATCAGTATATGCCGTTAGGGAATACGG
Source organism: Gastrophysa polygoni (assembly GCA_963576655.1). NCBI lineage: Eukaryota > Metazoa > Arthropoda > Insecta > Coleoptera > Chrysomelidae > Gastrophysa > Gastrophysa polygoni. Next base: position 3,143,672 of record OY755091.1, on the reverse strand, counting down.
CATGGTTTTCTTGCTTGATGAGTGAGCATAACAGCCTTAGTGTACTTGTACATAGTGTACAAAATATCAGATCATCTATCGAGATATTCAAGTAGGAAAAATCTCATAAATATATACAGGGTGAGTCAAAAATGTGTACCGAGCTTTCTGGGGGTGATAGAACATTGAAAAATAAGTGTAGTTTGATGATTAAACTCATGGCCCAAAATGCATATTAAGGGAGATATATCCTTCCAAAGTTGATAAAATTAAAATAATTTCTCCGCATAACTTCTGAACGATAAAAGCCACCCGATTGAAATTTTGTGCATGAATGTATGTTGTCAAAATACATTTTTTCGTCTTACTTCCACATTTCTGATATTGTTATAAAGGGTGTTTTCAGAGGGTGAGTCATGATTTTTTGTAGAAAACTTTTTTCCCTGTATTATTTTCGGTGAAAAAACAGGAGCATTCGATGGAGCGAAGAAAATTACATGAAAAAGGTACTCTTATTCGAATACAAAAAATTGAGCCGTTCGTGAGATATTTGAGTTTTTGTAGTTACATGATATCAGCAGATTGATTTTATTCATCGCGAGATTCATCGGTAACAATATTTTAGCAGGCCATGATGAATAATTTTGTTCTCAATTTTGACGTTCATGTCATCAACATTCGAGTCAACATTGTTGTAGTCGATTTGTTCGTGTGGTTTTTCTGTGTCATTTATCACTGCGATTATCAACTGAGATTTTAAGAGATATGGCAGGTTATTCGTTCTCTGAACAAACTGATATGCTTCTAATGCTTGGCGAGTGCTTCGGAAATGCAAATGCTGCTGAAATATCGTTATACAGATGAATCTCGCGATGAATAAAATCAATCTGCTGATATCATGTAACTACAAAAACTCAAATATCTCACGAACGGCTCAATTTTTTGTATTCGAATAGGAGTACCTTTTTCATGTAATTTTCTTCGCTCCATCGAATGCTCCTGTTTTTTCACCGAAAATAATACAGGGAAAAAAGTTTTCTACAAAAAATCATGACTCACCTTCTGAAAACACCCTTTATAACAATATCAGAAATGTGGAAGTGTGACGAAAAAATGTATTTTGACAACATACATTCGTGCACAAAATTTCAATCGGGTGGCTTTCATCGTTTAGAAGTTATGCGGAGAAATTATTTTAATTTTATCAACTTTGGAAGGATATATCTCCCTTAATATGCATTTTGGGCGATGAGTTTAATCATCAAACTACACTTATTTTTCGATGTTCTATCACCCCCAGAAAGCTCGGTACACATTTTTGACTCACCCTGTATATACGGCCCTGTGTCATCGTCGTAGATCTTGCTAGGATATGAACAATCCAAACTATTCTTTCGAGACCTATCAACTTCTTTTGGTCCAGAAAACATTCAACATCCTCGGAATAGATATAGGGAGTGATTCATCTATTAAAAAAATGATGAGGGGATCAAAACACGCTGTGCATATTCGAGTATCAGATGAATTATCGAAGAGAGTTTCACGGAAGAAAAAGTTTTAAGTGACTTACCTTGTACGATACACAATGTCGAAGCAATCGCTAACAAAAGAGATGTTGATGAGGGTGCCATGATATTGGAGAGCAAATCTAGTGGGTACTTACTCAAACTGATAATACACGGAATGGTTTTCGATATTTATGGATTTTTTCATCGTATATTTCTATCAGGTACTGATCCCGTGCACTCATAAGAATTCATGAAATCAATAAGAAACTTGAGTATGAAGTATGTATGAGTTTATATTTACCTATCAGAAGATAAATAGATGTGTAGGTGAATCATAAGTAGCGGATGAAGATACGAGATCCAATATTCCAGATAATCATAATAATTCAAACACTTTATCAATGAAAGTCATGATGATCGAGGTCAATCTGGTGTCCACGTCAAAAATGTGATGAAGAAATATCCTTTTAGTGAAAAACAATATTTTCTTCACCTTTTTAATGTAGAAAAAGGCACATTTCCTCCTCAACGCTGGAGGTGATCGTTTTCGAGATATTTTGAATTTTCTATGTCGATGTACGTTACTCAGCTCCTAGACCGCTTAGTGAAGTTGCTGAGAACATTACAAAAACTAAGTGTGTGGTAGATCTTGTCAAAATACCGGGTATACTGCTTCTGATCGAAGTTTGATGAAAATAAATGCAGCTGCAAAAAACTCATGAGGAAAGCCCACCTTGTTTTAGGAAATTTCAGCAATCTGTATCTCGAAAACGAATAATTTTTTGATACATTCTATGATAAAAAAAGTCGTTTATTTCGACGATATTTACAACGTACTCACTTGTAATGTTTTCAGTAACGTGAATCGATATAAAAATTCAAATCAAATCAAATCTCCGAAACGAAGCATCAGGACACAGGCTCATGCAATATTTTTTTCTTGAAATTGTTTCAGGTATACGTCATTTGGATTTTCCAACGTACTTATGTTACACCCTGTAGATGAAGATGAGTGATACTTTGCAATGAAAATTTGATTCAGTGTTCGTATATTCGTATCTGCAATCAATTATTGATGTGCCGAGTATCGAGGATGCAAATAAACTTTTTACTGTTAGTACATGCATGGAAATGCATTCAAGATCTTAGGAAGGTAGCCATGGAATTTGAATCGACATATGGTCGACAAAATGGAGCTATCTGTCGGTCGACAACTGCACTGCAATAACGATATTCGTTTATCGGCCGCCAGGATACCGGATGGAATACAAATCTTCTTCATTTCGATCGAAGATTTGATATATTATATTTTCTCTACTGAAAGGAGCTCAGAGATAGGTGGAAGGAAAGAGACGAAGCGATGAAAAATCACATGACTTCTGTCTGTGAGTTTTTCGAGGAGATGGTACATTCATTTTTCAGCTTTTTGTGGGATTTTCTCTCCTCGTTTCTAAAAACAAATAAGTAAAAGTTATTGAAAATTATTTCAATATATTTGCGATCTGCCTCTGTCCTTACTACAAATATATTGAAACGATTTTTAATAACTTCTTCAAAATGGGAATGACTCTGCTCGATTTTTCGATCAACCAACATCAAGATCCATTATTTACGTTCTGACGATCATTGTATGAATTTAACAGAGTATACTTTCATGTTAATCGTAACTCTATACCTGGCATTTCCTGCACCTAATCTCCAAACGGATATTATTTGCCAATGACTTCCACCCTCGAGAAGGGTTGTTTGTATGGTTTCCTTTTTAGACGAGTTCCTGTCGACATATCTCACCCCTTGTATATCATTTCATGAAAACTTGTATGTGCTAAGGAACTTTCTCAAGAATCTAAATACTTACAAGAGATAACTAAACAAAATTTCACTTCTGGTTTTGGATGATTTGAATGCGTTAGTTTATGATCGAAATTAACGATGAATGAAATATTTTCTTCGAGTGAAATGATGAAATGAAGAAGTTGGAAGAGGTGATAACGAGTAGATTCCATGCATATTTCAACAGAATCTTTAGAGATGTCTGGAAAATACTAGAATGAAATTTTTACAACCACCCACAGTCATCCTACAAATCTGAAAATGAAGGAATCAAAAATTAAAGAAATGGATTACATGCTGTTAAAGTGTGCTGCAATATAGTACTGGCGTAGTATGAAAAAAACTTGAATATGAAAATGGAAAATTCGATATCAATTAATGAAAACACCTTGTAACCAGAATTCCTCCGTCTGCCAAATTGTCACTTTTCAGTGTCAAAATCGGAAACATCGAAAAAAGTTTACGAAGAAAAATATTTCAATTGTGTTGAGAACGGGAGCAGATTCGTTCCCGAAACGTTCACCAAGATAAGTAGAGGTTTTATTCTTATTAAATATATTTGTATTTCCAAATTTTTTCAAAAACAAGGTGTCACTGACCAATAGAGAATTTCTCTTTTAGGTATCTAAAGGTTTAATTTCAAGCGCAGTGACATTTTGGGACAGATCCTAAATCTGTCCTTACAACAAATATATTGCAATAATTTTCAATAACTTCTACTCTATTTTTTAGAAACGAGGAGAGAAAATCCCATCAAAAGCTGAAAAATGGCGTAGTATGATTTACAAATATCCAAATAAGTCTTAGTGAAGGTCGTCATACATAACATTCGGATCTGAATAATGTCCAAGTTATGATTATCTGATTCCCAACGATTCCCAAACATGGTTTTATCTAGTCAATGAACGTCATGACTATATAGTCCTGAATCCTAAATTGTTTATTTGCATACCAGTTCCAGTTTCAATTTGAAAAATACAATTTCAGATTTCATCAAGAAACTGCATATTTGGAACTTACGTTGATATCGACAGATACCAAATTTGGGAACGACATTGCCTACTTGAAATTGAATCGAGTTCAAATGCAATGAGTTTTCTCTCTTAAGAGTGAACTTCGGGCCAAAATGAAACTGAGATTGAATAGGTACTAGTATCACCCAGACGTTGAATCGAGTGACCTAAAAGGCCAATAAAGTGCTCCACCTCTGGCAATCCAACGGTGCCCAAACCGCTGATTTTTTCGTGTGAGAAGTCTTCAGTCTACGAAACTCCAGTAGAAATAGATTAGGACTCAATTGGACGAATTTTACAGCAGAATTCAAAACGAGGATCAAATTTTTAGTGAAGTCCGCCGAATTCACATGCGACGTTTGAATCGGTGTAATCAGGTTGGAGGAAGACATTTTGAAAAATTGTTGTGATTATATCATGTACGAAAGACAAAAATTGAATGCATTAAATCCTATTTAGGCAATTCATCGTCTTTCCACGCTTCTTAGGGCCGTAGTGACACTTCTCCGGATATGGGACCCACTCACTCAAATGTTTTCTACTGTTGCACAGAATAACCGCCAGAAGTTTGATCCCATAGTTCTGTAACACCCTGTATATACAACTTGGATCCAAAATGCAACTCATGCTTGTCCCAGAACAGTGTCTCATCATAAGTTTCATCACCACGAAAAATTGATTCATCTTCAGATAATTTATGATCGGTATCATTTCCTGTGTATGGTACTTCATTCAAGACCAACCAAATGTTGATTAAATTAGCGAAGTGTTTCATGCTGCATATTATGCCATTTTCGATGCTGGGGCATCCATCCAAGTTATATCTTCGATTACGGCATTTTTGTCGTTTTTTTTATCTGTGGACAACACGAAAGGGAAACCTATGATGTTCGAGGAACATCGTGTTAGCCAGCGGTGGAATTTTGGGGAAGAAGGAAGGTGTTGGAATTTTTCTTGAATGTTTGGAGGTTGTAAGCATCAGGAAAGACTTCACTAGGCAAAGAATTCCACAACTTTGCCGTTCTATTGATGAATGATGCTTGGTATAGCGATGTTCGACAGGTCTCGAGCCTGACAGTGTAGGGGTGACCAGCTTGAGCTCGTCTGGTTTGTCTACTAGGAATAGCGCGTGGTGGCATAATAGATGATATTTCCGTTGAGCACCGACCGTGAAAGTACCTATTAAAAAGGCAAAGATCGCCGACCTTTCTACGATGATCTAGAGAGGTCAATGATTTGGTGAGTGTTGTGTCATCGACTAGGCGAATAGAATGTTCGACAGGTCTCGAGCCTGACAGAACATAGAACATGAAGCATTTGAAATAATGTAATAAAACTTTGTGATGAGTTTGAAGGTGAGTATGTCTGAGTTCATTTGAGACGTACATTCATCTATGATATATCTCTGATTATTGCATGTCGGTAAAGAAACATTCGAAATACTGCAAGGAAAAAATTGATAAACATTCTAAAACAGTTTGATATAAATATAATAGTGTTCATTTCTCAAATGAACCAAAACCGCAGTCAAGTCAATTTTCACACTGCTTTTGTGATATTGATTCCACACCAAAATGATATAAACACTGCGTGGTGTTGAAATTTCCCACTGCGTGGATGATTTTTGACGATATTTCTTCGAAACCACTCGACTATCTCGTCCTACATTCAGACATGCCCAACCAACGGTTTTATCATTGATGATATGTTGATAAAAGTAGGTACTTGTGAATTCATTCATTTGTATTCACTTTCTGTTATTCTGTGTTTTATGCATGCATTCCTTGTTATGAAGTGCTAATTGATTCTGAACGAAACACAATACGAAACAGAACGGAGTTTATATGAGAGAGTTCGTAGTATAATCGTTTCTATGTTGTTGGAGACATTAACAAGTATTGTTGTTTGTTGTTCACAATGACGTGTGTATTCGTTTATATCTTTAGTCTTTATCGCATCATACCAGGTATACTGTAATCGCGCCAGAAAATCAGAATCGTGTGAATGAATGGTATCTGGAACATTTATTCGTTTGTCTATTTCTACATTTCTTGCAAATCCTTCTTGGGGCTTGCGATCCTGCAGTTGCTCACAGAGCCTTTTTTTTATCTGTGGACAACACGAAAGGGAAACCTATGATGTTCGAGGAACATCGTGTTGGCCAGCGGTGGAATTTTGGGAAAGAAGGAAGGTGTTGGAATTTTTATTGAAATTTTGGAGGTTGTAAGCATCACTAGGCAAAGAATTCCACAACTTTGCCGTTCTATTGATGAATGATGCTTGGTATAGCGATGTTCGACAGGTCTCAAACCTGACAGTGTAGGGGGGACCAGCTTGAGCTCGTCTACTAGGAATCGCGCGTGGTGGCATAATAGATGATATTTCCGTTGAGCACCGACCGTGAAAGTACCTATTAAAAAGGCAAAGATCGCCGACTTTTCTACGATGATCTAGAGTGGTCAATGATTTGGCTAGTGTTGTATCATCGACTAGGCGAATAGCTCTCTTCTGAATTGAATCTAAGAGCTCAAGCGTATGTTTGGGAGCTGAGCTCCAAACATGTGAACACTACTCCAGGACAGGTCGAATTTGTGCTTTGTAGATCATAAGCAGTTGCTGGGATGTGAAGTATCTCTTCGCACGGAATAGAAAATCAAGTTTTCGTGAAGCAGTTTTCGCAATGGACCTCACATGATCGTCCCATGAGAGAGCACTGTTGGTGGTGACACCCAGCAAGGATATTGACGACCTCATAGGAACAGTGGTACCCGACATCATCAAATTGGGCATTGTGTGATCAGCCTTCTTGGTGAACATACAAGCTTGAGTTTTAGTTGCATTGAACTGTACTAGATTCTCAGATCCCCATTTCAGAATTCTTGTCAGATCCTCATTCAAAGCATCAACCTGTCTTCGTCTTGCACCTCTGGCCTCGTTGGATGATATAGGCCTCTTGAAACTTCTTGCGATCTTCTTGATCTTCTTCGTTATCAGAGTATCTTATTTGGTGAAACCCTTTCGTGGAACCTTAGGATCTATTTGCGTTTCTCATAATTCTTTGCATCGGTTGGCAATTTTAGAAATCGAAAATTGAGAATGATTTTCAATTCACCGTGATAGATGATTGGGCAATTCTTCCTATTCATTATGTAGGAACTGTATTATTATTACTATTATCATATTACTAAGGAAGTGGCAAAACAAAACGCAGTTTCCATAATATATCAAAGTATGTCTGAAAATTCCGTCATGATAAAGCTCTAAACTATATATCATTTGTTGATGACAGTCAATGCACTATGATGTAGATTTTCGAAATTCAGCTTATTTTTAGTGGCAACAAGAAATTGCTAATTTTGAGTTGTTACAAGATATTAGTGCGGATTTGTGATTGTATCACGAAGTTTATAACACCAAAATATTTATGGCATCAAATTTTGAATTGTAACAAGAAATACAGCTAATTTCAAGTAGCAACACAGAACTAACAGAAATTTTGAGTTTCACTTGGAAATCAGACAGACATATCGCTTCCGTTAGAATATCTTGTTATCGCTCAACAAGAAATTAGGATGATTTCAAGTTGTCGCTCTAAATAAGAACTGAGTTCAAGTTATAACACGAAATTAGTACTATTTTCCAGTTGTAACTCGAAATTAGTGCCAATGTGGAGTTGTAATACGAAATTTGCACCAATTTCAAAATATTCCACGTCCGCTATAAGTCTTCATAGTTTTTGCTAATTTCTAGTTGTTACACAAAATTAATATGATTTCAAGTTGTGGTAAATTATAGCACTACTTATGAGATGCAGCTAATTTCGAGTTGCAACACGAAATCACCAACGATTTTCAGTTTTGACTCGAAATCAGCCACAAAATATCGCGTCCGTAATGATAAACCCTTGTACTTTTCGTTTATTTCATGTGTCATGGAATTATTTCAATTTCGAGTCACTGCACGAAATAAGCACTGAATTCCAGTTATTATTACAGGAAATGTTGCTGATATATCGCCATCAGCCCTTTTTCGCATCTTTTGTCTATAGTTTCTGATATTTTCGAAAAATTCTCTCTCGCTCTAAGAAATTCCTTCTACATCTAGTAGTCTTCCATATGAGTGACATTAGTGTGATATTTTGCTACTTTATAAAGTTCTCTTGTTTTCCACCGATTGTTGTTCAGCTCTACTGAAAACATGCCAAAAAAAAACACAATTCTCTCAAGACTGTTGTCTAAAATAGCTCTCGTGATGATATCAATTAATTAAAAAAGAAACTAAACACTGCTAGACCAACATCACATTTGCGGCAGGCTGGAGAAGAGAACCCGTAAAACAAACGATATCGTATGGCCCGTTGCACATCGCGGCTATATAACAGGGCGCACAGACCGCAGCGTCAGTCGACAGTCAGCTGTTTCACCGGCCCTCTAAGTTCTGCGCGTCTCTATTTCCCCGGCCTGCTTGCTGTGAAAATCTTTCGTCGTTCCGTTTAGCTTCCGATCTTTCGTTTTCGCTGGCAGTCATGGCCACCTACGCTGCGTACAGGCACATCGAGCTCGACAAAGTCGGCTACAGCAAAAAAAGGTGAGGGCTGGTTTTGGTAACGATCGCCGAGTGGTCCTTGGTCTAGATTCAAGGTGCGGCAGGATCGAATGTCCACCCTCGTGTTGATATTTTTTTGTCGTGAGTCGTGATCGACAATTTTATCATGGGGGTTGATCTTTTTATCGTGACCAACATTTCTGTCCTTGGGTTGATATTTTCCATCATGATATAGTTAGAGCAATGAAAATTTGTAACGAAAACGTGATTTGATTTCGATGAGGTTTCATATTTCCAGAAAGACATCAGCCTATGCCTTTTTTCATTCAACAGCGCGACAGGGTGTCTCCATTTTTTTTTTAATCTTTAACTCAACGTAAATATCGTTTTTGATAATTTTTCAAAGTTTTCCAAGATTTCTGAAATAAGAAGCATTTTATGAAGAAAAATTCAGTCGGTATAGATAGGGATAGGGAAATCATGATGACTACTGAAAAAAGCTCAATCGCATTTTCTATAAAAAATATTGAATCAATTATTATTGAAATATAATAAAATGTAGGATTTAAAATTAGGTATCTCAGGTGGAAATTTTTCACGTCAATTGTTTACGAATTATACTTACTGGTCCTATAGCATCACATCCCATTCATAGTGAAGAAAATACAAAATCATTGACCCAGATATTCACAGTCCTTTTTTTTTTCATCACAACTGAACATTTTCACGACACAATATTATGAAAATGTTGAATTGAATTGAATTCCATCACATGTTAGGTACTTCTTTTGATGATTTTCAGAAATGTTTATATTCATTGATATTTGTAGATGATAGAAGCTATCATCTACAAACATAAATAAATAATGACGAGTATTTATTATTTATTTCCAAGAACCAAAATTTTTCACGATGAAATGATTGGGAAGGCAATCAACTGTCTTTTCTACTTCTCTTTCTATTCACGTACAAAAATTAATTCTCGTTTAAATTCATTGAATATCATCTTCAACTTTCAAATTAGCATTCTGATTTTGTTTAATGCATTGAAATAGACAATCTCGTTAGACTGAATGGAATATTTTCTCAAAAAGTGTTGTTTCCTCTTCTATGTGTAGATGACAATACGAGTTGATCGAAAACTTGAAATTTATTCATCAATATATCAATGATCTCGTACAATTTGAATTGATTTGATGGATTTAATATGAAGTGTCACAGGTTTCACTAACAGCACTTTCAATCTATAAAAGAACTAAATTTTAGGAGCAGCAGGTTGTGTAAAAGAATTTATCAGTGCCGCAATTATATATGTTCTTTTGGTTAAATTAATAATATTAATAATAATAATAATAATAATAATGAATTGCCTTTATTTTTTTGCATCGTACATATTACAAAACAAGTAAATAATTTTAAGAGGCGAAGTCTAGTTTGCGCTATTCTAACTTAACCCTCTCGTCATTTTTGAAAATATTCCTTTGAAAACAGTTCAAAGCATCGAGTTTCTGCAAGGTGAATCTTTTTGTACAAATTGAGATGTTATTTTATATTCTTGAAAATATTTTCAAAAATTTCATATCCATATAGCCCCCGAACGACTTAATTCTTCTAGATTATAGAAAATTCAAACTAATGATGTATACTTATAATACAAACACCGTAGGATATCATATTTGCATTTCATCCAATCTCTTTTATACAGGATACACTTTCTTGTGAAAATTCACGTATTTATGTTTCTCTAAATTCCTGGATCGTCTTGTATATTCGTTTGAAACTTTCCAACACGGATTATTCGCTAGCACGAGATGCTTTCTAGTGCTTCAATATCCTGAGTTCATTGCCGTCGTTAGCAGAAAATCAATAGCTTGGAGACGAGATTATACTCCAGACTTCGTTCCAATAAATATCGTAAATGTTTCAAACCACATATCAAATGATTAATATGATCCAAAAATTCATCCTATGAACCAAAATTTTTCCGGATTACATTCTTGAAACAATTTTTGGGAATCAGTTTGTGAAGTGATATCAGAAAAATGGGTGATTTTGCACTCAACATGCGATGGGTTTTTTTTACAATAAAAACTTGGGCAAACTTATGTTTTTCTTGTTTCGGCCTGTTTTGGGTAGGCACCATAGCCATTCGAAGTTTCATTTCTCACACAAGATACTCTTTATATCTTCCTTATACATTCTAGAAGCTGAAAAGAAGGAGAAACATCCTCTAAGAATCCTTTTTTCATATGGACGGCGCTGGATCCACCTACCTCCAAGATGCTGAAGAACGTTTATTTAAATAATTCGAGGATGTTTTCCCTTCTTTTTGACTTTTTGAATGTTCAAGGAAGGTATAAAAAGTATCCTGTGTAAGAAAAGAAACTCCATGCCTACCCAAAACGAGCCGAAGAAAGAAGAATTTTCATTCTTTTTCCTGGAATATCTCGAAAAATATAAGTTTGCACACGTTTTTATTGTGAAATTCGGGTTCCTGAGGTCGAAATTACCTAAAAATGTAATGCAGAAATAATCTTGCGCCTAGGATGAATTTTTGAGTTGTATAAATATCTCATTATGTTTGTAACATTCAATTTGTCTATTAGGAAAATGTTGTTTTTTTTATGGTTTCCTTTATACCTGGTGAGTATCACCGAGGAATAAGGATGACTTAACAGTCGAAACAACAAAAATTTATTTCTCAGATTGTATCGAAACGTGCACATAGCCTGATATTTCACTATTTTTTTTTAAATCCAACCGTATATGTTTTATGGCATGCCTACCTGAGTTATCACGATCTGGGTTTCGCGATCCTCAAATTTTACGATGTAGTTTACTGGGTAGAAAACTCAGACAACCTAAGATGCATGACACTTCAACACGCAAACGTATATCTTCGTTTATATCCCCATTTTCTCCATAGGGCGATCAATATTTGATAATAACTATTACTCTTCAACTTCCTACATGATGATTAATTACTTCAATTTCAATAAGAATCTCGACATAAATCGAATGGTCTGCTGCCTTCCCTCCAACAACCTCATTCCTAACCTCACTACTAATTCCTGCCAACTGTCACTTGTCCTGTCCTTGTCATTTGTCACACTTCTTCGTCTCTGATTGGCCTCGATCTTTGCCACTTTCGCAGGCAGGCTCACGGCCTCCATCGATGTTATACTGGACAGTACAGCAATAATTTGATTCGTCGTCTCTGGTATTGATTGGAACCTGATGTGTATTTCAAATATTATTTCCCATATACAATGGAAATGTCTGTGAATCACGTTCTTCTGATTTGATATGCTAATTTTACGAACATCCAGTAGTGGTTGAAGTGTCTTTAACGAAGAGAATCCATCACGACTAGCATCATAATTTCGCACGATTATTCTGTAATTATTCAACTGATGGAGAGAATATTCTATAACCTCTAATTTTCAATACCTACTTTCGCGCTCGAGTGAGATTTTTGCTGTATGTGCAGTGGAAAGTCACAAATATGAAATAAATCATTTTCGACATTGAGGTTCGATGATTTTAATTATCAGTTTAAGCATACGGGTAAATACAAGTGGATTATTATGTTGGTATGTTTGCTTTCTAATGATGGAAGGTTTCATTGGTTTTGAGAATGATAGAGGCGAGAAGTATATGCCAAGTTGATTTTAATTGAATTTGCACGGTTCTAACATTTTTCTTTACTTCCAAAAATTTACTTTCAGTTCCCGAAAGGCGTGTCTTTTCTATTAGGAAACTGTCAATTAGATAATCATGCAAGCATTCTCTCATGATTTGATCATTGATAATTGAATACAATTTGCCTCATTAAATTGTGGGGATTTTCCCCGTAATTAATTTTGATTTCATTGTTAAAATTCAGATTGTTTTCAAATCTGGGTTTTTCCCTTCAAACAGACGGACAGTTTCGGTCGATGGAATTTTGATGGCCCATTTTTATGACAGAGAGGTATCAAATTCCGCTGGGTCGAGGCCAGAGAGGTATCAAATTCCGCTGGGTCGAGGCAGTCGGTTTTTGGAGTTTCTAACGGAGACACGCACTTTGGGGTGTTCCCGCGATTGTCTCCTCGAGTGTTTTTATTAAATAAAGTTTTTAATTCGGTGCCTGTCGAACATTTATTTATCGTCACCTTGTCCCAACATTGGTGACCCCGACGTGATTAGCACGTCGAAGTTTATGAGTGACAGTGACGATTCGTTGGTAACACCGAAATCTTCAAGAAGTGGCGCAAGTTCTTCGAGTGAGTTAGACGAAACTCTCGTGAACGAAACCATCGTCAACAACCGACGCACAGCCACCAAGATGCCAAACCAAAACGCTGAGGCCCCCAAACCGGAAGTCCTCGCGCGATTGAAGATTCCCGCGTTCACCCCAGACGACCCAGAGGTCTGGTTCCAACAGGTCGAGTGGGCCCTGGAGGACGTCGGCGTGACAGCGAGTGCGGCCAAATTCCGTCAAGTGGCTAAATCGCTTGACGGGAAATACTCGAAGGAGGTTCGTGACCTCATTATCACCCCGCCAACAGACAGGCCGTACGAGACGCTCAAGGAGGAATTGCTACGGCGCCTGGGGAGATCGCAGGCACAAAAGACGCGGCAGCTGCTGGAACGTGTGGAAATCGGCGACCAAAAGCCGTCGCAGTTCCTGCGACACCTGACGCAGCTGGCGGGAGCCAACGCCGCCGAAGACATCGTCCGCGCTTTATGGATGGAGCGAATCAAACCGCTCGCTCGCGCCAGCATCGCCGCTCAAGCCGCGCAACCAAACGTCACCTTGGATGACTTGGCGAAGACCGCCGATTGTGTGATGGAGGCCCTGGGTGCCGCCGCACCCCAACAAGTATCCGCGGTGTCATCCAATAGTGAATCGCGGTTGTGCGAAGTGCTCGAGCGATTGACAGTGCGTTTAGACGAGCAAAGCCGCGAGTTGAACGAACTTCGTGCGGAAGTGCGCGGCCGACAACATTTCCGCGGTGGTACCGGTGATACGCGTCGTCGCCCGCGCTCCAGGTCGCGAAACCGGTTCGGTGGTTTATGCTTCTACCACCACCGATTCGGCGCTAAGGCTCACAGGTGCGAACAACCGTGCACCTATGTCGCCAGCGATGAGTCGTCGTCGGGAAAAGGTCCGGGCAGTCGTTAAACGCGGCAAGCGACAACTGCCCCAACACGTGCCGCTTATTTTTAACGGACCGGAACAGTGCGGTTGACTTTCTCATCGACACCGGGGCTGATTTGTGCGTGTTTCCGCGGAGACTAGTGTCGGGCCGGCGGGTGAAAACCGGGTACGAGCTAACCGCGGCGAACGGAACCACCATCGCCACTTACGGGTTGATTCCGATGACGCTGAACCTCGGTCTCCGTCGCGACTTCCCGTGGAACTTCGTCATCGCGGACGTGGCTAAGGCCATCATCGGGGTGGATTTTTTGACCCACTTCGATCTCCTCGTGGATCTGCGTAACGGGCGGCTGCTCGATCGGTCTACGAGTGTGTGCGTCGTGGGTCAGGAGTCCAAGTGCTCGACCGTCGCCGGGATTAGGACGTCCGCTGGGAACACTCGGTACCACGAACTGCTCCAGCAATTCCCGGAGCTGACGCGCCCCGATGGCGCCTGCAAAGCGGCTGATGTGAAACACCGGACGGTGCACCACATTCACACCACACCAGGACCACCTGTCGCCCAGAAACCACGTCGCTTGGCTGCTGACCGTTACGTCGCCGCCAAGAAGGAGTTCGAGTCCATGCTGCGATTGGGCATTTGTCGCCCATCGAAGAGCAGCTGGGCTTCGCCACTCCACATGGTGCCGAAGAAGGGCGACGAGTGGCGCCCTTGTGGGGACTACCGGGGTCTCAACGCACGGACGATCCCGGACCGGTACCCAGTGCGCCATATCCAGGACTTCGCCCAGACGCTCCGCGGAAAGAAGGTCTTTTCTACCATCGACCTGGTGCGGGCGTACCACCACATCCCTGTCGCCCCAGAGGATGTGGAGAAGACCGCGATCATCACCCCGTTCGGCCTGTTCGAGTTTCCGTCGATGAGTTTCGGCCTTCGGAACGCCGCACAAACATTCCAGCGGTTCATCGACGAGGTCCTGCGCGGTTTGGACTTCGTCTACGCCTATATTGACGACCTCCTGGTGGCTTCTTCGTCCGAGGAAGAGCACCAGGAGCATCTCCGTCTGCTTTGTGAACGTCTTCGGCGGTATGGAATCGTCGTCAATACGGCAAAATGCTGTTTCGGTGCCACGGAGGTCAAGTTCCTGGGCTACCTGGTGTCTGGCGGCGGAACGCAACCGCTTCCCGAGAAGGTCTACGCCATCCAAGACTATCCCCGGCCGACGACAGCAAAAGAGCTCCGACAGTTTCTGGGTATGATAAACTTTTACAGACGTTTTATGCCCAGAACTGCTCGGACCCAGACGCCACTCAACGACCTTCTCCAAGGCAACATCAAGGGGAAGACGCCAGTGGTGTGGAACGAAGCCGCAGATGCCTCTTTTAACGCCTGCAAAGAGGATCTTGCCGCGGCAGCTCTCCTGGCGCACCCTAAGGTTGGCGCCGAGATCTCCTTGGTTTGCGACGCGTCAGACCACACCGTCGGAGCCGCTCTGCAGCAGCTGGTTGGCGACGTTTGGGAGCCACTTGGTTTCTTCTCGAAGAAGCTAAGTGGCGCCGAAACCAAGTACAGCGCCTACGATCGGGAACTTCTGGCCATCTACAAGGCGGTCAAGTACTTCCGGCATATGGTTGAAGGACGCCACTTCTTCGTCCTCACTGACCACAAACCGTTGACCTTCGCCTTCAACCAGAAGTCCGATCAGTGTTCGCCACGTCGTTACCGCCACCTGGACTTCATCGGGCAGTTCACCACCGACATTCGCCACATCTCCGGGAAGAACAACGTCGTCGCAGATGCCCTCTCCAGGGTTGACGCGATCGCAACGCCACTCGACTTCGAGGCCCTGGCAGCATCCCAGCAGGATGACCCAGAGCTCCAGGAGTTTCGCCAGAGGCACGACTCTGGCTTACTCCTGCGCCAGGTCACTATCCCGGGATCCAACGCTGCCGTTTTCTGCGATGTGTCCACCACAAAGGCGCGGCCCTTCCTGACGGCCGCATTCCGCAGACCAGCCTTCAATGCCATCCATGGGCAATCCCATCCTGGCGCCAAGGTTACCACCAACATGGTGAGAGAACGGTACGTCTGGCCCTCCATCTCCAAGGATTGTCGAGCTTGGTCCCGAGTCTGCATCCAGTGCCAGCGATCAAAGGTCTCGCGCCATGTCTCGTCTCCGATCGGCAATTTTACACCGCCGTCGAGACGCTTCGAACATGTGCACATCGACCTGATCGTCATGCCACCTTCCGAAGGATATCAGTATTGCCTCACCTGCGTCGATCGATTTTCTCGATGGCCAGAAGCAATACCGCTCCAGGACCAGACGGCGGAAACCGTCGCCCGAGCGTTTTACACCAACTGGGTCGCCAGGTTTGGTGTCCCGCTCCGAGTGACGACGGACCAAGGACGCCAGTTCGAGTCCCACCTGTTCCGCTGCTTGAACAAGCTGCTGGGGACGGACCACCTTCGGACCACGGCTTACCACCCGGCGGCCAACGGAATGGTCGAGCGCCTCCACCGTCCGCTGAAAGCCTCCATCAAGTGCTTGGAGTCAAACACGTGGACCCATACGCTCCCGACGGCACTCCTGGGGATCCGCGCCGCGTGGAAGGAAGATCTTCGATCCACCGCTGCGGAGTTGGTATATGGAGAACCCCTTCGTCTACCTGGTGAGTTCCTGGTTTCAACATCCACCAGGGATCTAGACAATTCCGCTGACTTCATTCGAGAGCTTCGCCAGCACTTCGAGACGCTCCGACCAGTCAACGGCACCAGGCACGGTGAGCGAAAGATCTTCATGTTCAGAGATCTCGCCACCGCGTCGCACGTCTTTGTTCGGCACGACGCCGTCCGGCGTCCACTACAGCACCCATACGATGGGCCGTTCGAGGTGGTTTCTCGGACCGAGAAACATTTCACCCTCCGGATCCACGGCGCCAACGTCCCTGTGTCAATAGATAGGCTAAAACCAGCCTACATCGTCTCCGAGGACATACCACCGGCAGGTGCTGGAAATCCAGACGAAGACGATGACGACGAAGGAATCCTGCTCTTTGTGCCAGACGGAAACCCACCTCCGCCCCAGCAACCTGCTCCGGTGGCACCAGCAGCTCCACAGGCGCCAGCTCCTTACGTGACTCGCTCCGGTCGTCAAGTCCGTTTCCCGGACCGTTTCCAGGCGGGCTTGTAAATTTCGCGAGGAATTAATTCATTTTTGACGATTTTATTCAGTAATCGCAAGATGAAATAATCCGCGAGTTCTAGTTTTAGTTTTATTTGCTAATATTTGTATCGTTAAACACTAGCAGGGGGGTACTGTGGGGATTTTCCCCGTAATTAATTTTGATTTCATTGTTAAAATTCAGATTGTTTTCAAATCTGGGTTTTTCCCTTCAAACAGACGGACAGTTTCGGTCGATGGAATTTTGATGGCCCATTTTTATGACAGAGAGGTATCAAATTCCGCTGGGTCGAGGCCAGAGAGGTATCAAATTCCGCTGGGTCGAGGCAGTCGGTTTTTGGAGTTTCTAACGGAGACACGCACTTTGGGGTGTTCCCGCGATTGTCTCCTCGAGTGTTTTTATTAAATAAAGTTTTTAATTCGGTGCCTGTCGAACATTTATTTATCGTCACCTTGTCCCAACAAAATCATGACACTGGTTTTCATGGTGATTTCAACTGATAATTGATCAGGATTTCAATTTGTTTCGTTTAATGAATCAGATTCGGATGGATATACATGCTCGAAATCATGCTAAACTGATTAGTGACAATTTCATGCTCTGCTAATAATAAAGAACGTTCTGTATCCTTGTTATACTTCCTGAAATGATACGTCAGTGGACAGTACAACTTGACTGTCATCTGTTTTTTTTTCTTTAAATAGCATGTCTCAAAGTTTACCATGAATTATTTTCTCACTGTAACTTCTATACAAAATCTTCGGAGGGTCATTTTTGATCAAAGTTATTCCATAGAAACAAAATACATCACTGACTTTTAATTTTCAGAATCCTCGTTCATTTCTGATCGAGAATCTATTTAGAAGGATTAGTACTGTGCTGCTATATCAACTTTTTGAAATGTTTTTGAAAAGAAATTGCTATTCAACAACTTTCGTTATTCTGTAAGTGTCCACTCCACTGGTTGCTTCGAAAAAACATCCCTTCTCAAGTGAAATATCTTCAGTAAATTTCGGTGAATTCGCAGCTTTCTTCTAGAAGTTATGGTGAAACAATGACTCATTTTTGTAAACTCAAACAGCTTGATATCTTATTGGAATATGCATATCAATGTCGAATCTGAAACACCTTGTTTAGATGCCGGTTACAAGATGCAATACAGAATCAGTTCACTTGATATTGAATCAAATTCACAGTTATTAATCTGTAGAAATTATATTTATTCAATTTGCATTTGCATTTTATCACAAATTCTTTTCAAGAGGAGTTCAGCAAAAATGATCAAAACGAGAAACATAAGATGACACATTCTAATAACTTCAACTCTTTTTCTCGTTGGAAACTTCTTTTGTGAGTAGACATTATTACAAATTCTTATATGGAGTGATCATCCAAAATATCATCATTCAAATATAATTTATGTTACTGACCTGAACTAAAAAAAACTTGATGGTGGGAATTGGTTTTTACATCCTTACAAATTCATAATGTTGCAATAAAAAATAAATTACCGTTCGAAATTCCCATCAGATAGTAGATAGGTATTCCACAGTAGTATCATTTTCAAAGCATCACTTTCTCCAAAAAATTCATCACGTTTCGTAATGAAATATATCGATTAATTTCAGCATCTCTCCGAAATCGTGTGAAGCTGGCCAGTCTCCAATCTCCATTGCAAATAAACTTTCATTGGCAATGGCAATGAATACCGAACAGACCGAGTTCAATGCCATGTAAATAAATAATGAATTACCTCCATTGAATACCTTTATTCATATGGGATTGAATACTTGTGCGTATTTATACTGAATATTCTCATGGTAGTTATGCAATGAGTAAATACATGTATTTATGTTAATTCGTGTTGTGAAATGCTCATTATGGGTGATAGAATTTTATCAACAATTTATTGGAATTCAGAATTTATTGACTCAAAAATATCGACAGTAGTAGTTCATTCAATGAGTCCGTGAAGGATATACCAGGAGTCTCAGTATATCTAGAATAAAAAAATCATTCAAAATCTTCAATAATTTCATAATACCCTCCAAATTTGAAAACAGTGTTGAAAATGCTCGTGGAAATAATAACAAAAAAAAATGATAATGATGAATATTATTTTTATTTTTATTCTAAGTAAGTGTAGGTTTTTATAGACAACTGTTATGTTACTGTTATCCAACTGACAATATTATCGTCGTGACTATAAAAGGAAAAAAAACATTTTTTTCATTTGAAATGTCTGAGATATTCGCTTGACATGTGTATACTGGAACACCCAGTATATATCTACATAAGGCACATAGACGAATTCCAGGCAGATGCTGAAGACAAGGTGTGAAAGGCTGAAGTACAACATTTCATAAAATAATATTGATCATTCTATTGAATTTTGATAATATTGATGATTGTTTTCCAGATTTTTAAATTCTCGATGATGCCTTTTATTATTGTGAGATTAATTTTCCCAAGTTCACGAGATAACAGACTTGAGTGACATTTCGCGAAAAGGAAAACTATGGACTCCGATAAATTCCTAGAAAAATTAGGTTACTTATCGGTCGATAATAATGAACGAATTCCATCGCACTCCCATTCATCGTGGAGGAGAAAAATACAAAAATAGGTGTTTTTGATGGACCGTGAAATACGAGCGCACAAAACGACAATAACAAACAGATTATCAGAGCATGATGATCATTATCTCGCTCAATGAAGCATCAAGCAATCGATATCTCCTTCGAAGCCTATCTCCCCCATTAGCATCTTTCATCCTGTCGTCAAGCTCCGAGCAAGCCATGTGTAAACATAAACCAACAAACAGCGAAACGATGCCCTGTTTTTCTTTCCATTCCACGTAGGACTAGTACAAGCTGTTTTTTTGTATATACCGGAGATGATTTAATGAAAACAGACGAATAGGGTTGTAAGGCGATTGCATTGCTTTGAGTGAGAAAATCCTTTTTCCTCCAGCTCAGATGCATCAGTATGGCAAATTTCCACACAACATCTCGAAATATCAACAATCAGAACATATCTTTCGAGCTATTGTGACAAAATTTGGATCTTGTTTGCATGAGAATGACATCTCAAAGTCTCAGCCGGGCAGTGTTTTTTTTTATCTGTGGACAACACGAAAGGGAAACCTATGATGTTCGAGGAACATCGTGTTAGCCAGCGGTGGAATTTTGGGAGAGAAGGAAGGTGTTGGAATCTTTCTTGAAAGTTTGGTATAGCGATGTTCGACAGGTCTCGAGCCTGACAGTGTAGGGGTGACCAGCTTGAGCTCGTCTGGTTTGTCTACTAGGAATCGCGCGTGGTGGCATAATAGATGATATTTCCGTTGAGCACCGACCGTGAAAGTACCTATAAAAAAGGCAAAGATCGCCGACCTTTCTACGATGATCTAGAGAGGTCAATGATTTGGTGAGTGTTGTGTCATCGACTAGGCGAATAGCTCTCTTCTGAATTGAATCTAAGAGCTTAAGCGTATGTTTGGGGGCTGAGCTCCAAACATGTGAACAGTACTCCAGGACAGGTCGAATTTGTGCTTTGTAGATCATAAGCAGTTGCTGGGATGTGAAGTATCTCTTCGCACGGAAAAGAAAACCGAGTTTTTGTGAAGCAGTTTTCGCAATGGACTTGGAAATGGAAATGGTCTTGGAAATTCAATGTCATCGATTGTAGTATCACCGACTGAGCGACCAGCTCTCTTCTGAAGGGAATCTCAATGGAGTATCAACGTATGTGAGGTCGAATTTGATCATCATGATCTACAACGATCATTGATGAAGATACGATAAGCTTGAGTTTTCGTTGCATTGTACTACACTAGATTTTCAGATCCACATTTCAGAATTTTTGCGAGATCTCCACAACTCTTGCTGGATCTTCCTAGCCAACCATCGTGATAAATATCAATTCAATGCGAATGATAAGTGCTGGAATTCTATACCATCTGATGCTTTGAAAATTTGTGAGCTGATCGGAGAAATTCGAAAAATCTATTCAAACCACTAATGATACAATATTATTTGATCTCCTTTAGAGATGAGGCTGAATATCAGATAGGAAACCAGACTAGATGATACAGGCGTTGATTGAAGTTGAGAATATCCTGATCGAAAAATACTTTGGTGAGTTGTTGATTACTTGGTTTTGATTTTTAGTCAGCCAGACATTCTGCGTGGAAAATTTCTATCTACACCGGATGAATTCATCCTACTACGTATCTGCCGGAAATGCCAGCTGATAAATTCTATTATAGAAAGCAATACAATAACTTTGTCTTATTATTCTCATTTTATTATACCATTACAATCATTCTCTGTTCTGCGAAATCTTGCGATTAGACAGAATAGACTCTCATTTCCTTGAAGTTCGACTAGCAAATATGATCTTTTCTAAAAATATAAAGCTACCTCCACTACGATGAGATATGTCTGAAGTGTCTTTTTGAGAAGATTTTATGTAAATATTCATTAGTCTCGAAGACGGAAAGTAAATATGGCCTTCTGTGGATCGGGATGGATACCGTATTTGGTTCCATTCGATTCGAATAATGTCCACCTGTCGCCTGTCATTAACATTAGGCTCACGTATCCTATTTTACAAATAGTAGCATCCGCGACAAATTTCTGATTGTGGATATAGCGGCCCTTTTTCCTTTACCGAGTATCGCTTTCATCGGCGTCACTAGAATTTTTTTGGCAACTAAAAATGGTTGCTTAAATGACAAATGCGAAAAATCGATTGATCAGAAAGAATGTTCATCAAACTATTCATTCCACTCCCACGAAACTTGAAGATTACGTGATTATTTCAAAAGACGCGGTGTTGCCGATTGAAAGAAAATGACCAATCGAACAAGTAATACAGTCAGATATGTTTTTTTTTTTCAATGAGTATTCCTCCACACAATTCCTCAAATTGGGAGGGGACGATTGGTGTATACGTATAGGCATATTGGAGTGAGAGATCTATATTTTTGGGCAGCAGAACTCATTGATTTCTTGTGAGAAATATAGTTGTTAATTTAGGAATAGAAAGTTCTCGGATCTTTACAATATATATATATTAATTTAAATTCTCAAGGAATTTATAGATGAATTTTAGATTGTATTTCAAATGGCATTAGCTGAAAT
Source organism: Gastrophysa polygoni (assembly GCA_963576655.1). Classification (NCBI taxonomy): domain Eukaryota; kingdom Metazoa; phylum Arthropoda; class Insecta; order Coleoptera; family Chrysomelidae; genus Gastrophysa; species Gastrophysa polygoni. The sequence goes on along the minus strand of OY755091.1, from coordinate 3,121,321 downwards.
ATAATAATAAGAAAAAATAAGAAAAATAAGAAAAAATAAGAAAAATATAATAAGAAAAAAATGAATAATGATGAATATAATAATAATGAGGAAAATTGATGAATGAAATTAAAACTTTCAAGCATTCCATGAACGATGTGCACCCCCCAGGCTACGCCTCTGTTCGACAACTTGATTTATGACCTGAAACACGTCGCTAGATCTTCTTTCGCCCGTTATTAACTGTTTCATTGAACAATTTTATTGTTTGTCGTCATTGTCATTCTTTGTACGGTCGTCCACAAATTGAATATTAATTTTTACTATCGAGCTACAACTACAAGAAAAGTTCTACGCAAACTTGCCGCAATTGATATTCATGAGGAGGCGGAGAGTGAGTTATTGGATCGATTCCAGTTGGGTGGTTTGATATTTGTATTGCTAATTCTTGATGAACGTACAAGCAATATTGCAACAGAAGATCTGATGATGATAACTTCAAGTCGAAATATCATTGAATGTGAGTGTCACCCAGTAAGTCGTTGCATTTGAAACAGTTTCAAGTATTTAGAAAAATACAGCGACCTATACAACGTGATTTACAAGACTTTATAGTAGGCTCTGTTAGTATTCTCAATCTGAAAGCCTAACGCAAACTGTGAGGATTTATAGCGTGAAATTACTATTTTATAGCAATGAACAATACTTTAAGGATAGTGGAAATACATTCCGTTACAAGTTCGTATTTCATGAATTCCGATTCTTGAAATACCTTGAAATACGAAAGAAGACGTTTGTCCTTTTATTCGATCTATGTCCAAAATATTCTATGTATTGTGAGATTCATTTCGAGAACTCTGTTATGTCTTGTTACTGGGATTCATTCCTTTTGAGACATTAAACACTTTTTTTATCTCTCCCGATTTCAGATTTTTCTTTCGTGTTGTCAAGAGATGAAAATAAATAAGCAAATTCTGATTGAACACTCACTGTATCCACATCTCTTCAACTTCTTCTCATCTCATGAGATTTGCGGAATTTTCTACCGTTATAATGGAGCGATCCATCTGTCATTTGTTCCGGAAGTGACTTCATTGCATATCATAGCCTTCTCTGCTGATGTGAGATGACATCCAATTGTTCGCGGAAAATTTGCCGATTTCTAAATTCTTTTCACATAATCTCCAATCATATGAACAGAACAGCATTGTGTTCTACTTACTATCTTCGTCCTCTTAGTATATTATGGTGGAATGAGGTAAGGTAAAATTAGGTTAGATCAGGTTGGGTCAGATTTGGTTAGGTTTAGTTGGAGCTGTTTTCTGGTGATCTAACTTCACATATATATCAACCGCTTCGTAGGCTACGTTTATGTGAGACGCTAGAATGACAGGATGTGAATATCCACTTTTGAAGCTTTTTCAAATAGAATGATGTAACCTCAAATCCATGTGTGTTGGACTTGATTTGGCACGAAAGATTAGGTTAGGTTAAGTTAGACAAATGGATATTATATATATATCATTTATGTTGTCACAAGATTGCATTCAATTGATGATAGCTATAGCAATAGTCAAAACACGAAGAATATTTCAAGTTGTAGAGTGAAAGAGGAATAATAATACAGAGGAATACACTCTATTAACTATCAAAACTTGAAATAACTGGTATGCCATAATTACTTCATTTTAGGCGCAAAATGCAGAAAAAAATAATTTTGTCAGCTAGAATTAGGAATGAAGTAAACTATCTTTCTCGTGACAATTGTTCAACTGTTCAAAAGACAACATGAATGCGATAATTGTGTTTAAAAATGTATAACAGACATGATAATCAGTGACCGTGGCGACACGAGGTGCATTCCAATAGCAACATTGTTACATTCATTTTTCAGCTTTTGATGGGATTTTCTCTCCTCGTTTCTAAAAAATAGAGTAGAAGTTATTAAAAATTATTGCAATATATTTGTAGTAAGGACAGATTTAGGATCTGTCCCAAAATGTCACTGCGCTTGAAATTAAACCTTTAGATACCTAAAAGAGAGAAATTCTCTATTGGTCAGTGACACCTTGTTTTTGAAAAAATTTTTGGAAATACAAATATATTTAATAATAATAAAACCTCTACTTATCTTGGTGGACGTTTCGGGAACGAATCTGCTCCCGTTCTCAACACAATTGAAATATTTTTCTTCGTAAACTTTTTTCGAACTGAAAAGTGTCAGTGTCACTTTTCAGTGTCAAAATCGGAAACATCGAAAAAAGTTTACGAAGAAAAATATTTCAATTGTGTTGAGAACGGGAGCAGATTCGTTCCCGAAACGTCCACCAAGATAAGTAGAGGTTTTATTATTATTAAATATATTTGTATTTCCAAAAATTTTTTCAAAAACAAGGTGTCACTGACCAATAGAGAATTTCTCTCTTTCAGGTATCTAAAGGTTTAATTTCAAGCGCAGTGACATTTTGGGACAGATCCTAAATCTGTCCTTACTACAAATATATTGCAATAATTTTTAATAACTTCTACTCTATTTTTTAGAAACGAGGAGAGAAAATCCCATCAAAAGCTGAAAAATGAATGTACCACCTCCTCGAAGAACTTACAGACAGTATTTAACATTGTTACAGTTTTTTGCCGCTAGAATGTTGATTACGATGATAGTTATAAAGTGAATACTCCCAATTCACCTAAAAAAGGTACACGGTTATAATCTTAGATTAAAGAAGTTATAATTTTCATGTTTTCATGACCGCTCTTGACTCGCATGATACCAGATTCTAGATTAGATGATTTCTAGATTAGATGATTTCTAAGGAATTTGTTGCTTGTTGGCGATGTGCCATGTTACTTTCTACACTTATCGACCAGTTTTTTTTGAGATAATTCTTGAAATTACTGGACGGTGCAATGAAGACTAACCGTATCAGAATGGCCTTGTGTTATTACGGTAACGGGTTCAGATCAATCGGATGAATTGAAAGTTCTGTTACTTCTAGCTTATCTTCTATAGAGAAAAACGAAATGCATTGATTTTTGTTTCCACCTACAAGTTGCGTTTTCATATAGAAGGTTTTGTATGGTCAGTGGTATTTACTCTCAATGTTTGGATTTGAAAAGACTTGAAGAGAACTTTGGAATTCGACAGCGATATACCTTGCTGTATGTGAAAAGCTTTCAAATATCTTTGTCGTTCATTGAGGTATATCGAAGTTGATACATTCAATTCAACTGATTTGAGTCTTCTCGGAGTATTATCAAATTTAACAGGTTGACTAAACTGGTTGAGGAATCTGGTCGACCAAATCGCTTAGTAACTATTTTTTATTACTAGTAATCGGAAATATTCGAAATGGCCAATGGATCTGGGTGGTTCTTCTAACTGAGGCTGATTTGTAATCAAAAAAAAACCTAGCGAAAGGATCAACTTAACAGTTTATTTGAGGTAATTTTTTCAGAAAATCCAAATCAATGGCAGATACTATTTTTTTGCTGTAGAAAATAATTTTTAAATATCGGCTACAGACTTTTCGTGAGAGCTTACAGTTTTCCAGAGAAGATATACTGGGTGGCCAATGAAAACGAAACAAGGCCGATTTGACATAGTTATCGTATTCAGAACAAAAACGCTCCAACCGGTCGATTTTTATTTCGAGGGGAAAATATTTCGCGCATTTTTTCAACTCTTTCACTTCAAACCCCTCGGAGGGGTGAGTTCCAACCCTTGAATCTCAAATGGGATAAGGGGTCTAGTGATACATCATTTTGAAGGTAATCGAAATCTCTTACCAACGCTTCCTTGTTTCTGGAATTCAATGCAGTAGTTCTCGAGAAAACACGTGCATGAAAATAATGCAAACACTGATGAAAAGTAACACTCTTTCCCGTTTAATCACTTTTCCTCATTCTGTAGTCAGAACGATGTTCAACTGCCTTATGTGTTTTTTCTAGTTCCTGTCCTAGCCAACATTAAATGAAGAATTATTTATTTTATTGTCAGTTCCTTCATCTCTCAGTAAAATGCATACCTTGTTTCGTTTTCATTGGGCCACCCTGTATTCATCATTTCTTGAAGAACTTTATTGTTGTACAAGAGGGACAAGTCCCAACAACATCGTTAGCTTTCACTCGTTCCATTCGATGTCTGAATATCATATACTAGCATTTCGCAGTCAGAAGAGAAGAGAGAACATCTTTGCCTCATCTCCATCTTATCTTGCATTCAAACGGAAAGTACAAATTTTATGGTTAATTCATGGAAGTCTGGTGCTACTTCTCGAAATCGTGGCATCTTAGATAAAAGGTAGTAGGATCGAAAGTCGCATCATGTTGATGTGTAACAGTAAATTACGATAAGAAAGTGAGCAGCTCACTATGTAGCATGAATAACGTATCGTTCTTATTCCATGAGACATTTTGTCTGACTGTAAATTTGGTTCAATAACTATATTGACTATAAGAGGTGTAAGGATCGTTTACTGGTTGAAGATAATGTAGTCTGTTACCAGTAAACCTTATATCATCTTCCATGATGGTGATACTATTGTTCGTACGAACACCATTGTATAGAATAATTCGTATAAATCAGTCTTGTTGCATGAATTTTCGATCAATTCGGTCGTGAGAGTGAGGAATGACTTCACTTGGCAGAGAACTCCATAGGTTCCACAGGTCTTGGTCGAATAACTCGTGAGATTTCCGAGAGGCACCGACCAAAAGGGAGATATCGCCCACTGTTCTACGATGTTCCAGAGAGGTCCATACAGCCCCTCGACTCCAATTTTTTCGCGAATCGAAGATAATCTTTCATTGAGAAACCTGATATGGCATTCGATTGGTTGATTATAACATTCTCATCAATGACTGTCGGAACAAGCACATGTATTATACTAGTTTAAAATTATGTTCGATTGATAAATGATGAGAATGAATCGCTGATAAATGACAGGTGACGTACATTTCGATTGATTTATTCCTCCTTTTTCACACAATAAATAGAAAGAGCGTACATCATCACTCTTACAATCGCCCACACAATTTTATATCCCAGCCAGCGCTCGCTTGATATATGCGGTATAAATAGACACCAAGTAATAATAAATAACCATTTCTTCTGCTGGTCTCTTTTAAATAGAGGGTTGTATGAAATAGATAAACATAATGATGCGAGCACTCCTCGACTTTTGGAAAATAATGCCTTAGGAATTCCCAATGTGTGTGGGCAAAACATGCATTTTGGGTGTGTGATCATCGCCAGTGTGATTTATGGGTTTATCACTTTATTACCTCGCCTATACCATACAGGGTGTTGCTTTTCTCAAATCAAACTGAAACTATGGGTTAGAAACAGTTTCGTTTTTCTCTAATTTCTTTTTTGTTCCTTCATGGATATTAGTGTATGAAGTAGTGTTATCAAATTAGTTTCGATAGATAGTACGCATTCTTCTTGTCGTTATATACTTTTGTGATTGGACGTCTATTCTTTTGGATGTATCACTTCAATAAATAAATAAATTAATTTATAAAACTGAACGAGAATAATTTGATTTTTTTTTTGTTTTTATAACATCACTTCGTCGATAGTATCTGCCTCATAGGAAATGAGTTACGAAATCCTAATATCATCGTCAAACCCATATTTCTTTCCATTGGCGCAAGAGTTTCAGAAGTTTATTTACTGAAGGAATCAAGGTACGTGCGTGGGATGATATTCATCATGATCATGAAAGTAGTTTCAAGACCTCATGAAGTTTTGTCAACTCACCGAATTTAATCGAAATCGAATAAACCGTTCGAAAGTTATAAAACAAACTATTCGAAAATTTCAACTTCGGAGTCGTCCAATGCCGTCTAGTGCTTAAACTGAGCAACTTGTACTGAAAAAAGTTTGCTCGAATCGAACTGTTTTGGTCTGAGGACTAAATGGTTGGTTTTGTATTGTTTTTAAGGACACCTTGTATATCCGATATTTTGATATTCATATATCACACCCTGTGTAAGTTCTATTCTGCTGTTATCTTCTATTCATAAAATTTACAATCTACCAACAAGAATAAGTATGTTTGTCTCAACATACTTTGTATGTTTGCTACCAACGAATAATTCTTTGGAATATTTTCAATCTGTAATTGCTTGCGACACAATCGAACAAGAATCTTTCATTCTCCTCCAACCACACCTCCAATTTGAGCTACAAAAAGAAAGTCCAGCCTTTTGTTTACCACAAAAGAATCTGACAGATCGCGTCAGAGATAGATTGTTATCCAAAAAGTATATACCCATCACTATTAATTACCTACAACGCCCAAGTAAGTCATTTATCAAATCTAGAGATAAAGTTTCCTCTTACCAAACTGATATTTACCTAAATGTTAGTCTGTCATATTTTTTTCGTATCTATGCCCTTAATCTGAGATGATCCTTTCACTGACATCTCGTGCATGCCGTGAACTATAATTTCGGGTTCCAAATCCTAATTCACGGTATACATTTTACGATCTAACCTTAGCTTGCCTCACATTTCGTCACGATTTCTTGGTGATGGTTTTCTTGGTGCGGCCCAAAAATCTCCATTTCAAACAAGCGGCAATCAGAAAACAAATAATTGGTATACAGCTATTTCCTTCACAATTGTTGAATCTCACACAGGAGAAAAGAAGGGAAAGATAACCGGAAAAACTGGAAGTAGCAGGGACAAGGTTTATTATCTGGAAAATATGGGAAATATCTGCAAAAAACTGACCAGTGAAAATCCCCACAAAGTTCAATCAGATTGTAAATACAGGGTTGGGATAAAGTATGGAACCGAGTGAATATCTTTTAAATGAAGAGAACGATATTTATGAAAATTTGCAGGTCAGTGCAATACATTCTTTTGTTTATGATATACTACCAGTTTAATCGGAAATGCCATCAACTTCTCAAATTCAAATGGGACACAGATTTTGAAAGAGTTTGTTATTTCGAATTCATACATACCGAGCTTAGTGTGAAAAAAAATTGTAAAAACGGGAATATAACACTTTGATCAACCTCCTTTGAGTTTTTTGCATCAGATGCATTTTGTTCCAGATATTTACTCAGTTCCATACTTTATCCAACTCTGTATACTGACATTATACTCCGAGGTGGTGTTTTTAGCATTTGTTCCACTAACTGGGAGTCAAAGTTGTCAAAAAAACTGGCTGTCAGAAAATAGACGTGGTCTGAAATTTTGAAAATGTCGCAAGTTATTCACCTAGGAAACGTGTTACTTCTCATTGGAGGATTGTCAGTGGTGATGATTATGGTGTTCTTTCATTTCACAAAATATGTTCGAGTCACAGTATGCATAGGAAATTCGATTTCGAATAATCAATCACTTCCAGATTATATCTCGTCAACAATTTCATGGTATAGAATTCCACATATTAATTTATGTAAATGAACTGAATACTTCATCTGGATATGTTTGAAGCCACTAATACAAGTTGTCATCAGGTTAATAGACTTGATAAAAATGCGATAAAAATTCCCGCATATCTGTTCGGATGTTTTATTGTTGCAAGAGTTGCTTTCATGATCGCAACAAGGTAAAAGATAATTGAGACATTAATCTGAATATTTCTCTTTGATATCTGAAAGTCGGCCATAATTTGCTACGAATGTTTTCATTAATATGTGCCTTCGTCAGATAGAAAGAATGAAGCAATTTCTTCACTGGACTCGAGGTCTGAGAATATTATTTTTTTTCCATTCAACATGCGTATTTTTCACCTAAGTACGTCAGTTGCTATTCGATATAACCTCATCGCATTTTATGCAGCTATTTTGCAGCTTTTGGAGTCTATTCAGTAGCAGTAAACTGCAGTAGTCGAAATGGGGTATTATTATTATCGATTGATAAATGGTTAATTCAGCGTATTTCAAAATTTTATGATATTTTATGATTATTTATGATATTTGACAACTCAAACTTACTTTCGCTTTCAATATTCCTCATCTTGACAGTGCCTAAGAAACTCATATCTCATCGTAAAGTTCGCATATTGATTCATACAAATCATGAAATGCCGTTCCTAGAGGATACAAATTATGTTTGATGGTTTCTGGATCCACTGCTATTTATTTTCGTGACTTTTAGGTTTTCGTTATTTCGGCCCCTAAGCCGATTGTCGAGTATTTTGATTTATCGATGCGTTGGATGACAATCCTTTTCTCAATAAAAAAATTGGATTTCACTCAGTGGAAATCATCTAGAGACTGTGGTGACAAAAGATGAATGCGGGTCAACACACAGACAGGCTAGGTTGTTGTCATTTGTGAAACTAACCGCTGTGAACATAAAGCTAGTTTCGAAAAAAAATCTAGATAATTATATACTTCGGTGTAATTAAAAGCAGCCGCAGCGTAAAATAGCCTTTCTTTCGTTTTACTGCTTTTCCGTTAACAATGAGCAATTTCAGATGCGATAGCCCAAAAATCCAGCAGCAGACGTGTCCGATGCGAAAGTATCTCGTAAATGAGATAGTTATTAGATTCCACACTTTGTTCATAGTGTATTTTCCAGCACACATCCGAAAGTAGAAAAGTTGAGCTCGACTATTGGTTTTTTTCATGATACCTCCCTGGAGCGTATCCTGGGATTGCTCCAACGGACTTGAAACTGGTGATAGAGCAGGCCACATCGATCTTGCTAGCTCGAAAACGAATCCTCATAATATTTTCAATATGTTGGCGATCACTATCGTTCATGGAACAGGAAGTAGAGGAGAGTTCTGTCATCAATTCGAGTGTTTTTCTCATTGTTTTTTTCCCTTGTCTTGTTCTAAGTTTCAATTTTCTCGTCTATTATGTTTTGATTGCAATAATTTTGATGATGGAATAATGTTTATCATAATCATGATACCTATGCTCGAATTCATTCATTTCATTTTGTTAATTTCTGATGTTTCTTTTGACTCTAACTTCACAAAAATATACCTTTGACGTTCATAAAAGAAGTTGCTTTCGGAGCATAGTTGAGTTCAACCCAAGATATTCTAGCTTAACTACAACAGTTTTTGTAGTTTCGGTTAAATCCTAGCATTATGTTCTTGGATTGTCTTCATTTCTGAATTGTCAAAAAGGGTATCTATTCAAGATATTACATGTTGGTGCAATGTATCTGTTTTCATAGACTGCAATTAGGGGCAAATAAGTTAATTCAGTGTAAATGGGGTGTTTGACCTTTGTTTAAGTCTAGTAGATCACGCGATGCACACCACCCTATTCTGTGGAAGTGGCTGTTTATCTATTTTGCACTTGTTCATGCCAAAACTGTACTGCTGCAAATCCATCAGCGTCATACAGGGGTTGTCTTTGAAATGGTGCAACAAATCCATGAAACCAACTCAAACGCAGCCTATGCAGAAGACTTCCCGAGAAATTGCTCGAAATGATAGAATAAAAAGTCGAAATCTGAAACCAAAACATCGTTAGTGTGATATTTTGTGACTTGGTGTAGCTCTAGGACTATACACCATGTTGGTACATGACATAGATCTCCATTGCCGAACACATTCTTCTGACATTTAATCACGTCCATCGCTAGTCTTCGATATCCTGAACATCTGACGCGGTCCTTTCTGGGGTAAGATAATAGTGCTAGGTGAAAGAATCGAAACTATCGAATCGAACAATGCTTAGCTCCAATTCTGCTAATCAAGTTTATCGGTCTATTAGAAACGTTGACGTCCCACTTCAATGTGAACTATTGATAATGACACTGTTTCGAAAGTAATTGATCGCCTTTGCGGATATTTGCTCTTCAAAGAAATAGGGTTTGGTCTATTGAGACGGTTCATTGGATAATTTTGGAGCTACTCAGACATCATCAAAGATACTTATGACATAGTGTCATCAGGTGATAATACAACAAAATACAATTCTAAAGCCTGAAAGTTGCGTCAAAATGGTCCCACATTTTTTTTTATCTTTTGACAACACGAAAAGAAGATCTGTGATGTATATAATATCTTTAGGAAAGGGAGAGATCACCTACCTCGCAATGATATTCTAGGCTAAAGAGGTCGATGAATTCGTGAGTATAGTCACAGTATACTGGGTGGCCCAAGGAAAACGAAACAAGGCCGATTTGACATAGTTCATCAGAAGAAAAAACGCTCCAATCAGTCGATTTTTATTTCAAGAGGGAAATATTTTGCGCATGTTTTCAAGTCTTTCACTTCAAACCCCTCGGAGGGGTGAGATCCAACCCTTGAATCTTGAATGGGATAAGGGGTCATTTTGAAGGTAATCGAAATCTCTTACCAACGCTCCCTTGTTTTTGGAATTCTATGCAGTAGTTCTCGAGAAAACACGTTCATAAAAATAATCGGCTAGTGATGGAGCTTTTTCCCTTTCATCACTATTTCTCATTTTGTAGTTCAAACGATGTTCATCTAAGTAGTGTTTTATGTGTTTTTTTTTTCAAATCCTGTCCTATTTAACATGACATAAAGAAACATTCATTTTAATGTCAGTTCCTCGATCTCTCAGTAAAATGCTTACCTTGTTTCGTTTTCATTGGGCCACCCTGTATTATCTTGTATAGTATCACCGACTACAATATAGAATCTGAATAGCAATCAAATTCCAACCAATTCCTCTGAAAAAAGGTATGGCACCTTTATCTGTGTACTGCAAGTGTTCAACAAGAATTCAATTTGGTTCGAATAAAGGTTCACTATGTAGATTCGATACGGAACTGATACCCGCATATCCATATAGATATCCATTTCAGATAGGGGAGATCGAAACAATGAAGAATTTTATGTTGTTGTTGCGTGTCCTGACTGATTGACGTTATTTTCGCAAGAAAAAGGAAATACATCATTTGTACCGATTCGACATACTGCGGATTTCGTTTCCGTGAGAAACTCCCAGTATTACCTGCATGGATATTTTTGAATATTCAGCGAATTACCTACGGTTGACTGCATTGTTTTTAGTAAATCGCTAAAATCATCAGAACGAAACAACAAAATCAAATAGCGTTCGAGAAGTAACTGTGAAATTTGACTTTGATTAACAATTATAATTCCATATATCAGTGATTAACGAACTTTGAGCAACTGGAAATTTCTTGTGGTTGATGAGTAACTGGTACACTCATTATTGTAAATTATTGTTATCTTTCTCGCCCAAGTTCAGGTTCAGGAAGTGTGACAGCAAGATTATACTTCGTGTAAAGTTTATTGCCATTGTCGAAAAATAAGTGTACAGCCGAAATATGAAAGTAATTATTTCATGGGTGGTGAACAGTGAAAGTTTACTCGAAATGAAGTGGACAAAGTATGGTGGAATTAAAAAAAGCTAATTGTTTTTTTTTGTTGTTGAATCAATTATTGTTATGCTATTACGGATATGATTCAATACCATCAATGCAATGAATAGTAAAAATGCCAATGAATAATAGAATTGATTGTTCTTGCCTTCTATTCAGCGTTGATGATTACTGGCTTGAAAAAAATAGATGAGGAAAGTGTAACGTCACGAATGTTATCCTTGTCGAAAGCTGAATCCAAACGAATAATTCAGAGCTATGTTGGCAATTTACTCATATTTCTCATACTTTCAGCCTCCAAGGAAACAATCAAATCAAAGATAGAACCATATCATTCTTTTCATAACATACACAATCACATATATCAATCAACGATACTCTCAAAAACGTGCTCCAAGAATAATGACCGTTTTGACGTCTGACGACTTTCCTTGTCGATAATACCCTGTGCAATGCGACTTTCATTGACATTTTGTTGTTGAATTCAATACAATCCTTGATTATCGTATTGAACATCGTAGAAAGGTTGGCGAGCGATTCTAGTTGTAGACAAACCAGACGAGTAGAGACTGGTCATCCTTACATTGTCAGGCCTGAGACCTGTCGAAGCATTTCGCGTTCTCGAAAGATTGAAGAAAAAGATTTGAATAAGCATTTCATCGCCTAAAAAAGTTAGTCGATCTACTTGAATGCACTTGTAGGTACTAACAGAGGCGTTTTGAACTTTACATATAGAGACGTATATGTGATGTTTCCTGATTGCATTTGATGGTTTCCTATAAACACACTTTATTGATGAACATTGCCTATCCTTTTCACGTTACCATCGAAAAATCCGTTAAGTATATATCAGCAATAAAGCGCAATTAGGCATGAGGCATTAGAAGATGTGAGTGGCCAATAATGAACACCTATAATGACTGTTATTATTCTAATCCGTTAGAGTGTAGATACTGTAAGACGATTTTGCCACTGTTGGACGATTCTTCTAGTACGGAAGCACGGAATTCTTGTCATTCCTCATTCATTGAATAGCCAACACCTTCATCTTCACTTATGATATCTGTCGATCGTGTCAAGGTTTTGCCGCTTGGAGCGATACTTATTGAACTTTCCTGAATTTCATTCGCTCTATTTCCTATTTTTTCGCATCCGCATATAAAATAGTAATGGATATCTGAAATTTATCATGTAATGGAAAACTATCGAAAGATAAATATTTTGTGCAATTCATTCTGGAACAGCACAAATGAATATAAAGAAACTTGAGTAACATTCTGAAAAAGAACAATATATAAAAAAATCGACTCAAGAAACAGTGAACTTGAATAATGTGAAGAATTTGAAATAATCATGAAAATTGAATGTCCTTTTCCCGGCAATCTTCGAATTTTTTTTTATCTGTTGGCAACACGAAAGGTAAACCCAGGAATTTTGGGGGAGAAGGAAGGTGTTGGAACTTTTCTTGAAAGTTTGCAGCGATTGTACGCATCAGGAAAGACTTCACTAGGCAAAAATTCCACAAATTTGCCGTTTTATTTCAGCTCTGAGATCTTTGGTGACTAACATCACTCAACTGACTCAAATCTCCAATGTCATCGTCATGTAGGTATCTGCAGTATTCTTCAGAGGTTGTGAAGCATAATGCAGTTTATTCATAGATTTTTTGAAAGATCAGAATGCGAAATCAATCTGAATATGATGCTATATGATGAAAGCAGCAGTAAAATTTCTGATAGGTATAATATCAATAAATTCAAAAATAACTGTGTGTTCATTTTATTAAAAATTATTTCAATATATTTGTAGTAAGGACAGATTTTGTGATCTGCCCCAAAATGTCACTGCGCTTGGAATTAAACCTTTAGATACCTAAGAGATAAATTCTCTATTTGTCAGTGATAACTTGTTATATTTAATAAGAATAAAACCTCTAATTATCTTGGTGGACGTTTCGGGAACGAATCTGATCCCGTTCTCAACACAATTAAAAAACTTTCCAGTGTCAAAAACCAACTGCACGTTGAAAAATTTTACGAAGATTTATTCTTATTAAATATATTTGTATTGCCAAACAAATAGAGTATTTCTCTTTAGGTATCGAAAGGTTTAATTTCAAGCACAGTGACATTTTGAGGCAAATCACAAAATCTGTCCCCACTACAAATATATATAAATAATTTTCAATAACTTCTAATCTATTTTTTAGAAACGTGGAGAGAAAATCCCACAAAAAGCTGGAAAATGAATGTACCACCTCCTCGGAAAACTTACAGACAGTATTCAAGTGTAAGTTATTTGCTATTTTATAGATAGTCGGAGGAAAAATGCTCGGAATCGAAATTAGGTTTCAGCATAAGATGAGAATATTTTTTAGTGAGTGAAAAAGTCACTGTTATCAAGTGTGTACACAGGATTGCCAATACACAAGACTGAAATTAATCGATTCTGATTTATTTCATATTGACTCCAACAATTTTCAAGATGCGAAATGATGAGACTACTTAGTTTAGAGGTGAATATAAAAAAGAAAACGTTTGAACACAAACGTGATGAATAAAAGATATTTCCAGTCTTCGTCCTCTAACTGTCTGAGTGAAATGAGTTGTCGGATCGGTTCTCCTACATTACAATTCCAAAAGACACTTCCTTCGCCTAACTGCATTCCTGGGAATTCTCCGCATCGAATAATGGCATGTTTTTGTTTTCGCAGTGAGAACATGCAAATCACTCGAAAGTTCCAAAGGCCTACTTTTCTTTTTCATAAAAATAAGCTGCTTCAAAGTGTCACTACATCGACGAGATCGGAACGTCAATTTCCTCATTTCAGACTAGATAACAAATGCAGTTCGTCAATGTCATACGGAATTTGTATGAATTACTGGAAATTGTTTGCTTTCTCCTGTATCATTAAAATTATTTGTCTCCTTCATTGTTCATTGTAAGTACTATCAAGTACCAATATTTTGCTATATGAATGAAAATTCATAAATAATTCAAATAAAGTCTCAAACTGTATTCGAGAGTAAAATGAGCTAGGATGGAATTTTGAGATACTGGGATTTTGAATGGAACATGAATATAAACAACTGTTGCGTCCAAAAACGACTTGATTTTAAATTCGTTTCCTCTCGACCATTATGATCTGATCATTTTCTATTCATTGTCGAAGCCCAGCAGTCTTCCAATCCATTTATAAATATTTTTGACATCTACGATAGAAAGTATGACTGCTTAAATTAGCTTCAATATTTGTAAAGTATTGTATTCAATGGACTCTCGTCTTGGTGATGGCAAATTAATTTTATACATCACCCATCCTCTTGACGATTCTTGTCACATCATATCTATAATGTTTTTCGATCGAACAGACATATTGATTAGCACTTCCTCTTCGAAAGAACTGAACAAATCCAACTAGTGCAACAATTCCCACAAAGCAATGACAACAAAAAGCTCGGAAGAAGTGTTAACTATGTCAATATAATTCTCTTCGACGACTTTTTGATGCATGCAGCAATAATTAGGTATTCATTAATCCAGAAGTATGTCATGAATCAAACACTGTCAAGTAGAACATAAAAACTGACCGAGATATACTAAAGACACGTATTGCTACTGGTGTTCAGTAACAAATCATCAATCATCCTGTTATCATGAATGTTAATAACTCGTGCAAATTATTGCAAATGGTCAGATGAATCTGATAGAAACGATGCGAAATCGATCGGAAGTCGTGAATTTTGTTGGAATAAAAGTCAGGAGGGAAAGTTTTTGATGTATGTGATTGTGTAAAAGCTCAGTTGATTTCTTTTTTGATCCTCTCAGAACCCACTGAGGCGAGCACTAAGGTTCATTTACATCATTCACAATTGAGGTAACTTCATTTATTATGCAACCCGATCTTCCTAGGAACAACCAGTGCTCTTCAATCAATTTTGGTTTGATCTAGGATTCACTCAAAACTTCAATAGAACTAGATTCAAGTGGAATATGTTTGGTCGAAACTAAAATTGACTGATATAATCTGTTGATCCTAGAGTCACCTAGTATAAACTTTAATTGTCCAAAGAGCATGGGTTAACTAGACTTTGCTAGGTGCATCAGGTATTTGCAGTAACATATACGATTATTTGATGGTCTTGAATATGTCCAAGTGCCAAAAAATACCCATATTATTAAGTGAATAAACATCACTGGTGGTGTTTTTACAATCAAATTCATTTCGACAAACACAATTGTGTTATTCTATGTTCGAATTATTCCAGACAGGATTAAATTATGTACTATTATTAGTCTCAACAGTGCTATGTGTGAGTCTAGAAAACCATAAGATGTTTGTAAATATTTGGAGAACATTAACTTTTTTCAGTACACACAATATAAAGCTTCCGAAACAATGATATTTTTTGACTGCTACATAGCAACAACTGTATGAGGATTTCATCGATTTGAGAAAATTCAGAAATTTTGCAAATTGATTACTACTGTGAAATGAATGGGATTATCCTTCATTAATTACTCGATCTATTTGACCTTTTTCATGTGCAGGAGGGTTCAAAAATATCCAGATATCACTCCTGAGAAACACCCTAGGTCCTACTGGTCCTACT
Organism: Gastrophysa polygoni; assembly: GCA_963576655.1. Classification (NCBI taxonomy): domain Eukaryota; kingdom Metazoa; phylum Arthropoda; class Insecta; order Coleoptera; family Chrysomelidae; genus Gastrophysa; species Gastrophysa polygoni. Next base: position 3,105,424 of record OY755091.1, on the reverse strand, counting down.
ATGCAGATCAGCCAAATGAAAAAGATTTGATACTTCCCTTGAACAGTGTGTTTACCAAAAAAAAAACTGGGTCACGTCGATTTTGTTTTTTGAACTCGCATTCCTTCACTCATATCAGAAATATTCAGGATGATATATACGTAATTGTTTGAAAATGTAAAAACAAAGTTGACAGTTTTTTTCATAGAAACCCTGCTTGTATTTTATTCCATACTTGGATAGAAATTACGAATTCAACGATACCAGGGTTGATATTTTTTTGACAGAAGACTACAAATGTATTTTCGAAATGTATTTTGATTTTGTTACAGGAACCTGTCTATTATCATGTGTATATGATAACAATGAAACAGAAGTTTCTCAGTGAGATAAATCAAATGTTCATCATCATATGGATCTGATAGTAGCTCTATACCTATTCTCCTATACTTCAATGATTACACAGCTCCAATATCTTTGAGTTCGTCAATTTTCTTCTTGTGACTACCTTCACTCAAAAATCTCTGGATATCCTGCAAACTCTTGCCTTTCGTTTCGGGCACATACTTTATAACAGCAATCAGGGCCACTGAACTCAGTATTGCGAAACAAGCAAATGGGACCCATAGAGTCCCAGAAAAATCGTTCGTCATCTGGAACAACTTGGTGCCGAAAGCCGCCACCGACACACTGAATATTTCAGCGAAACACAAAGCTGCAGCTTTCACAGAAGTTGGAAACAATTCACTCAAATAGCACATGTGAGTGAAAGCAATGCCGATGCTGTAAGAAACGTTGTAAATCAGAAGAGCCGTCAACGGTAGCCAATTGAGATAACTGATAACACTGCTCTCCAAATGCAGCAAAAAGAAATAACAAGCTAGTACACTGAGAGTTAGTACGCAACCAGCTGACGAAGTTATCGTCAGAAACCTCTTTCCGAATCTGTCGACTATGAAATAAGTAGCCACGATAACTATAAACAGCTCGACTCCACAGTACACCAGGGTGGACATGGTCACATCCAAATCGCTTCCGGATAACTGGAAGATCATCCTCGTGAAGTACATCAGCGGCCCTTTACCACTCGATCTATTAGCTAGACACGTGATGATGAAGATGGTCAAAGCCTTACGGTTACTGGGTACCGTGAACAAATCAGTCATCCTTGGTCGCTCCACCATGATCTCTTGCAACCTCACAGCTTCCTTCATCACCTCCAACTCTTTGTTGACGTTGGTAGTGCCTCGCAGCACCACCAAGGACCGCTCCGCCTGCTTGTACTGCTTCGTTTTGATGAGGAAATAAGGTGATTCCGGCATGAAGTAGAACCCGATGAAATGTACAGCCGGTATACAAGCGCTGATCATACTGCAAGTGTGTATGGTGAAGAACGATCCTATGGCGTTGATCACTAGCACTCCGCTGATGAAGAACAAGCATACCAGGGAGGATAGGAAGCCCCTGATACGAGGCTCAGCTATCTCACCGATGTACATGGGTAGTACCGTGAGTACAGCACCGTCTGTCGCTCCTATGATCGTCCTGAGCACCACCAGGTACCAAATGTTCCTGACGTAGCCTACGCCCAGGCAGCAGAAGAACACTATGGGAGCATTGATGAGAACGGTGGACTTTCTGCCGATCCTGTCGCAGATTCCTGAGGCTAGTAGAGCTCCGAAGATGCAGCCCAGTAGGGGAGAGATGGCGCACCAGGAGATGGATTCGCTGGTCATGGGGATGATGGAGGACTCGGAGGTTAGGTAGAGGGAGAATGGTGACGTCCATGGTGGCAGCGAACGCACCTGAAAAAATGGCGATTGAGGCGACATGACGGAAGTTGGGGAGTATACTGACCGGTGATTGCTGCTAGGTACTGAAAGATGTTCGGACTGAATGATTTTCGGAACATGATGTGGCGGTTGTCACATTTCAACTGTTCGTGAATTCGTCCGAAATCTGCCTGTCTGTTCTGGCAAATATTTGTAGAAGTTTTGAATTGAATCAATATGGATTTATAACAAAGCGATGTTTTAATCATCACGTTAACTGATTTTATTTAGACGATTACCAGTGTCAAGATGATTTTGATAAGGATCGTTTTATGTCCATAGAAATGCTTGAGGTGTAGAGTAGGATGTACCTGAAAGAGAGAATGCTAGTTATGTTCGAAACCGTTTATTTGTGGAAGGTAGCGTTTCATTATTATTTTTCCTACGAGCGTGCGGAAAATTAATTTTTCCGCACGATTTTCCGTTTTGAGAGTTTTTCAGCACGATTTTTACTTTTCCGCACGATTTTCACTCTTACGCAAAATTTTCTCTTCAAAGGAGGAATTCAAGATTAGTATATTGTACAATGAACATGAAATTACAGACATTTCTCACGAGTAGGTATATGAAATTTTGTAGTACGAGCTAATTATTTTTTCCAAAACAGATTCTATCGAAAACACTCATTCCATCATTGAATATACGAATATTGGAAAATATAACGAAAATTCAACAGTAAGTACACTCATCAAGTTCAAAAAAAAGTATCTTCCCCAGGATTCGAACCACCTACCCTATTAGCCATTAACCAGCTTAGAACGACTGCTCCCTTACTTTGCCAAATCATGCGGAAAAGATACTTTTCCGCACTAGTGCTGAAAAGTTACTTTTCCGCACAATTTTCATATTGTTGAAAATGAGGATATTTAGGACTAACCAAATTATGTAACTATTCTGTCATTTTGTAGCATTATTATAAAACCTTGTTCAATGAAAACCTTTTTTTATGAATGAGATGGACAAAAACACTCGTAGGAAAAACGTCGTACCTAACTCTTTCCCAATTCGTGGGTTAGGAATGGGTCTGTATTCGTATCATTTCTCTCCAAGATTGAAGACAAGTCCAATTCCCATATTCTTCGCTTCTGTTCAGTCACGTTCTTGCATAATATACTGACTTTAACACTTTAAGTGCATATTGTTAATGATGTCGAAACTGTAGACTATCACTTCCATCGATTTCATCTCCATTACCATTGAATGCGTAGTCGATTGCATACAATTAACATTTCCTAAATCGGATTATAAGCAAATAGCGAATATCATCAAGCCTATAGTTATTTCCTTCTCATCGCTTTGGAACCAAGAATGATAGAGATAATTAGTTTGATTGGTGGAATGAGAGCATGCAACTTAATTTGATACGACCGTTGAATATACACGGTATCTTTGATGTTGGGAGGTATTTATGCAAATCGAATCGATCGCAGCTGAAATACAGAAGGAGCTGAAAAAATGTTTCGTGATGGATGTTGAAGAGAACGGATATATTTCAGATCGTATCTCATCCCAATGAGATGATTTCGGTAAATTTGTGCCAAATTTAGGATTTTTCCAAGCGCCATGAAATCCTCTGAGAATATTTGAAAAATATGGGAAAGATGTGTCCCCAATATGAAGTAGCTCAGTTGGTCAATTTTTTCAAATTTAGGTAATTTCTAGTGAAATATATAATATACTTTAATTCGTCATTGAAGCATTGGAAAGAATGGGATGAAATCTTCTAGAAAAATGGGTGAAATATGAAAAAAATGGGCCCCCAATATAACGTAGCTGAGTTCGTCATTTCGTCTTCCAAGATTGATTTATCTTGGAAGACATCACCTATGATGTCAATTCTAGACTCATAACTTCGATAGAAAAAACAAACAATCGTATATAATTAAACCATAATTGTTATCTGAATTCCTTGCTGATCGAAGCATTGAATTCATTTCAAATCATATCCTTGTACACCAAAATCGAACCTCATCAATAAATGAAGGTTTCCATTCAAGGTCACATAAATCAAGTTGATAGAATTCATCAGCAGCTGCATCGATTTCCATATTTTCATTTTCTGCACATAATTGGTTTCGAAACAGTTTCATTATTAATTGCAATATCTTCTTGTTTCAGGTATTGGTATTCGGTCTTGCAGTTTCCTATTCCATGATTTCCAATCAAGGAACTACCGTGTTTTTATGAGAACTCCGGTATACAAGGTATTTTTAAAATATATATCGCTCACACGTACCTATCATTATTTATTTAATCACACACTTTGTGTTTATCGGGCTCATATCAGCGGAGAATAACAATAAAAAATCTCAAACCATTCGTACGCTGATACCCCGTAACTATGCTCGTATAATACTATTACAGGATCAGCTATGATCATGGAAGTTGTAATTTAATGGAAATTGACGGTTATTGTTTTAATTTCATTAGGTTATTCAACTTCGTTCATTAGCATTTCATCCGAAGAATGGATCATTTAAGTGAATTCTGAATTCTAAGGATGAAATTGACAAGAAATATTTGTTTCATATTGATCTCATCCCCTCGCGCTTCTCTTGTTGGCCTCATAAACGATGTTGCCACGTTTATAAATCGATATGTTCAGTGTTAATCGCTGGGTCATCTATCATGAATCCATTATTGGTATGAGGTTAGTGAATATCAGAAATGAATTGATTTCATTTTTTTTATCTGTGGACAACACGAAAGGGAAACCTATGGTGTTCGAGGAACATCGTGTTAGCCAGCGGTGGAATTTTGGGAGAGAAGGAAGGTGTTGGAATTTTTCTTGAAAGTTTGGAGGTCGTAAGCATCAGGAAAGACTTCACTAGGCGAAGAATTCCATAACTTTGCCGTTCAATTGATGAATGATGCCTGACAGTGTAGGAGTGACCAGTTTGAGCTCGTCTGGTTTGTCTACTAGGAATAGCGCGTGGTGGCATAATAGATGATATCTCCGTTGAGCACCGACCATGAAAGTACCTTTAAAAAAGGCAAAGATCGCCGACCTTTCTACGATGATCTAGAGAGGTCAATGATTTGGTGAGTGTTGTATCATCGACTAGGCGAATAGCTCTCTTCTGAATTGAATCTAAGAGCTTTAGCGTATGTTTGGGGGATGAGCTCCAAACATTTGAACAGTACTCCAGGACAGGTCGAATTTGTGCTTTGTAGATCATAAGCAGCTGCTGGGATGTGAAGTATCTCTTCGCACTATGATTTCTTGATGTATTTGGATCTTCCTTCCGATTGGATCGTAACGTCAGTAGCTATGGCGTCAAATTTTCGTCCGTTCGAATATTATTGTGATTGGAATTTTCAGGCTTTGAAAACGATTGGAAGAAATGAAAAAAATCCGAATTAGCAAGCATCCATAGATTGTGAAGCAAAAATAAAATGCGTGCGAATCTAAACCATTGGGCAGTTTTTAAATGTGTCACTGAATTGTTCTATGGAACATATGCGGCATTGCCAAATTCATATATTTGATAATTTTTAAACAGCCTGTATTTGTTGTACACTTTGTCTCCTCCTGAAAGTCATTAGACTGAGAAAAATCTTGACGCTCATAAAACAGTACTATGGAAAATAGCATATTACGGCCGACAAAAATACGTGCATATTGTAGTGAGAACAAAAAAACAATGGGATGGGAATGCGGAAGTTGTTCTTTGCTAAAGTAGCTGGCATGCTGATGGTGGAATCATATACAAGGTTAGTCATTATCATTTCTTATTGCGAAAGGTTGGCAGCTTTTTTCGTTTATTTAAGTGACAGTTGCTTGGTTGATCATGGACAATGTCCAGAATTCTCATTGGTGTTGTCAGATCGAATCTATTACTATTTTGATCCCAAAAATTTCGTTCTGATCATGGTGAACTCTCAAGCCAAATCATCCTGAGTTTAGGACAATAAAAAATGAAGCTCTCATGAATATATATCACAATCCTTCGTCGATCATTTTTCTACAAGTAAATACATACTTGATATCTATAGTCCTAGAAATACAAGTCCCAAAATAAATCACTGGCGACTTTCGCATGTGCATTATTGAATTTTTCAGATTTTGACATTGATAATGATCATGGTATTCTTTCTCGACACACATTCGAACAATTTCTCGTGAAGCTTGTGAATTTTTGATTCCACTTCTCTCTAATATGAAGGCTTCGACATTTTTTTCATAAACTCGACAGAAATCATCGAGTTTTTTGAAATAGACAACTACTTCATTTTTCAGCTTTTCGTGGGATTTTCTCTCCTCGTTTCTGAAAAATTGAGTAGAAGTTATCAAAAATCATTTCAATTTATAAATTAAACCGTTCAATTTTCAATTTGATTTCAAGCGCAGTGACATTTTGGGCCAGATCCCAAATCTGTCCTTACTACAAATATATTGCAATAATTTTTAATAACTTCTACTCTATTTTTTAGAAACGAGGGGAGAAAATCCCACGAAAAGCTGAAAAATGAATGTACCACCTCCTCGAAGAACTTACAGACAGCATAGACAACTACACTCATAATCAAAGTTCAAGATTGGTCATTCGTTCATTATTATAAGAAATTCGAATTTCAAATGACGAAAACCAATCAGTTTGTTCAAAAATAGTAAGTTACACTGACACTGACAGTTCATTGATCGAAGTAGATGTACCTCATCTCAACTCAGATAGATTTCGACTCGGTGTGGAATTTTTCCAGGACTTTACTCATCTTGTTATGACCGTTCGGATCTTTTATAAGCCACCTGGCAGCTAATTATTAACAATGATTCACAAGATTTGTCAACCTTATAATGAGAGCTTATTGAAAGGACAATGACCAGATTAACATAACCTCTCGAGTACAGGCGGTTAATATTTCAAAGCCCACGTGTCCTCGTATCGCTATGTGCAAAGGCAGTCTATACCTTTATATTGTAGGTCTTCGATAAAAATCGACCTAGAAGGAGTATTTTCTTTATAGCCTTTAATGTATGGTTATGGGTCGAAGGATTGTACATCCAGTATAGTATCTGCAGAATAGTTTGTAGAATTAGTATAGTAGAAATTAACGTTTTCAATATTTACCTTATCATCTTATCATTATGTGATTATTCATATGGTGCTGGGATTTCGCCAATTTTCGAAAGTTTCATGAGGCGTGGAAGGATTGTGCTCAGTTTCGAACCAAATTCACACCAGACAATGATACACATATGGTTATGAATCCGAAGGAATTGCAGTCAACAATTCAGGAACATGGTATTTTCGAGTTTATTTTCACGAAGCTGTATTAAAGTACGATTGTGAAATGAAACAAGTATTCATCAATAAAGAAATCATCTATTACTCGTTTGCCTTCCTTTCAGATGATTCCATTGTTCTCAGTCTTCTCAAAGAGATTATCATCAGAAAATATCAAGGAAGCGATTATAAAAACTACATCACATTCAAAATCACAGAATCACATTCAAGTAGTTATCTCCGAAAGAAAATTGCTTGAAAATTATTGCCCAGATTTATTGTATGATATCCATTTATGATTGTGATTATCAGATCCTCCCACAGATCGCGGATTGTACACCATACAAGGCATATGAAAAGTAAATCGCCTAAAGACGAAACTAATCATGGCAATCGAACTGTTCGCGGATGGGGATATTGATTTTGTACAAATTTAATTGACACATACAACATGTAATAAAACTGCTGGAATTGATGCAGTAGCGCCACAGCGTAATAAACACAGGCTGTGGAGCGCAGCAACCTTTTGTTTGTGTTTGTACACGATTGTTTCTGTTTCTTAACAACGATGAGAAAATGTAACATCTCAAAATGTCGATATGACGTGTGGCATTCTGGATTATACAGATTGTCCCAGGACTTCTTCTGAGTGACCTCTCTTCTTATCGGGAACGAATGAATGGGGTCAAAATATCAAGTAACAAACTGAATATTGAACATCAGACATATTTCGGTGATGGATGAAACAATTCCTTCAATCCACACCCCGAAACTTCGAGATGACTGTGAGGTTTTTCGATCGTAGCAATGATTTTCGATAAAAATGCACTCTGAATGCAACTTTGTTGCTGAATCAACGTATATGTGAAGTACTGGTGATACTTCAACCTAATCATGAATTCCATGAAGTAATTCTTGGGACACCCTGTGTATACAAACAAGAGACACAATGTAAATATAGCTGTTTACGCCACTATTAAAGCATTGATTTATTGCTATTTGATTGGATCTCCGATCGGTTTAGAGATATATAGTGACGATTGTTTAGTCAACTTGGTTTGTTTATGCTTCGATTGAAATAGCAGCTGCAGACGCACTCTAGAATATGAAATATTCATCTTCTGATTTGCGTTGAGCATCGACCATTGGAATATTCATACAAAAAGAAGGGATTGTCCAAATTCTCAGGATATTCTAGAGAGGTCAATGAATATCTTTACTCTGTATATGAAATAGGTACCTCTTGGTAGATATGCTTGAAACAATTTATTTATTAATCTCAATCTCTTATTATCCTGATAGGTACTCGTTACTTGTATCTCATACTTGACCTAGAAACCAGTTGCTGGAGCCGATTAACAATCGGGATCGGGATCTATAATTTCTTCAATTGTCTCATGTTATTATGCAGTCGAATTACTGGTATTTTTCAATGCGTACATTCTCCGACAACAAGATAATTAGCATATTTTCACCAGTCGAGTGCACAAGAAGAATCGAGTCATTACGCTGTAACCTTTTGACGTCTACATGATGTCATCTATGTGTTGAATTTCTGCAAAATCCATTCATATTTGAAGAACTCATGCATATATCAAGAATGTGTCGTCGTCACACTGGATTTCACGTTGTAGTGTCCATATTTCAGACTTTTAATCGTATGCATCTTTTTATGATGTCCAGTCTTGGAATCGGCAATAATATGTCCACCTCCGAACAACAAACCCACTAGAAGGATCACAAAACAAATATTCTGATGCTAACATGAATTTCCAGAATTATCATAATATTAGTACCCAATCGTCGCCAGTGTTGTCATATCCAATCATCAAAAAGTGATGAATAGTCCATAAGATTCAAAGTCCCTTATGAATTCATGTAGTTCAATGCACATATATAATAATAAATTTGGGTCATGACGATTATGAATCAGTTCCGATTAATAGAAGACTGCTACATTATTCTGAGACTCAACAATTTTACTTGCTTGGGGGCTCGAAGACCAGCATGGGTATCGTGAATACTTTTTGCTCAACGTTGCAGCACCGCAATCTTATATTGACAGTCGACGGCGATTATTGCTTTGTTTGGTATCGGTCATTATTTACGTTTTGATTTATCCATATTATTCAACTTGTGTTGAACCGGCGATCAAAACACGTCATTTCATAGGCGAGTTACCATTGTCGTATCATTCGAGATTTTGAAGCATTTTCCGAAATGGAATGAATAAAACTGAATTTAAATTGAATTGATTAGATTATATTGATTATACACATAGGTCAGCTGCGACAGTGTCTTGTGGTCAAATATGTAGCACTGATAAATGCTTCCTTATTTGTATCAAAATATGCGAAGCTGCTGAAAAATCACTGAGAATAATGATGAACTCAATTAATATTTTTGATGAAAAATATAAGGATATTTCTATACTTCTTCTACACACAACAATGAGATATTTACCGTTGACTGTTTTTGGAACTAGTCAAACTAATTTGGAGAAATATTTCAATGTAAGACTTCATCATGAGGCAAATAAATTGAAAGATTCAACGGAAGTTAGAGTAAGAAGTATGTTAACAAAAACAATCCTATTCAAAAATCAATAAATTATTTGTGTGATTATCCATGGTTCTTTTTCATTTCAGTCAGAAACACTGCTATTTGCTACATCTTCACATGATTCATGATTTTATTGTTGATATAACATTTCGTCATAATACTTGTCAACACATATTCATTATCGATTCTCATCTATCTACATGAAATGAAATAATCAGACATCAATTTTTTGCGTCAAAATATATGAATTCTGCTCAAGATGAAACCTCCTTCATTTTTGACGATATCGTGAAATGATATAAACAAGTTTCATCTTCAGATTTGAAAATTACATTCAAATATGCAATCATATCTATTTGCCTCGAAAACGAGTTATTCACATTTTTGAAAATTATTTCCACTAGTAGGTACTGAACTTTGAAATCGTAAATATACTTACATGCACTGTCACTGATCGCCAAAGATATAAATGTTCATTATTGAAATTGAACGTTATTTATGATGAAGTATAGGTAGACAACTGTATACTGAATAGTATGTATATTGTTTGATATGGCGTTGAGAATTGAACTTTTCTTGTGACGTGGTCATAATAAGTTTATTGATTACAAGCAAGTTACAAAAATCACCATAGGATTGTATGTATTCGAATTTCTCGTAACAATGTGAAGGAAGTATGAAGATGTTCATTTTCCCACTAAGAAATGCTAAAAAGTACCACTGAAATTGTTACGGATTTTCAATTTGGATACATCATGAATTGATAATAAATTCGACCCCCTCTGACAACACGGCACTGGTGCTGGGAGAATCAGGTTCTGCTATCCTTGTTTAGACAAAGATAGATACTATAGATGTTGCTTCCAAACAAACTGTATTGCCAGGGGTGTGGATTACTTATCTAGTCTGTTCAATGATCGAAGATGTCCACTATAAAGACTACAGCATTGATATAATGCTTCCTTCGCACTGATAAAAAAAGAAACAATCCATAAACTACCATCCTCGCACGAAGAAATAAAAAGGTTGTAGAGTTCTCCAACTCATACGCCAAAAATTGTTGAGGTTAGAGATAATTTCCCCAATCAGATTAATGTAATTTATTGCGGTTGAATTAAATCAAGATCATCAGCACCAAGAGAAATGTGTTCATTTGCCTAATTTATGTTCTTGATACAATCAGTAGACCTCACTTGATACCTCATCTGTGAAGGATCTGCTGTTTTGGAAAGTCTTGGGCAAGATATTTTGACAAAGAAAACAAGAAAGTGTGTGATGGATACAAATTATCTAAATTCTGCAAGCAATGGATACAAACTTTCCTTCATGAAAACGAAAATTCAAAGCTTCAGGGTAATTACAGAAAAAAATCTATGTCGAAAAATTGTAAATTTATTATTTGCTCGAATTTTACATTTTGATTCTCTCTCTTGAGAATTTTCGAAAATGTAGGAGAGCTTTTATACTCTCAAGAACTTCAATATTATATATACGTATTGCAATACTTATCATGATATTTTACGACCTGATTTCGGCGGTTTTTTGACTCAACAATTCTGAATCGAATCGAAAGGGGGAATTTCTCCCTTTGTTACAATATCTCAGTTCGAAGTTCTTTTATCGTCCGAATATCGCTTCAATTTCGATCATACAATTTAATGAGTGAGTTTTCTGATCTAAAAACTCTACTTCCTGTTAAAGTAATTACATGGTTCGCCTATAATAAACAGGTTGAGGTCCGGATGATATAAAATGGAAATAATGAATGCGAAATTATGTGAAAAAATATGTATTGTGATTAAAATTCTAGTGGATATAGGTATAATGAACTACCATGTAAAGTTGATTCATATCAAAGTTTGAATTTTCTCACTATCAATATTTCATTCTGATAAGCAGTCTGAGCATTTTTCCAGGGTGTCTATGTATATCCGGTATTAGGTATATGATATTTGATATTTGTATTTGCATTAGATCCCATTACCAACGATTAGATATTTTTTCGAAAAAAATTGGGAACCCAGGTAGAAAATTCTACTAGAATGATTCAATGTTCTTGACTAATGAGTAATAATTACCTTCGATAATTAATGTAATGAGAAATGTTTCCAATTGAATTACTCGCATGATCTTGAAATTGTTTTAATTGCCGGTTAACTACTACTCCATAAGAATTGATCAACTAATCAAAATACTAATTAATCACTTTGATATAGATTCGTCGGAAAGTAATGATGTCCCACAACGTCTTTTACCAATGTTCATTCGTTCATTGTTTTTCTCTTCCAATTAGAAATTCGATTTTTATTACACCCACTTACGCTACAATATGAAACTCGCCCGGAGTTTGAACTGATTTGCTATCAAGGTGCGCCGAAAGAACTGGAAAAATCATGGTGTAGTTTTGCTGTGATACCGAAGCGAAAAATCTTCGGAGAGTTTAGCCACAAGGAACATCCATTCACTGATTGAATGAGGCACGTATAAATAAACACATCAGAGTGTTACCCACGCGAATGCAAACTAGGTGGGTATTTTGTTATAGACCAGTCGTCAGAGTCAAGCAATTCACAAGAAATTCAACGAGACGTCGTTCGGACTTTGAATCGCAAAAAAAAACGTTTCAATGCTGTATTTCATCACTCAAAATTGCTAAAGTTCGGCAAACTGCAATAATGTTCTATATCATGCATTGATCATATAAATGTTACGGAACTTTTTATCCATGTTTGTTATCTCTTATAACTTGTTTCTGCAATTGTTCTTGGATGGATCTAAATAGTAAGAGAAGTGAACAGTTTTCAATCTTGATGGCATCTGAGTATAATTGCAACTTTGCAACCTGATGTACAAGGATCTGTCTTAGCACTTTTATTTCGATGCTTCGCATCAACGATTATGCAAGATTTTTTTAAAGGGGATCTAAAAATCTTGTGAAGTTCAGTGCAGAGGAAGGTGAATCTATTTTAATGATTGCATATCCAGATTAAGTTTCATCAGAAGTACTTTTCACTATAGTGGAGTTTAAAAACTGAAATTATTATCGAATTGTTCATATATCATGTCTATACCATAGTTGTTTGTTTAATCTAAGCCAATACTGACTGGACTATTAGCTTTGCAACAGACGAAACGTCTAGGCGCTTATTATATTCCAAAGATTTATCGGTATTGTCTAGCGATTATAAAAATCGTTAGAGGTCTTCGATCTCTAAGCAATTAGTAGTTGTGGCAAGAAATTGCAGAAACCGGGTTGCTTATAGTGTCAATTTGTATATCTGCTGATTTCTCTCACATTCTATTCCAGAAGAGGTTACACTTCATTAATTAGTTTAGTATACAAGCTGTAGATGGTCTTTTGGCGCATGAGTTCCTTGAAGTTCCTGGACAAACTGAAATACATAAAAATTGATTCGATAGAAGTTTAAGAAAGTGCCTATTTGGAAAGATTTGAAATAACTAATTTGTGAAGAATATGAATTACTTCATGAGTATTCATTTCATTGAACTCGATCAACGAATCTTACCATACCCAATGGGAATAGCGCGATTCTAATCAGAGCAAGGTATGCAACACACATTACGCTGCGTGCTTCCTGTGTTCGCTAAACTACAACGTTTATGTTATTATCGAGGTTATTTTGCTGAAATTATATTCTTTTTATTCCTGTGAAATTTCCTATATCCTCATCTAAAGGCATATTCTTGATCCACGACAACTAATATGCAGTTCCATCCAGAATGACATCACGAAAGTTCGAAATATCTGACTTATCAGACACGTTCGTTAAATGTGAAAGGATATTCGCTAAGAGACACAGTCCAGAGCAGCCCTAGTCCAAATGCGATACTTTGATATATCAGTGAAATTCATCGGGCATCAGGAAAAACCATTAGGTTTAGTAGTTTTATTTGATATAATTAAATCTTCTTCATTTTTCCTTCGAGTAAAGTTATTTTGGCGGCAGCCAGATGGCTTGTTGAGACCGAAAGCTGAAAAACATTACAATCAGCGCATCTACTCTAATACGAGGCAATAAATTTCGCTTATCCATGGACGCCTGTGTGTTCTAGATGACAGGGTGTATTCCATTGCAGTTATGTGTGTCAAGCGAGGAAAGAAACTGCGTGGCATTACGCAACCTCGGGTGTAACAACCTCGCACAAAAATAATTCTCTAAAAATACGACGGCGATCACGGCTAGACATTTTTGTGATTGGAGGGACGAGTTGAAGAACTAGGAAGTGTCAGTTGTTGGTGTCTTCGTGGACTGGTGTGCAGGTAGAAAAAGACGACAGGCAGGCAGGACTGAACATTTTTCGTGATATTACCCGAAAACATGTCGAGGGTAAATGAAGGAGGGATCAATTTCATTACGTACTGAGAAGATGTCTTGATCATATAATCGAGCGGCAAAGTTGTGGAATTTTTTGCCTAGTGAAGTCTTTCCTGATGCTTACAACCTCCAAACTTTCAAGAAAAATTCCTCCAGAAATTCCACCGCTGGCTAACACGATGTTCCTCGAACATTATAGGTTCCCTATTCGTGTTGTCCACAGATAAAAACAAATCTTATTCTTCAGAAGTTTCAGCAAAGAATTTACTTACTTTGAAAAGTACATAACTATGACAGAAAAGATATTTATTGTTGTTACTATAAATGTTGACAAAGTTAAATAGCATCAGCAGAAGTGGAAGTTAATTCTCCTACAACAGCTGAAACATTTGCTGGAAATCTTGTTGAAAGTTCGTTCAACAGAACTTCTGGACTAACAAACTCCACTTTTATAAACATTATATATATAATAATAATAATAATAATAATATAATAATAATAATAATGTTTATTTCGAAAAAAATCATAATAATAAGACAACATTATGTAAATAAACATTGTAAAACCCACAGAAGCAGCAATTGCTGCTTGTACGTGGTGAAAAAGTATGAAATGAAAATAACTCCGGTGTTGAACAATCACAAAACTTCGGAGACATATAATATATGTATAAAGTAAATCACATGGGGTGTAAATAAAATCCAGAAGTTAAAACAAATAAAACCATTAGATGATAAAACACATCACATTGACGAACTATTACTGAAAATACTAAAATAATTAATAAATAAATAATTTTGGAATATGAATCTATAAATCACAAACTTTGGAGACATATAATATATATATATATACAAAATGAATCACATGGGGTATAGATAAAATCCAGAAGTTACAACAAATAAAGCTATTAGCGACTTGTAAAGATAAACACATCACAAGGGGGTATAGTCGTAATCAATCAATAATTGCAATAGCATTCAAACACCGTTATCAAATATTTGACTAATTTTTTCACGAGGTTGACTAGTTATTAATCTCTCGAGCGCTTTTTTCAATTGTGAAAGTGAGTTCAGAGAATGCATGCTTTCCGGTAGGAAATTAAAAACAGAAAATTATAGGATCTCTGACCTACGTTCTTGAATGCATATGGTATAATAAATTTATTTTTATGACGTGTGGTATACTCATGGCTCGGCTGACTAAGGTTTCTCTTATCCTTGAATTGATTCAGTGCTAGTGTCTTATAAAATAATTGTCTCAGATCGAATATGCCAGATTCGTCATACAACTTATCACTACTATAGCGGAGAGATCTATGCAACATTAGTCTTAGAAATTTTCGCTGTATCACGTCTAATGGACGCAGGTAAGTTTTGGATACCCCTCCCCATCCTATTAGGCAGTAAGTTAAATGGCTTTGTATGAGACTATAATAAATGATTTTTTTTTGTTTCAGGTCCAATATATTATTCAGTTGGCCGAACTTATAAAGAATGCTCCTTAATTTTTTTACTAAATAATTTATATGGAAGTCCCATCTCAGATGAGAATCTATGAAAACTCCTAAATATTTTACATTTGTTATATATATATATATATATATATATATATATATATATATCAAGTATAGTATATTTTTGGAATCAAGATAGGATGTTTTCTTCAAATAAACATCCACTACGTTAGTGTTAGTGTTAGTGTTAGTGTTAGTGTTAGTAAAAATAAATATTATCTAAAATTGTAACTATAATAACGGATCAAATCTTCTGAAAATTGGCATGCTCCTGTTTCGAAAATTATGTAAACCAAGTTTTGGGGAGCTGAAGGGGGGGTCTACACTTTTCTTGGCCCAAATTTTATGTTCGTAAACAGAAACTCTGAATCCGAATAGTATTCTATCTAAATCTAAGAATTCATTTTCTTGCATTTTTTCCATACAACTAACCGTTTGCCAGAAAATCGTAATCAACGAAAGGGGCTATTTTCGCAATATCAAACTGACAAAACATTTGTCAATTGAACTGTTATTATTCTCATGAACACGTTCTAAAATCCCAGGAGTGATTCTTGCATTGGAGAGCATCAATGATGCGTTGACCTAACCTAACTTCGAGGGACTGTAAAAGTCTTATTTCGATCCCAATAATACGTCCTTAAAATATTTACATCGAATTTCACTTCGCCTATTATAGTGAATTATCGATCTAGAAGGAAGTATCTCTAATGTTTTTTGTGCATCGCAAATTCACGATGATCTGGAACTTTTCAGCAAGATAATACACAACAATCAGTCGTCCTCAACATGCTCAAATGTTATTTTCGAAAGTAGAACTAAAAGATATTCTGCATTCGCACTTATCAGCAGCATTAATTGGTCTTGGTCAATGCTTCCACAGCCAACACAGCGTGTGCTGGCAATTTGCATAGCGGAGTGCATCGAAAATTGCCCCGACTTTTTCATACAAGGCTGCTCATCGTTGACTAATTGCGAGTCTCAGTGAGAATAAAACCGTCTGAATCAGGTACTAATGGTTGTGTTAACCTCGAGGTTTTTCAACCGCAGGGAATAGAAGCCCACAATGCGGTTGCCAGTCTCGTTTCGGATGAGCCGCATTAGTGAAAAACTGAAAACGATCTGCGATCTATGAAATTGGATGAGCTCGCTGTGTAACGGTTCTCGGATGCTGGAGCTGCAAAGTGCACCGATTTGATGATATTCGATTGAAAAACTAGATTCTACCGTGCATGACTACAGATGATAATAATAACCTGACGCTAAGGCAGCGTTCTCAATTTCAATAACAACTTCTATGGCGCCCCCTACATTTCTTTTTCGTTTAGAGATAATGAAATACGGCGTATACTATACGTTGAAAATTTTGATCCCAATCGATTGGCACAGAATTTTTCCATCCATTTGAAACTACTCCCGAAGGAATAATATATGAAGCCGTACAACTTTCATTTTTCAGCTTTTGATGGGATTTTCTCTCCTCGGTTCTAAAAAATAGAGTAGAAGTTATTAAAAATTATTGCAATATATTTGTAGTAAGGACAGATTTTGTGATCTGTCTGTTGAAATTAAACCTTTAGATACCTTAAAGAGGAATTCTCTATTGGTCAGTGACACCTTGTTTTTGAAAAAATTTGGAAATACAAATATATTTAATAATAATAAAACCTCTACTTATCTTGGTGGACGTTTCGGGAACGAATCTGCTCCCGTTCTCAACACAATTGAAATATTTTTCTTCGTAAACTTTTTTCGATGTTTCCGATTTTGTCACTTAAAGTCACTTTAACGGGAGCAGATTCGTTCCCGAAACGTCCACCAAGATAAGTAGAGGTTTTATTATTATTAAATATATTTGTATTTCCAAATTCTTTCAAAAACAAGGTTTCCGATTTTGTCACTTAAAGTCACTTTAAGTGACAAAATCGGAAACATCGAAAAAAGTTTACGAAGAAAAATATTTCAATTGTGTTGAGAACGGGAGCAGATTCGTTCCCGAAACGTCCACCAAGATAAGTAGAGGTTTTATTATTATTAAATATATTTGTATTTCCAAATTTTTTCAAAAACAAGGTGTCCTGACCAATAGAGAATTTCTCTTTTAGGTATCTAAAGGTTTAATTTCAAGCGCAGTGACATTTTGGGACAGATCCTAAATCTGTCCTTACTACAAATATATTGCAATAATTTTTAATAACTTCTACTCTATTTTTTAGAAACGAGGAGAGAAAATCCCATTAAAAGCTGAAAAATGAATGTACCACCTCCTCGAAGAACTTACAGACAGTACCGTACAACTTTCTTTGTCAAATTACTTCATAGCTCTCCTGGTGAAATAACTGAGAGAGGTGAGGTAAAAGTATAAGGCCGTAGTGGATCCAATAAACAAGAATGAATAAGAAGTATCATCATAATTCTTCTACATTGTCAAACACCCACAACTTTCAACTGAAATCATTATTCAGTCTAACTTGTTTTTTTGTTGTTGAGTTTTTCTTTGCGAAACAGTGTTAAAATGACAAACTACTAAATATTGCATTCTTTATAATATTGAGGATAAACCGACAAACGAGTTTCGTGCAAAACCTTAACAGCAGGATGCACAATATACATACGTACAGGGTGATCATTTTGAATTCCACATTTATTATCGCTTGAATCGAAATAGACTGACGTCAAAACTTCAGGAACAATTATGTTGATCGAAATCATTATATTCATTTTTCAGCTTTTAATGGGATTTTCTCTCCTCGTTTCTAAAAGTGTCAGTGTCAAAATCGAAAACATTGAAAAAATTTTACGAAGAGAAAAATATTTCAATTGTGTTGAGAACGGGAGCAGATTCGTTCCCGAAACGTCCACAAAGATAAGTAGAGGTTTTATTCTTATTAAATATATTTGTATTTCCAAATTTTTTCAAAAACAAGGTGTCACTGACCAATAGAGAATTTCTCTTTTAGGTATCTAAAGGTTCAATTTCAAGCGCAGTGACATTTTGGGACAGATCCTGAATCTGTCCTTACTACAAATATATTGCAATAATTTTTAATAACTTCTACTCTATTTTTCAGAAACGAGGAGAGAAAATCCCATTAAAAGCTGAAAAATGAATGTACCACCTCCTTGAAGAACTTACAGACAGAAATCATTATTTATTTATTTATTTATTTACCATTTTAGGTTGCTAACAGAACAAAGTTCCAAAAAACAGCATCCACTATGTGAAAATTATTCTAAGTTATTTCTACAATTATACATAAATAACGGTTTCTTATCGATATAAAATCACCTGGTAATAATCGAATGTGATTTACAATATGGTATGAAAATGTTTTTATGTTAATAATATAGTAAAAATTGTGGGATATAATGGATCATAACAGAATGAGTACAGGAAATCAGGAACCATCTTAACTATTGATCTGAGTTGAGAAACATATTTTTCAAGAAACATTTGAAACGAGGCAGAGATGTCGAGAAAATGTCGAGGGATGAATTGGGATCGTGACAGTGTGTGTTGAATGCTTTTTGCATACGAACTAGTGGCGAGTTTTGTCCTAGATTGGTTCTACAATAAGGGATATAATATCGAAGATTGTTTCTACTGGGAACATTGAAATTTATTTTTGCAAGTGAATATGGGCAGTCGATTTCATGTCTGATAATTTTGAAAAGAATATAGATAAGTCTGCGATAGTACGTCTTTTACTAAGTGGCATAATTTTAAATTGATTCCGAATCGGCTGGTAATTGTGGTCCTGAACGCTTATCTTGTTTTGAAAGGCTAGGAATCTTAACAATTTATTTTGAACACTTTCTAACCTTCTTGAGTGTACGGCATATTGAGGATTCCAAATAGCTGATGCAAAAGAAAGCTTGCTGTTGACGAATGCATAATATAGTGAGATGATAGTCCCAGAATTATGAAAATATTTTCCGTTTCTTTTTATGAACCCAACCATCCTGTTCGTCCCGTTGATTAGTTTGTCTATGTGACTGTTAAAAGTCCATTTTGTGTCCAGTGTGACGCCTAGATCTTTGATTTCAGTGATGTATTCAAGGTTGTTATTGTTAATTTTGTAGGTATGCTGGATGTGATTTCTATTTCTTGAATATGTTATGGCAAAACATTTGGTTGGGTTTAAGAAGAGACTATTATTGTCGCAATAATCGGCAAGTCTCTCGAGGTCACTTTGCATTTTCAAGCAGTCGTCGACACCCTTTATCAATGAAAATATTTTCAAGTCATCAGCATATAGTAGTATTCGACAGTGTTCAAAACAGTTTTTTATATTATTTATGTAGATGATGAAAAATAATGGACCAAGGTGGCTACCCTGCGGAACACCGGAAACTGCTTTGAAGGTATGCGAATTGAATCCATTCACTGACACCATCATCTCCCTATTAGTTAAGTAGGACCAGATCCATTTCAACAGCGATTTGTGTACACCGACCCCTGCCAACCTTTCCACAAGAATAGAGTGGTCTATCTTATCGAATGCTTTGCTGAAGTCGGTGTACACAGTGTCTACCTGAATTCTTTCATCAAGAGCATCGGAAATAAAATCAGAAAAACATAGTAAGTTCGTCTCGATGCTTTTTTTGGGAAAGAAACCGTATAGTATAGTATGCTCATAGTATACCTCCTCAGGTCTAGTAAACATTAATAATCCACATAATTCAACTGTTTATGGTCGTAGGAGAAATAGGGAACATAACTCATTCGAAATGGAATTGGATATCATGCACTCGTTACATTCGCCCTGTACAAGTCGACTGGGCGTTTTTCACACATGAAGAGTCGAACCAACGTGAAGGAGACACAGTCGAGTTGTGAGGCGATGTAATTGTCACATCCAGGAGATATGCACATTCACGAAGGCATAAAAAGGTGTTTCGAGTAGGAACTCTCGCTGTGAATCACGATTTTACGACAAACGTGGCGTATCGCCTCGAGGAATTAGTCGTCATTGTCGAATGTAATTGGAGTCGATAGGTATTGACGTCCTCTTGTTCGTATTGTTTTTATTAGCACTTCATCAACTAGAGCTTCCTGTTGTAGACTGAAAGTATGGGATTCTAAGACTTTACATTCCAAATCCGACATACCGTCACAAAAATATGGGGTACCATATCCAATAACCAACGGGGAATAGTATAATGTACACCATGAGTAAGCGAGGTATAATAGCATTCTCACCCGAGCTGTCTATATATTTTTTCCACCAAAAACACTGAAACATCGACGAATTCAGTTCTTCATTTATACTGAAGAATCCCAACGTGTTCATTTAACATTATTCAAAAAATCCTGGGAGTTCACTTTACTGTTAGAAAAAAGACGCGATTTGGAATTTTAAAAATGTCGCGAGTAGATACATATATACTGGGTGGCCCAATGGAAACGGAACAAGGCCGATTTGACATAGTTATCGTTCTCAGAAAAAAAACGCTGGAGCCGGTCGATTTTTATTTCCAGGGGGAAATATTTTATGCATTTTTTCAACTTTTTCACTTCATCTATTGTTTCGTTTTCATTGGGCCACCCTGTATAACAAATCCATATTCCAGAGTTCATTAAAATGACTTAGTTGAAAAATTTTGTAGATAAACAGACCTATTTACTGAATTCGAGAATACAGGGTGTTCTTCACTAATTTCACCAAATTGATTCAACTGAAGTAAATTCGAAATCGCAAAATTTGGCGAATGCCAAAGTATGTTGACGCTTCCACCATATTTATGAATAAACCTTCACCATAATCACCGATTTCTAGCACTGATATTATGGAATGGATTCTTTCTCAATATTATCAAATTAATATGAAATTTAAAGAAAAAAATCAACAGGATGAAAGCTGGGAAGTTTATAAGCACGATTTCACCATATTTCATGAAATAATTCCTCGTTTTCCAATTTTCAGCACCAATTTCATGCATGACTGATTATGCAATTTGACGTAAAAAAAGGTTATGAAATCAATAAGTGAGCTGCCATTTTTAGAACACAACTCCACCACAATTTCCAGTTTCAGGCACTGATTTCATTGAATTATCGAATACAATGACAATAAAATAATGAGCTATAATAATAATAGCTGAATATATTACACATATTCCATCGACGACATGAACAAAAAGTACAAAAACGTGGCACTTCAAGAACACTTGTTGTCAGAGTTACTTGTCTGTTACTAGTGCTGAAAGAGAGTATTTGTTGAATTGAAGGAAGTAGTCCATTCTCGAAGTGGAGTTAGTAGATTAGAGTAGGAAAACTCAAAGTCATCTCCACAATATTTAATGCTGTGGTTGGATTAATTGTAAATGGTGAAAATGGTGAGACATGTTTCGGACATATATATGTCCATCTTCAGTCTTAACAATCGGCGTAAATATGGTTAGAGATGAAAGTCAATACATTAAAGTTAAAATTTTGAAATTATATAATGAAATGGAATGGGATTCAAACCCATCTATACGAGAGCCCCATTAGGGGGGTTGGAAATTGATAGCACTCTTCAGTTGGAAGGTCACTTTGTATCACTCGATTCTTCAAACAAAAAAAATTTCAAAATTTCAACTTTAATGTATTGACTTTCATCTCTAACCATATTTACGCCGATTGTTAAGACTGAAGATGGACATATATATGTCCGAAACATGTCTCACCATTTTCACCATTTACAATCAATCCAACCACAGCATTAAATATTGTGGAGATGACTTTGAGTTTTCCTACTCTAATCTAGAGTATTTGTTGCAAAAAGCATGAAGATTACCATTTTTCTACTGTCATCTCTTAACCGTCGTACAAAAAGTTCGTACTTTTTACATTGAACAATAGCATGGATTTGTAGTTGTCAATTCGAAATCTGAATATTGTGAAGAAACACTAAATCGATTCGAATCAATTCAATCGTAGAAAAAATTTATGTGGTGTACAACACGTGCAAAAAGTATTCGGAATGGTTGCAGCTCTCGATCTGCAAACTTCATGCAACAAATACACACTTTCTGCACTAATTACACAAATAACTGATGCAAATGTTGCACGTTATTAATTTTTTACAATTGAAATTGATTTCTTCAAAATATGTACTCAGATTTCAAAACACTGATCGGTGTCCATGCTGAAAAATGACTGTCGGTATTCGAGTAATTTTTTATGATCACTATGCAAGAAGGACTAACTTTTTGGGACGGTCGTAGCGGTCACATTTTCCATCTCGCGGTTCCTGCCCCAAACAGGAAACGTTTAAACTTCGATATCCTCCACCGTGCCGGAATTTGCGGCCCAACCCGTAATTTTTTATACGGTTCTTTGCTCATCATTCGTACATAATAAAAATACCAGTGCATTCGTTTGTGCATCGTATATCGGAATAATTGCTATTCATATGAATCGGCGGCCATGCGATGCGATGTGATGTGATTGGTTGGGTTCGAAATTATGAATGAAACCAGTTCGGCACAAAAATGGTAAAGAATTCACCTTGTGTGTCTACGATAAACTGCTGGAACGAAATTATGAAGTTTTTTAGATATAAGAATCGAGATATGTTGAGAAGAGGTTAGGTTAGGTGAGGTTAGGTTAGGTTAGGTTAGGTTAGGTAAGGTTAGTTTGGTTAGCAGCATGATGTGAATATAGACTGGTGTCCCGACTTCCTATACCCAGCCACTAGATAGATAAGTTGTAGATTTTCGCCTACTTGATTATGTTGAATTTTAATACCTTACTAAGGCATCTGAAGTTCGAAACTATGTTGATTTCGATAGTTATACTGGAAAATACGATTCGAATTTGAAATCAACATGGATGCAAGCTTTGAACCAAAAGCTATCGATTACTGTCAGATATCTGTCATTATCAGTTGACGCGGATTTGACTTGACAGGATTGACGATCGTATCGCCATCTATACTTCAGTGGTGCGGCCTTAGTAAGTTTGTTTGACAGGTCTACATGTTTTGAAATGAAAAAAAAATAAAGAACTGTTACGTCATCATATATCTACCTTGGTTGTCGTATACGTATAGTAGCAACAATACAATTTTCAGAAAGAATATTTGTTGGTTAGAATTTGGAAAAATTTCTAAGTGATGAGAAAATATAGTGCTTTTGAATATCTTTCATGGAACAATTAGTACCATACAAATAATTTGATCAATTTTCAAAGTCTCATGAAGAAAGTTGAAATATTTGATCTAGAGGAGTCAAAATATTCTAAAAAATCAATTTTACGAGAAGTGTAAGTGATACAAACATTTTCATGTTTATTTCAATTCAACAAATCTAAATTGCAACTCGCAAAGCTGATGAATTTATCTTCATGACCGGAAAAATCATCATATTTCAATCTCCAATTCGGGTTCTCTAATGAGGTATTTTATAAAACATCCTTTCATCAAATGTAATTCGGTTGATTGATCTCTCAAATGAACTTTGTAACTAACTTTTTGTTCTTGATACTCGAAATTCTTTTCTATGTTTTATTTCATAAGAGACTCGTGAAAAAATGGTTTGAATGAATTGCGCGCTAGACAACGTTATGTTTCAGTTTGACAAGAGAAAACACTGACGAATCCTTCACCTGTCAAATGGAAATTTTACTTCTTGGTGTTTGTCAATGTTTCAATAACTCCATTAGGAATTGAGAGAACTCACTTTCGGCCGAAAGAACAAAAAACAGGTTATGGCTTTCCATACAATAAAAAAAACCGATATAGATTTCGAAAGAAACATATAAAAGTAATTATTATCACAATTTGACCTACCAGGATGCTGCATAATTATTTTTTTTATAATTCTCTTGAACTTCTCGTTATATGAACTTCTTAACTACTTCAAACTTCGAGTAATATTCTGTGCTAGTCTACCATGAACTGATTGATTTCTTATCAGATTATTAGATGACGTGAAACAAAAATAGGAATAATCAATCTTTCGGCATGAATCCCTAATCATCAGGAACATTTCATCGAGATTGAACATTTCTAACATTGTCTATTCTTTCCAGGGTACGTAACCCCAGCAGCGAGATATTCAGCGTCATTCGCACCCCACCTTCCTCTGCTGAGAAGACGAACGGGCACTACACCCCCAGGAGGTCGTCCCAGAACGGGGATTCTTTCAACAGACTCTTCGGCAGCCCCGAATTCAAGAAGTCAACGCCCAGGAGAGGGTCCCTCACCAATCAAGGTGAGAAAAGTTGCGCTAGTGTTTTTTTTACATTTCGATTTTTTTTATATTTCATTGTGTGAGCCAGCGGTGGAATGTTTGGGAGAGGAGTTGGAACTGGTATTGGGCGAGTTATAAATTAGAAAAAATTTATGAGTGAAACAACGCTAGGTGAAGTATATTTTTGTTCGAAAGATATCAAGAATACCAATAATGTGGGCTCTACCAATTCAAAAATTTTTATTCGACAGGTATTTTAATTTTCTATAGGAAATATATTCAACTAAACCATCTACATTTCCTTTGGATATTTCAAGTTGATATTCACGTACAAAAATAAATCGATGTAGTAATTTTTATATCAATAAACTGATTCCTCTTGATGCTAATATATGGTTTTCTTATAATTATATGATTTCAGAAGTTTCGGTTTTAAATAGGAAACTCAGTTCGACAAACCCTTTTTCTTGTGCAATAAATACCTCCTCTGTTGATACATATTTTTTTTCAGATGTAACCAATCGAAACTGTGTAACCGGAAATGGAGTTACTAGTTATGACTCGAAGCTAAGACTCAACCGGAATACACCTCGCATCCGTACAGGTAATTTTTCTCGACAAATTTCTGTGTAATAATTCATTTCCTCACGTATTTGAAAAAAAAAATTTCCATGAGTATGGAAACTGTATTTTCTTTACGCTTAAATCACCAACGAAGGAGAGATTATTTTCGAAGATTCACTTGGCTTCGCCGCTGCTAATGATTACTCATATACAGGGAGTATTTTAAATGATGTCATTGATTCCAGGCGATGATTTCTTCTCATGGGTATAGATTCAAAAAAAAATGTATCTAATATTTTTCGATAACATACCAGATAACTCCTGTAGATGGGATGCAAAGATATAAGAGAATCCCCTGTGCAGATGTCATATACCAGATGCCGAATGAAATAACATTTTGAAATTTTTGAAAAATTCCGAATACTTCAAAATATTCGAATATATATATTTTTCCTGGTGTAATTTGAAGAAATCGTTTGAAACCATCAGATGGCAGAGCCAAGTTCCAACTGATACGTTTCGTCTTCCAAATGCCATCATCACCTCATTTTTTTCGAAATACATACCTGAACTCTCATTTCATCCTTTGCAGCTTTCAGCCAAATATTGATTTTCAAACGTATCGATTGAAAAAAGGGGAAAAATGAAAAATATCGCTGTAATATCGTGAAAATTATCGATTTCGAATGGTTTTCGCCAACATAAATGGAACAGTCAATAGAAAAACTTTCACGATTCATTTTCTAATAATCTTCAAAAACTAAAACTCGTACTTCAGCCACCCTGTAGAAACTAATTTTTTTTTTCAGAGCGTAATCCTGTAACAGGCGAGACTTACACTATCGTCAGCCCCGTGTCGACCCCCACTAAGCCCAAAGAAAACGGATTCGCCTTCGCCTCTGGGACTTCCACTCCCATACAGAATGGCACCCACACTCCCCAACTCAACGGAAACGCCTAAGGTTCTCACCCCCGAAAGTTGTACCCCCAACCAAAAATCATGCATTAACCAATAATTCATCAATCACCGAAATTCATTTTCATCTAGTGAACGCTCAGATTTCGGGCCAGTTTTACAGAAAAAAATAGAAAAGAGTTTGGTCTGTTGGCAAAGTACAGAAAATGATAAATCAATGAAATTTGAATGAAATCTGGTACAGTATATTTTATTCCAATTTATTCTTCATCAATATGAATATATTTATAGATATTCACCATAGATAAGCCCATAAAGCAATGAAGATACGTCTTTATTGCTCACCACTTGGTTTTTAACATATTAATATTGATTTTAATTCACTCTTCATCAATATGAATATATTTATAGATATTACCCAAAGATACGCCTATGAAGCAATAATGATATGTCTTAATTGCTAACCTAATGACTTTTAGCAGATTTGATGTGTTTGCAAATAATCTGCTGAATATTTATTTCAACCACTCTGTAAGGAATTAGTGACGTATTTGCATTTTATTTGTATTTCACCCCAAACAATTTTCCCTTGTAAAACTAACCTAATCTGAGTGACAATTTTGAATCATTAGCGATAACTTTCCCCCACCTCGAATGTGATTTTTGGTTTTAATGATTCCACTTGTAATCAGACTTTTTGCTTTCTTATCAATTTATTCTGCATAAAATGCCTATCAATTGAAAGATTAACTCTCGATATTTATATCATTTCAGTGCGACTATTTCAAAATGACCTTGAGAGTTATCAATTTGATTCTTTGATATCAAATGCCTGTAGTTTCCTGAACCAAATTTAGCAGTTTTAGAACTTAAATATATAGAGTACATATTATATATTATAAGGTTGAGAAAAGTAGTATTATCTACCCCAGCACTAATAAATAACGAAAAACGTATTTATGATGTGCATGTGCCTCTAGTTAGTTTTGAAATTAATGAAACACCTTTCCTTTGTTGACTTGTATAACAGAATTATTCAACATGTTTCGATTATTTATCTTCTTTAGAACGATATATCTAGTGTTATGTATTTGTAATCTAAGCATTAAAGAAATTTTATACTGAGCGATGTTTTCATCATTTTACTGAAAGTGAAATATCTCGAGAGTTTCAGAACACTAATTATTTTCATTAGTGTATTCAAATGGAAAACAAATATTTACCTTTGGATGAAAATGTTGATAGATACCAAAAGACATTTCTCACCCCCTCCTTCAACAAATATTTACATTTGAATGAAAATGCTGACAGCTACAAAAAGAAATTTCTCACCACCTCCTCCTTCATTATGAATGAGGAGGTATGAATATAGATGTATTTTCCACTCACTGTGTTCGAATAAAAGACGGACATCAACCATTGAATTTAAAAAATAAAAAATAATTCAACCTCGAATCGTTTGAAAAACGTCAGCATTCAAATAGAATCCTGCCAAGAACGATAAACAATTTTTGACACTCACCGTATTCAAAAAAGAAACGAATATTCAACTTCAAAACGTTTAATAACCCTCACCATTGGAATGAAATGTTGCTAGCTACAAAAATGCCTATTTTCCCATATAGCAGCAAATGAAATGAGTAAAAATTCTGGAAATTATAGGCTTTGTATGATATTATTGTCATAGATCAGCTTCTGGAATGTAAAACCGACGACAAGACTTTCAAACTATAATTTTGAATACAGAGTCAACCTTAGAATTTTTAAAATGAATCAGGACATCAGGAACATATTTTTTGTTTCTTCCAAAACATAATCGTCATAATTTTGTCAATGACTGTGAAATATTGAATTGGTTTCATTATTGAAGTGGTTTCATATATTGAATTGAACGAGAATGTCCCTACAACATTATCATGTTTCCATAATCCGATATGTTAAAAATTACCCTAGATAGATATTTCATGGAATAAAAATTTGATTATCGCTACAATTAAATAATAATATTATCAATGATTGCTCTATTCACTCGAAAAAATATTCAGCTTATAAAATTCTCATTGACTAAATAGTTGATTGCACAACAGAAAAATAGGAAAACCTCTCAACACCCTATTAGGGTGAAGAAAGAAACATTTTTCAAATTCCTGACTAGAACCTTGTGCATCATTTTGAAAATTGCACCGGCGAATACAAGCACACTGTAACATGCGATTTGAATGATTATTTTCAAAAAATAATAACATTTTCAAACATAAAAATTACAAGCCATTTTGAATCAATGTGAATGTATATATACCCTTTTTATCACCTGTTTTATAAAATCACCTTAAACTTTATTATTCAAAAACATCAACAATGAATTTCAGCATCACTGAACTTGTACAACGGGTGCCAATGAATTGAGAGAACTGCGTGTGTGAACCTATTATAAACTGTGTGGGGTGTTGAATATTTTGATTTGAAATTTCACAGAATGTTCACAATTTTCTAGCATTGAAGCTCCATCTCTCAATTCTAAGACATCCTGTTTATTATTTGGAACTATTTTCCCACTCCACTTACAGGATACTCCGAAATTAGTTTCAATCATGAAAAGCCACCAATTTTGGGACAACCTGTACCACATAAATATTTGTACCTCATGACACTGATAACTTTTAAAACAATATTTTTTTTTATTGTTCATGCGTTAAATTTAATGACTAGACATTTCATTAGTTTTTTTTTTTCAACTTTTGTGGTTTACCCGTACCCTAAAATCCCACACCTCAAAAATGTATATGCAGGGTTTCCTAACTAAGAAGTAGATACCCTATATAACTCTGAAGATAATGATTTTCCGTGTTCCGAGTGTCCCAATTCAAAATATGCCAGAATGTTTCACCAATCTTTCATTCAGGGTGTCTACTTCTGGTTGCTACACCCGTATTCATGCAATTTATGAAACAATTATAAAATTTTCGTAGTGAAATGAAAATTATTGCTACCAGCCACGAAAATTTTGAAAAACGAAGAAAGAACTGATATATTATCAACCCATACCTTACTCTCTTGGAAATTGATTTAGATATCATTAATTGACAAGTAATCTCACATACATCGAATTTGAAAAAAGGCTAATAAGTATTCATAAAACTGCCATTAGTAACTTCAGAATAATATCATTACAAGGAAAAGTAATGTTCCTCACAGCTGCATTTGAAAATCCAAAAAAATGTGACACATGACAATTAGAATATGGCATCAAATTGCAACTCTTATCAATAAGTAAAAAATAACAGGACCATCAATACCCTACAATATCTAGTAATAGCACGATTATATACAAAACAAATCACCGGGTTGCCCAATGTAAATATAATATACTCCTCATAGTGGAAAATTTCCTTTTTGGTTTGTACCAATTTCACCAAATTTAAATCGAATATTTATGCAGACTGTCCCAATTCAAAGAGGAAATGGAAGATTTGCAGATTCCAATATTTTTGTGGCAGTAGCCATTTCCCAGTAGAATTGGAACACCCTGTAAAGATCAAGTAAGCTCCCGAATGAATGAGTATTTGATTTTTGTTCGCCGCTAGTTATTGCTGGCGAACACAGATTATATTATCCTGGATTAACTGGCCGCAAGTTCGAGTCCTAAAACATACATTCTTCCACAATGTACAAATTCCGCTCATCCAGAAAATACCTTCCCTACTTCATGATCACACAGCACATCGATTATCTAAATTTCTAGACTTGTCACCAGGCAGCGAAGATTTTTTCTTGACCCCTATCCACCCCACCTGAAATCACCAAAGCGACTCGAACTCCATGTTCGCGAAGCCAGGATTCTTCCTCATGTCCCAATACTTGCCGTTGTACTGCCACGAGTCTTCTTGCGGACAGGAAAACCACCTGGCCTCGTAGCTCATGTTCAATTCCTCCCTGTGCTTTCTCCTGCAAAGAAACTCCCGTTATTATCACAAACGCCCAATTAGAGAGAGAGAGCTCGTCAATTTTTCGATATATTCATCTCGAATTTGGTTGACATATGACAGGTGACATTCGACGTATGGTAGTTGACATATGACAGTTGATATGTGACAACTGACATATTAGTGAGCTACATGCAAAACTCGGAGTGTACGGTGAACGAGTATGAAGCCTCAAATCATATCGACTTTCATATGATATCCCAACAAATCAGCTATATGAAAATACAAATTCATTTTCTCTAGAGGAGCACTATTTAATGAATACTCTAAAAAGCTGAAATCAAATTTCGCATTCATGAGAAATTTCCAAATTCATAATCATCACAGTAGACAATACTATTTGTTTTATCTCGATGCAACAAATTCTAAAAATGGACGTAATTGGACTGCAAAAAGTTTTTTATCTTTCAATATTTTCTTTTGTCTAACAATGGTTTCTAATATTTTATGGCATCTTATCGTTAAATTTTTTGTGAGATTCAGTATTTTAGTAAATTAATTTTTCTCAATCATTCATAAACTTATGAATAAGTTTATACCAATCATTTATGTCTGATTATTCATGATATTTCCATTTGAAATTCATGGTTTTGTAATTGGAGGGTCAATGAACTAATATAATTAATTGAATCAAAATTTTATCAGACTTTTTTTTAGAATTTTTTCATAAATATTTGGATCAAATTTGGACAAAAATGCTTCAATGTCCTGAGAGTTATGGCAAGGAAATAATTTTCAAAACTGAACTTCGAAGAGCTGTATTTCCCTTAGGAAGTGTTTTTCAATTTGTGTGAATATAATTTCTGAAAGGACGAGTGCTTGAAAGGCTTTCTGTAACGAATGATGTAAACTACTTTCTCTGTTGCTTCTATCAGTAGAAAATATATATCTTTTATATTTAGAGCAAAACAGTTACTGACAGTTGAGGAATTTTGACACTTGATTCATCTGATATCCAGATGGTATTTAGTATAATTGTGAATAATAATGTTCCATAACTTCCATAACTCAAATGCCATTATAGCATTCGACACACGACAGTTGACACACGAAAGCCGACGTATGTCAATCGACGGCTGACAAACACGACGCGTATGTCCATCACCTGTCGCGCTGCATGCTCTCCAGCTGCATCTTCAACGCCTCGGCGGCGTCGAGGTCGCCCACCTCGAGCGCGCGCTGGTCGGGCCGCAGGCGCGTGTCCGTGGGCGGCAGGCCGGCGACCGCCCAAGGCGCGAGCTCGTTCAGCTCGATGGCGAAGCGCGTGAAGCCGTAGTAGAGCTCGTGGTCGGGCGGCAGGGTGCCGGCGCGCCACACGCAGCGCGCCGCCGGCGCCGCGTGTCCGCAGTACAGCGACTCGGACCACTTGCCGAACAGCCGGCGCACCGGCCGGCCGGACTCGTCGTAGACGGCGCCGACCACCTGCGAACCAACGAGTTGTCTCTGAGTGTCTTATAGCGGCTTAGAGAGGTCGGGGTATGCTCCACTAAAAACTGAATTGATATTGAGAGTGTTGAAAATTTTGTCATCTGAGCTGTAAATCCATAAATTTACTTTTTAGTCGACCTAGTTATTTTTGTATTGTGCGTAAGTTCGTAAAATGTAACAGGAGAGTGTGACCAGCTGTCATTACGTTATCGATGAAAATGTTAAGGCAAAACTATAAGGTCACGACAAACTTGATGAGATCTTTAAAATGAGGTATGGCACGACTCTATTCCCCTACGCAAATTTTAAGGGGTTGTTTACCCCCCAGCTACAGGGTCAACGCTACGAGGGTGAAAATAGCTGAAATTAGTTCTCCCTCAAATCGAAAATCTACGTGTTCGAGCGTTTTTCTAAACTTTGATTTTGAATCCTACAAATTAGGGTGGAAAATAAACAATATCATTATCATTATTATTATGTTATCAGCACTGCGCTCACCTCGTGCCTCTTGGCCGACCAATAGCTGGCCTTCGAGAACGTCAACCGGCAGGTGATCCGCCCGTTGGTGATCTTCAGCTCGCCGTACTGGTCGACCCACCTTTGCCCCCCGAAGAGGTTGTGCACGCACGTGGTCACCTTGTTCCACGTGTAGAGGTCGCCGGTACGCGGCAGCAGCACGTTCACGTTGCCCACCGGCTGGAACTCCATGCTCTTGCCCCAGAACTTCGTCTTGACGCGCGCGTCCTGCCAAAACACGAAGTTCGGGCTCTCAGCGTGGCACGCGCTGATCGGCGGGTGGTGGGACACTTGCTCCGACACGAAGCGGAAGCCTTTGTCTTCGCGCGTGCACTCGTAGGTCTCGCCTGGAAAAGACGAGAATTTCCTATATTTCATATTTCATTCATATTCAAATATGAAGAAAAAATATATAAATTGTGTTGAAAACGTCCCCTAAGATGAATAGAAGATTTTATTCAATACAATATTTGTATTTCCAAATTTTGAATAAGGTGTCACTGACAAATACAGAATTTCTCTTTTAGGTAGATATCTGAAGGTTAAATTTCAAGCGCAGTGACATTTCTGACGTTTTCTGCTCTGTTTCTGAGAGTAACCATTTGTTTGCTGTTGTAAGTTAGCCATGGGGCCGGAGTTACCCCTTTTTTTAAGGAATGGTGCATGTTTCTCAAAAAGGCAATTCAGATGTAAAAAGAAAGAGGGGAGCATTTCGTTCACGTCATTGAGTTCATAAATAGTATTCCATGGAATGCAACCCAAATCGTTCAGAAATGCATCATTATTGAAAGTCCCTGAAATATATACAGGGTGTCCCATAAACATACCGACAAACTTTAAGGGATGGTAGAGGACATCAAAATAAACATATTTGCTCGATAAACATAAGTCCGGAAACTCTTCGTTTTCGAGATACTCTTTCCAAGATATTGAAAATTACGAATATTTTCCAATTAAATACAAAACAAAAAATGATTAAAAGTCATTAATAATAATTAATGATTAGTTGAAACAAGTTATTGGAAGTTTTATTAGTATTTCAATAAACGCATTGGTAAAATGTAAGGTATAATTTTGAAGCATTTGATTTTTTTTCATAGATGTAAGAAATATGTTTTTTTTTTTCTTCAAAACGTAGATACGGAAAAATTTCAAGGGACAATAAAGTTGCATTTTTAGTTGTTCATTTAAAGAAAATTATCATAATTACAAAAAATCTACTGGACGATATTTTTTCTGTGCAAAAACTATCCGACATAGCCCGTGAGCACGCCCCTGAAATCATTGGGCAAATTCTAATAGCTCCAAAAGATACCTTATAAATGTATCAATAATCTCTAAAAATTTCATTAAATTCGACCAAATCGATTTTACGATATTAATAAAAAATCGATTTTTTTAAAAAAAAATAACACCCTATATCTCGAAAACGAAGAGTTTTCGGACTTACGTTTATCGAGCAAAAATGTTTATTTTGATGTCTACCATCTCTTTAAGTTTGTCGGTATGTTTATGGGATACCCTGTATATTTTTCATTATTAATAATTATTAATAGAGTAGACACTGCCGCTTACCCAAGAGCGGATTGAAGGGCTTGTTGCCCGCCCGGCTCAGCGTGCTCGCGTACCCCGAGACGGCGAACGCCGCCACCTCGACCATCCTCTCGTAGGGGTCCTCCATGCCGGCGGCGCGGTCCAACAGCTCCGAGTACTCGAGCTCCTCGCACAGCCGCTGCAGCACGCCCAGCGGCTCGTTCAGCGCCACCGGCATGCTGATCTGCGACAGGTCCTTGCCGATGTTGCGGCTCAGCAGGTTCCACAGCGAGAGGCCCTCGGTGGGCGGCCGCGGGCAGGGCAGCGCCGTGCGCCGGCCCGTCGGCCCCTGCCGCTCTGCAAGAGATAGATAGATAGATAGAGGTTTTATTCTTATTAAATATATTTGTATTTCCAGATTTTTCAAAAACAAGGTGTCACTGACCAATAGAGAATTTCTCTTTTAGGTATCTAAAGGTTTAATTTCAAGCGCAGTGACATTTTGGGGCAGATCCTAAATCTGTCCTTACTACAAATATATTGCAATAATTTTTAATAACTTCTACTCTATTTTTTAAAAACGAGGAGAGAAAATCCCATTAAAAGCTGAAAAATGAATGTACCACCTCCTCGAAGAACTTACAGACAGTAGATAGATATTAGATCAGCACCGAATATGAATATAGCCAAATAAACTCAAAAAACATCAACCCAAACATTGATGATGAAAGAATTGAAGTAGTTAAAACAACTAAATATCTGAGATTTCAGGTAGATAACAGTTTATCGTTTGATGAACATTTTGAGAATATTCATGAGAAAATTTCAAAGAAATTATTCTTTTTCTCCAGAATTTCCAATAATCTTTCAACAGAGTCAAGAATCACAGTTTACAAGTCAATTATTCAGCCACACTTTGACTACTGCTCATCTATCCTATATCTATTCAATCAGAATAATTTGTCTCGACTCCAAAAACTTCAGAATCGTAGTATGAGGATCATTTTGAAGTGCAGTAGAGATACTCTTACTATTTTTTTTTTTTTTTTATCTGTGGACAACACGAAAGGGAAACCTATGATGTTCGAGGAACATCGTGTTAGCCAGCGGTGGAATTTTGGGAAAGAAGGAAGGTGTTGGAATTTTTCTTGAATGTTTGGAGGTTGTAAGCATCAGGAAAGACTTCACTAGGCAAAGAATTCCACAACTTTGCCGTTCTATTGATGAATGATGCT
Organism: Gastrophysa polygoni; assembly: GCA_963576655.1. Classification (NCBI taxonomy): domain Eukaryota; kingdom Metazoa; phylum Arthropoda; class Insecta; order Coleoptera; family Chrysomelidae; genus Gastrophysa; species Gastrophysa polygoni. The sequence continues at coordinate 3,070,615 of OY755091.1, read as the reverse complement.
TGGTATAGCGATGTTCGACAGGTCTCGAGCCTGACAGTGTAGGGGTGACCAGCTTGAGCTCGTCTGGTTTGTCTACTAGGAATCGCGCGTGGTGGCATAATAGATGATATTTCCGTTGAGCACCGACCGTGAAAGTACCTATAAAAAAGGCAGAGATCGCCGACCTTTCTACGATGATCTAGAGAGGTCAATGATTTGGTGAGTGATGTGTCATCGACTAGGCGAATAGCTCTCTTCTGAATTGAATCTAAGAGCTTAAGCGTATGTTTGGGGGCTGAGCTCCAAACATGTGAGCAGTACTCCAGGACAGGTCGAATTTGTGCTTTGTAGATCATAAGCAGTTGCTGGGATGTGAAGTATCTCTTCGCACGGAAAAGAAAACCGAGTTTTTGTGAAGCAGTCTTCGCAATGGACCTCACATGATCGTCCCATGAGAGAGCACTGTTGGTGGTGACACCCAGCAAGGATATTGACGACCTCATAGGAACAGTGGTACCCGACATCATCAAATTGGGCATTGTGTGATCAGCCTTCTTGGTGAACATACAAGCTTGAGCTTCAGTTGCATTGAACTGTACTAGATTCTCAGATCCCCATTTCAGAATTCTTGTCAGATCCTCATTTAAAGCATCAACCTGTCTTCGCCTTGCACCTCTGGCCTCATTGGATGATATAGGGGCTCTAGAGGAAAAGGCGGAATGAAGTGTACTATCATCCGCAAAGCTATGAACTGGGCTGGAGGTCACATTCAACAAATCATTGATGTGGAGCAAAAACAAAGTTGGTGCCAAGACAGAGCCTTGTGGAACACCAGCATTGATCGTCATCGTATCAGACGAGACCCCGTCTACCACCACGTAGAGTAATCTATCTGCAAGAAAACTCGATAGTAAAAGACACAGTTGGGGCGGCAAACCATATGACGAAAGTTTCGCTAGGAGGCCTTGGTGCCAAACTCGGTCAAATGCTTTGGAGATATCCAAGGCTACAGCCAGAGACTCCCCTTGATTCTCTATTGACACCTGCCACTTATGTGTCACATAGGCAAGCAGATCTCCAGTTGACCTCTGGTGACGAAAGCCATATTGCCGGTCGTTCACGATTCTTGAACTCTCTAGATATCGGATGAGCTCGATGTTGATTGCTTTTTCCATTACTTTAGAGATCACAGATAGTAGTGCAATCGGTCTATAGTTGTTAGGGAGTGTTTTCTTGCCCTTCTTTGGAATCGGTTGGACCCTAGCTTTTTTCCAGTTAGAAGGAAATACGCCGAGTTTGTACGAAAGGGTGAACAACCTGCAAAGAACTGGTGTTAGTTCCGGGGCACATTTCTTGAGAACAATAGGCGGTATTCCGTCAGGCCCCATAGCCTTCTTGACGTTGAGGCTAAGCAGAATGTGTCTGATGGTGCGTTGCCGGAAGACAATTTCTGGCATACGGTTATCGATGGTAGCGACTTTCGGAAGTTCCTGGCCTCGTGGATCCAAGGTAGAATTTTCTGCAAACATTTTGGCGAAGGTGTTGGCTTTTTCATGAGGTGTTATAGCCAATGTATTATCATCCTTTGTGAGGGGAGGAAATGAGCTAGAAGTGAAATTTCTTCCGATTGCCTTGGCAAACGTCCAAAATGAACGGGAACCATTTGGACACTCTATGAGCTTCGATCTTATTTTCGTGTTGTATGCCTCTTTAGATTCATCTATCGTTCGATTGCATGTATTCCTATTATGATTACTATTACTATTACTATTATGATACAATTACTATTATGCTTAATGTTTTGAATTGGCAATCTGTTTCTCAAAGACTAGTTCATTTCACAATGATATTCATGTATGAAATATTAAACAATTCAGGACCATCTTATTTCAAACAGTACATTGTCCTCCATCATGATATTCATATGATTCCATATGATGTTGATTGTTTTTCGTTTCTACAATTTTCAGGAAATTTATTAAATTTTGTAGTGATAAAAATGTCTTATTGGAATAAGAAGAAATGAGTTTATTCATAATTTATTAAATTCATATACATAAAAAGGGTCATGAGTAACATGAGTAGCTGTAGACAAGTGACATAAATTTAGTAAGATATGAACAAGGCGGATATAGGATGGTGAACTAACTCTTCAATTGTTTCTTTCCAAAACATGTAGACCTGTCAAACAACCTTACTAATGCCGCACTGCTTGAGGATAGATGGCGATACGTTCGTCGATCCTGTCAAGTCAAATCCGCTTCAACGAATATCTGACAGTAATCGATAGCTAATAGTTCGAACCTTGCATTCCAGCAGTTTCCAAAATACTGTATCACTCATATGTGAGATCGAAATTGGAATACTGCTCAATAATTTGGAGTCCTTACTATTTCTGCCAAAAATATACCATAGAAAGGGTACAAAGGAAATTCTCAAAATTCACATTCTTCAAATGCCATGGAACATATCTATCAAGAGGTTCTGATCACAATGCTCTTCTCGAACACTTTCAAATTGTCTCACTGGAAACAAGACAGTTATATTCCTATATAAATTACTACACAACCAAGTTGACTGCACCATGCTTTTATCTTTTATTGTAACACGGCGAAATCAGTTTTTGTGACATCAATACTTGTTCGTTCAAACACATAAAAGATATAGCATTGAGAAAGCTGATATAAATCGAACTAGAGTGAAATTTTTGCTTCTTTTTTTATAAATGAGTGCTTTTATATAATTAGTAGTAAAGATATTACAAATTTGAAATATTATACATTCAAATTTAATTATGTCCTGTAATTGGGTGTAACCTGTTGGGCAATAAAAGGATTATTATTAATATCATTATTATAACCCTCCAGCCTCAGTAAGGTATTGAAATTCAACATAATCAAGTAGGATAAAGTCTACGTTTTCTAGTGTCTAGGTATACGGAGTTGGGACACCAGTCTATATTTACATTATGGATATAAACAAACAACGACCCCACTGAGGCATTACCAGATTAATAAAATTGAGCTTTCACTTCAGATGATCTATATGTTCACTCCGAAATAATCTTTCATCAATATAAAACCCAAGAACTTTGTAACATCCGTATATTCAACGAGACTTCAAATATTCAACGCGACATTCGACATTAACGCGGACTCACCGCCCCCCACGTCGACGCTGTTGGCCGTATGCAGCTCGTCGTCGCCCATCTCCGAGCCGGAGCTTGCGCTGCCCTCGCCGTCGCCGCTGCTCAGGCTGCCCGCCTCCGAGCTGCTCTCGGAGCGCGTGCGCACCTCCGCCTCCTCGTCGCCGCGCAGCCGCCCGCCCGCGCCCAAGGGCTGCTCCGGGGGCAGCTCCTCCGCGTCGAAGAACTCCGTCGCGCTCGCGCACGACGAGCTGTAGCTCAGCGTCACGTCGAACTGCTTGCCGGCCGTCTGATCTCGACAGATTCTATATTTGTATTTTGTATATCGACTATATTTGGATTTTGACTCATACGAAACCGAGAAATGAAGATAAATCATCCGAAAATTGTATTCAAAGTATACCATGTATTTGTGGAAAATTCTATACGGTAGGCTTTTATCAGTAAGGATGAAAGAACATAAGAACAATATAAAGAAAAGATATACCGACAAATCAAAATTATCTGAACATATCCTTACTGAATATGGCCGATTGGACTGATATTGAGATCATAGGGAAGGAAGACGACAATTTCCTGAAAGGTACAATGTAATATAACAGAAAGTAGCAGGTATACCTATACAGACAGCTCATATCAAGAAGTATTTCATATATGATCTTTATCAGTGTATCTTTATCGGAGCAACAAATCCGTATGAATCAAATATCCTTACAATGGAACTATTTTATACAACGCACTGCCAAATGAATTGAAAGATATAACTGAAGCAAGAAGATTTGAAATTAGTATGAAAAAATATTTGCGCAGGATTCAGAATAAATGGAATATCATGGTGGATTTTGGTTACTAACGGGTACTGAGATACCGTTTGCTACAGACAAGAATTTGCCAACGCCGATTTATCTCTGACTCGCAATAATCTCTCACCAATCTGCTCACCAAACGGGAAGCTGGGTGCCAAAATAACTTCTTCACATGATGAAAACAAATGATATACTTACATTGATGTCTGACAGATGATCTAGTTGCGATAACCCTGTCAGATCCGAGGCTTCGTGTATCCTCGTAAGCCTACTTCTCAGATCCGAATTCTGTTGGATAACTTGGTTGAGATTATTCTTTAAATTGACTATGTTTTGGGTACTAACGTTAGGGGGCACTTGCGCCTCGGTTTCGAGAGCAGTCTTGAGGCGGTCCTTTTCTGTGCCCAGACCGAACGACAACGACTTCAAGCTACCTATTACTGATGAAAAAAAAATACAAGGTTAATATACGTGGTGTTCCATTTGAAACGAAACACCCCCGATGACTCTCGAAACAATTTTTTAACTGTTTGATATGAATGAGACCGTTCACAAAGTAACCCCCTGTATCCGTTATGATTTCATTAGAAAGATCTTCGGATTTCGATATTTCAGAAAAATGAAGGCACTTTCCTGAAGCCATTTTACTTTGTATATAATATGGTCGTATTGAATTTTTAACTTGACTTTTCGTCTCTCGGGGGCACTTTTTTTCTCAATACAGAAAATTGAAAACAGAAAATAAAAAATTTGGTTTTCCTAAAATGGCTCAAAACCCAATTTTTTTGAAGCCTTACTTTAGGACATATTGTTTTGTTATGCGAATTTGGGACATCCTGTACATGCATCAATCAAGTCTCGAAAAAAAATGCACTGCTATTTTCAGCAATGACTCGATTGGTCTCGGAATTTGTTTGAGTTAACAATTATTTCAAGATATACTGCGGGTGTTTCATTGTAAATGAGACTGTATGTATGAAAATTATCGATATTATTATATTATATTATTCAACGATACTATACAATGATTTACTATTCACACAACCGATTTCTTCTTTCTTTCTTAAATGATTGAATTTGCCATCTAGGGCCATTATAACCTGTAATGAGGAAGTTTCCAAATTTTCTCAATGTGGTATTCTCAAGACGTTCTGAAAAATGGTCCTGAAATGAATTCCACCTTCTTCAAAACTTGATTTCATCAAATATTGCAATAAAAAATGTTCTGAGACGGCACAATTTGCCAGTATTATAATGAAATATAGAGCTGTATATCAAGTTATCTGTGATATTTCAAAAATAGGAATAATTCTAAACATTAGAATTAACTTCAGACCTCAAGAAAGTGATGATATTTTTCAGTTAAAAACCAATTTCATGACAATTTATTTAAGGAAAACTTCATCATTCCATGAATTTAAAAAAATATCGAAAAATTTATTATAAATAAGTTCCTGAAATTCAAAATTCGATTTGATAGAAATTAAACACTCACTTTGTTTGGCTAAAGTTATGAAATCCTCTCTCATTTGATTCTCTGCTGATAAAGAAATCACATCGACATTACTCAAGCTGTCAGGAGTTGGGGTGACGCTAGTTGGAATAGGCAAATTGTTGGAGCTCAAAGCGTTCTGTGAAGCGGATAAAGAATTAGCCTAGAAATAAAATAAAAATGAAACTAAAAACAACTACAATTCATAAACATCTAGTATATTTCTCTTTTTATTTTCATGTCCCTTAGACATGGAATAAACAGGATATAACTTCTTTGTCGTTCTCCAAAATGTTCACTAAGAAGAAATTTTGATTTCCACAACCAAGAAGAGAAAATACCACAAAATCTGATTCACAGGTTTGTGATCTTGTCTATTACCGTACTCAAGTTACACCCTGTATGATGCCTTCAATATCATTCACTTACAGATAAAGGCGAAGGATTTTCAGTATCAGTGCCAGTAGTGGATTTGCTCATGCTAAACTGTGTAGACAAATCGACACTACCACCCTTGGAAGAAGAAGACTTCTTTTTCTTCAGTCCAAATTTCCTTCTGTCTTTTTTGACGCTCGGTGAAGCTTCAGCGAAACACTTGAAGAAAACAGCAAATATTATTGACAACAGAAAAATCGAAATATTCACTAGGCTCTTTACCTCTGTAACAATTGGATTACTACTCTCGATTTGCTGCAAGAGCCTGGTGAGTTTATTGATGTTTTGTTCAATAATAGCTGCATCATGATTATATTGTTCCAAACTTGAAGAAGATTCCTGCACCCATATGGAAAGCCTTCTGCCTCCGTTAGGGGGTTGCATCCCTCTCGTCAAGCTGCCGTCACGACTGAGTATTTCGGGAGTCCTAGATATACCTACACATAAAGATCAAATGAAAAACCTAAAAGTGTCAGTACCACAATCAAAAATTCAATTGGGAAAACTACACTAAAAGATATATATAAAACATCCAACTTCTTCAGTGGACCATAGTATAGAATTCGACCACAAATTTGAAATTGAAAATCATCTATTCAAATATGCTTCCCAATATACACGAATGCAAATGATATAATTTCAGATTTAGGAACTTTGAGAATCAGGAGATTATTATATTCTTTTAAGCCCCTATGAAACGAATAATTCATTCTATGAGTATAATTGGTTTTTTGACAATATAGCTCATTGTTTCTTTTGGTGGGGTACATGATGAAATCATACTCCAGGAAGAATTTCAAATTTAAAGCCAATTGAAAAATAAAGCAACCTCCGAGGCAACCTCTATTTATGAATAATTGATACACAGTGTGACCCATTTGTTTTTGATTTACCACTTGTGCATGATTGAGCTTTAATCATTTCTTACTTTTTGGAGTGTAAATGAGTTTCAATGAAGTTCATGTTAATTTCACATATTTCAAGTATTTTATCAATTCATATGTGTTTGTCTACAAGAAACGCTATCTTGAAGACAGAACATGTTATATATCTTTCAGTGATGAAGGATGAACTGTCGAAACGTCGGCTCCTAAATGATATATTTTTTATAGCTGAAGACCTAAACCGAAAAATCTCACTGAAAAATGAATAGCAATAACATGGATCAAAGAAAAAAAATTTAATTTGAGGCTGAACATTAGGAACACTCACTATGTAATCCGTCAACTGCTTTGAGCAGGGCACCGACATTGGTACCGTACGTCAAAACGTGCTGCCTGTAAAGCCTGTGAGCCGTCAATTGTTGCACCCAACAACCAAAAGCATCTTCAGCCTTGGCTTTCAGATGGTAAATGAATTCTTCTGCGTCGATATCGATGCGCTTTCTCTTCTGCTTGGTGGATATGACAGAGAGGCCGATGTCTAGCGTGCCGTGGATTTTGCCCTTGCTTATTTCCGTGGGGCCCTTACCGTAGACTAAAATTCCTTTGTCGATCGTGAAGTACCTCTGGATAGAGAATGAGAGAATTTTTTTCTTTAAAACAACCTAAATGCTTTGATTCAATATTTTCAAATTTCATACCACACTATTGGAAATATCAATTCCAATGAAACATAGTTGAATAGAGATTGCAGACTGTGTACAAAGGTAACAACTAATTAATTTCATCAACCATGAAAAAACATGTAATTCAGGTGATATCTGATAACGCATCCACCATTTAAAACATGCATCAACAACAATTTTCAATTATAAAATAGAGAACTGACAATAATTCACACTCAAACATATAGAAATAATAATAATAATAACATTTATCAATTCCATGAAATCTAAAATGATTTTTCATATTGGATATCAATGAAATATAAAAGCAGGATTTCACAAGTCTGACTTGAATAAATTTTCAGAATAAGTGGTGATGGGCATGGGCACAGTTCCAAAGTTGATGAAATTCTAAATATATTACTTCTAGACTTATTCCCATTGAAATGTTGAATGTAAAAAAAACATTTATATCATCGTACTATTTCAGAATATCATATAAGTAAATGGTGATTAAAATTAAGTGAAGGATTGTCTGCAAAGAACAAATCTCTACATCAATGGTTTCTGGTATTTATATGAACTATTTCAAATTCAACTAGTTGATTATTTAGTCAAAACGGATAATGTGAGTTTTGTGCCTAAAATGCTGAATATATTATTTTTCTTCATGACTACAGAGTAATATATAACTCATATGTTATTTTCCATGAGTCTGTTATCTACTATTGTTTCAGAACGAACTTATCTCTAAAACCAAACAAATAATTAATACCTAGTATTTGAACTGAGATAACTAACCTTATGCCACCCTTTTAAGGGCCATTTTCTCTTTTTGTGCAGATACCCACTAAACAGACTTGGCTTATTATCAAACCTTTGACCATCTTTCAACCCTTCCATGATCTCCCATTCAGAGCCCCTTCTGTTTTTCTTCCGCCTCTTTTCATTTCTTGGCGGATTATTTTGCTCAGTTGCACTATCAGCACTGAGACTATTTGTTTCTACACTTGCATCAGAATCACTAGCAGTGACTGCACTATTGACGACTTTCAATTTTATTTTACTGAGCTGTGGTGACTTTCTCATATCAGAAGTTGCCATTGCAAAGGGTAATGTTCAACTGAGTACTGAAATTGAAAATAATTGTTATGTGTTTGGCATGAGTTTGCTATCACTAGTACATAAAGCATTCACATAGAATTAATAAGTATGTATTTGCAGTGACTTTGATGAATGAACGACAATTGCAGATATCTTAATAAGACGTTAGATCTTAGAGCAATTTGGATAGTAACGATTTTTCGTCAAGGTTATCCTAGTTTCATTTATACACACTTAGTTTTGTACGGACTATATGGACTACGACATGAGATACTACAGGGAATTGAATATGATGAGTAAATATACCTCTAGAGAGGAGTGTTTATGTAGCCAATTTCATATTTACATGGCAAATCCATCAAGTAATGTCATTTCAATCTGTAAAAATATTACATCGATTGAACTTTGAGAAGTTGTCTAGATTTTCTACCGTAATAATCAAAAGCACTTCAATCACAACACACTTGTCTGCAGATTCATTATATTATGAGATATTAGTTGATATTTTCTGTTCAATACATCACACTCACATCCTTTGGGCCTTCGCCAATTTACCGTCAGTGTCAGTCATTGTCATGATAGAAACGTCATCGATCTGTCATTCGATTGTGACATAGAACCACAGGAGACGATGGTTTGGCAGAACTGTCACTTCTCCCACTTGGACACAGATGAGACTCTGTGACTTGGATTCCCCTTCCTCAGCCCCCACCACATACAACAAAATATCGAGCAAAGAGTCAGCAATGTTGCCGGTTGCCTTCTCAATGTAGTTTATTCATAATTCAGATTTAAATTTGACCACACTAGAAAGTGGCATGAACACAGAATATAGTGTTATATATTCTGTGGAATGAATTGGATTTCTAGCGTTAGTTTTATTTTCCCAGCTTTTGTGTAGGATTTAATTTCAAGCGCAGTGACATTTTGGGGCAGATCACAAATCTGTCCTTACTACAAATATATTGAAATAATTCATAACAACTTCTATCTGTTTTTTTAAACGAGAAAAAAAATCTCACACAAAAGCTGGGAAAATAAATGTACCACATCCTCGAATAACTCACAGACAGTATTAGTTCTTTTTCTAACGAATTACTGAGCTCTACATTCAAAGTATCAGTAGCATCGGTTGTTTTCGACGAAAGATTCTCATTCGTGGCAACGCTGTCAACCAATCTCCTCCCCTGATTCATCTGTCAAATAGATAAACCGAGAAATTTGAGTCATTTCTCCCTGAGAGTTGTCGAATTGAATCAGTTGATGAAATTGTTGAAAGTTGTTACATGTACCTTGGAATAAGTCGGCATATCAGAAGCAAAAAAAGACAAGTATAAACTAATCACACAGTAGAGGCAACGTGTAGGATGTCCGCAGTATGTCAACGTTTTTTTCTATCAGTCAACAAATAAAATTGAGACAGATTGAACGAATCAAGTACCTCAAGCAGCTCGTGAAGGTTCACTGAAACTACTCGAAGGCTTATTGTTCGCAACTCTACACATCCGAAATGCCAGTGATATCTGTGGATAGATTGCCTTTGCCCAACCTGAAAGCATATTCTTGTGTGAGTGTACTAGCCCTGTCTGCTTGTGTTTACTATGCCATTCAGGCCATCAAAGAACCCAACTGGAATACCATGCCAGACACTGATAGAAAAGCTACCCCAAGTGAATTTCACAAGTACAATCAGGGGTACAATGGTACAGATTCTGATGACAGAACAGTTGGGCAGTTTGTATCTGATATTTTCACTGTAATGATTCGAGAGCCAGTATGTGTTTGGGTGAGTTTCGCTCTCATAGAAACATTTTCACAAGTCACAAGATTCATCCAAATCACTATTATGTAAGTTCATCATCAAATACCTAACTTTTCATATAATCATGATCAACATTTTCTGCAAGAATTCACAAAATGCTGTGGATATGAAGAAAATCTGTGCCACAAAGTGGTGTTCCTCAGCATCATTGAAATTGGCTAAGTGGGGATACAAGGATACCTTTTTATCAGCATCAAAGACACCCTAAAGAGATCATATCCCTCATGCCATGTTTCATTGGTATCAAAAATGCTGTGATCAGAACTTAATATGCTGTATTGACCAGACACCATACCTACATAGTAGGCCTGGAAAAGCCAATGGCGACACTAGAATAACATACTGTATGAGATAATTTCAAAATTGGTGCTCATTAGATTCTTTGGAACATCTCAGGAATGGTCACAGATATTCTGAATTTCTTTGAATATATTGGAAACGGCCATGAAATTGCATATTATTGAACAATATAAGAAGGCATTCTGTGTATCCTCTGTTATTATATCTGAGATGATTTTCAGATCAATTGCAATTATTGTTTTCAATTTAATCCTGATCAATGCATAATTGAAACTTGAGACCTAATGATCCATACCTAAATTGATGCTATCAATTAACAATTCAGTTATCAAAAACACTATAATCATCAATAAACATGGCAAAGAGCAAAAAATTGTTTTATGTTCCTGATATCTGTGTCAATATTACGTCAGAGATTGTGTTAGCATAAAGATAGTTTCAATCTCAAATTTGATTAAAATTTGTTTTTGTGCTCCAATTATTACTATGGTTCTTGATTTAAGTTGAAGTTCATTATTCATGCCAACATTTTTTTCTTGTGTTTACTTATTGTTTTATTTTTATTACTTTATTGTTTTGAATCACTGCATCATTATCATTTCACCCAGTAATAATACATATATAATCAAAAGTTCAGTTGGATGTCACTGGATGTGGAAAAATACTCTGCAAAAAAAAGTATTAGTTGTTAGGAAGTGAATTGAATATATTTCGCAAAATTTTAATGTGGAATGTAGATTTTTTTTAATGTTTTCACAAGCCTTCCATGGTATTCTCACAACCATATCTCATCAAAATCTAAATTAGATATCTCCTTCTATATCTAGTTTCAAGCTAGGCTCTGCCAAGGTGAAATCCACAAATAACAAATTCTGATAGTACAAGTAATAGTGTAACAATTTGGCATTTGAGAAAATGATTGAATGATAGTTTGAAAAAGTGATCATTTTCATAGAGTCTATTCTGCTTTCATTACATTTCCTTGAACTAAAAATGATTCAAGTTTGTTTGTGAATTCCTTTGAATTCCCTATATTATAATGTGTGTATATTGATCAAGAATGTATTGATTTTTTCTAGATCTTCTGGGATTTTCTCTGCTCATTCCCTAAAAATAAAATGGAAGTTATAATAATTATTTCAATATATTTGTAGTGGGGGCAGATTGATGATCTCCCCTTGATCTGCATCAAAATGTCATTGCACTCGGAAATTAACCTTCACCTGAAAGTAATTCTCTATTTCTCGGTGACCTTGTTCAAGAAAATTGGAAATGCAAATATATTTTTAATAAAAACAGAAATTCTGCTTTTCATAATGGACTTTTCGTGAACGAATCGGCTCCTGTTTTCAGCACACTTTAAAAATGTCTTTCTTTGTAATATTTTCGATGGTTTGTCGGTTTTGACACTGAAAATTGACAAGTTGTCAGACAGAGGAATTCTGGTTACCAGGTATTTCTTTATTTATGATATACAGTGGACATCAAAGTCCGTTTTCCTCCTACTAATTTCATGATTCACTTTGTGTATGTCTACTGTTTATCCGCTCTGTACGCCTATTATGTCAAATTCATTATAAGATTTTGACCAACATCCATTCTTTATAAATGCCTCTTTTCAGACGTATATATTTCGAAAACAATTGGATTCAGGAGTGAAGTGTATTAGAGAAAACTGTTAGGAATTTTGAAAATATTTCAGACTCAGAATTATGATACATGATATATTATGATATACGGGGTGTTCTATTCAGGAAGATGGTGTTCTGACGTTCAGGTTTACATCTCCTATTTGAGCCCTCAAAATTTCGTTCTGATATACCATGTGGATCAAAAATTAGTTGGGGGGTAATGAACTCCAGACGGATACTGTATGATCCACTATTGGAATTCAACTTTTTTTGTCATCGAATTCACATCTAGTGATAATGAGAAGAATCAGGTATCGCCCTGTGTATTTTTTTAAAATGTTTTCACTGAAAGACTGATGATGATGCTTAATTTGCAGCAACATCGTTACTGTTTTGAAGTATTTGATAAAACAATTGTCTGTTATGGGTGACCTAGTTTCAATCACATTTCTCTCCAAATCAAAGAAATCATTCGTGCTAGAAACGGTGACATGTTCATAGAGGTAATATTATATTGATTCTCTTATACAGTTTGCCTGGGCTATATTGTCTATTCATTACGTGGTCTAGCAACGTCATTCCTTTTTAATATTTACATGAAAGGTCTACATTGTGTTTACGAGCGATACACCAGAGGCAACAGTCACCTGACACCCACTATAATTGGATACCGAATACAGGTATTCACCGAGTAAGAGCAACTATACGAATGAAGGATAACAACTGGCATTCATGATTTGCTACTAGAACAATTCTTTGGCGCTGAATCGGAAACTCACAGAAAATGACGCACTACTTCGATATCGTGTGAAAACTTGATGATAGATTTCTTTTCGGTCCCGATTATAAGTATAACAACTCATCGCATGATTCTAGTTTAGCCCGAACAATAGAGCTTCAGTCATAGGGGCCATAATGCGAGATTCTAAACAATGTTTTCGATGTTGTATGCGTTTCATTGACAGATAATGCGTCCGGTGTTCGTCGCCATCTTGAAAAATGCTTTTTGAATCGGATCTATAAAACGGTGAATAGGATAAAAATGTCAGAAACTTTTTTCATATGTAATTAGATTTCTCATCTTATGTATTCGGTGCTTTTTTTCATTCAACCCCAAAATGTGCTGATGAAATTTCAATAATCTTTTTAATTTATCACCAAATGTCATACAAATTTTCTAATTTTGAGCTACTTCTGAAAAAATCGAAAAAATGTTCGTGGTGTGGGATATTTTTTTTTTTTTGAGAAATTTGTGTTCTTGCCTTCACTACAATAAAAAGTACCGACATATTCAAATTCAACGTTGAATTCAAAATACCACCCATGGGTCATTCAGTATCTCTGAATGTAAATATAAAATTTCTGCTTTCTGCACATGAGGAATCAAACGAAATGGATATTGTTTAGTAATGAACAATCTTATCAAATAATGCCATTCGGCTTATCAGTTTTTCGACCAGATATTTCCAGCATTGCGATATTATGTAGGGAGACACCGTACGAGCTCATAACTTGGCATCATTTCAAAAATTGAATGGAGAAGAGCCCAGTTTATCTCTGCGATAAACAATAAATTTTGCCGTGTGCCAGCAAAGTTTCCTTCGGGAAATTACTGCCTTCACTAGAAACTGCAAAGAATCAATTTAACAGATATTTGTGCCTCACTCACTCAGTTGATAAGAAATTTGGTCACCTGGTATAGCTGGTGATCCAGTGACTCTTGGTGATATCTTCTGGATGTAATTGATTCATTCAGATTCATTATAATAATAATAATAATAATTATTATTTTCAATCAGATTTGCACATATATAATCATAAAAAAAACATAGATTTGTTTGAAAATAAAGGGCCAAGTTTATTTTTGATTGAGTACTAGCGCAATCCAACCCAACCCATTATTCATATTTTTTCATATTTCTTCACAAATTACATTATTGAAACTAAAAACTATGTATTGGTATTTATATAGTTTAGACAGCTAGGTGATAGCACCTGTATGTGTCATGTAACTGAGAATAATATTGAGTTAATTTCATGAGAGCGTTGATTGAACAGAATGGGTACTGAGTACTGAATTATATGAACTAAATTATTCCAAGAAAAGTCTATACAAATTCGCTCGCATAATTTTGAAACATGTATATCTTGCTAAATTTATGTAATAGTTCAATTTCTGCTAATATGGTTTTTGGTAGCTTCATGTTTATGTTTAGGTGACAACATATTGAATAATAATAATAATAAATGAATATTCTTCCTACATTTGGAATCACAACTTAATGTATAGCATTATCTCGTTTCTCACTTCAGAGCTTCAGAAGATGGAATGGTACCGCGCGGATGAAATATAGTTCATTCTTTATTGAGCGTATATAATGATGGCTACTATACGCGAGTAGCAGACTATACTTTCTCTACTACTTCCATAAATATTTGGCCAAAATTAGAAAAAAAAAACCTCTGTATCTCAACCATAAATGACATATACCATTGATAAAGGTTAATTCTGAATTACCAAAATGTACTTTCTACCTACAGTTATTTCTTGTACACTCAACTTGAATTTGATCAATTTGATACATCATTTTTCGTCCTGAGAAATCACCATTATTCAAGGAAATCCTCAAATGAGAAGAAACACGTTTTAACCTTGGTAATTAATGATAATGAAAAACTAGCTAGGTCGATAACGAAAAATATGTAAATATGTTGCACTCGAGGTTGTATTCATCTGTGTCAGTTGGTCTTTGCAACAAATGTAGATAAACTGCAAAATTCTGCATTGATTTGCAAATATCCAGAAGATGCCACAAATAATTCGCCACCTGTCATTTGTTAGAAGATTAGAGATGGGCAATACAGGCATCGATGGACAGAATGTTATAATTGAGAAGATAATTCAAAACAGTTCAAAGGTAGAATTTGAAAAATTCAGGAGGTTAATATTATATTTGTTATATGTATCTACTTGCGACATTATTCAAATTTCAGAACACTTGTATTTTCTGACAGCGAAGTCGTATTTCGTTTTGGGAGAATGCTCACCTCTTACTCTAGGTGTATAATATACTGTTATGCGTTTTTCATATATACTGGGTGGCCCGATGAAAACGAAACAAGGCCGATTTGACATAATTATCGTTCTCAGAAACAAAAAAACGCTCGAAGCGGTCGATATTCATTTCGAGGAGGAAATATGTTGCTCATGTTTTCAACTTTTTCACTTCAAACCCCTCGGATGCTTGAGCTCTAACCCTTGAATATCAAATGGGATGAGGGGTCAAGTGATACATCATTTTGAGGGTGATCGAAATCTCTTACCAACGTTTCCTTGTTTTCGGAATTCAATGCAGTAGTTCTATAGAAAACACGTTTATGATAATAATCGGCAAGTGATGAAAAGTAACGCTTTTTTCCCTTTCATCACTGTTTCTTATTTCGTAGTTAGAACGATGTTCATCTAAGAAGTGCCTTATGCGTTTTTTTTTTTAAATCCTGTCTTATCCAACATTACAAGAAGGATCATTAATTTTAATGTCAGTTCATCGATCTCTCAGTAAAATGCATACTTTGTTTCGTTTTCATTGAGCCACCATATATATAGGTCTCCATGTTGTTTGTTGGATGCTGGCTGTGGCGTTGGCTATGAGTTTTTCAACGGTGAGCCGTTCTACTTTCTTCGGCAAATTGGTGTTGCATCAGTAGAAAGTCATTTCGGAATATACCTTCCACAGTGCGGGAATTCAGTGTGTGTTTATCCAGTTAGCATTTGGCCAGATGTTTCGAAGAGTGACCGTCAAATCAATCGTTTTCAGCTTTGCATCTCGAGGTGAACGATTTTTTTAATTAAGTTCCTTGTTGTTTTATGAGATCATCTTCCGTGACATTATCAAGGATTTTTTTATAGCTCGCCTCGAACGTTGAGGTCACGTTCGATGGTTTGTGGAGTTTTTACTCCAAGATTCGAAATAATTGAAATATAGTGGCATTGATTACAGGCTGATGCAGCTGAGCGCTTTCAATGTATATTTTTAACGATATATAAAAATGTCCTGCGTACAGCATTGTATGCAAAGTACTAAGCATTAGTGGAACAAGATCATCGACCATTTGGAGAACAACAATCCGACGAAGGACCAGACAGTATAGATATCGAACAGCAGGAAATACAAATCAATAATGCTAAGTATTTTCTGTCTCAAAGAAATTTTTGTCTTTTCCTAAAATTTTCACTACATTTTCAAAATATAGCTTGTTATCTACTCCACCATGACAACACATTTTGGTATAACAAGCTAGAATTAATTTGTCCTAGTGAAATTTTGTCGGTGGATCGAATTCTGTGATATCAAATTGATACCTATTATGAATATCGGTCGCACTAGCGTAAAGTCTTAGGTCAAGTACTTCAATGGTATTTTGGAAATTTCAATAGGAAAACGCTTTTCTCACAAAAACACACTTAACGGCACTACTACAATTCATAGAAGCATAATTCGCATTTAATCAAGTCCTGTCTAACGATATTTTTTTGGTCCAGGAATCAGCAGTCCTTTCCTATCTAAACCACGACAACCTGTATAGTGGTTTCATATGTCTTTGTATGTGCCGGTTCACGGCCTTGAATTCGGTTTAATGGACAGGGTCATTTTTTCCAAAAGGATACATTCATTTAGATACAAAATGTTACAACATACATTATGCTATAGATTCCATTATAAACAGCTCGTTTTAATTTCCTTAACCTTTAATAGATTAATATAATTCACCGCGTGATAGGCCATATGCATAATTTGAATATATTCGGAAGCTATTTTCAGCACAATTTATATTTGTCACCAACTAGTCATTCAGAGATTTATGCATTGAAAAGGTAATATTAGTAAACGTTGATAAAAGTATGTAGAAACTCAAGAAGCCACATGATTTGTATTCGGAACAACCATGTTACAAAATATTAAAATCAGTATTTCTCGAAATTGATGCAACCTATCAAGACCACCTTTTTTTTATGAGTTAGGGTTGATATCATTCATTTTCAGTAGTGGTAGGCGAAAAATGCCTCAAGCCGTCCTTGAATATATGAAGTTTTCTTCCTATTTCTAACCTGAAAGCCGCTATTTTCGGGTTACTCTGTATACTATTTCATCATTCGTATTCACTTGCCTCACCATGTAAACGATTTGTTACGACACCATCACCGAAACGTCTGAAAAAAACCCTTTATTTTTCAGACGATGATCAACATGGCGTTCTGCTGGCTGATCCTGCTGGGCCGGGCCGTTCAGAAACTGGTTTTCGGCGAGCTCAGGGTGTCTGAGCACCAACAGATGCGTGACAAATTCTGGAACTTCGTCTTCTACAAATTCATATTCGTCTTCGGCATCATCAACGTCCAGTACATCGACGAGGTGTTGTTGTGGTGTTCTTGGTTCTCGCTGCTCGGTTTCCTCCATCTGCTGTCAAACCTCAGCAAAGACAGGTTCGAATACGTGAGTATATTTCGATTTTTTTTCTTCTCTAATCCGATATCATTCGATGATAAAACCGTAACTATGGTGCAATGATTATACAAATAATAATTCACAGACAGCCACAGCCGACTCTACAACAAGCCAACAAGAAGATAGATTTGGCATCAATGGCTTAGTCCAAAACTGCAAGAGTCGTCTGTAGCTGAGTTATTATTTCGTTTGTTCATGATAGAATGTTGTTTTCTAAATCTATCATCACTGAATTGGATGAAACAAGCATTCAGAACGTGCCATTTCAATTATTGAACTTATGATTTTTTTTTCTAATCAAAGTGTTCTGACCAATTATTTTTTTTCCGATAGGATGCTATAAGTTTTCTAAATATAGCTATTTGTGATATATTGTGCTGCAACTAATTTTTTTCGGCATGAAAACTTGCCAGTTATGCCGTAAAATCAACATATATGCGATATTTGAATGCAAGGAAATCATGCAATTTTGTGAATATAGCTGGTGAATGCAATTAGCAAATAAAAAAATCTCGGCAACATTATTATTACAGACTTGCTAATTATAGATAATTCAATTCGAATGTTTTTTTTTTCAGTTATCTTTCTCTCCCAGAACGCCATTTTGGAGCCACGTGAAACTAATGGCTCTGCTAGCTACTATATTCGCTTTAACCGGTTTCATGTTTGTCGTTTCCATATTTGTTGGATTTTTCGGAGGATTCAATACTTTCGCCTTCATGTCTGCTGAGGTAAGTAACAAACAATGTGAAATTCCATCCGAAGATGTTTACATTGAGGTTCACTGAATATGATGAAATAGTTGTGCAAAATGAAATGATATATATTCACGATTCATTGATTTGTATGATTTGTTTGGAATCAATTGTGGTTCGACGTACGCGATTGTTCATTGCTGTTTATTTTTAATTCCACGATAACACTCGAAACTTTCCCCGCTTGAAGAACAATATTTATGAAAAATGTGTGCACAAATAAAGTTGGAGACAATCTCGATGTTCTGTAAATAAAGAGAATATGGGTTCGAACCCGATTTCGTGGCCATCCGGAATACTGGAATAAACAAAAAATCTCAAAGATAAGGAGGTTCAGACGTATTGTTTATTTTGACAATCGTTATAGGCAGGTACTGATTTCTAAAGGAATATCACTAGAGAAAACTTATCAATTGAAGGTGTTTTGCTAGAATTTTGAGAAATTAAAGGCTTCTGGGCTCGTCGTGTCTATTACCGGAAATATAAAATCTTATTTATTCTCACTCTTGTATGCAAAAAAATCCAAGATGCAAGAAATTGAAAGCTTTTTTAGCGATGAAAATTCCGAAGAAAACTCTCACAATCACCTGGTTAGTCCACTTTTTCTCATGGAAAAATCACTTCGTCTATTTATTTCATTGATTTTATTCCTGATTTCATACTGACGAAATACTGAACCGTTTCTGATTCATTTTGCGGAAATTGATGACATACGCCTATATAATAAACAGAATACTTTTGCATTCGATGAAAACGAAATACTTTATATTTATGTTCGTGACAGTAGTGGTTTATTCCCACTATAATAATGTTATTATTGGTTGATATGAACACAGGTGACGAAAAATTTGAATCCTTTCTTGGTTTCCAGATTTGTCTAAAAAAATGTCTTATTGTAAACATCGCTCCAATTCACATATTATTGAAGTGCACTTCATTCTGTAGAAGACTTTTCGTAGAGTGGTAACTGTAGTTTTTGTATTTAAAGTTGTCAAAAATAGCAACAAGATACATGGAAATTTTCTTCGCGATTTCATTATTTCTGAGTTCTGAGGAAACAGTTTAGTATTTCGAATATCCTTTTCCTAGGTCATACTGTTGTCCATCCGCACCTTGCACATCATTATACGGTACGCCCTCCACCTGTACGACATCAAGAACGAGGGCTCGGCGCCTCTCAACTCCGCCGACGAGAACAAGGTGTGGGAGAAAAAGGGCCCGATCTCATACTACACGGAGCTCTGTTTCGATCTGACCGCCCTCCTCATCGATCTGCTCCACCATCTGCACATGCTGCTCTGGAGCAACATCTTCCTCTCCATGGCCAGCTTGGTCGTCTGTATGCAATTGAGGTTAGTTTTGTTCTATTCGTATGGTATAACAACGATGTACAGAAGACTGATGTTTGTTTCGTTTCGCCGAAAACGCTAAAGGCATTTTCCGCTATATTCGCATTCAAGTTGAGATACTTTCCAGAAGATGGCGACATTTTTGCAGATTTCTGTACACGAAGTTGATGTTTTTAGATTGTTATTATGTAGTTTGATCATTAATTGAGAAGAAACCTAAATTACTACTTCTGAATCAACGTTTTTTCAACACTTAATTATTAATTAACTTCTTCTATTATGTCCTACCAAAAACATGTATATTTGTTGTTGAAATTGGCTTTCATATCTTGCGGATTGAGCACGAATGAAAGCTCGAGTTAGTTCTAAACTTGAATTGTATTGAAACTTGTTGAATGTGCAGGTTCCTCTTTCACGAAATCCAGAGAAAATACAAGAAGCACAGGAACTATTTGTGGGTTCGAAACCACTTGGAACAGAATTACCCGATGGCGACGGAGAAGGAGTTATTGGAAAATTCAGACAATTGCGCCATTTGCTGGGAGAAAATGGACTCTGCTAGGAAATTACCATGCATGCATCTCTTTCACAAGTAGGTCGATTTTCATATTTATTATTTCAATATTCTCAAAATTCTCAAACAACCTAACAAATATATATTGTATAATCATGAGAATACAGCTGTATTAAACTTATAAATAACGAAGCAAATATATATATTGTATAATCGCGAGAATACAGCTGTTTTCCAATAAAGATTAGGCTATCAGATTTGGTAAATCAAATCAAATCAAATATACTTTATTGTCAAAGATTGATACATCTTATGGGCAAAGCAAATATAAAACTAAGTGCCAATAGGACAAACAATACAAAGGTAATACAGATTAAAATCTTAAAATGAAATAATAGTCAATCAATAAAAATACACAGAGAATAGGCATTTATAAAATCAGAAAACATCTCAAATTCTTTCCCTAAAAAATTCGCGAATGGTCTACAAAGTAAAAATTCTTTAACCGCTTTCCTGAATAGTACATAGGCTCCTATATTTTTTACCGAAAGTGGAAGGTGATTAAACATCTTTCCTCCATTGTAAATGAAAGAATTTTTTACCAATTGTGAGCTCGGCAGAGGCAAGGGAATTTGACGAAGTCTTGTATTGACTGGATTTTGTTGTCTATATAAATGATACTGATGCTTATGAATTAGACACACGGTTCCCAATATAAAAAGACATGGTAATGTTAGAATCTTAGCCTTCACAAATAAAGTCTTACACGATGTTAAAGCGTCCACTTTAAAAATATAATCACACGATGAAATCGGGATAGATTATTTAATGGAAATGTCCAAAAACGAAAAACTATTTCTTCATCTCATTCTGGATTCTGGATCGCACTTCAATTACAATTCTGAAAAGATAACGTATTTCTTTTTTTTGTCGTTTCAGTACCTGTTTGTTATCTTGGCTGGAACAAGATACATCCTGCCCGACATGCAGACTGACTTTAGATATCCAAAATCCATCGTCTGCACATTCAGAGCCCCCAGAGTTACAAAACGATCCTCAGGAGAATCCGAGACGGCCTTTCAACCACTTTTTCCATTTCGATGGTGAGCAATAAATCAATATTTATTCTTATGTTACAGTTTTAGAATCACATCTTATTCTGATCGTTTCACCATCTTCTAATATATTCATTCAGAATGTTGATCATCTGATCAGTCCCTTTTTTTTCTTATAGGTTCAAGGTACGTCTCATGGTTGCCGAGTTTTTCTGTTGAGGTCAGTCACGTCCAAGCTATTCGTCAAAATCACATTGCGGCTTCTAATTCACAACTAGATGCGATGGCAAGACAGGTAATGAATTTTTTCAAAACAATAAATCGAGAATCAGTAGAAAAAGCAAGAAACAAGAATCCTAAGATGGTAATTAAAAAAAATCAGGTCGACAAAAAATTATTGAATTCATCAGAAAACTATGGGTCTGTAATCCTGTTATTGTTTCTTCTAAAGATCACCCCAAGAAATCGAAAAGTTGTCTACATAAGTTGCCTTACCTGAAAAAAAAAAATATTCATATTCATTTATTTTTCAGCTTTTAATGGGATTTTCTCTCCTCGTTTCTAAAAAATAGAGTAGAAGTTATTAAAAATTATTGCAATATATTTGTAGTAAGGACAGATTTAGGATCTGTCCCGAAATGTCACTGCGCTTGAAATCAAACCTTTAGATACCTAAAAGAGAAATTCTCTATTGGTCAGTGACACCTTGTTTTTGAAAAAATTTGGGAATACAAATATATTTAATAAGAATAAAACCTCTACTTATCTTGGTGGACGTTTCGGGAACGAATCTGCTCCCGTTCTCAACACAATTGAAATATTTTTCTCTTCGTAAAATTTTTTCAATGTTTTCGATTTTGACACTTTTCAGTGTCAAAGTTCGGTCATCCCCAAAGATATTATATTATTTTTTCTATATTAGATGCACCCTTGCCCTATATGAGGAGCATCGAAACGAACATAAGAAAGAGAGAGAGCTATCGATTCGTCTGGATGTGCAACGAAGAAAGGTACAATTTTGCCAACAGTCAGCTGATCACTGCTGGTTGCCTCTCTCTCGTTTACTATTTTATTGGTTGGATTTATCCACCTTTTTCTAATCGCGAACTGGGGTCTATTTTCATAACTCGCCTACAAAATGATATATTCTTTACAGGTGTAAATGCTTGTACTTGGTTGTTTTTTTTTTTTTTTCAAATAAAGATTATCATTATTATTATTATTATTGATTGACCCAGGTCCAGACGCTGTTCCCGCATATCCCGCTGCCGACCATCATCGAGGACTTGCGGCTGACGCGCTCGGTCGAGCTGACGGTCGAGAACGTGCTGGCCGGGCTGCTGGTGGCGCCACCTATCTTCCGCGACCTGGACTTGGAGCAGCCGGCCCACAGGCCGCTGTCTCTGCTTGAGGCCGAGGCCCGGCCGGCCGAAAGGAATTGGGACGAATTCCCCACCGAGATCGTCGAATGGTGAGTCGAATCGTATTCCGTCAATCAATTATCCAATGGTGTCGGACGGGCATGTTGAGCAGTAGGAAAATTTTCATCATTCGATAGTACTCAGCCAAACTTGTTTCCTGACACGAACCGTTATTCGCCAAGATACTGAGGTAGCTGTCATGGATGTGATTTCACCATGATGTGAAAGGCTGGGGTACCATTGTAGACTTTCGCCTTAAAACCTTACGAAGACTAAACCTTACGTAACACTTACTAAGAAATTAAAATTATCTGCAGATGATACAACATTGATGAACTTTTTGAAAAATTTTAATGATATAAGGAGTGATTTGCAAAAAAAAGTCAATACTAGACAATGAAAAATGATATTTTAGGGTGAATTCTCTAAATTATGACAATACCTTCAATTAATTTCATGTCTGATTTCGTTAAGTGGTCAGTAATCATTGATTGTTTTTTTTTCAGCGAAGATACCGCATCTTTGGGTAGCCGTTTTTCGAAATCCTCAACCGAACGCGAGAAAATCCTGCAAAAAAGGAAGGAGCAATTGGTCCATCAAGCACGAAGAAGATACATCGAGAGACAAAGAGCTGCCTCTAGGTCGGACCTCTATAGTTGAGGAGACGAAGAGGTTTGATTTGGTCGAGTAAGGAACGAAAATATCACTAGAATTTCTTCGACGTTGATATTCGCCCGTATACCAAAAGAAGCTGACATACTTATAGGAATACTTATGAGTCTCGGTGAATATTTTATTTTATTCTAAGCGCGAGGTGGATACATATTTTTTGTACGAGACACGGACGTTGAAGCGCTTTTGGAAAGGTGCGAGAGCTCAATCGAACGATGTCGTATATATTTTTTACCAGCTTAGCACCCCATGTATATAACCCTTTTTTTCCTCATAACGCACTACAATGAATGGAAAATGTTTCAGTGATGCCGCTTGTACTTGAATAAATCTGATTATTATAATATTTTCATGTACTGAACTCATAAAGGATCTCATCGCATACTCTTGACATATTTCGTAGCCTTAATGTTTTACTCAAATTACTCGATAATTGTATTCAGTTTTATGTTGAACGTACTTATGAACTACCACGTCACAGACTACTTGAACCGAGTTGCCTGCAAGAATGTACTACCGTCCGTTCCCAATCTATATTAATAAATAGAAAATGCTTAAAAGTATTTATATTGAATGAAATGCTCACGACTTGTGATTAATAATAATGCAAATAACAAGAAATACCTGTTGTTGTCAATCCTTCTGATAGTCGCACGCAGTTCCAGTATGGTACAGAGTGTTTTTTTTTGTTGGGCAATGAAGGCGTTCAATATTTCCGATTGAATGTAATTCCAAGATATCGAACATTGATTTGAAAACATTTTCGAACAAATACGTGATCTACCAAGAGAATAATTTGTGAATTTGCATTGTTCCCAGCATTGATGTAAATCTAAATAATTACAATTGAAATCCACAATATTCTCATATTCTGGTTATTATGTGAAACACCTGGTGTTCCAGAAGAATGAGATTTATGGAACATTGGTCTTTGGGTTTATAATATCTAGGCTTGGTTAATCACAACACTTGATAAACCGAACCGATATTGAGAAAAATCTATTTGTTGCATGCTATTTGGTACATTTTACAGAACTCACATGATGTATATCATATAATCCCAGCAGAAAAATCGAAACAGTGTTCTTCGAATGTACAAAATATTAGAGCTTTGTAAGAGTCTTTTTTTAGTTCGAATCATTTATGTGTTCTTTATATAAATGTTACCAGACAAGTCTTGAATTTGAAAATTAAGTAATAAAGAGGTATTCATTATAGAAATAACTTTGTACTAGTGCATATTTGAAAGGATATCAAGAAAAATAATGTTGGTAAGGTGGTACGAATTCTAAACATAGAAATTTGGTATGGAATTTTTTAAAATATTCTGAAAATACTACTTGTATTTCAGTAGTAAAATTCTGGTTATATCAAATGGGTTTGCCTTTTTTTGAAGAACACTGTAATCTGATGATCTTCAAATAGCGATGTAGCCCAACTAGGTGTATTTTCGATTTAGGAAATATGTAATTGCCATGCAAATTACTGTGTGCCAGAAAAATGAAGGCCAAATTTGTGTAACTTGTATATCAAAATAGCAATCAAATTCATTTTGCATTAAGTCTTTATGTATGTCTATAATGTGCTGACCAGCTGTAGATGAAAATAAAAGACTAGAAATCATGTGGAAAATTGTTTATTCCCCATTTATAATTCACATGTTGATATTAAAAATATGAAAATTTACTTCAGTAATGGAGAAAACACAACTATTCAGTTGCTACTGAATTTTTAATATAATTTAGGATATACCTCTCAAAATTGAGAGCTACTGTGAGGATGTTCCCAAATTAATATTAAATTGACTAGATCCAATACATCACAACACATGAATACAACATTTGAAATTCATACACACAGAAACAACAATGTTCCCATACTCCCTATATAATTAGTGTTTGAAAATTATAATTAAAATCATCCATAGAAATTATTTTGAGTTCGTCTAGATACATCTGTCATTTCTCATAGAGGGATTCAAGTCTATGAAGTACTGATGAACCATAGCTTCATCAGCAGACTTCCTTCCAGCTGGATTGCAAACCAACAACTGTTGAAGAAGATCTCTCCCCCTATTTCCCAATTTTGGAACCACCTGAAATAGAAATTCATTATGAGAACTTGTTTTCACATTCGAATTAACCAAGTACCTGGGATAAACTCATGTTTGGCTGATATATTGGAAAAGATTTATAGTCTGGCAAGAGACCCATACCAGGCCAAGTTTCTTCATTTGGGGTGCCTAATAGCTTGAAAATTCGTCGCAACTGATCATCCACATCAGAACCAGGAAACAGGGGTCTCCCAGAATTAGCTAGTTCAGCGAAAATACACCCTGCTGACCACATATCAATGGAAGTAGTGTAAAGCTTAGCACCGTACAGAACATCTGGAGGTCGGTACCAAAGAGTTACAACTTCGGCAGAGTAACATTTCACTGGGATCCCGAATGCTCTGGCTAGACCGAAATCAGCCAGCTTCAGCTCACCATTTTTGTTGATCAACAAATTCTGTGGCTTCAGGTCTCTGTGTAATATGTTGTTGGTGTGACAAAATGCTAATCCGCGGAGCAGCTGGTACATGAAAGATTTCACGACATCTAAATCAATGTCACCATTCAAACTATCAAAGTATTTCTTCAAATCCTGATCACAGTGCTCAAACACTAGTGTGAGTTTTTTATCACTGTGTAGAACATCATATAATCGGACTATGTTTTTGTGTTTTAGTTCCTTCAAGAGACAAATTTCGCGTAGGGCAGATGAAGGGACTCCCTCATCATCATCATCTAGTCGTACTCGTTTTAGGGCAACTATTTCAAGTGATTCTCTATTTTTCGCTTTGAAGACTGTTCCATACGTGCCTTCGCCAATTTTTTCCAACTTTTCGTATTTCTGCATTTCAGTAATTATTTATTCCCAGTGTATTATATTTTCACTTTAAGGTTATTGATATGTTTACTATCATGTGTTTACTTTTCACAGACCTGTGACAGAACAGAACTATTGTCTATCTCGATTTTTATCTGGATTTAAAGAGAAACAAAGGATCTGGTTGGTACAAGGAAATTTGACATTCTAATTTGGTGACATTAACGTGACGTTGTATGTCAGTTCCAGATGACAGCTAGAACGTCAACATTCAGCTGACATCGATCATTGTTTTTGTACTGTTTACTTTTCATGGTTTTCGAGAATTTCTTTTAATTCTACATGTAAATTTTATTTCAGATATATTCCGAAATATAGAATGTTAATTGCCTAAGGTTCTGATCCTCCGTATACTTCACTCGACTATTTTGATAGAATTTGAGGCTATAATGGCAGGGATAAAATGTGAGTCATATAATTGTGATGTTGAAAGTCAAGAAGAAGGAAATCAATGATATTAGGAGGCTGATTCATAATGGTTTTCATGTTAATAAACCTACAATTGAGGTTCACGAATCGATCTATAGTGTGATAGAGATTACAAATATATGTTTCATGATGTTTTATAAATCCTCCAAATGTCGTATTTTCACTATATACCTAATATATATTTTTACTTTTCATGTTCCCTCTCCTGTTACTCTGTTGAAAATGGATAGCGTAAGTAATATTTTCATCAGAACTATATAAATGATGGTAATCACTTACTTACTTTTTCTCAGGTTGGTGTCTTTGGCGTTTCTTGGATCAGTTGGTATGACCTTCGTGATTTTAGCTTGTGCTTTGCCCCAGTACAAGTACGTATATTATTCTTGTGATAAAGAAATATCATGTAGTCAATGTTCTGATATCTGAAAAAAACCGTATATTTTAATTTTCTTTTCAGTTTATGGTGGCCTTTCTTCGTGGTTCTCTTCTACATTCTATCCCCTATGCCAACACTTATAGCTAGAAGATACAGTGATCATTCAGGCTCCAGTAACTCATGCTTGGAAACTGCTATATTCATAACGATGGGCATCATTGTCAGTTCTTTTGCATTGCCAATTGTCTTGGCAAGAGTGCCAGTCATTGAATGGGGAGCCTGCTATCTAACACTAGCTGGTAACATTGTGGTTTATGCGACTCTCATAGGTTACTTCCTTACATTTGATCAAGATGACTCTGACTACAACATGTGGTAATTTGGTTTGAAAATCAAATAAAATTTGAATGTACTCCTTTATTTTGTTGAATATCATGAATAGCAGCTTTAAGACTAATGTATTTTTTCTTATTTTGTAAGATAACAAATTATTAAAGGGTTCAGATGACTTTTGTATAGAATATGTGAGTGAGATCTTATATCTTGAGTAAATTTCTCTTCTTTATGTATTTTTGTTTTGATCAAGTTTGAAGGTATCAACTGTCAGAATAGTTTGTCAGTTCGACAAATATTCAGTAAAAACAGCAAAATGATGATGATGATGCATTTTATACATCATAAAAAGAATAAGAATGAAAACGTTGTAGATGGAAATGAACATTCCGACACTGATAAAGCAAGTACCAGTTCCAAGTATGTAACAAATGAATTCTTCAATATTCGTTGAATTATCATTTAATAATACTAGGAAGTGAAACTGATTTATGTAGGAATATATTATTCAAGATTTACAAGAAAAAATGCTTTCGTGAGGTATGTTTTTCACTCTTAGTATTCGTTACTTGACCACGGTATCTGAATCCATTTGAATTGAGATATTCAGAATATCGCGATTTTGATTTTTCAATAGTAATATAACAGCCCCAGTGATGACCTACCAAGCGTTTGAACTACTGTAGATGGCGCCACCTATTATATAATTATTATTGTTGGGGGAAACCTCAGATAAAAGCTCCTATGTGACAAATGACAGCATCTATCGTCACGTGAAACTTAACGATCAGGATCAGCTGTCTTCTGGGGAGTGGTTGTGTGTCCAGGGGTGTTTTGGTGCAGTTTTTCTCTTGATAAGAAGTTTAACAATTTAAAAACCGTCATTCAACTCTGACAAGGTAAGATATTTGTTACACTGGAAATATTTGTTTATATCATCTTCAATAAATTGATACTAATGAGTTATCTCTAGCTAATAATTACCCTTTCAGTCCAACCCCTCAGCCTCACTCGATATTTGTTTGACCTACTAAACCTAATTGATGACATTACATGTATTGAATCTTCTGGGGAACTTGAGAAGGGTACATAGTTTCAATCGTTCAATAATTTTTCTTAACCTAGAAATTTGCATGTTTTTAATCACTAATTTATGTTTCTTTTCTCTCTAGGGGTGTGATAGGGTTGTTTAAACAGATTCCTGCGGAAAATTTCTTGTCAATTTGTCTGATTGATATGTATAATAGTGGTTTATTGACCTCATCATTGAAGTCACATGACAATCAGTATAACAATTCCAATATGATTTAAATGAGAAATTAGTAAGATCTTGGAGTTTCCAAATGATGTTCGATATTTAATATGATTGAATGATTTTGTTCAAGGAATCACAAGGAGGAACAAAGCAAACCTAGTGAACGTAAATCTGTGACCGAACACGAAGAGGAGATGACAGAATACTGGCTCATATCTGCCCCAGGGGAAAAGACTTGCCAACAAACTTTTGAGGCAATGAACAATACTACCAGCAAACAGAATAATCTCAGCACAAACTACAAGTTCCACATTCCAGACTTGAAAGTAAGTGCTTGAAATAATACAACCTTCAGTTATGATTGTGGAAAATTATATCAAAGTATGCAGTTGTTGTATTTTACCTCTACCACTTACATCCGTGTCTTGTGTCTTTGCACATTGATTTGATTTTTGGATTTGTGCTGCTTTCTTTAGGTTGGTACCTTGGACCAGTTGGTAGGCCTATCAGACGATTTGGGAAAGCTCGATGGGTTTGTTGAACAAGTGACCAGGAAGGTTGCACAGTATCTTGGTGAGGTGCTGGAAGATCAGAGAGACAAGCTGCAAGAAAACTTGATGGCTAATAACAGTATGTCTCTACAATTTAATTATTCTTTGGGAATGGTGGTTTTTTGAGAGCCTGCATGCTACTTGTTTGGTCAAAGAAAGATGGTTATTTTCTAAATTGTTGGTTTGGTTTTTTGTTTTGGTATAAGGGTTGTGGGGATTTTAGGGTATTCTAGATCAATACTCAGGTTGATTTTTGGTAGTGGCAGTTTTTATTAATCTATATATCTGATTGGAATCAAGAATATTAAGATGGTTAATGAATGATGTGGTCATAGAGACATATAACAAGAAAGCTGATGAAATGAAAAATTGATATTTGTTCACCTCATATATTTGATTGAATGAGATTTCATTAACCATTATATTATTTCCAAGTTAGCCATATTTAGAAATGAGTTTTTCATATTAATCAATGATAATAAATTCTATCAAAAGTGAATCCCAATTAAAAGTGCAATTTGATTGATAATTTTTTCCCAATATTTGGTGATGAAAAATCTCATTTCTTTGATTTTCTTTATTAAATGGCATGCACAACATTTGATAGTAACTATACTAACCTAACTTACTAAACTAACCACAACAAGAACACAAAGATGAACAAAATTATACACAGAAAATTGTATTTGTGCCTATAAAAAAGTTGTGCTGAGTTTCTGAGTATTCATTGATGGTATGGAAATGTTTCGGCTATTGTAGTTCATTTCTCAAAACCTCAGAAAATGATCAAAACACTTATTCTTGAATGGGTTGTAGTTGAAACAAATAGAATGGTGAAATGAAGATCTGATTTTTTACATTTGAATCGTCACATTGTTCTTGAAAACAGTTCAAATGGATTTGAAAAAATCATGAGTATCTTGCAAATTGTCAGAAAATTTGCAACATGATGATTTATTTCAGTTCTGATTCCCAAAGTTATATCATCAAGTATAATGAACCAAAATGACTTCTAAAAGCCAGTTTATGAGTTGAAAATTATAAATTATGTAAAATTATCCCAAAAATTATCCTACCTCTTCTAGTAGGATAAATAGCCGGAAGTCGGATGTTTATCCTATGGAAATTGAAAGGAATGAAGGAACAAATTGAATATTGAATTCAATAAATTGAAAATAAATTTCAATTTCAATTTATATGAATCGAAATGAATTAAAAAGAATTGAATCATACAGGGGCCTTACATGAAAAAAGAGATAGCACGATCCGATGTGCCATTCAAAGTTTAGAAATTCATTCATTTGTGATTATGTTTTTTTTTTCATCAATAAGTTCTCTATTCGTCAGTGACACCTTTTTAAAAAAAAATTGGAAATACAAATATATTTTGAATAAAACCAAAAATATATATTTGTTCTTGAAATTTTCAAATTTTTGTTGTTTTGAAACTGGAAAGTGACAAGTCAGACGGAGGAATTCTGGTTGCAAGGTGTTTTTTTATTTTTTTTGTATTTTTGTTATTGAAAAGTGGTAGTAGTTGTTGCAAAATCAGTGGGAAAAAATTAAACAAAGAAATGCGGGTAGGGGCTACAGAAATCGTAGATCCGCCACTGGCCATCCGACCGCGTGATTCGCGATGGCTAAGCGCCCGTCTCGCGGTACCGAAACATTTCCATCTCAGGAATACGCAAACACAGCCACTCGAAACGCCAGCTACAACGGCAACACCGCAACTCCGACTACGAGGACGAGGACGAAGAGGGCGCGTCCCCGCCGGAGGGGGGCGCGGCCCGGTCGGAGGGGGGCGTGGCCGGCGGGCGGGGCCGGTCGATGCGCGGCCTGTGCCTGTTCGGGTGCGCTTGCGACGGCTGCTTGGCGGCGGCGCGGCCTCCCGAAGACCGCGGGGGCGGGGCCTCGTCCGAGAGCTCGTCGGGCGTGTACGTGACGCCCGCCCACAGCAGCGAGGAGGAGGAGGAGGATGAGGCGGCGCCCGCGGGCGTGGTCGAGGGGTGCCACCCGCCCGTGCTGGGGCCAGGTCAGTGGGAGGGGGGCGGCGACGATGCGATTTCGATGCTGGAGTCTAGCTGACCGCAGTTTAGAAGATATTCTATAACGGTTCCGGATCTCTACACCGCAGTAGGCTGGCAGCAAACGAACGTTATTTAACCGGCGGGTGTGATAACGATATAGGGTGTTTAAAAAAAGTGACCCAGTTGCTAGGATACGTAGAACACTGTTTTTACGATTTTATCGAAACTTCCAGCAATATTATGATATATTGGAGGCTGAAAAATCCTACAGTGGCTTTATGCAAGACATTGGCTCACTATTTGCCTCATAATGGCGGGCGAGGAGAGCAAATGAGTGCGCCAATATTTGAATCGTACCTTCATCATCAGAAACCCTTTTTTGGTAGAATTAAAACAGCTCAACACTGTACAACAGCCAATCATTTTATTTATCAATACTAGAAGAAGAATAAGATTTATAACGAGGTTGTGTGCACACATACTTATTTTCGAATTGAAATTACAAATAAAATAAAAATGGATACATACCACTCGATTACTGAATGAATGCAACTCTAGGTGATATAAAATGACTCTTTTAATGAAGAAAGTTCAAGAGTATGGAAAAAACACGATATGTTTGAATGATTACTCACAAGTTCAATGTAAACTAAATGTGAGGTCATGAGAAAGTTGCGTTCTAATGGCGCCAGCCAATCAAAACGCTGACAATGCATTATCGCCACTGTCTTGTATAAAGCCTCCATATAGAATCCGATAAATTTGTGTTTGTGTGTGACCTTCATAGAGAGCGCTAGTTACATGGTTCCTACAGAGTACTTTTATACATAATTATTTTTCGGGTTAGATTTTCTAGTTGAGAGCAACTTTTTGATATTCATATTCACATAAAATTTAGACTAGAAAATCTAACCTCAAAAAAGTTATGTTTAAGAATACTCGGTACGAATTGTGTAACTATCGCGCTTTATGATAGTCAGAACAACAGTCAAAACAAATTCATACGATTTTTCAGTTCTCAAAACATATTCATACAAAATTTCATCCCAAAATCTCAGCAACGCGGCCACTTTTTTTGAAACACTCTGTATATGGTGATTGTTTGTCTCCAAAGCGTTCGAAGCCGGACTTGAATATGAAAAGGAAGGCGGAGAGGGACGGAACTGGTATACTATTCTTCGAATTGTGTTCTAGCGCCCTATAGGTGAGGTGGTGATGAATCCACCCGAACGATTTGTCATCAGGGGAAGTTTATATGACGGACTTAACGATGCCAGGAAAGTGGTGCCCAGACTTTTGAACTTTTGTGAACATTGTAGGTTAATCGAGGAAGTGGTAGGGTATTTTTTTCAGATTTTTTCTAAAAATAAAAATAGAAATAACTATAATTATAGTAATTATTATGATTTATGATCGGTCCAAAATGTCACTGCGCGTTTGGAATTTGACCTTCATATAACTCAATGAGAAATTCGTATAACCACATCCATAGGTATATGAGAGAGGAGACGCTTCCAAGGTATCGATTGCTTACCACACACTAAGTGGAGAAAGTTCCTCCACTCCATTACTCCTCAAGTGCGTAATTGCATTACAACTCGAGTTATGTACTATACTTTTTCTGCGACTACAAATACAGTATCACAAAATTCGCGCCATAAGATTAACATTTATGTCATCGACTCGTCGGAAAATTTCACTCTTGATAAATTTGATGCATTTTAGAAAATTCACGCTTATATCGTCAAATTTCTGAATTTCAGAACGGTATACAAAGGAGATCAAAAAGTTGGGATTTTGATTAATTGTGAAGTACCGCAATTATTCACGACATTGTCAGAAGATTGTATTCAAAAAAGTTGTTCATCATTAGAAACAATATTCATATTCGAAAACACAGCCTACTATGCAGTACAAAATGTTTGTTCACGCAAAAATTTCAAAACTCGCTATATCCTTCGAAGTTCGGTGTGTATGAATGGTAGGTTGAAATAAAAGAAATGAACTATGATGTAAACTGTCATAGCTAGGTACATAAACAGATTTCATCGGTTTATCATGGAAGGAATGTAATATGTATAACTGATGGTAGATGAACCAATCGACCTCACTATCAGATCATTGTCTTGTTACGAAAGGTACCCATACAGAGAAACATTTTCCTAAAAGATAGAAATGGCGAGAAAGCGAAAGAAGAAGGATCATAGTGGTGTAAGCGATTCAGAACATGTGATGTATGTATGGGATATTGAATGATCACCTAAAAGACGAAATAAATCAACATATCTTCGGAAACCGTGCGATTGTTTTTTGTTCGTAATCACGGGCCTACACTAGAGGTCGTAGAAAAAATTAAATATTTTTTCGGTGAGCGCCGGCGCGATGTCAGGATTGGAAAATAGTATTCCGCCAACATCGTTCGTGTGAATTCGTTGCCACCTCACCGGTATGGCGCCGGACTCTAGCGAATTCGATGCGCTTGCGCGCGACTTGCACCCGCTATTCGTACCGTCACCTGTCGAGAGTGGCTTCGTAGGTGTCACCGGGTCCCGATCTCCGTTCGAGAGGTGGTGCTTGAGGTTTATTGAGGTTCTCGAGGGAGTGTATCGAGTGGGGGTGGGCGATAACAATTTACGAATATCGATAATCATAATGTATCGTTAATATCTTTCAAATGAAAAATTTATGTATGGTGGCTTTATAAAAAAATCTATCACCTAGGATTTACCACTTAACATTTAAGACTTTACATTTAAGACAGATGGAACATGGAAATACAATTGTTCATGTTTATAAAACATTCAACATTTATCATTTAAGAAGATGCTTAACTTCCAACTTGAGAAATTATTGTTAAATGGCCATAAATGAAAATAAGATGTGCGCATGTTTGCTAATGACGTTTTGCGAGTGTCGACAAGTGACACCTCTGTTCCCCGCTTTTATTCAAAGCTGTATTGAGGTTTGAGGTTATCTCTTACTGTATGAGAATATTGTCAGTGTTTTCAGGATTTTTGCGGATTTTTGGACATGGGTATCATTACTTTTACCAGTTTATATAAGACATAACTACTAATAATTGCTCATTTAGTGAATCCAGACCAAGTTGTTCTGTCAGTTCTGTGTCAAAGATGATACGTCAGTATTTACAAAGCTCAAATGATTTTTAAATGATAAATATTTTTATAACCTGATCCATTATAATGTCTTAAATCTTAAAGTGATAAATGTTAGAGAAATTTATGAAGCCACCTTTACATGTATTCAAGACCAGGAATTTTAGGAATGGTTAGGTTAACTTGGTCTTCTTCTGATCTTTATTTCAATCATTGCCTCTTGCCACTCTTACTCACATTAGAGTATTTTTAGAAACTATGAGTGTGACAGATATGTATAATGGATACGTATGTCGTGAAAAATAGGGAATTTTGATTGTCTACTGTAGCAGTGTATCTCTGTTTGAGGGTGGTGACGGAATAAAGGCTTTGACGTCATTGGATTTCTTCGTTTTCTGATAATATTAATCTGCATCCGTTAGGCAGAAAAAATCGATCATAGAAGTTTCAGATTTTTTTTGTATTTTCCAATGTTGAGAGTATTATATTTTTCATTTTCCGAACACTTGTGATAACGGTTAAAAATAATGATTAATGAAAACAGGGACAGATACTGCGTGTATTCATGAACTTCTGGGAAAGAGATCGAAAGCTTGTGTGTTCAAAATCTTGGTTATTTCAGTCCCGTCTCTACTTCTTCATAACGCCAGATTTTAACAATCACGTTAATGATTGAAAATTAAATTCTGAATATTTTCAATACTATTTTACCAAGCGTGAAAGAAAAATAAGACAATATGAGAACATCTATATCAGCAGAATATTCGTACTTTCAAATTGTTGATCTCATATGGATTGTTTTTCGCGGAAATGCTGAAAAAGGTGAAAAACATGAAGATGCTTCGAAATTATGAAAAAAACATCCATTAGTTAATCCTCACTGACCACCCATCTAGTATAAGAGATTCAGCACCTCGTACCATCTATAGTTCATCATCTGTCATATTATTACGCAATTTTTATTGGCCGATATTTTTGAAATCTGAACACTCCTAGTTCGTTCTATATTTTGAAATCATGTTTTCGATTTCTGATCACGTTATTCCGCGCGAATGAAAGTTGGGAAATATTATCGAACGTCTATGGAATCTCAGAGTTAGTTATGGCTTGAAATACTTGTGAATCGTTGCAATCAAATGTCTCCCCACAGGTGGAAAAAACTTTATATCTATCAAAACACACAGTTTAGAGATAGACCATTATCACCCATCATCATGTTACACGTTTTCCACTATCACAAACTCAAATTCATTCTACCGATGAACTTTTCACTTTCTTTCTTCTGACCAATATCTGCGGTTTCAGAGAGAGTGTAGAATTTTATCTGTAGCATGAATGAGACATTTTTTTACTGGAACATACATCACAAGCACTTTATTTCTCAGTTTCATTTTTGCATTGACACATTGTTCACTGCATGCTCTTTTGGTGATGAAAATAAAGTTATTTTGGAAGAGGGAATCACGTGCAAGATTGTTTTAGATTATACCATAGTGATACAACTACAGTAACAACACTTGATATGTCTTTTGCTTGTTGTTGAAACCTCCTGAAACCTTATCAAAAGGAAAGGAGCTGTAGTACGAATTTTGGTATTTAATGTAGCAATGTACCACTGCTAGATCTGGAACGACTGAAACTGATGTTATTTCCAGGAAATTAGAATAATTGAATAAATATTCGATGAGGACGGTTGAGCCAAAAAGGACTGTACACTCTAGAGGTACTGCAATTGATCGTACACTTGGTTCATCTTGATGAAACGTCTGAATAAACATAATAATAAGTCGCAGAAATTAAAGAAAACCTGAGATAAAATGCACAAGCAGCAACCAGATGAGCGAAATCTGACAAATATTGCTAATTCTAATCAGTGATTAGGAGGACTAGACAGTAACGTATTCAGGATAATTGGAAGCATGGTGTCTTTCTAACAAATAAGCAGAATTAATACAATAACAACGGTACTGAAACTGAAAAGGTTATTTGAAGTTCTTTTACTACTAGATAGGGACTATAACTCTCTGCTATAGCGGTGTAGATTCCAAGATGTCCAAACTGAACTTAAAACAGTGTGTTTCTGATGAATGCATTATGAATTGTTTCATTCATTTTTTTTTGAAGGAGATAATTGAAATTTTCATAACTTTTCTATTTTGATATTTGAAACACAA
Organism: Gastrophysa polygoni; assembly: GCA_963576655.1. Classification (NCBI taxonomy): domain Eukaryota; kingdom Metazoa; phylum Arthropoda; class Insecta; order Coleoptera; family Chrysomelidae; genus Gastrophysa; species Gastrophysa polygoni. The sequence goes on along the minus strand of OY755091.1, from coordinate 3,033,888 downwards.
ATAAATCGACCACTAGGAACCGACAACTTTGAAGTTGATTCTAGTTTATGTTACACATTAGCTTAGTTATTCCTGGTTAATAATACTTTCCATTTTTAACAGTGACATGATTTGGGTAAACCCTGAGCATGTAGGTAATATTATTGGATGTCTGCAAAGTTTAAAAATAACACTTTTTATCACTTGTAACTATGTTGTAAGATTGGTTGATTCTGGAAGTAATTATACAATGTATTTCTTCCTTCTTGATATTGTTTTTTTTTTCAATTTCATTCCAAAGAATCAGAACTATGTCTAGGATAAATTCAAGCAATGGGAGAAAATAAAAATACCTTCTAGTTTACACAGTTATGTATTATCTACTATTCCTGACACGATATTCTTCACCAAGTACAGTCAAAACAACATAGAACTAAAGATAATAAGTCTATGAGATAGACCCATTCAATTATTTTCATTGAGGAAACCAGAGAGGATTGCGGGGAGATCATCAGGCTGAGCAGTTCGCCATGTTACATCTCAGGTTTTCTTTAATCTAATCCAATAATAATTCATCATCAACAGTTTCCTTGTTGAATTTCCATTTCTTGGTTCTCATTCCGACTGGGCCCACATGGAAACATGTCGATTCATATTCCATATTGATTCCCTGTTGCATAAATAATCGTATTGCACCAGAAGATAGCTTGTTTTGCATTACGACTATTATTTTCGATTTATTTTGATTCGATACTGTGCGTGGCTGATTGATGAAGTAGTTTTTGTGGTACATTCTCGGAAGCATTGATAAATCTCAAGACACCTTGATATATCGTCAACTACTGAAAGTAATCCTAACAATCGGTTGACTTTTCTCTATCAAAATCATGGAACGTATTTTGTTTTGTTTTATGTCCTGAGGAAGTGGTGATATCGAAGAAATCGTCTATTTCTGATGGACCTAAAAGTGAAGGACTCGGACACAGTTTATCATTCATTTTTGATTTTTCAGACAGTATTGCCGAACATTTTCCTGATTTCAGTTGGTTGTTCCACACAACGTACACAGACCACTATATTTTTTTTGGCTTGGAAGTAGACTAAGGTGTTTTCCGTTTTGGTTCTGATCATGTTGGCTTCCGCAGCTGTTATTGGTGGAAAAATTTTGCTCCGTTCTCACTAAAATACTAACACGAATTAACCAAATTGGATTATTAAACCATCAAAATTTTTCCCTGATACCGAACATCAATGTTTTGGTGTTGATCGAATGTTGTGTGTGTCGCTTACTTAACTGATGATATAAAAAATGTGTTCGAATTTGAGGCTGTTCAGGGTTGATGGTATTCTTTCGTAATGCCCGTATGAGCCTCGAATTTGGAATTTTCCTCGTGTTTGTATACGTCGTTCTCGTTTTGTAGCCGATTTGCCGAGCTACCTGACAAGGTTCCAGTGGGATATTGCCAAATACCCGATAAAACAGTCTCTGCGAAATATCGCGGACATTATAAGCAAGCAGGTGGGCCAGATTGATGCCGATCTGAAGACCAAGTCATCGGCCTACAATAATCTCAAGGGTAGTTTGCAAAATTTGGAAAAGAAACAGACGTAAGTGTTACGGTGTTATCAAGTACATAATATAACCTGACTGGAATCAAAACGTGGGAAAATATTTTCATGCACCTAAGCTACCTCGTGTAGTATTATCTGTTATGTAAGTAGTATGATCTGTTTTACCAGAACGTAGTGAAAAAGAAGCATAAAAAATATTTGCCACATTTTTTAAATAAATTGAATTTAGATATTTCTATGCACTACTAGAAAATATCGTGTAAAGAAAAAAAATGGTGGGGAGGTGTATGTGAAAACTAGGCAAACATAAATACTGATAATCTAGATCAGTTTGCAAAGTTACACTCGAATTTTATTTTTCGTGGTGATACTTAATAAATTGTGTGAAAACTCAAGAAAATAATTAGTTACCACACAATGTAGTTCATTCAAATACTTGTCTACTTTATCGGAGTTCGGCTATAAAATAAGATAAATTTTCACAACTCTGTTACATATTTCACAGATTTCATCAATAGCAATTACTTTACGTACACTGTTTTCGAAATATATGAGATTAGTTGGTACTAGAACCCAAGCCAAAATCATTTTGATATAGTTACGACGTACAGTTTATGTGAATAATTGGATTATTAAATTGCTTTTCAGGGGGAGTCTCCTGACTCGCAACCTCGCTGATTTGGTGAAGAAGGAGCACTTTATTCTCGACTCCGAATATTTGCAGACGCTGTTGGTCATCGTACCTAAGTAAGTCATCTCGCAAAACCTTATTGTGATTAAATTAATTGATAGATTCCTTTCACAAATGCAAGAAAATTGTTTGCATGAACTCCATTCCAGAGTACTGTCTGTAAGTTCTAGAACTTATAGAACTCTATTCCAGAGATCCGTAGTTTTCGAGATACAGGATCTGGAAGTTTTCGAAAAAGACGGGTCTTCATCAATTTATGGAAATACACTTCTTTTGATTCCCTTCTAATTTAAGTCTGTAAGCTGATGTAACAAGAGTTTCTTCGGTTTCTCCAGTGGCTTGTTATTCAGCTAATAATAATATTGAAAATATGTCCCGTCACTGATGTTCTCAAATTGAAATATGTGTTAAGAGCGACCAATACTGAATACATATTTTTCGAATCTTGCTTTGTTTCCGAAAACAAAAAATACTATATCTCTACATGCACTTGAACCAATTAAAACAATGAATCTCTTTGTTCACTTATTTGCTCAAATGTCAAAGTGAATTAGAAATAGAAACCTTCTTTATATAGTAGAGAAATTTTTTGAATTTTTTTTGGAACATGATCTCCTAATATTTATAAGATTCATTCTACTGAGGATGTGAGAATGGACAATAAGAATGAGAATGTTCATATGTCTGTTCCATGTTAATCTCTCATTAATCATCGCTAAAAATCATCAACACATTTTTCATTCTCAAGAATGATAATAATAATAATAATAATAAATATACTTTATTGTCATGAAAGAGTTTCTTCTTGTCGACAAAGCATGAAGTCAGTAAAGAGTATATATAAAATAAATATAAATTTACAACTATAATATTAAAATCACTATACTAAAACATTAAATAAAACATTGAATAAATATTTTTTTGTCAAAATATGAAAATAATAACATACGTAGGTATAAAAACTATCACAAACATGAATATATAAGCAAACCTAATTAGAATGAAGTAATCACAAGAATTCTAATCAGCATACCCATATATTAGGTCAGATCGAGTCATCGTAGAATTCTTTAAGGCTGTAATATGGTCTGAGCTTCAGTAGTTCTTTGACAGTTTTCCTGAATATTTCAATATCTATTAATGCACCCCTAACATGGTTTGGCAAGTGGTTATACATTTTAACACCATTGTAATACAAGGAATCTCTCACTAAAGACGTGCTGGGTATCGGCAGTTTCAAACTATTAATGCTGTGGCGTGTGGAATAATTGGACTGAGCTCTGTCAAATTTGGTGAAGTGTTTCCTCACCAAGCATACGGTCTCTAATATAAACAAAGATGTCACTGTCAAAATTTTATTTTCTTTGAAGAATGGCCTACATGAGTCGCGAGGTTTGGCTTTGTAAATATATCGAATTGCTCTTTTTTGAAGCACCTGAAGCACCTGATAATTAAAAATTGACGGTACGAAGACGCTTCCACCTGTCGATATCCCTGTTCCAGGTCGATGTTCCAGGAATGGAACACCACCTACGAGAAGATCACCGACATGATAGTGCCCCGTTCCTCGCAGCTGATCATCCAAGACAACGAGTACGGCCTGTTCACCGTCTCGCTGTTCAAGAAAGTCGTCGAGGAGTTCAAACTCCACGCCAGAGAGAAGAAGTTCATCGTGCGCGACTTCACGTACAACGAGGAGGAGTTGGCGGCTGGCAAGAACGAGATCACCAAGTTGGTCACCGACAAGAAGAAGCAGTTTGTAAGTTGGAGGTTATTGTCTGTTTGGAAAATGGAGAGAGTTTTTTTCTGTTTATTATTGTTTATTGAGCCTGAAAATACAATCACACAGAAATGACTGTTTGCACAATGATGTCAACGTACTCCAGTCTGTCAATGTCAACTGTCAACTACTCGATCTACTCAACTAATAATCAATGAGATTTCTTAAAGTCGGCCAATCAACAGTCATTTTCAATGATGAAAAGCTTTTCCAATAACTGATAAATATGCGTATTGCTTTTAAGCAACTGTTAAGTTTTCTCAACCTAACGTCGTTTCAAAATGACAAGATTTGGTCAAGAATGTCAAGAAAATATCGAGAGAACTGTATAGATCCTGTTACTCCGAAAAGTACAGTTGACAACCAAAAGTCAATATGGAAACAGTTTGAAATATTCTCAGAAGAGAAACATTAGAAACTACTTCAAATCAAGAGCTTGTGTCGAGTCAATTGATATTGGGATTTTGATATGAAGAAATCTGATGGTAAAGGTTATTGAGAATGAGTTATAATATACAGACCAAGTGGAATATTACTTACTGCTATACTCCTTCAAGAAAAATACTAAAAATGGAATTCTTACTCCCGAATTGAATTTTCTATTTCAAACTGAAAAGTCTCTATAATGTGATTGTGAATAAATCTACTCAAAATAATTTTCTCACTCCCTCCCAATAATAAATGATATTTGCTGTATATGCACTGAGTTTTGGACATCTTGAGGCACCAATTATGGGTGATATATTTTCTTTGAGGATGTTTATATCTTTGTCTCATTTCAATTTCTCATCAATCCAAATACTGAGGTATGAGTATAAATCAGTCTTTGAAGAACTGGTCACAGGCGTTCCTATATTTTTTTTATGGAATTCGATCTGTGAATCGTTCATACATGAAATTTCATAGTTTTTCTCGTTTCAAGTGTATCTACCCTCCTAATTCAGAAAATAAAGTAATATTCAATGCTTATTGGCTTTTTACAATAGATATCTATGAGTTGAGATCTCTTTATTCCTATATCCAGAGATAATTGCATATATTTTGCCAAAACAAAATTGAAAATGCATTTTGACGTCTCAGATTCTCAGTTTATAGATGGATCTTATTACGGTGTACAACATCGGTTAGCTCAGGACGTGTTTGAGACTGTCTTTTTTAGGGTCCTCTAGTTAGATGGCTGAAGGTGAACTTCAGCGAGTGCTTCTGCGCCTGGATACACGTCAAAGCGTTAAGAGTTTTCGTCGAATCGGTGCTGAGGTAAGGTTTCATATTTCACTACAATTCGTCGAGAAAAAAGGAGGTTTCAGTTGGGTTGTTCAATTTTAATTGGGAAGGGATAGCCGTTTTTCATGACTTCCTAACAAAAGGCTACCTTGAAAAATCTGAGTGAATCTTTAACAATGAATCGTTTTTCTTGTTTCTTTTGTCTGATAAATATGGAAAAACAGGACTGGTTCCTGAATCTAAACTATGGATACAAACAAACATCATATTTTGTTGTGATAATGTAGTAGTTGAATACTTTTACTTTTCAAGATATGGTTTACCCGTCAATTTCCAAGCGATCCTGATCCATCCCAATAAAAAATCTGTCAAGCGCTTGAGAGACGTCTTGAACCAACTGTACGCTCATTTGGACAGTAGCGCTGGTCTATCAGGTTCAAATGTTGATGTAAGTACGATATTTTACATGACGAGCATACGTCAAACTCGAATAATTTGCGCGCGAGCGTATTAAACATTCTTGTTAATTCAACAGTTGCCAAGAAAGTTACTACAAAACTATTTCTGTTGCCCAATGAACCTTTTAAGAGTATGAATGTGACGTTCATAAAGATTGCAGATATGTGATCTCTCGGTAATCGTGTATAACTTTATTAGCAATTATATCAATACTATTCTGATAACCTTTATATAAAATATATGTCTTATTATTTCCCATTCTTGGATACATTTATCTTCTATATTCTCCTTTAATCAGCAGTTATAAATTTGTTTGAGTCAAATGTACAGGAAATGTAAACTCTAATTCATAAATAGTGCATTAAAAAAAGTGGGATGTTTTTTCAACAAATGTAAACTGTTTTCCTCGAAAAAACGCAAGGGACTTTATAATATCTGGATTTTCTCAATGTCAATTTGGATTATGAGAAATATATTTGTGTATCAACGAGTGATGATAAGCAATAACAATATCATTCAAACTTAGTTTACGACACAGAACTAATTTAGTAATAAAATGAATCTATCAAGACAATTAAGGAAAGACTGTCCAGTGCGAGGTACGATTTCGTGACACTTGATATCGAATCATAACTATTATTCGTGATTGACAGTTCATTGAGAAACGCTTTACGAAATGTTCAGAAAGTAGTGACAGGTATTTGATGCATTGATTCTTTTCTAGAGCGTCGACATTCCAGGCCTGGGTTTTGGCCAATCTGAATACTACCCTTACGTGTACTACAAGTTGAACGTTGACATGATCGAGTCGAAAGTGTAAATAATACACAGTAGGTCGCATCATGTCCATGAGATTATGTGTAATAAGTCCAAAAAGCTTGTATTCGTAACGTACTATATGAAAATTCAGGATAGTTTTTGTCGAAGCACACCTTTTCGAGTAGGTTTATTTAGTGAATGCTGTCTGTATATATATTTTTACATGTAATGGACGGACAATATTATCAAATATTTCTTAATATTATATTCCGCCATAAATTCAGCTGCAACAGTATTGATTTTATTGTACATAAGGATGTATATACAAAAAGGGAATGTAAACAATAAATGATTTGCCTTCAAACTATTTTCATTGTAAGAATAAAATTCCATGTAATATAGTCTGAAATTAGTTGTTGAATAAAATTCGATAGTAAAATGGTGTCAAATGGTAATTTGTTTAACTATACTTGTTATATTAAAAGAAGAGTTAATGAAACATTGATCTGTTTATTTTTACATACAACCAAAATGATTCGCAAGAATCATGAACTGACAAATGGCGCTAATCAAACTTCGAATTTCAAAATAGAAGTGAACTGTAAACATTCAAATCTGAAATTACTATCTGCTTGAAATTTTTACTTGGGAGATCTATCTTGGTTATGTATATTTTACATGAGACTATGAATTTGTTATGGACAACTTTATCGAATTTGTATTTCTGTATTTTAATGACCACGTTCACCAGCATAGTGCATTTTTATTTTGTTCATTAATTCATACTTACTCATTCAGCATATTTAAAAAATTACTGTGAATATTTTTGGCAATAACAAGACTGGATTTTCATGTGACGCTGTCCTGTTTTTTGAACGATTGTATCTTATGTTTCGATAATAACGCCCAATAACAAATAAATGATTTGCTGAAACTTTCAGAGGTCCCTTTTAACTTTGATTGACCTTCAGATATTTATTTTATCGTATCTCCAGGTGAAAGGTGCACATTCCAAACAGGCAAGAAAAATATAATAACAGTACTTTTATTGTTAGAAATAAGATTTCAAGATATAATGACCGGGTTCATTTTTTCGACTGTTTGTTCTTGAGTGTCTCCCATGCAATTTGCATGGACCAAATACTGAGTGGTCTCATGTATGCCAACGCTCTGATGTATTTTTCTGAGTAAATCGCCTCAGGAGTATCAAATGCCAGGCCGCATTTTTCCACCATAGTTTGGTACATGCCACCTGCTGTTTTGAATCCCTCTTCCGCCATTCCCTTGAAAATATCATGAATATTTTGAGATAGCTCTAATCGAAGTTAAATAAATGTCTAGCTTTGTGCAGGTTTTGATTCGTAGGAAGAAATTTTGATTTTGTGCATGAATTAATTGCAAAATTTCTTTCTTCGATTGATTATAGATGACTTCAACTTAAGACCAACCTCGTGGATCATAGTTGCTGCTAGAGCATAGGTAACACCGGTCCATACTTCTATACTTTGCAGTGCAGTTTCGTCTATCGATCCATCTTTTATGCCGTTCACAGCTCCCATTTCACCATTACAAAACGATTGAACGTTGTTTTTGTAAATGGTCTGCAATGCGGTTTTGACGTTGCTCTCGGGAAAAACCTTCGAGAAAACGTCACATTTATAAAGATGATTCAATTGGTTTTCTGGGGTTCCCACCAACATACAGGTTTATCATCCATATTATACATGAGTGGAAAAAAATTAGGGAGTGACTTAACGGGATGATTATAATTCAAACTTCTTCAAAGACCCCTACCTATTGTCTTAGAGAGTATCAAAATTGTTAGACAAAAAATCACTTCACATCTTCTTTTCGATTTTCCTGAAAGTTCGTAGGTTTGGTTTGCAATATTAAAATACTTATGATGTGAATTCGCACGACACTGTTTCGTTTTTTCAAGTGGAATACCATCAACAAAAAGTGGAGAGGTTTTTTTTTCCGAAAATTGATAAAAAATCTTCGATGGATCTCTGGGTCTTTGAGAAAAAGTTATAAAAATGATATTTTTATTTTTTTTTGAGTCTTCACTTGATTTTCTCTACAATATTGATGACAACAATAATTGGATTCTTGACCAGAAGTCTCATCGGGTTGTAACATCAATATTGATGTGACAAAATAATACTTACATCATAACTGTCTATACCACAACACCTCAAATACCAGTGCCCGCACAACTGATCAGCCATTATGGATTTGGCTTGGTTAGTAGAACAATCGAAATTATAGTACTGGCCATTCCATAACTTTTTTTCGAATGCTGTTTTGGCTTTATCGAAAATATCTTGAAATAGTTTTCGCTCTGCAGTTTTTCCCAGTACTTCTGATAAAGATATCATCGCATATAGGGCAGCTAACCAAAGTCCACCACAGTAAGCACTGAAACAAATTTCCTTAAGACTATATACCTTCGCGGTAAAAAAATCAAGGACTCAAGCGACTTGTCCATGAAAATATTTTCTAAATATAACCTGATCTTACCTCACTCCTGTCATAACCCAAGCATCAAAAGTCTGATCAGGAACTCCTCCATTCACAATCAGACCGTCATCGTCCAAGTCATTTTGTATGGAATTCTGCATGATTTTGAAGCAAGTCTCATACATGTCTTCGACGAACGCCTTATCAACATCTCCAGATGAAGTGACCACAGCATCTCTGTATGTTTGCAGAACGAATTTGGGGTTCAGGTCTCTCCATTTACTCACATCGTGTATATTGTAGGAGTTGATAAGCGTTAAAGGTTCTTCACCTTTTGGAAGGATATACGACGTTATACAATAGTATTTGTTGATTCAAATCGAAAAAAAAGTGATTTTTTTTTTCGTTCAGATAGTGTTTTTTCATGAAATTAGAAAGATGTGTTTACCGGGTGTTCCAGCGTCATGTGGTACAGAAAGAGCAACTTTTCTTTCTGCGACTGCACCATCATAGATGAATGTGATTTCATCTTTGATTTCCACAGAAATATAATCTCTCAAGTCATACTGCAAACATTTCTGTAAATACGGCCAATTTCTGTGCAGAGCATGTGAGGCGTAGAAGTGAACATCATAGGAATTGTACATGATGTATTCTTGTCCCTCCAGGTAACAAAAGTGGCCAAAAGTTTTCCTGGAAAAAGGATTGGAAGAATTCGTTCTCATGATGGCAAACTATGACAAACCTAGGATCATTTTCGGCGAAGTTTTCAACCTCATCGTCTCTTGGCGTCAACCAAATAGTACCACCGTCACTTACAAAGTACGTTTCATTGAATAGGGCACCTTTATACCAATCTGGCAAATTTCTAGAACGAAAAAATTTGATTGATCTAGAACTTCATATATAATAGTTCGCTTATGGAAACTCATTCAAGAATATCGAATAGATGATCAAGTTCAATTCTATTCAAGACGAATACTTACTCATCGTCTAATACTTCTTTTTGCCAATCATCAATACTTTTCTCCCAATTCTGATAGTTCTCAAAAGCATAGGAAACAATCTTCAATGCCGCATTTTCTTTGCCGAAATGCTTTGTGTAGAATCTGTTATAACTCTTCTGGTCGCTGACGAAATTTATTGTTGGCATGTCCCACACCAGATTCATATCAACTTGTTTGGAACTTTGTGGCGCGACAGTCACTTTACAGGCAATTCCACATGCCATTTCGGAAATAACGTCGCCGTGCTTTGTGTTTTCGAGTTTATCGAATTCTCCATTCGCTTTTAGTTGCTCCCATGGTTCTGATCCATCTGAATTTGGATCAAAGTATAAACATTTTGAAACTGTGATGTCTGAATCAGTTTTTGATGCCAGGGCATAAGAGCACTTCATTTTGTCTATTGTATGATGTAGAACAACACCTTCTGAATTATCATTAGAAAATGATTCCGAACTACAAGTTGCTGGAATAGAAAATGCATATACATATTGAAATATTTCAGAGTATACTACCTACAGTTTGTGTCGGTTTTGCCACCAGTTCCATTCTTGAAAGTGAAAGCAATTGTTACTGTTCTTGAACTGGTGGATATGTTTTCTATATTCCATACAAAAACAGCGCAAGGTATACAGCTATTCTGAAAATATCAATGATGAATTATCAGTAGTTCAATTCTGTAGGTATTTAATGATTATCCATACTTCATAATCATGAGGAATCACAGGGCTGATCTGTCTACAAATTAGTTTTACTCCATATTCAGAAAGGTCGTATTCTGTCCATGCTCTAGGGTACAATCCTGTGTATGTGCATTTACTGGAATTTATGGTACTTGTCCATGATGAAAGTTTCTCTGTGCTAAAATCAAAAGAACTTTAATTTTTGCTGACATTTAAATGATAAAACTCACGAAAATGTCGATAACAAACTTTGCAAGATCGTTTTGTTTTCTTCATCTTTTATTGTTATTATAAACTGGTCGGCGTCGACAGTATTCAAGTCATATAAACCAGGTCGCATTTGGAATCTACAAAATTGTCCTTTGTAACCTCTTCCGATTGTCCCACAACCAATTCCTCCTAGAGGTACACCTTGAAATTTGAAAAAATTTATTTATTTGCCGAAAGCTCTCAACGGTATCCATCAACTAACCATATATTTGCTTTGATTCTCTTGGATTTATAGAGTCCATCAACACATATCCTCCTGACAATATTGTTTTAACGTAATACAGAAAATACCTGAAATATCAAAGAAAAATTGAATCTGAAGACCATGAGGGGGTCAGGGAGGGGGACACTGATACCGATTTTCTAGGAAAAATTATCTGTATCCTGTATCATAAAACATTTAGGAAACGAATAACATTATTATATTATTATACAAAATGAAAACTCTGAAAGCAGAAGAAGTGCTATGATTTCAAATGTGGTTCGCTGAGAAACAGGTATAGACTTAGCAACTCACAAAGAAAATTGCCTGATACTATTAGTGAATCAATAAAAATATCACTTAGTTCTCACCTTGCCCATTACAACAGCTACCAATGAAAAAAAATATTCGATGAAAATAAAATTATTTATGAAATACTACCAGAAGCTGATGTGGATAAATTCATGAAATTCAAAAATGTCGTTACTATCTGCCCTATTGAATCATTATCATCACTTCTACAATAACTTCAATGTGATATTTATTTTTATTTATAGTCATCCGTATAGAATATATTTGTCATATTATTTCCACATCAGAAAAAAAATACTTTTGAGTTGCACCATTATTTCTAGAATACACATGTTGTTTTCATCGCATGATCACATGATATTTTATAGATGACAATTAGAGAAAATTAATCCTAATTAAGTGTCTGTCACTGTGTAAATAAAATGTAAATTGTATTTGATATTATACTGAAAAAAAATCGGCTGTGATATTTTTTTTTAAAGTGGAACACTTGCCCCATCTGAATACCTTGAAGATGACAGTTTACCTCTCTATAAATGGCAGCATACCAACAACTACATCGAATGGTGGAATATAGCGCTGGTCCCTTTTGTCCGGATAGGAATGGTCCAACTTCACTTTCAACCCATATTTGGGGACAGAAACATCTCCTTTCCGAGATGAATTATCCATGTTTCACTATAACGTGCCGCTTGTGTCACACCTTTCAACTGTACCTACCGAATAACGTGCAGGTGAATTTATAAGAATAATTATCAATTATCATATTGATTTACTATATCTTTCTCCTACCCATTTTCCACCTTACACAAAGGAGCAGTGGAACTTTGACCATGGCTACAAGTTCATTAGCTATGGCCTGGTTGTGGCAGATAAAATTAGAGTACCTTTTTCTTGTGGTGAATCGATAGATTAAAATAAAAAATAAGGACCCGCTCCTAAGTGTGCGGCACTTTGATCTTTTGTATCCTAAAATTGCCATCAAGATCAGAGTACTCTAGATAAAATGTTCACCCTTGCGTGCCTCAAACACACATAGGAAAGCTATGCAGGAAATTCATTTTATCTCAGTGTAAAAGATAAGTGCGAAAAACATTTTTCAAGCGAAAAAGAATATTCTCCCCTCTTTTCAAGATACTGGCCTCTTTAATGGGAGTGCCAAGAGAGTTCATAATTTTCACCTCAGTTCTCATTTATTACAGAAAAAAAATTTATTCAGAATAAAAAGAGCTATTCATTCACACTCATTCATTTTGCTATATCATGATATTTTACTTGTTTTCAACATTTCAGAGATGAACAAACACTTTCAGAAAATTTCAGTCTGTATTTGAACAAGCACTTTAACTTGATACATTGATATCAACACTCCCACCATTATTAATAAGATTTTCCTTGAATGCTCATTGCATAATATAACTATAAATCGTATAATTATTCTCAAAATGATCAATGGTAACTATAGCTGTTCCATCAAAAAAGAGTCATCAAAATATTTGTACATAAAAGTTCTACAAAATAAAAAAAAAATTAGTTAATAACAATGGTATAACTATAAAGATATTAATACTTAAGAATATTGAATAATGACATTAGTACTTTTATGTTTTCAGCTATTTCTTCTTAAGTTTTTCCCATGCAATTTGTATGGACCATATACTGAGTGGTCTCATATACGCCACCGCCCTTATGAATGTTTCTGAGTACAACGCCTCGGGAGTATCAAATGCCAGGCCGCATTTTTCCACCATAGTCTGGTACATGCCGCCAGCTGTTTTGAATCCCTCCTCCACCATACCCTTTAAAAAAATAGGGAATTATTCAAGACAGCTCTCATTACAGTTGACCTAGACCAACCTCGTGGATCATAGTTGCTGCTAGAGCATAGGTAACACCGGTCCAGACCTCTAAACTTTGAACTGCAGTTTGGTCAACTTTCCCATCTTTGAAACCATTCACAGCTCCCATTTCTCCATTACAAAACGATTGAACGTTGTTTTTGTAAATGGTGTCTAAAGTAGTTTTTACATTACTTTTGGGAAATATCTAGAAAATATAATGTTCAAACAGAATATTTTTTTAAACGATATGTAGTTACCTAATACTGATTGATGAATAGAGGGAGTTGGATTATTCTCTTACAGATATATTATTCTTGTTATCATTATACAGGCACAAATTTGTAAATACTTATTTGTAAATATTTGGAAATAATAATATATACTCAAATACCAAGACAGTTTGCTTTATATTCCACATCTTGTATCAGTTGGAAAAATGTTTCTATGGGTACTGTAAGCAAGACATTTCACTTACACAAATTTTGTGTTTCGTCTAATATGAATATTTTATGAAACATTCAAGGTAGACAGTGTACATGTGTGATAGTCTAGTGAGTATGTAAAATAAAAGGAAATAGTTTGATGAGTAAAAAAAATTATTGGGAAGCAAAATCCGATCATTTTAAATATCTGATTTTTTTCAAGTATTCACCAACGTATGTATTTGATGTGGTACTAGACTAGACAAATTGTCAACAATAGGTTCAAATATATCTTAGTTATTTTAGAGAAATATTATACCTACATAATCATCTATACCACAACATCTCAAATACCAGTGTCCGCACAATTGATCAGCCATTATAGATTTGGATTGACCAGAAGAACAGTCAAAATTATAGTATTTGCCATTCCATAGCTTGTTTTCGAATGCTGTTTTCGCTCTGTCAAATATATCTTGAAACATTTGTTGATTTTCCTTTTTTTCTAGATATTCTGATAAACATATCATTGCATATAGGGCAGCTAACCAAAGACCGCCACAGTAAGCACTGAAAAAAAATCAAGAACCATTCAATTGGTTCAAATACTGCTTGGTAATAATTGTGACGAAGTTTGAAGGATTTTGATGTTGATTCAACTCGATCTTACCTCACTCCTGTCATAACCCAAATATCGAAAGTCTGATCAGGGGTTCCACCATTTTCAATGAGACCGTCATTGTCCATATCGTTTTCTATGGATTTCTTCATGATTCTGAAGCAAGTCTCATACATGTCTTCAAGGAATGCCTTATCAACATCACCTGATGGAGTGACCACAGCGTCTCTGTATGTTTGTAGAACGAATTTGGGGTTCAAGTCTCTCCATTTACTCACATCGTGTATATTGTAGGAGTTGATAAGCGTTAAAGCTTCATCTCCTCAAAAAAGATATAAAAAAAGTTATTATATATACGAATCTATCTTTGATGGTTGAGCAGTTATGTATTAGACCATTCAAATCCAACAACTTTTAACTAGCATAGAATGACTCAATGTAAGTGCTGGAAACTATCTACCACATAGTTTTGTAGTCGAATCATATTATCTCTTGGAATGAAATTTTTACCGGAAGTTCCCGCATCATGTGGTACAGAATTAGAAAATTTTCTTTCTACATATGCACCATCATACAGCATGGTCACTTTATCTTTGATTTCCACTGAAATAAAGTCTCTCAAATCATACTGTAGGCATTTCTGTAAATGTGGCCAATTTTTATGCAAAGCATGTGAGGCATAAAAGTGAACATCATAAGAATTGTACATGATATACTCTTGTCCTTCCAAATAAGCAAAGTGTCCATAAGTTTTTCTGAAAAATCAAACTTATAGAGTCTATTTATCTATTTGGGGAGTTAAATTGTCGAACCTAGGGTCATTTTGTGAGTAGTTCGCAAGATCCTTGTTGTCTGGTGTAAACCAGAGGGTCCCACCATCACTCACAAAATATGTTTCATTGAATAGGGCTCCTTTATACCAATCTGGCAAATTCCTGCAATAGAATAACAATCTTTATTATGCTACATGGGTTTTTATGAAAGTATTTGAGATGACTTTTCTTCTAGACCAATCAATGAAAGAACATTTTGATCTAGATTGCCATATATAACCTATGTATTTCAAATAATAAATGCCTTTGCAGAGATTTTAAATAATGAATCTGTTCAAATACAAATGAAATAAACCACTTATCAATAACAATTAGTAAGCCCATAATTGGCCTCTATTGATACAATTAACCTGAATAAAAAATGACTAATATTTGATAAGATAATTGAAATGGAATTACTAGTTTATCATAATGGGCCATAAGTGTTCCCAAATTTGGCCTCGTACTATTGGACAGGATTCTTTTTTCAAATGGTTGATTTTGGTCACAAAAAAGTTGGCATGGTGAAAAATGATTGAAACATCATGACCTTGAACATAATTAGGTTGCTAAATATAATTTTAATTCGTGAATAAAACTCTTACTCATCATCCAATACTTCTTTCTGCCACTTATTGATACTATTTTCCCAGCTCTCATAATTCTTGAAAGCATGAGAAACAATTTTCAACACTGCATTCTCTTTGCCAAACTGTCTGGTATAAAATCTGTGGTAACTCTTCTTGTTGCTCAAAAAATTTACTGTAGGCATATCCCATACCAGATTCATATCAATTTGTTTAGAACTCAGGGGTGCAATAGTTACTTTACTGGCTATGCCACATGCCATTTCAGAGTGGATGAATCCATAGTCTTTTTTGTTGAGTTTATCAAATTCTCCATTTATTTTTAGTTGATTCCATGGTTCTGATCCATCTGAATTCGGATCGAAGTATAAACATTTTGAAACTGTGATGTTTGAATCCGATTTTGAAGCCAGGGCATAAGAGCAATGCATTTTGTCTATTGTATGGTGAAGGATGATGCCTTCTGAATTTTCATAGGAAAATGATTTAGAGCTACAAGTTGCTAAAATAAATTTACACATTATTGGAATACATCATAACAGATAAGAATAACAGAAAATTCACTTACATTTTTTGTCACTTTTGTTACCAGTTCCATTTTTGAATGTGAAAGCAATTGTTACTGTTCTTGGGCTAGTAGATATGTTTGCTATTGACCATACAAAAACTGCACAAGGTATACAGCTATTCTGAAAATTGCAAGAATAAATTATCAGTAGTTCAATTCTGTAGGCATTTAATGATTATCCATACTTCATAATCATGAGGAATCACAGGGCTTATCTGCCGGCAAATTAGTTTTACTCCATAGTCAGATAGGTCATATTCTGTCCATGCTCTAGGGTACAAGCCTGTATATGTACATTTACTGGAATTTATGGTACTCTGCCAAGATGAAAGTTTTTTTTTGCTGAAATTAAAAAAAACTCTGATACTTTGTTTTAGCAACTAGTTTGGGGTTTTCATTTTAGTTTTACATGAACTTTTTTTTGAAAATTGAATGAAACTCACGGATATGTTGATAACAAGCTTTGCAAAATTGTATTGTTTTTTTCATTTTTAATTGTTATTATGAACTGATCAGCATCAACAGTATTGAAGTCATATAAACCAGGTTTCATTTGAAATCTACAAAATTCTCCTCTGTATCCTCTTCCTATGGTTCCACAACCAATTCCTCCTAGTGGGACACCTGAAATTGTTGTGCAAATCTCAAATTTGGTGAGTTCTTGCAATTATATAGCTTCTACTAACACACCATATATTTGTTGTGATTGTAATGGTTTAATATAGTCCATTATAACGTATTTGCCTGACCAGGCTGTTTTGCAGTAATACCAAATATACCTGGAATATCAGATGTGAATGGATCTTCATATTTAAGCAAACAGAATATTACCTCAATATCATTGGCACCATACCAATAACCACTTGCAATGATGGAATATAGCCCTGTTTCCTTTTTTCTGGATATACATGATTCATCTTTACTTTCAGTCCATATTTTGGAACTGAGACACATTCTTTTTCAAAAATAAAACCCATATCTGCGTATCTTCCTATGATTTCCAATGGTTCATACCTCACTTCGAAATTAATTATCCCAACTGGGGGCTAATTACATAGTCAATGCATTAGACTCTACTTCCATTAAAATTAAATAATGCATCGATAACATATCAAAGAATATGAACGTGCTATACAGCAGTTGGAGTAATCTGTGTGTGCCTTGTGCTTTTATAATAAAAATGAAAGCTATTAACCTCTCTGCCAATTTGTAACTAGAGGTTGTATTGTAACATCAACCAGCTGTAAAATGTCAGATTTGACGTATTGAAGATCTAGTAGAAAATAATGTGCTTATCAGCATGCTACGTGCTGTAAATCCACAGCAGTTTCTGAACCGTGATGTAAATCAACCATAGGTACTCTGCTAAAACTCTATAATTTTATAGACAACTTTATACCGCAGTGTTGCTGTTAATGAGCAAAGAGGATAAGTAAAATAATAAAATTGAACCATTGATTAGAAATTTATTTCAATTTAATTAACCCTAATTAATCATAATATTATTTTTATCCAATGAAATTCATTACAACTATATGCAGTACTACATGAGCGAATATGAAATCCGCAAAACCTCTCTCAGGACTGATTCCACTGAATTGACTTTTGTTTTCTGGGTTCACCTGTAGCCGAAGACATACTGAAAATTAAAATTGCAACAGTGAGAATGAAGAGTTTTTTGTAAGAATTCGGGTTCTCACCAGCCAAAACGAAACAGCTAACAGAAGAGATAAATCCACTGAGGAAAGAGTTGAACGGGAAAGTACCCACCAATAAACAGTAGGCAAACTGTACAATTCCAGTCAAAAGGATGTAGAATAAATAAGCATCAATGATTTTGAGCTTCTTGGGTGTCTTGGTGCTGTATTCATTGTAAAATTTGGACAAAACAGTTGAGACGCTTGCCATTTTTAAAATTACAATTTGAAGTTTATAACAAAATTGAGAATTGGCAAGACACGTCAACACTTATCAACACTGTCATTGATGACAGCTGATGGGTGACAGTGTACACAGGTGGACCAATATAATTTCTACGGTGAAAACGTTAAGGTTGGCAAAGTAGACAGTGGTAATGTCATATGTCATTATCATATGATATAACCTCAAACTCAAGAAAGTCAGACTTACGTCAAAACAGATTTATTTATTTTTCTGTTAAAGTGATAATGCTTGAGTCATTTATAGGAGTCATATTTACTGAGTCTTGATATAAAATGTCTCAATCTGATCAACCGACTCTCAGTCAATACTTTGGTTCCAACGATACAGCTGAGGATCGCACAGACTCCTCCGAAGCAGTAACGGAGGTCACTAGTCAAGTAAATAAGTTGAAACTGGTTGACAATAACAGAGTTGCCGCGAAAAATGAGCCTGAAGTATGCCGACTGTTTTCTGAACCGACTCCTCAAGCTCGGGACCCAACAGCTGCATTTTTTGATCTAATTGGTAACAACCAAACCATTGGATCAAACGGAATTATATCAGACCTGGGACTGCCTTCAAACAAAGAAGAAATTTACAGCAGTGCAAGGCTGGCTGTTGGGACTGAAGCAGACAGAAGGAGAGATTCTTGGATTCCTAATGAGAAAACAAGGCAGTGTTTGATTGCAGCTGCTACTGCAAGTCCTGGTACTTATTTTCCTAATAGAGAAATGCTCACAATGCCTGGAGTTTTATTAGAAGAAGAATTGGTATGTACTTCATCCAATATTCAACTTAAAAGTGACCCATTCATTTATTGTCCAATTTTTCCACTTTTTTTCTGAATGATAAAGCTTCAATCTTTTTCATCTCCAGAAATCCAATAAATCTGTTATCAATTTCTCTGAATGAACTGTCACTCTATATGTATATCTTTCCATTCTAAGGGTGATGCAGTTGGTGAAGCAGTCTCTATGTGTCTTGGTGAAGCTGAGGCAGCTCAAAGGAGGGTACTGAGTGCAAGAGATGTTACTCAAGATGAAAGGGGCCTTAGGGAACTGATGCAAGCTGGAGCTTATCGTGCTGCTATCAACCTCACTGCAACTCTTCTGAAAATATATGGGCAAGGTAATACATGTACTTGAAAGGAATTTACCATTTTGGGGCCGGCTATATATTCAGTATTCTTTGTAGCAAGCAAGCAAAATTGTAGTTAATGGTTTTAGATTTATAATCATTTGATTGGCAAATTGGGGACTATTACCGTCATTTTGTGGCTATTACTCAATACATTTGGTTTCATAGACACTGTATTTCTTATTTCTGGACCCTATTTGTTACAGGTATAGGTAGAGCTGGACATCCTAGTAAACATTCGCCCCATTCCTTGCAGTTGTGGTTCACAAGAATAGCCTTGTTAGTCAAAACCAAAGCCTATGGGGTTGCAAATCTTGAAGCTCAAGCTTTTGAAAATTTGGATAAGCCTGATATATACTATCAAGTGAGTTAATGGAACTTGATATTATCATTATAGTCTAATGAAATATTGATTAGATGCTCCTCAAATAAAGAAACGTAATTTTATATTGACCATATGTATTTATGAATGGTATAACTATTGTCATTGTTTTATTACTTCGAGAACTTCGAGATCGCATCGTGCGTGAACTTTTTCTGTTGAAATTGCGATATTGTTACATTATTATTCTTGTTCATATTAAATTTGATCTGAGCTTTCTATTGATTGTTTCATGGGAATTGTGCAGTGCTTATTATACAGTACAGACATTTCGTTCAACTTATGTTTGGAACAAGATCCTCAAAGAATCTGTGTTAGATTTGCTTTGATATGTTTGTCCCATTCTAATTCATTGTCAATCCAAAAACCAAGGTAATTGGTGCAGGTTGAGGTGTAGTATGTAGTATGTTTGAAATTTTTATTGTAATATCCAAATCAATATATCGAGGAAAAATTACATGTCAAGTCTTACTGAAATTAATAATAGAGCCATTTCTTTCATTCATTCTTTGTCAATTTATAGTTCTATCCTGACATGTACGGGGACCGTTCGGGTTCGATGGCCTCTTTCTCTTTCCGCCTTCTCCTGGCAGAGCTCCCAATGCATTGTGGCAAGCCCAAGAACTCTATAACAAAGTTGTTCAGCATTCTTGCTATCGTCCGACAGATATTGACCAACCTGAATATGGGCGTTTCTGAAGATGGGAATCCCACGAAGATCGGGGAAGCTGACAAAAGCGATTCACTGAGGTTGTGGAGCGGTAGAGAAGCTCGGGTGATGCATTCCATCGTAAATTGTGCCCTGGTACTGAGAGATTATGTATTGGCGATGGACTTGATGGGACAACTTTGCGATAGGTTAGTTCATTTCATTATGATAGATAGATAGATAGATAAATTTATTCAAAGAATTGTAAATTTACAGTTACATGTATATCAACAATTAAATGAATATGACGTCAGACAGGTTAAAAAGAGTTGAACAACTACAATATAATACAATAACATCAGTAATCACATTACAGATCACAAGTGAAAGTAAAAGAAGGCATATTTATATAAAAAACTATCTCTCTGTAAGTTCTCGAACAGTGTAAGGTTCTATCTTCAAAATGTTATGAAAAACAAGTTTTTTAAATTTTTTAAAACAGGATTCTTGCTGTATCTCTTTCGGTAATAAGTTGAAGAATTTAATACACGAGTAAGTAGGAGCTCTTTCTGTCTGTGCCAATCTATGTGCTGGAAAGTTTAAATTTAGACTCCTCGTATTGAACTCATGTTTTATTTCGAATTGGTCGAACTTTTCTCTATTTTTAAACAGAAACACCAAGCATTCATACACATATACACCAGGTAGTGTTAATATATTGAATTTTCTGAAATTTCCTCTGCAAGATTCATTATGTTTGAGGCCAAGTAGTATTCTAATGGCTCTTTTCTGAATAATAAAAACTTTTTCAGCATTTATGCATACAATATTGAATTTGTCTATTAATAATTTTGTAAATGAGGGAAATCCAAAACAATATGCATTACAGTTGAACTTACTGAACTGCACACAAGTATTAGAGCTAGAAGCTTTTTAATTATATTTTTTTCACTGAGAAAAATGCAGGAATTCTGATTTCATTCCCATTTCAATGATCAAATACATTCGAGGGACAACCTCTTAAGACCCGCCAGTTCAATTTAAATAAAATCTTTGAAAATCTCACTGGATATCAATCTATATAATATTGTATCATCCACTGTTGAAGAACTATTCAAATGTCTTCAAGAAGGAAATTTTTTATAGAACTCAGGAATATGTTGTCTCTTCTCCTCTGGCACTGGAATCTTTTTGAATTTGTATTGCATTGCATGTGCATAAATTTCTGTATTTGTGTTTTCACACCATTTATAATGTCGGTAATTTGCCTGTTATCTACAATCATGCTCTATGACTTGCTACAATGATATTCTATACATATCCAAACCTCCAAAAAGGCAACATCACCACCACTTCGAAATTTTGCTGTTGTTTTGCTATTGGTCTCAGACTTATAAAAAAAACGTGGGATTGACTATCTCGATGCAAAACTAGCAAAATCTACTTGAAGAAATGCATTGTCGGGATATTAGAAATGTTCTAATTTTAATCTATCTCAAGCCGCCAATTCTAACCTTTTCTCTTTCTAAAAATCGAAGACCAAGAATTCATCCTCAAATTGAGACACAAGAAAATTCAAATTCAAAGGTGATTCTACTGGCTTCTTGGAGACGCACACAACTATTTGAGCTGCAGAATATATCAATTGATTTTCAGGGAAGGGGCTCCAAGGCGTGCCTTGCTCTCAGCTCTAGGGCGTCTGCATTTGCAGCTAGGCGACGTTTCAGGTGCTGAGGTTTGCTTTACTGAAGCTGCAGATATGGAAGAATCTGCCACTGGTATCAGAGAGCTAGTAGATAAGGGACTCTTGTGCATTGCTCAAAGCGCGTTTGATGAGGCCTACACCCATTTTCAGCAGGCCAGTTTGATGGAACCTTCTAATGTCATGGTGAGTAATTGTTCTTTCAACAAATCGTGCAAAGTTGCTTCATTTTGATGATCGCAGTCGAATAAGGATCGCGCTCAAAGTATTCTTGGAATTTTGCTTTCGATATTTCAGAAATTGAGTTCTCGATTCTGTATTTTGTATTTTTTCGGCAAAGTTTCATCACTTGTATTATAAGTGTATGATTTTTTTTTCACAAATCTCTCCAAATACAACTCTTTCTTCATATTTCATGAGATATTTTTTTCTTCACTAATACTTTTTTATTTGATGCAGAATCATTCAAACACACAAAATTGGATAAAACGTAAAATGATTGGGTTTGTTCAATAAAACACTTCTCGTGGTGAATAAATATGTATCGATGAAATGTTTGAAATGATGAATGTTTCTAGATTTTGAACAACATGGGCGTTTGCCTTCTCTATAGTGGACATCTGAAGGATGCAATTCAAGTTTTGGAGTCTGCTATTGCCTTAAATCCGGTTCACGCCCTACACGAATCTTTGCTGTTGAATTTGTGCACCCTGTACGACATGGAGTCTTCGAAAGGAAGATTGAAAAAATTCGCCCTCCTTAGACAGATTTCCCGCTATCACGCCGATGCTCCCGCAACTATTTTAGAAAAATTGTATGGATAATGACAAATCTCGTGCCTAAAAAATCATCTCTAATTTATTTCTTCATATGAATTTGGAGGAATAATCAGACCAGAAGATAGTCAGCAAAATAGATAAATATACATAGCTATTTTATACTTTTCCACAGCTAGCAGAGCGTTAGGTATCGATTATGTATGTTACAGGAGTAGTAGAATATTATAACATAAATATATCAAATATGGTTCGTGTAGCTATTTTCAAGCATGAATTTGTGTCACTGTGTTGCCTTTGAAGAATATGCTTAATAGAATTTTTTGCTCTACAAGCACACATTAGAGTAATCTGATGTACAAGTACCTATCTACCAGCACAGACTTGCAGTACTAAATTATGTTCCTCAATAATCTTTCATTTACTGAATTTCAAGTATTTTTCTTCATTCAGTAAGAATTGAGATACCTCTGTTCACAAATATTCATTGTACTGAAAACTGTACATTGTATAACACTCATTATATCCATATTCATTCATTATTTTCAACTTGTGCTCAGTATTTCCAACGTTTGTGAACCTGAGGCTGTACTAAATTTGTTCAATGTTGGCGATTTTTTTCATTCAATTATCATACTTTTTTTTTGATGAATCTAATTCTAGAAACAAATTTTTAGAAAATGTTGGTATTTCTATATCTCTAGATTGGTGAGTGCATGATCAAATCTAAATTTCATGATATGAAGTGATGCAGCCTAATTTAACTAATATGAACCAAAATGGTTATATCATTAATGGTAATGATCATAATATGGTTATCATCATCTTATGAGAAAAGTTTTTTTTGATGTTGTTGATGTATGTTGTTATTCTCTTTTTTTAATATTTATGCAACTGTGATTTGTTAGCACCTGTATTTTAATAAATATAATTCATATATGTTGTTTCCATTTTTATACTCACCGATATCAGAAAACATTGAGAATAATTAGAATTGTATAATACGTCTTTTGTGTATAATTAAAACTTTTTTGTGATTTTTAGCTGAATTTGGTGCCATGTTTTTTAGAAAAATATTCAGATCTGCATCCAGCTTCGAGTTCAGCAAGTCGAGAACAAATACCCTGTCTACGAGTTCTCAGACATTCTAAGAACTGTCTTAGATCAAATAATGTTCAAAGGAGTTAGGCATTGCATTTTCCCTACTCAAAATTCGACTTTTGCGGAAATCTCGAATTTGATATTCAGTTCTTTGCCTAGTCTCAAAATTATCTGTGAAATCCAGTCAATATATAAATATGGATGTGCAGAGGAATGTTCAATTCTTTTGTAAAGAAGACATGATATCTGTGTGAAAGTTTCTACGACGTGACATTCGAAATGAAACCTCTCGAAATTTGTAGACAAACTTTTATCATATTCCAAAAAAACTATTGATCAACATACGAACTTCATTATTAAGGACAACAATATCCAGATATCGCTAACTAAACCAAGTATTTTAATTGTAAATCAATACAAAAAGTAAAACCGGCGCTCGCTGCGACCACCCCCCGCCCGTCTAGCTGTACAGGTCGTCCTCGGGGTCGTCCTGGAAGTTCGCCTGGTCGCCGCCCGTACCGCCGGGGGCGGCCGGCCCCCCCGCTGCCGTCGGGAAGCGGAAGTTCGTGCCGAAGCCGCGCGACTGCTGCAGCGTCTGCGCGAACATCTCGTACTTCCTGATGTCGTTGTCCGACACCGAGCGTCTCGCGAAGCGCATCGCTTCCTCGAAGTGGGCTCTCGTTATCTCCGGCACGGGGTCCTCCTCGTCCAACTAGAATGTTCCCAATTTGCATGTAATAACAATTATTAGTATTGAAATGCAAGTTGCAGACCGCAACACGTTCTAGTACGATTCTGAATTGCCGAACGGACGAGTGCTTTATGGCTTTCTTTAATGAATGTTTCATACTTTTATCTTCGGCTTCTAACAATACAAAAATCATATTTTTCTCCGACCAAAACAGTCACGGAATTTCGAAATTACTTTTATTATTCGTGTTTCAAATTTGATTTCTACGGAAGCGTTGAAGGACCGATATTAGTTTATTTTTATTTTTTTCCAAACCCTGAATCTACTAAATTTCGAATTACAACTTGGAATTATGTAATATAATTGGACGCGTGACGGTTTTTCCTCCTTTTAAGCTTCGAGACTCTTTTCCTTACATTTTCAGCATGACTTTTTTACGCGTTATTGACGGATTCTTGATAGTTTTTCTCGTTTTTTTGACGGATGCGTGACAATGTTTTCACGCTATACTACGTTTTAACAGATGCATATCGATTCTACTTGGTTATTCTAGACAAATTGCATGCCGATTTTTTGTTTTCAAAGTTGTTTTTTTTTTCGGTATTTACGAATGCATATCACGTTTTCAACGTTGACGGATGCGTGATGATTTTTTCGCACTTTTTCACGTTTTAGGCGGATACTAGGCGTTTTTTTCAACGTTTTTAACGTACACGTGACAATTTTTTGCGTTTCTATACGTTTTCGACGGATGCGCGACGAATTTTCGCGCTTTTCTACGTCATTGACGGGTGCTTGATGCTTTCTCACGCTTTTCAACGTTTATGCGCCACGTTCTTTTCCCATTCCGGTCAATTGTGTGACAAATCATTAGAATTTTCTACTTTTTTGACGATGACTCGTACTCATCACACCATTTTGACAGATCCGTGACATTTTTTTGAGTTTTCTGACGGATTCAATGATTTTCCTGCGTTTTTTTTGTCGAGCGAGCACTGCGATAAAGTCAACGGTCAACAAATGTAGCGAAGCGCATAAAAAAGTATATTCCGAATATATATCGAACCGGAGCCGCGCCGTTCATACTCACCTCCATGGCGACGTTCGGATTCTCGAGCCGCTCCCTCTCCCGCCTGATCTCCGCCTCGATGCACTGCCTGATGGCCAGCTTGCACGCGCGCTGACAGATCTCGGTGAGATCGGCGCCCGAGAAGCCGTGAGTCACCTTGCCGATGTAGGTGAGATCGACGTCCTTGGCCACCGGCGATTTGCGCAAGTTGGCCTTGAAGATGGCCTCGCGCGACTTTTCGTCCGGCAAGGGGATGTAGATCAGCTGGTCGAGTCGGCCGGGTCGCAGGATGGCGGGGTCGATGATGTCTGATGAGAATAATTTGTTGAAAATGCCACCAGTACTTGATTTTGAGAAAACTTTTTTATCTTTGAAAAAATATGACTTGCAACTGGCTGCAGTTAACTCTTGATTGTATGTGTACATATCAAAAAATTTGTCTGGTACATCCAACAGTACATTGAATTTCAATAACAACTTCATTGAATATGCAAATGTAACAAAATTTTTAGGCCGTTATATTCTTGAAAAATACTTGTGTCTATTTATTCAAATTTACAATATTTAATATATATACAGGGTGAGTCAAAAATGTGTACTGAGCTTTCTGGGGGTGATAGAACATTGAAAAATAAGTGTAGTTTGATGATTAAACTCATGGCCCAAAATGCATATTAAGGGAGATATATCCTTCCAAAGTTGATAAAATTGAAATAATTTCTCCGCATAAATTCTGACGATGAAAGCCAACCGATTGAAATTTTGTGCATGAATGTATGTTGTCAAAATACATTTTTTCGTCACACTTCCACATTCCTGATATTGTTATAAATGGTGTTTTCAGAGGGTGAGTCATGATTTTTTGTAGAAAACTTTTTTCCCTGTATTATTTTCGGTGAAAAAACAGGAGCATCCGATGGAGCGAAGAAAATTACATGAAAAAGGTACTCCTATTCGAATACAAAAAATTGAGCTGTTCGTGAGAGTTTTTGTAGTTACATGATATCAGCAGATTGATTTTATTCATCGCGAGATTCATCGGTATAACGATATTTCAGCAGGCCATGATGAATAATTTTGTTCTCAATTTTGACGTTCATGTCATCAACATTCGAGTCAACATTGTTGTAGTCGATTTGTTCGTGTGGTTTTTCTGTGTCATTTATCACTGCGATTATCAACTGAGATTTTAAGAAATATGGCAGGTTATTCGTTCTCTGAACAAACTGATATGCTTCTAATGCTTGGCGAGTGCTTCGGAAATGCAAATGCTTCGGAAATGCAAATGCTGCTGAAATATCGTTATACCGATGAATCTCGCGATGAATAAAATCAATCTGCTGATATCATGTAACAACAAAAACTCAAATGTCTCACGAACGGCTCAATTTTTTGTATTTGAATAAGAGTACCTTTATCATGTAATCTTCTTCGCTCCATCGAATGCTCCTGTTTTTTCACCGAAAATAATACAGGGAAAAAAGTTTTCTACAAAAAATCATGACTCACCCTCTGAAAACACCCTTTATAACAATATCAGAAATGTGGAAGTGTGACGAAAAAATGTATTTTGACAAATATCTCACGTTTAACGCCACTTATAAATTTACAAAATAAAACCATCAACAGAATTTTCAATTTGAATTTGGTTTAATTGTATAAACTCGAAATTTGTTGCTTTATTCGTTTTGTCAAGAACTCTGACCGAAAGAAATCTTCAAGAATCAGCAACGAAAATGTATATTTCACTGATATATTTCCGAAGTACGAATCGTAATATAACAATGAAATATCTTTCCAATTTCCAAATTTTGATTCCACCATGGTTGAAAACCATTCGTAAACCTCTTTACCTGGTCTGTTGGTAGCACCGATGATGAACACGTTTTTCTTGGCGCCCATACCGTCCATTTCCGTGAGAATTTGGTTGATCACTCTGTCGGCAGCGCCACCTGCGTCACCGACGTTGCCGCCTCTGGATTTGGCGATGGAATCCAACTCGTCAAAGAACAGCACACAAGGGGCTGCAGATCTAGCCTACAACAACAAAGAATTGATTTGATGTTCCACCCACAAAGAAGGAAGCGATAAATAACGAAATTCGAAGTATTTCAATGAAGTGGATCGAATGAAGAGAATAAATACTATTATTACAATTCATAAATCCATTTACCTTATCGAAGATATCCCTGACGTTGGCCTCGGACTCCCCAAACCACATGGTCAGCAGCTCCGGCCCCTTGACGCTGATGAAATTCGCCTGGCACTCGTTGGCGATCGCCTTGGCCAGCAAGGTCTTACCGCAACCGGGCGGACCGTAGAAGAGCACGCCGCGCGACGGCTGCATGCCGAACTTGAGGAACTTGTCCGGGTGCTCGACCGGGTATTGCACCAGCTCTTGCAGCTCCTTTTTCACGTTCTGCAAGAGGAATTTTGACGTGTTACGAGGATTTTGAGCGAGATACTATTCGGGCCACAGCCTTCTCTATCACCCGAGCCATGGTGAGAGAGAAATGGCAAAATGAAACAATATAGTGTAATTTTAATTATTTTTTAGATAAACAGAGTTTACAGATTTTCTAGTACCAACTATGAATTTATACGAACCTACAGAATCACTGGATATGCTAACACTGTACAAACTGATATGCTGTTGTATTCATTTTTTTATTAAGAAATTGATGGTTTCAAATATAAGTTTCATGAAATCAATACATAACATAGTCATGAAACAAGGAATTCGAACCTGCTAATAGCAAATACATGTAAGTCGAATGTTAGCAAACAATCAATTTTTCATACTGGAATGATTCTATACAGCTCATCACGAGTTGAAAATATACAGGAAACAAAAAGATTCGAAATCGAATTGAAGAAATATCTACCAAAGAGACTTTGATTTGTGCATTTCATGTTTGGAAACTTATGTTGTATAAATTTGATTTGCACTAATTCTGACTATTTTTATGTGTTATTTGTGTATTATACCCCTATAATAAGAATTACCAATTGAGTTTTCTTACCTAGATTGATCAATTGAGAAAAACTGCAGTTCCGTCAATCTTCAGTGACTTTGACATCATCAGAACGAATCCTTATGAAAAACCTCACAAATGTTTAGATGACCATAGGAAGATCTTTTGAAATCATAGTTCATAGATATTTATTTAATATCTTTTTCTTCTGAAATATGGTTGGATTGCCGTGACAATTTACCATTCTCATTCGAGTTGTATATCCATCAATATTTTCTTTTATTTGATGGTGTCTTTCATTTTATTATATTTCAATATTATTTTTCGTAAAATTGACTATTTTTGATTTTTTTTTTCTCAATCAATTGTGAATTCAAGAATAATCTTATACCAGTCATATCTGTCTAATTATTCATGATATTTCCATTTGAAATTCATTGTGCCTAATAAATCAATAAAAAAAAAATAGAATAATATGAGAATCTGAAAAATCTAATATTATTCCCAGTTGTAAAAATTTGAAAAAAGAATATGTCAAATATGCGCAGATCGCCTGCCGTGTGTCGTTGCCATGGCTCGTGAGATAGAGAAGGCTGTGATTTCTCACGACATCACTCACCTGCAATCCACCGATATCGTCCCACGAGACGTTCGGCACCTCCACGACGGTCTCTCGGAGCGCGCTCGGGCTGCTCTTCGTCATGGCGTAGCGGAAGTTCTCCATCGTGACGGCCAGCGAGCTGAGCACCTCGGCGTCGATCTGGTCGTCCTCCAGATCGATCAGGTCCATCTTCTCGCGGATCTGTTGCAGAGCCGATTCCGAGCACAGCGAAGCCAGATCGGCACCTGAGATAAGACAGATAGATATTTTTTGTTGTCTGAATATGATGATACAATGAACAAAGTTTGAGTTTTATTTAAAAAAAAACACACATGGCAATGTAAAAAATTGTGAAGGCGTCAGCAACAAATGATAATGGAGTCAATTCACTATGCATATAAAGTATATAAAACCAATACAATACAAACAAATGGAAGATGAGAATAAAAGACTAGAACATTGTTTAACACACATGTATCAAGGGAATTCAAAGTCCCTAATTACCGATGGCAAAGTTTGGACAGCAATTGCGTGAGGTTATTATAAGGCTCATTAATTCCGGTGGTATATAAATAATTTTATTTCTGACCAATTTCAATAAAATTTTGTTCATTTTCGAAACGGAATAAATGTACCAATTCATAACCTTACTGCCATATTTGAATCAGCTACCGTTGATCATCATACCGTTGAGTTTCTCTTCAAGATAAGGCAGATCTAAGGCCTGAAGCCAAACAAATAACCCCTCATTTCATCCCCGCCCCCTAGGCCACTCACCGACGTGTCCGTGCGTCTCGGCGGCGATCTGCTCGAGATCGACGTCGTCGGCCAGCTTCATGTTCTTGGTGTGGATGCGCAGCACCTCCAGCCTGCCCGTGGCGTCCGGGATGCCGATGTCGATCTCTCTATCGAAGCGGCCGAAACGGCGCAGCGCCGGATCGATCGAGTTCGGGCGGTTAGTGGCCGCCATCACGATCACGTGCGAGCTCTTCTTCATGCCGTCCATCAGCGTGAGCAGCTGCGAGACGATACGACGCTCCACCTGGACCGAAAAGACAGGCGGTGTTGATGATTGTGATTTATCTAACTTTGTGCGATGGTGTAATGCAAGCTAACTGCATTTGAATTAAGACAAATGTCATTAATTCAATTTCTTTCGAACCGAAAATCCCATAAAACATCAGTATAAAACCAAACAATCAGAACTGGAAACAGCAGATGCTATTAAAGATTTAGGAATCATCATTGACCCGAAAATGTCATTCAAACAGCATACTGCAAATGTTACTTCTCAAGTACTGAAAATGTTAGGTTTCACTCTGAAATTTTCAAATGAATTATCTTCTCATTGAAATCATATATTGTTCAATGTAAGATCGATAATTGAATACAACTCAACAATTTGGTGCCATTCTTAAAATGTACATATAGACTAGGATATCATTCATTTTCCAGCTTTTTCTGGGAGATTCTCTTCTCGTTTCTAAAAAAATTAAGTAGACGTTATTAAAAATTGTTTCAATATATTTGTAGTAAGGACAGATTTGATTGATTGATTTGAGACAAATTGTCACTTTTCAGTGTCAAAACCGACAGCATATTGAAAAAAATCTGCAAAGAGAAAAATATTTTAGTTGTATTGAGAACGGGAGCAGATTCATTCCCGAAACGCCCACCAAGATAAGTAGAAGTTTTATCCTTATCAAGTATATTTGTATTCCCAAATTTTTCAAAAACAAGGTGTCATAGAGAATTTCTCTTTTAGGTATCTTAAAAGGTTCAATTTCAAGCGCAGTGACATTTTGGGGCAGATCACAAAATCTGTCCTTACTACAAATATATTGAAATAATTTTGATTAACTTAATTTTTTTAGAAACGAGGAGAGAAAATTCCACAAAAAGCTGGAAAATGAATGTACCACCTCCTCGAAAAACTTACAGACAGTATTTAGGATATTATGTTGGTGTATATACCTATAAAATGATATTGTTAGTTCTTAACTTGAATACTTTACCTCATAGAAGATTAGAAACAGATCTTCCGGTAATCCACAAAATAATCAATGGTAGCATTAATAACCCAGACATTTAGAAATCTTTAAAGTACCCTTTTATCATACCAACTATGGCCAGAATGAGTCATAGGTAGAATTTTGAGACTTGCTAATATTTAACGCTATATAAAATTCCGCGCACAAATAAAAATCTCATAAATTCAAGCAATCCCACAACACCGTTCAAGAAAGAAACTCACCTCTCCATGGGTCTTCTCTCGCTTGGGAGCGATGGCGTCCAACTCGTCGATGAAGATGATGGCCGGCGAATTTTTGTCGGCCTCTTCGAACGCCTTGCGCAAATTGCTCTCCGACTCGCCGGCCAATTTGCTCATGATCTCGGGACCGTTGATCAGGAAGAAAAACGCGCCGGTCTCGTTGGCGACGGCGCGAGCGATCAGTGTTTTTCCGGTACCTGAAAAACGACTCGAACGTTAGATTTTTATCGACTACTTCATGTATAATATACATTTGTAGCAAGTTCGTTGATTATTTTCATAATACAATGAAAATTTGCAGCAATACACATAATTATATAAATATAAATTTGAAAAAAATCAATCACAAGAGATAAAATCAACACAATACTGGACAAAACAGGTACTTTGGGAGATATTTCTTCATTACTTTTCAATAATATTTATTAAACCCAAGAAATATACATGTTCATGGAGGGACACAAGAGAAGAAACTAAATTGATAAGTAAACAAATAAAATATCAAGTCCAGTTTCCAACGTAAACAGTTGAATCAGAATTAATCAATGTGCAGAAGAGAATTAAATCAAATAGAATATATGTCCTCAGTTCACTATTGAATTTTCTAAAGAGATTTCATTCTGTTGAGTAAGATAAATAATTATTACACAAAAATGTAATGACTCTTTCAGAATGGGTGTCAGACACTGAAGACAAGAATAAAGTAATTTTTTATTCTCAGTAAAATGAAGGGAGAGCAAGAAATAAATTAGAAATTTGAAAATTAAAATAACATAAACCTACTAAATAATGCAAATAGTTGGCAGTAGAAATGTAGAATAGTACTATCAGTTACTAGAGACTCATTCATCTTCAAATATATTTTACATTTCAGAAATTCACAATCATCAATATGGCTTGTTTCATCTGAATGCAACAAAACCTTGGAAAAAAAATTCACGCACGATGAGATCTCAAAATTCGATAAAGAACCGTTATGATATTATCACTTTCTCTTTCTCTTCTGGCTTGATTATTAGTTTCACCTATTATATTTCACTGTTATTTTTGTAAAATTAACCATTTTCATTCAATAAATCTATTGTAACTCAACCATTTATAAATTCATGAATGAACTCATTCCAGCTGCTGCTATCTGATTATTCATTTGGCTCAATAAGAGAAAAAAAATATTAAAATCATTACCTGGAGGCCCATACAGCAAGATACCTCTTGGTGGCTTGACACCAATGGCCTTGAAAAGACTGGGATGTCTCAGAGGCAGCTCAACCATTTCCTTGATTTGTGCCAGCTGCTTCCTACAACCCCCAATGTCGTCGTAGCCCACTGCATTCAGGGCCTCTTCTTCTTCTTCTCGCTTGAGAAATGAACAAGTGTGTTAGATGAAAAACAGAAAGAGAATAAACACAAAATTTTTCGAATTACAGAATTTCGGTAAATACAGAGAGTCCACCTATGGTTTAATGGTTCAACATTAAATTTTTCTGTACCTATTGCTTTGTGAAATTCCCAATTACTCTTTTCTTCAGGGATAATAATTGGGCTTTCTGTCCAATAAATACTTTTCGCAAATACTAGTAGCCAATTAGTAAAGAGAAAGAGTATAATCATTTTTGCAAATATATATTAGAATTTGTGCTGATTGAATTTGACAATAGACAACTGAGGAAATAATGGTATATCCAAGAAAATCACTAGTTTTTGTCTTTTTAAATATACAAAATGTGCCTGTTGGAACAAAATTTTGAAATTCTCTGAACTGTCAAGAACATATTGATAAAAAACATGTAGGGCCATATTCAATTCATACACTGATAATAAAAACCGATAGTTCCTGACTGTTTTTATTTCATAACTAACCTTAATGGGATCACCATCACAATGAATGACAGTGTCAGGAGCCACAATGCAGAAAGGAGCTGGATCAGTCTCAACCACTTTGAATTCAATGGCTCTCATGCCTCCACGTACAATGAATACATCATCTTTGTGGATTGGACGATATGCCTCCAGGAAATACGGTTTCAGGTAAACCTCAAACAGATTTCTGAAAAACCCCTTGATTGAAATGAAGTTGAACACACAAATATTATCAATGATGGCATAATTTCAACAGGACTCAATTCATGATAAGGGGTCATAGAAATATTTGCAATTCACAGGTAATTATTGTTGTGGAATTAATGACAGTTTGTTTATATTACTGATTCCTTGATGATTTGATGACAAGACATTCTCAAGTTCATAAATTGATGCAATATAAACAATTAATCCATCATTCAATATTAATTGTTATCTTAAGCTCTAATATGAACTGAAAATATAGGTATTCAGATTCATATTTATGTTGATGTATCTAATTTCAAAACTTCTGATATATAGTCAACCTAATCCTCAATTAATATTAAAACTAATGATTTAAGATGAGTATTTTACAGAACCAATACCAAATTTCATAGGTACTTCCCCAACATAATAACTGTCTTCTTTGTTTCTATTTATAGACTGTTATGGTTATGAAAGTTGAAATAAAATATATGGGAAAAATCTAACTATTCTGCCAACCCCCATTTCAAAAGATTGTCCACCTCTCTAAATTATTACTGATAAAAAAAAAACTAAAAAAATCATCCATTTTCTTACCCAGTGAGTCCCTCCACGGTATCATCTATGGGCAATACATGAATTCTTTTACCATATTTCACATCTGGGCAAGGCTGTATAGACACAACATCTGATAGACGAACTCTAAGATTATTTCTGACGTTTCTGTTCATCCGGATTTTCTCATCACTGCAAGTATCATCTGATAGTACGATACATACTGTTTCTTTCCTCCGTTTGCCCTTCAGGAGCACTGTGTCCCCCCTGAATAACTGCAGTTCATCCATTTTAGCTTGAGACAGGGCAACAACTGAGTTGTCATCATTGACAGCTTCCTCAACTAGAAGCCTGTTTGGACGGTCCTTTTTGCGAAGGATCGCTGTGGCTAAATCGTCAGGACTAGAAGCCGAAAATAAAAATGGGCGATTTCTTAAAAATAACTCTGATCCAGTATCAAATGTGGAAAACAAAATGGTTGCAGAATCTCTACTGAATTCAGAAATATATTCGATAAAAAATATTGTTCTCCTTGGACAAGACAGAATTAAATTGGAAATGAGAAAAAAATCACTTTATAGGTCCACCATGATGACATGTACATATTTTTTGTTAAAATCAAAGAAAACCGGTAGGGTCGACAAAACTATATTAGTTACCTCTTTCCATCGGCCATTTTTCTAAAATTAATATGCGATTATTGATGACACCCTAAACTAAACCAAGACTATCACAAAAAACTAATAATGAATGCAATAAAATTCTCAACTTCCGCACACCAAGCACGAATGTCGGACAGGATGACGATCGTTAATATAACAATAAGAAGGCGAGAATGACGTAGCTTTTTATTTGACAGGAGACAGAATAGAGATGAAAAAAATTCAGATAGAGGTGGGAGGAAATGAATCGACTTTATTAAGGCCATGTCAACATGCATTAATCAGTTTAGCGGGGAGCATATATAAAATACTCAGTTGGTTTATGGCTGGGTGATTCACACGTAATTCATCTTGGAAGTCGAGTTCCGCTACATAATATATCTTCGATCCAACTTCTGTGCCAATAAGCTGATCAAATTGAATACTGAATCGATGTGATAGCAAACGAGAAATGAGAATCAGATATCGTAGTATATTCAAGTATAGTAGTAGTATAATCAACTATATGTTAATGAATGAAGATAACCATGCATTATCTGATAATAATTTTATCTCAAACAAACACAACCTCTGTGATATTGATTCTTTGATCTTATTCATACAAAAATATGTGAAGCTGAATATATTCGAAATAATGTGAATCATTTACGTATTTCGAAAATTTATTGCCATTTGATATGCTGACGTGTTGTATCAGAAAACATAAAAATAAGGCTGACTATAAAATAAAAAATGACAAAATTAATGAACCTGAAGGGCCGAATCATATGTCAGAGAGTAAGACACGTATATTTACCTATCTTTCTTAATCATCTCATCATACCTATATGCCTCGTTATTCGAGCTCATAATTTACATTATTGTTTCATACCAATATATAATATTAATTTCAGATCCAAACACTCCAAACCAGAATAAGTACTCCGACGATTCAAACTATAGAAGAAAAGATGAAACTTCATCTCAGCCAAAAATGTTTAGAAACAGAAGCATATCAGAGACAAGTTTTTACAGTGTAAAATCATCCAAATCATCTGGTGAAAATGACTTTTATAGTATTTGTAGTGAAAATTCATTCAAAAGTATGTGAGTTTGTAAATACCATTAATGAAATGATTTGAAGGATTTATGCACATAATTTCAAACTCTGGTAGGTCAACCTGACGAAAAAGCTACCATGAGTTCTCATGCTCCCAATACTCGTCGCCCTGTACCAGCTACAAAATACGAAATGAATCTCTGAAAACTCGCTAAAAATTGAGATTCTCACAGAAAATTTAAGCGAATGTATCCACCTTTACAAATCTGACATCTGACTTCTTTCTGTCATTGGCATGACGTCCTCAGTGTAGAGTGTTCTGTGCCACAACCTATGTGAAATGTACACGACTGATATTTGTATTTGATATTTTTATAATCAAATTTGGCAGATATTTTAATGAATGATCTGTGAGCATCAAGAAGTATATAAATAAATTTTCGGGTTATGTTTAAAAAAACTGAATGCGATTAATGTATATCATTGCGTCCTGGTGTCTGGTGAATAAAATTAATATATACTTGAAATAATTTCCAGAAATGTCCGACTTAGGGGATTGGTTCCGGAGTGTTCCATTTTTCACTCGCTACTGGTTTGCAGGTTCAATAGTTTTCACTCTGCTAGGACGATTTAGTATCCTCAAACCATATAATTTAGTTTTATTATATGAACCCTTGAAAAGGTTCCAGATATGGAGACTGGTTACCAGTGTTCTGTATTACCCCATACAGCAGGCTGGATTTCACTATCTCATCAACCTGTATTTCCTCTATAACTATTCACGAAGGCTTGAGGAAGGTGAGACCGTAGTTTTTTGTAAATATTTTTTAAATATCTATAGACAATATAGGGTAAAGTAATTCAAATGAACAATTGATAATATACCTGACAGAGTTCTCACTTTTCTAGGTGCTTTTGCTGGGAAACCTGCAGATTACTTCTTCCTTCTAATTTTCAACTGGATATGCTGCATAATATTGGGATTGCTTGCAGAACTCCCTGTAAGTAGTATAACTGTAGCCTATTCTGTGATCATTCAAAAATTCAGTGGAAAAAGTCTAATCAAAGTAATTGTTCAATAACCACATTAGACACAAACTCAAGAAGGTTGAAACTGATGTTTTCAATTTTGTTCAGATCTTGATGGATCCGATGATTCTCTCAGTGCTCTACGTGTGGTGCCAGCTGAATAAGGACACGATAGTCTCGTTTTGGTTCGGCACCCGTTTCAAGGCCATATACCTGCCCTGGGTGCTGCTCGCCTTCAATCTAGTCCTCAGCGGTGGAGGCATCATGGAACTGTTCGGCATCCTCATCGGCCATCTCTACTTCTTTTTGATGTTCAAATACCCTCAAGAACTGGGCGGACCGTCGCTGCTGCAGACGCCGGCTTTCTTGAAGGGTCTGTTTCCGGATCAAGTAGGCGGCGTGCACGGGTTCGGTGTGCCCCCTGAGAGGCCTGCGGGGGCGCCTGGTGCCGCCCCGAGGGGCAGAGGCATGTTTGGGGGACATAATTGGGGGCCTGGGCACACTCTCCAAGGCAATTAAGACTCTTGATTGATGAGAAAAAAGTGGTTCAGTACTGCTACTTTTCATTTTATTGAGTTGTTTATTTACAAATAAAACTATAATATATTGTAATTCTGTATAATTTATCAACAGAAGATAATTAATGAGTGATTAATAAATTACATTGATATATCATCATATCGAGGTGTGTATAAAAACTGATTTTCTTTAGAAAAATGGATTTTAGAAATTATAATGATAATCATAATAAATGGACATGTTGGGAGAGTTGAAGATTGCAAAGTTGAAATATGACTGTACAATCTTGATACTCGAAAATTAGTTCTATTGGCAGAGGCATTATTGTTTTGACCAATTTTGAGATGACATGTATACAGAGGGAGACAAATAATTCACTTCTATTATTGATCAATTGCTATATTTTGTTTAGGAACGATAATTTTCAGATAATAGTAATGTTCACTTGTTTTTATGTATGCTTGATTAACAAACTTCATCAAAAACCTCTTTGCGCCATCAAATATGAGAGCTATCAATTTTACATCTGTTTGTGACTTAATTTCAATTCGTTTTCTGAAATGTGGTTGGTCGTCGATATCAATGAAAACAAATTCATTATCCACAAGAAGGACTATCCTTCCATTCGCCAATTTACCATAGTAATAATGCCTTATGAAGAAATTCAGCTCAGTGTGGTGTACTTCAGAGAAATGTTCTTTGATATTTTTGGATTCTGATTCCAGGAAATTACACATAGGTAGAAAACATGCCCGATATTTTAGGGATGTACAAATTTCCTCATGTTCACTCAAATACATTCCAATGAATGTTTTTCCACATCCCCTTTTACATGAAAACTGAATGTTTTCTCTGAATTGTTGAATCAGTGTTTCCTGAGAATAGCATTCATCTCTTATATAATTGTGACATCTCAAAAAATGAAAGCAAAAATAACAAAGTGAATGGTCTGTATCGGTATTACATATGTACCAATATCGGATATCTCCTACACAGCAAAGTATATTGCAATTGATACATTGAAGGAACACCAACCTTTTGTAGAAGATGATTCCAGTACCACAAGGACTCAGTGAAACATTTGGGAACTCTCTTAGAAAATGCATTTTTCTTAGCTTATATTGCACTACCATGGGCTCAAATGGAAGACCAATGAATTGCGTCATCAAACATGTTGAGGTCGCTAATTCATTCGACTCTTCATCCCTGCAATGAATATGAGATCTACTCGTTATTGTTATGAATTGTGGATGAATAATTTCTAACTCAAACTTTAAGGTGATTGACTTGTTTTCCATGTTCAACTGTTCGAAAGAGAACCAATCGTTTTCTAATTCAAAACTAGTGCAAGGCTTTTTTCCAGTTGAAATTTCCTTTTCTTCGTCGAATATCCAGAACTGTTGGATAATATCACCAGCTTGTTCAGGACTTCCAACAAGACTAACATTAAATCGCATGATATCTTCCGACCGGCTATACTTGAAAGTGACAAAAAATAGTAATTCCTCTAGCCTATATAGGAAAAGTTCACTAAGTTCCGATGAAGTTTCACTCAATTTGATAGAAAATTCTGGAGATTTCAAGACAGACTGGACATGCTTCTTCCGAAAATGTTGTTCCAATAATAATGAAGTCTGTTCATCCGACTCTGGGCAAATGGGGCATTTATATATCTTACTAATACAAATCCTCTCGTGATCCCGTACTTGTGAATGAAAGAGAACTCCCCTGCAACCATCGAATCTGTTGACGCACTTGAATAGGCATTTATCAGCAAGAAGACCAAACAGGGACAGAGCAGCCACAGCATCACCTACTTTTTCATTTCTCACGCATCTTCCACACTTTATACGGCGATTGGAAAATATCTCCACTGGCTGAACAGATAAATATTTATTGCAAAGATCACATATCAGACTGTCTAGGACTCTGTCAGGAAGTATGAACGCCATGGCTCATATTTTTGTTACACATTCGATCGATAGAGACACAATGTGAAAGGTATAAATATAATTATTACATAAAAAAACGAAACTTAATTGTTAACAAAAACAAACAAAATACATATTAAGTCAAATGAAAAAGTTGATTGAAAATGAGAGTAAAAAAACTGGAATATAAAAACAGTGG
This sequence comes from Gastrophysa polygoni, assembly GCA_963576655.1. Taxonomy (NCBI): domain Eukaryota; kingdom Metazoa; phylum Arthropoda; class Insecta; order Coleoptera; family Chrysomelidae; genus Gastrophysa; species Gastrophysa polygoni. The sequence continues at coordinate 2,994,386 of OY755091.1, read as the reverse complement.
TAGGCTCTCTGATATGACGCTCACTTAACATGAGAACATGAACAGAAGATATACCTAATGAATGAGTGATAAGTATTATAATAATATTACAATAATGTACTGATTTCCTATCAATTAATTGGTTTACTTACATATACATCGATACATAGAAATTCTGATTCAAGTAATGAAAATAATAACACATATTGAATGTTGGAAGGAGTCATTGACTATAGATATAGTAGTTGCACAGTTGTAATTTTGACACTGGAAAATATAATTTTGTATTGATGTAGTCATAGGCACCGACTTTTGAATTTGGCTGGCGTGTAATTATAAATAAAGCATATGCTAAATTCCTAAGTACCTACGGTCCGTATCTTCAGGTGCAATTCAGTACGATATTCCAAGACAAAGAACTTCGTGGAAACACTTTGTTTCTGAGAAATGGGGTGTTGACATATCTCATTCAAGAGATACTTTTTTTCTTAGGACCAATTCACCGGAAGTGATATCAAATTTTTCTTTTTAAAATGTCAACCTGCATATTTTTTTCGATATTCTCATTTTACTGTCCACCTTCTTTGGCATATAATCGTTTCTGGATACATTTTTAGGTAGTTTCATATCATCGACTTCATCGTACATCATTCTTCTTGATCAGATTTTAATACTTTATCATTGAATTGTGTGTTTTATATATATTTTAAGTATTGGTTGAATATAGACTGTGCATAAAAAGATAACATGGAAGTGTAGTGAAACTTCATCTGTTTCATCATTGTCTCCATTCTATCTATGGGCACAGCCCCTAATAGCACGGGATCTTGCTGGTATATCCCACAAAGGTCCTACAAATGTCCCAATGTTACAGACTTAGGTACGATATATCAGAGATGTTTCTTTTGGGACATTCCTCGCATATTTTTATTAGGATGTTCCAGAAACATCCTTTTTAATCCTTATTTATATATTATATACATATATAATAAAAAAAGCATTAGCATTTATGCTTTTCCTGAACACTTCAAATATTTATGAAATTTGATACATTATTGATCGTTCAAACAAGCCAAAACAAATCAAAATTATTGTTATTTTCAGTTACTTATTCATCAAGAATTTTCGTGTACCTACTGAATATTGAATGGACTGGAATAATTTGGTACGGTTTTATTTTCACCAAATTGGTGTGTTGGCTTGCAAAGATGCCCAATGCATGATTTGTCCATTTGAAATATGAGGTGTTATTAGTGGTCGAATGCATTCCACCACACCAGCTTGGTGAATTTAAAAACTTGCCAAGCAGTGAATATTATTAAATAAATATCAACTCGATTCATCGATGTGAAAATAAGGTATTGGTTTCATAGTTGCAGAGATGTAAATTATCATTTATTTTAAAAATCCCGCTATTTAGCGTGTAGGCGGCGATTTTGGCGGTGATTGCCGATAGTAGTCGATTGAGATTTGCGGCAATGTCAGATGTTAGTTGAAAATTTATTTCTGTTGATCCGAAAACAAAGTGAATTCTGTTTAAATCAATTCAAATTTTGACAAACAATTTCACTGTTGAATACTTAAAGATGTATGTTTCTCAGTTTCAAGTTTCAAAAGCTTTCGAACATTTCGAGGTCAGGAATTATATGTGAAAAAACTGGCAACGCTGCAGCATGCAAGTGTCAGCACTGTCATCGCCCGGCGCCATTAATAGTGCGGATTTACTTGGTTACTTCGGTCACTTCTCTGCCGTGATAGTGTATCATAGAGATTTTATTGAGGTAAGTGAAAAGAATATTCTTTCATCTTTTATGATGGACTTCCGAGAAAAAAGAAAGCTTTTAAATAAATTTGAGCAACGATTCAAACGCCTCAACAAAGGTGTAAACAAAGTCAGACCAACTCTAATGGGTGAAGCTTCTACCTCCAATGCTTCAGTTTTTTGGGGCCCAGCTCCAACCTACAATCCTGAGCCTATGCCTGTGTCTGATTCTGATCATTCAGATGGATCAGATCATTGTCCAGACATCATAGACAATAACGAAGCTAGCTCAATTGAATCAAATGAATGTGATTTTAATATTTATGTTGGAAATAACCTCGAAAATAACCAACCTTGTATTTTACCAAATAGAACTTTGTCATCTTCTTTGGGAAACTGGGCTATGAAGCATAACATAAATCATTCGGCTTTATCTGATCTTTTGGACATTTTAAGACAAAATAACCCTGAATTACCTAAAGACCCAAGGACCCTTCTAAAAACACCGAGGCAAACTGGTTCCCAAATTAAAATAGTAGAGCCAGGTTTCTATTACCATTTCGGGTTATCACAGTGCATAAAAAATTTATTGGTCGAGTTTTTGAAAAATAATATTCTAAACACTAATGTTTTGGAAATTTGTGTTAACGTTGATGGCTTGCCACTTTCCAAAAGTTCTGGGAACCAAGTTTGGCCAATAATGGTTAATTTTTTCAAAAATAAAGATTATGTTCAAATTTGTGGGATTTATCAGGGCAATGAGAAGCCAAAAAGTAGCAATAATTTTATGTCTGACTTTGTAAATGAAGCAGTAGACCTAATTAGGAATGGTTTTTTGTACAACAACACAAATTATAATGTTAAAATACTTGCTTTCATATGTGATGTTCCTGCTAAATCATTTCTAAAATGTGTTAAGGGACACAGTGGATATATGTCTTGCACTAAATGTGACATTGAGGGTACTTATATAGGTAACCGAACATGTTTTCCAGATTTAGAGGGTTTTAATTTGAGGACAGACTTGAGTTTTAGAACAAAGGAACAGGAAAGCCATCATATCGAAACCACGATCTTAGAAAATATTCCAGATTTTGATATGGTAACATCATTTCCGCTAGATTACATGCACTTGGTGTGTCTAGGTGTCATGAAAAAGCTACTGAACAACCTGTGGCTTAGTGGAAAACCACCATATCGTTTGTCTTCTCAACAATCAAAAAATATTTCAGACCAATACCTAGCATTCAAGAATCAAATGCCAAAAGAAATACTTCGAAAACCAAGATCATTGTTGGAAGTGAAACGGTGGAAAGCTACAGAGTTTCGTACCTTTTTATTTTATTTGGGTCCTGTTGTTCTGAAACACAACGTACTAGATGAAGTGTATGAAAATTTTTTATGTCTCCATGTTTCAATTTCATTGTATTCAAAGAATCTAAATTTATCATATTCTCAGCAATTAATAAAACATTTTTTAGGAACATTTTCCATACTCTATGGAAAAGAAAATATTTCCCATAATGTTCATAATTTGTTACACCTTGCTGAAGATGTTAGAGAATTTGGTAGCATAGAAAATTTCAGTGCTTTTCCTTTTGAAAACAACATGATGTTCATCAAAAAACTTGTTCGTAAAGGTGACAAACCACTCCAGCAGATCATCAATAGAATTTCTGAAAGGTCAATCATAGACTTTGATGCAATTCCAAATTCATCCAATCTTTATCCCAAATTTAAAAAAGAACATTCTCAAGGACCAGTTATTGAAAGATCTTTAGGTGTAAAACAGTTTGAACAAATTTATTTAAACAATTTTTTTTTATCTTTGAGAGAAGGTGACAATTGTTGTGTGCTCAAGGATAAAAGTGTAGTCCTAATAAAAATTATTATAGTTCATGACGAATACACTAAAATTATTGGTCAAAGATTTTCATTATTGGAAAACTTTTATATGTCACCTTGTGAATCATCTAAATTGGATATATTTTTGGTGAGTGGTTTGAATACTTCGCTTCAATCCTGGGATTTGAGTCAAATTGCATACAAATGTATTAAATTAATTTTCAAAAATAAATTTGTTGTCTTTCCCTTACTTCATACTATTAAATCAGATTGAATGTGAAGAAGTATGTAATATTTATTTATTTATGTTAAATGGAACAGTTCATATATCATTGAATTTTTATATTCTGCAGATAATTGTAAAAGAATGGTAAATGTATAACATTTGATGAATATCTTCAACTGTTTTGAAGTTGAAAAAATACCATGACGTTTACATGGTAGTTTTCAACTGCCAATAGTTAATTTAATCATAAGACATTATGTTTATGTTATGTATAAAACAATTTCATTGGATAACCCTGTACTCAATAATCAATTTGGACTGCTGTATATGAAAATCATTTATCATTGTTGAATAATATATTTTTTCTCGCACCCTTCACCCAAAATTTGAATTTGTTTCTTGAAATTATCCCTGATGCTGCTTTAATGTTTTCAGTTGAAGCCAACAAATATGTCTTCACCCAATAAAACCTGGACGGTTGTTTGTTTCATTGCAGATGAAACAGTAGAAGCAGTCCCCACTAGGTGGATCAATGGGGATGAATGTCTGTGGCCTGCTGTCACTCGGGAAAAATTAAATATTTTGATTAAAAAATGCGAGTTCAATTCTTGCTGGCCCTCACATAAAGTGAGAACATTCAGAAATGCTACTTATGGTAAAGTAGGCTTACTTGAGCCACTCTTATATATTATGGTTTCATTATTATATTGGTATGTTATGCATTTTAGATGTCTATGGAGTTGCAAGAGCAAAGGCGTCTAAAGCTGAACATACCAGTGATTTGAACACTGATGAGGGGGAAGCTACTGCACTTACAGAAAAAAGGATTCGAAGAAAAAAAGTATTTACCTCTTCTGAATCTGAAGAAAATGAACCATTAATGGAAACAAAAAAAAGACAGAAAAAATACAAGAATCTCCCGCATCCACCAATTTGGACAAATGTTGATTTGGATATAGAAGAAAAAAATAAGGAAGAAAATTATGAAGGTAATTCAATTATTTGAAGAAAAGTTATTGAAAACTAATTATTTCTTTGTGTTAAAGATGTTAACTTGGATTCTTGCTTGGATGTTACTGATTCACAGCCAATCACAAGCTTCATCAGAACTCCATTAATACAGCCAACAAGTAGTCCCAGGACTCCTTTGCAATCAATCAAAGAAAATATGAGTGAGTTTTCTGAGTCTGAGGTTTCCAATCAATATCTCTAATTTAAAAAAAAATATTTCAGATAGAACATCCAAAAGTTGTTGCTGTAATCAGAAATTGTTATATAATATTCAATCCCTATTGATAGAAATCAATTCAAAAGTTGGAAACTGCAACCATACAAATACAGACGTGGAACCAAACCATCTGAGCATTTTGGAAAAATCTCAAATGGATTTTCCTATTTCAACAATGGAAAATTTGAAGGATTTTGAGAATTTCCTTTCAGTTACAGAAAATTTTACAGCATTGGTAAATATTTTTCATTCATCAATTATTATCTATTACTTAACCCTTCATAGGCATGATTTCAATTTGCATTTCAATCTCCCATCACTTTTTTCACCCAATAGAAAATTTATTTTGAAATTATGTATACATAATACAGCCTTTGTTTGTATCCTGTACAAAATCGACCGGAAGGTTAAGTTCGCATATCAAGTGACTTTTATTTAAAAATTATTATTATTTTGAAATTGTAGGTTCAGTTTCTTGCCCAGCTTGGTGGAAATAATACTTATGAATTGATTAGACGTTGCATTGCACCAATAATTGAGGACTCATTAGCAGAGCAGTTTTCCTTTTTGGGAAAGAAAGGAAAAAATAGGTTTGGGACCACACTTTTAGCAAAGGCAATAATTGGTAATTACTGAATGAATTGTTTTTTTTTCTTTGTTTTTTTTTTTTCAAAAAAATAGAGCGTCTTGACTCATCCTGTATATATTTCATTGAAAAATAAGTCGACACACATCTCATTTTTTCCCAAAATTTCCTAAGGGAGATACAGCCCTTCAAAGGTCAGTTTTGAAAATCTTTTTTTTTCATAGGTCTCAGGACAGGAAGCATTTTTCACCAGATTTAGTACAAGTGCTAATGAAATGAATACTCGTTTCTTGACATGAGTAACTTTTATGTACAGGGGGGGTTGGCTCACTTTTCTCGTCCTATTTTGTAAGCCACTAGATAATTTTTCAAACTGAAATTTTTTCAGAATTTCCTGTTCAATAGTGAAAAAAAAAGGTACCATTAAAAAATTTTGGTTTGAGGCTTTGGTTACGAGATGAATGTAGTTGAATGTTTAGAACGCTTCTAAAATAGCCAGTGGAACGGTCGTCATTTTATTTGTAGATCGTGTAAATGTTAGTTCAGTTCGAATTTTTCAATAGAACGTTGTTTCGTGTCGAAAATGGAAGAATATATGTCCAGTGATTTTTCGGTGGAATCACGTTTTTATTTATTTATTTATTTATTTATCAATAACTGAAATATCTCTTATCCTCGTAATCTCGTAACCGAAGCTCCAAAACAAGATTTCACAACAGCGACTTTTTGTTTCTAAATTGAACAGGGAAAATAAATGTCGATTTAAAAGAACATCCAGTGGCGTAGAAAATAGGACGGAAAAAGTGCAACAACGCCCCCTGTATCTACGCAACTGTAGAATTTCGACAAAAGCTACTCACGTCAAGAAACGAGTACCTATTAATTTCATTAGTACTTTTACCAAATCTGGTCAAAAACGCTTCAATCTCCTGAGATTTATGGCAAAAAAAAGATTCGCAAAACTGAACTTTGAACTGAAAAAATATATTATGCGTGTCGACTTATTTTTCGATGGACCATCGGATGGTAAATTATTGCTACTATAACCTGGACCACCCTGTATATATAGTTCGAGAGTTTTTCACCTAGTGGTTTTGTTTTTATGGAAAAATTTTTCAATAAAAACGTGGAAAAACTTTTTTTTCCATCACTAATTCAAGTATAATTTTTCTAGAAGCTGCACAGAAATCAGGTCATGCTTCCAACAAAAAAGAAACTGAGCAAAGGATTGGTGATTGGCTGAGAAGAGCGAAAGAAAGGAATCTCAGAGCACAAATGAAAAAGAATGGGAATGGGAATTCAACATGATTACATATTTCATGTATTTTTTTTGTTCCTCACAATTTTGTAGTTTGACCTTGGGGTTAACTATAATTTTTCAAGCATAGTAGTGTTACATTAAAATTGAAAAATTTGTCAAAATATCTCGTTATATAAGTCGAAAATTCATACTTCCATAATACCTTTTAAAATCATAGTAATCCCTGGGGTTTGAGTATCATTATCATATGGGTCAACATTCTTTTAGGTTCCTATTGTTCATAAAATATAGTAGATATTATTTTTATAAGTAGAGGCATTTAGTTGTGAACTGTAGATTTTTTATTTGATTGTCTTATATTGGGGTAACTTAATTCTTTGTGTGACAAGTGAAGTCCTCATCAAATGGGATTTTTTATATCAATCAATGTGAATTTTCAATTCTGGGTCTATTTCTGCTTCACTCATAATGCAAAATCTCTACAGAACATATCAAGGAAGAGGTGATACCTGTCAATATTTTTTCCATAGAAATGCCAGATCCATTTTTATTTCTCAAGATTTCGAAAAAAAAAAACAAATTGAAAAAGTAATTTCGAAGTTTGAAAATGTCGAACTTGACAGATGTTAGAGCCGGCTTTGACATTTTCGTGGACTTTCCATTATTTTTGAAGTCAAAATTCATATTAATTGATTGATAAAAAAAGTTCATATATATATATATATATATGTTTTTGAGTAGTTTACCTATTAGGGGGTTGTTTTGTTCTAAACTATTTCTGAACTGTGATTTTTTGAGTAGATACTTGATTTACTAACTTGAGTATTTGCTTTGACTTACCAAACTGTGATTTTTCTCAGTACCTAAGTTACTTCCTATTGAAGGGTATTACACCTGTTAGTTTTGTATTTCATAGTGGGTTCGTATTTTGTAAAGTTTAACTTTATTTGGTTGAAGCAGTTTGTTTTGTTATTCCAGAGTTTTTCGTTTTTGTTTTTTTTTTGTTTTCGAATAAAAACTATTTGAAAACAAGTTTTTTTAATTTCAAACCCCTGTAGAATAATCCTGGAAGTATCCTGAGGATGTTTCAATTAGGTGTCCTGAATGTCTCAAGTACGTCCCGCGTCATCCTACTAAAATCATCCTTAAAGTATCTTAAGGATGTTTTGTATCAAGTACCCTGAATGTCTAGAGTACATCCCATGTCGTCCCACATACATTCTGAAGGGATGTTTATCAGACATCGCAAATGCTGACACAGGTGCTGCCAGCAACATCCCAAGAATGTCTCAAGGAAAATTGGGATCTCCCAGAGATGTTTCCATTGTCCCATATGGATGTTTCTAGGATATCTTACAGATGTCACCGTGCTATTACTTTTCAATATGCTGTATTCTTCTATAACGAATAGAGGCATATAATTATTATTATTATTGAATATTTATTTGTCATTCTATCAGTCATCATTGGCTAAATGTACGATTTTTATCTATACTGAACGAACAATAGAAAGATAGGTATTATAAAAATAATACATAATAGAATATTATAGAATAACTATGAACGAACGGAATTTCCAATGAATTTCTATGGAGGTGATGCTCCCATAGCAAAATGGTTGTGAGAGGGAGCACCCCTATACAGGGTTGGGATAAAGTATGGAACCAATTAAATATCTTTTAAACGATAAGAACGATATTTATGGAAATTTGCAGGTAAGTGCAATGGAACATGATGCATCTGATGTACGTTTTTTGTTAATAATATACTTCCGGTTTAACCGGAAACGCCATCAACTTCTTTAATTTGAATGGGACACCCTATATAATTTTACAGATTCTGAAATTGTAAAAACGAGGAATATAGCACTTCAATCAACCTACTTTGAGTTTTTTTTGCGGTTTTTGGCATTAGAGCAAAAAACTATTTAGATAAGCTATTTGATGTTGTTTGTTTGCATAGTAATGAATAAATGAGTACTCTTTTGTTCCAAATTCCAATTGTTCCATTTGTGTCAAATTCCAATTCACGGAAATAAATTTTGCAATCACCATAACCGATCATCATTAAAATTTCAATATGCCCTTTTTCAATCAATTGAACTATCCTGAATTGTACAATTTGTAAATTGTACGTTTACTTATTACCATGCATATGAACAACATCAATACGTTAATCTAAATAGTTTTTTGCTCTAATGCAAAAAAATCAAGGGAGGTTGATTAAAGTGCTATATTCCTCGTTTTGACAATTTTTTTTACACTCAACTCAGTATGTATAAATTCAAAGTAACAAGCTCTTTCAAAATCTGTGAAAATATATAGAGGGTGTCTCATTTAAATTAAAGAAGTTGATGGCATTCCCGGTTAAACCGGAAGTATATTATTAACAAAATGATGTACATCAGGCACATTTTGTTCCATTGGACTTACCTGCAAATTTTCATAAATATTGTTCTTTTCGTTTGAAAAATATTTACTTGGTTCCATACTTTATCCCAACCCTGTATATTGCACCCACGAAGTCGGCACCTTTGACATAATTAGTTGGTAATTGTTCAATTTCGATCCATAACAATAATTTTCAAGTAATATGCCTTCTCATTTCGTTTCACAATTATTTGATTTCTAAACTTCGTCAAATACTCCTTTGAATCATCAAATAAAAGAGCTATCAATTTGCCGTTCTCCGTATCCGACTTCATTACAATTCGTCTTCTGGAATCTGAACATTTTTCAATATCAATGAAAACAAATTGATTATCCACAAGAAGGATTATCCTTCCAATTGCCAATTTGCCATGGTAGTAGTGCCTTAGGAAGAAATTCTGGTCAGCGTGTTCTTCAGAGAAGTGTTTTTCGATGTTTTTGAGAGATGTTGCGTGAAAATCACACTTCGGTAAAAAACAAGCCCGATTTAGAGATTGGCAATTTGCTTCATGAGCAGTTAATGAAGTGAAATCAAACCTTTTTCCACATGCCCATTTACATGAAAACTCAATCAATGCCAACTGACTACGCAGAAGTGCTTCCTGAGTATAATCCTCTTCTCTTATATAGTTGAGGCATTTTAAAAATTGAAAGCAAAAATAACAAAGGGAATGTTCTTTATCAATATCACATGAATACCAATAAGGGAAAAAATCTCCTACACAACAAAGTTCATAGCAATTGATACATTGAAGATATATCAACCTTCTGAAAGTGATGATGGCAGTAGCACAAGGACTCAAAGAAATGAATTGTACCTTTTGTGGTAAATGCAATTTTCTCAGCTCAAATTGTACCACCATGGGCACAAATGGAAGACCATGTGCCATCAAAGATGGAAAAGTTATTAATTCATTATTTGACTGCAGATTGGAATGAACAGGTCTATTCGTTATCCTTATGAATTGTGGAGCAATAATCTCTAAATCAAACTTTACCATGATTGATTTTTTATCCATTTTCAACTGTCTTATATAAAACCAGTTATTTTCCATTTCGAAGCTGGTACAAGGCTTTTTTTCAGTAGAAATTTCAACAGCTTCATCATCAGATATGCAGAACTGTTGGATAATATTAATAGCTTGTTCAGAAGTTCCTAAAAGACTAATATTAAACCTCATATTATCTTCTATATGACTGTATATGAAAGTGACAAAAAACAATAATTCCTCTAGTCTATAAAGAAATATCTCATTTAGTTCAGATGAAGCACTCAAGTTGAGGAAAAATCCTGGATATTTCAAGACAGATTGGCTATGGTTCTTCTGAAAATGTTGTTCCAATAATAATGAAGTCAGTTCATCTGACTCTGGGCAAATGGGACATTTATAAATCTTACTAATACACATCCTCTCGTGATCTCGTACTTGTGAATGAAAGAGGACTTCCCTGCAACCATCAAATCTGTTGACGCACTTGAATAGGCATGCATCAGCAATAAGGCCAAACAGAGACAAAGCACCATCCCCTACTTTTTTATTTCTCACGCATCTACCACATTTTATACGTCGATTGGGATAGACTTTTACTGGCTGAACTGATAAATATTTATTACAAATATCACATATCAAGGTATCCAGAATTTTGTCAGGGATTATAAATGCCATGGTTATATGGTTAAATTTTTGTTACACCTGTCACAAATATTTAAATGTTTGTTTACTCTCTCTCTCTGTTTGTGTCTGCTCTCTTTTTAAATATGTGACATCTGCTGTTGGCAGTCATTTGTCATCTGCTGCGGTTGACCATGAAAAATCAACCATTTCAACAGTCTCGCCTTTTATGATTATTAGCATTCTATGCCAAAAAACGATTCGCAATGTTTTTGAGTTTTGTGTTCGCAATCCAATCAGCTGGGATTTGTCCACATCTGTCACTGTTGACAACAAAAATTTTGTGACGGTGGGGGGCGAATTTCTGACTTGTGCATTAAAATGGCCCCTGGATCGAAATTTGCAAACATTAGTTGAAGTCTGTAGGAGAACATGTGAGGACTGATGTCTGATCAGCAAACATAAGTTGACAATGTAATGAATACTGGTGAAACTACATTTGACTCGTGTTTGAAATATTTTGAAATCATTTGTGAAGTGCTCATTTTGTTTCATATGCATTGCAGGAAGCTCGCGATGGTCCTCATCGATTTCTAGTCTTACTAGCAGTAGTCTCTGCTTCGTAGATAACTTCAAGAATGGCTACAATGATGTATCCTACTCTGACAAAATCTCAAAGCATGCGCTCCAAGCGGAAATCAGCTGTAGAGCTCCTCGCGGAGAGCAAACCCTTCTATGTCAAGTCAGAGGTGGTGAGGGACACCACTCAGGCCATTCCAACTCGACCCAATCCCAATGTTAGTGCTTACGGAACATACAACCGCAGCAAGTCTCTCAATGTGGCAGGCCATGGGTCCAACTACAGACCCACAACTCTGCCTTACTGTAAGTACCTGATTCATTTCGATGATTTGCCTAGTTTCTGCAATCCTGTCATGATTCTTACTTCTTTGCTCGTTTCTTTGAGATAATATTTGGGATATTTGAGTGGGGTAGAGTAGTATATCTATTAAGAGCAGTGTCGTATAAAAAATTATGAATGTATCATATTGGTTATTATTGGTGCTCTTGAAACTATGTTGATATTGCTCTTTCATTATTTTTTCAGTGTAGGTAGGAATCCAAATAGTTAGCTCTAAAGTTTTATTTTTTTTGAAAAAACTACCATAAAATATTTTTACTGTCATGTAACAATTGTAACATATTGTTAAAACTCATACTAATGGATGGCATTATTATGTTTGTCTTTATGAAGTTTCATGTTTGATTTCATATTAATTCATTATTTTAATCTTGAACTGATTCACCAGACAAAGTTCAGAATCTACAGAAAAGGATTACCTCCCATCAAAACATTTCCTGTTCCATATCTAGATAGTCCTAATTAGATATATCCTTATCATATCATTGAGAGAAAGTCTCATATTATTATCATGAGTCTAATCTCTTTCCATGAATCACTGATGTATGAGTATTGAGTAATTAGTGCCATAACAATTATATCTTATTTACATTGTTCATAATGGTAATATTTACAATAGGAATTGAATGCTGAGAGTAATTTTTCTCAGGCTTCAAAATTTTCACCCAACTTATAATAATATTTCTCACATTGTAACAATGTTTCAATGCACAATATTTAGAGTAAAGGTTGGTAATCTATGGAAATTAGATTATGACATTTTTTTTCATTTTCAAGTTTGATTTCACATTTTCCAATATTCCCTCCTCTCACCAAAAATGACCATAAGGTGAAACTGATTGATTCTAGATATGACAGTATCGCCTTCAAGATCTCTACCACCGTTGACCCATCGTCGTTCAGTGCATTCTGCAAACAGTGAACTACTTCAGAACAAACTGCGACAGTTACTTGTATGTGACAGTGCAGAGGAGCTCTGCATTGAGCAAATGGCACCCCTAAGTCCACCAGCTGAGTATGCACAAAGGTAAAATAAAATGGTATTGACTACTGGCCTGATTCAAATCCATAAATTCACTTGTTGGAGATCAGCATTTTGCATACCACTATTCAAATATCATAAGTAACAGCTAAAACTTCAGGGACAAACAACAGACAGACTTGAATATCTATTATTCAATTCATGAAAGTATTGTTATCAGAATGATTGTATATTGAAGACTCAACTATTGATACTGAGAAGTATGATTTATTTTCGGAATCATGTGTTAATGTACAATCCAAAAAATAGATAAGGTGTTCTATAAAATAATGGGTGTCTCTAAGAATTCTTTATAAAAACCTACCTCATATTCATTTCTTTGACCAAAACAATTTGAATTAAGCAAACTTACCTTGGTACAAAATCACTTAGTTTGGGCACTAGACAAATCTGAAGTTACAATTTTCGAATCGTTTTTGCTATATAACTTTGAAACAGCTCATGAGATTTCATTCAATTTGGTACATTTGCATAGAATTATGCAAAAGAAAAGGTTTTGAGTAGGACATTTGCTTTGTGTAGGTTTCACAAATGAATGAATTGAAATGAATACTTACTTGGATACAAATACAAAAATGTCATGAAAACTTTCCAGATTGTTATTTTCATGTATGCAATGAAGAGAACACAAATTTATTTCTTGCATATTAGGAATGAGTTTAGTGTTTTTGTATTCATGTTTCAGTGAATTTTTTTTTGTGAAACCTATACTCTATTATTTAAATACAAATTTTGCAAAACAATGAGAGTCTCGTCAAGAGAACCTTTTTTCTAGTGAACGACTTATGAAATCCAAGATTTCATATCAAATTCTTCTCCTTCCATGGGCATAGAAGTTCCACAAGTATATGTTAGGAATAGATATAATGATAATGAAAATGATGAAAAACAGGACTTCGGTTGTTTCGAATGTTTTGAATTTTGGAAATGAGTTTCTGCCATCCTTCGTGTGCAAAGTGTGTGTGAATTTTTATTTACTTTGACATATTAGGTGTCACAAGAGTCTGCCGGACTTGCACTGCAGGGAGCCCAGCTCTAACAAGAGCAGCAACAAGAGCCTTTCAAATAGAGATAGCGGAGGCTCCAGTGGGCATTATACTCAACGTAGTGAACCTCCGCCTCCGTCAAGACAGGTTCGTTTATAACCATGAAATTTTTGGAAGAACATAAAACCGAAATTGCATTTTATATATATTTTTCTTTGAGAATCTTATTATTGTTATCAATTTTCAAAGTTATTATATTAAGTATAAATTTACATTTTGGGGGTCCTAAAGCATGATGAACAGTACTACAATGTTGATTTTCAACTGAAAAATAATTATATTGCTACTCTGTCCGTTTAGAAAGTGAATTAATGGAATATGCATCTCATGGGTATACTATAAATTATTCCTTATGGTCAAAATAACAAAAAAAAGTTGATGTTTTCGAAGTGTCGTTGAAATGGAAGCAATTACGGTGGAAGGTCTGAAATATTCTTGATGTAGAGAGTTTTAATTGCCTCCTAGACGCTTTAAATCGAACGATTTAAATCAATTCTCTCAAAAATTGCGGCAAAATAAGTATACCACCTTCCATTACTTCGCCTTTCAAGTTTCAAGTCAACTATAATAACTGAAAAAGAGGATGATATGATTATTCATTTTCAAAGATACTGTTCTAAAGTTACCAATAAAGTTATTGAGCTAACTAATAGTTTGGTAAAAATAGTCGTATTTCAAACTGTTTTCTCTGAAGATATTCCAGGAGACCCGTCGCGACTCCGGGTCGAGCACTCAACACAGCGGCAGCTCTTACTTTTGCTGTCAGGAGCCCGAGTGCCGCGCCAGACAGGCCTACCCGCCGCCCCCCTCCACCTTCAAACGACAGAAATGTCTGCGGTACAAGCGCGACCGCCCCATCTTGCGCTCCAAATCCGACATCAGCGACAGGTGGGTGGTTCGCAGCTCCACAAGTGCAATCGAGTTTCCGCTTGTCATTTGTCACTACCTCTCATTTGTAACTTGTCATTTGTGATATTTCATTTGGCACCTATCATTTGCCATAAACTAACACTGCTGAATATCGTGCTCTCATTCGTTGAATAACTTTTCTTTTATAATCACAGTAGAAAAAACATAACATCATCGTAAAATACTAGCTAATACTAGCTACAGGACGAATAACATTTAAAAGTCAATATGATACAAGGTACAATACTACATAATTCATATATAAACAGACGATCAATCAATGATTAAATCGTTATAAATGACCTGATGAAAAATGAGGGCAAACATTGTAAACATAAAATGAAATTATGAAACCATGCAATACAATCAGCATTCGAAGAGATACTCTTCAACAGAGTAGTATGCTTGTTACAATTGAAAAGATTGGAATCTTCTTGTGAAGAAATTGATATTTAGGAATCAGATGTCTTCACTGATCTTATTATATAGCTATATTATATAGTTTGGAGCAAAGCTCATGCGCATTGACGATATTTCAAGCAGAGGCGTCTGCCAGTTGAACGAGTAAAATAATAATCTAAAATAACGATTTTCAACGTGCTCATAATGTATTTGTCAAAAAAATCCTAAAACACGGGCAAAAAAGAAATCACCTAGAAAGAAAAGAATCACCAAACAAAGTGAACAAAACTTAGGTACGCCACTGGTAAAAATGGCTTCTGGACATGATGATATTGCCATTTTGCTTTGACATTATCAACCACACATGCGCACATTCTATTTGCTCTTTGAGTTCTTGATGTTGAGTGAAAGTGACTGTAGTGGTTAATACAAGGTTAGGCTGTCATTTGCCACATGTCATTTGTCGCCTGTCATGCGTTAACACTAGTATCCTGCTCGGTTATCTAAACCAATCAGGATACTTATTATCTGTGTATTGAGTAGTGCATTATTAAGTCATCCATCTTTGATATCCAATGGAATTAATTGACAAATTAGATACTGGAGGCCGCCAGAGCCGCCTACGAGCCATCTGCAGCAGTTCTTCGAGCAGCTCGGCCTTACTAGCGACACCTACGAGGAGATGCTGAGTCGCAGCGGATCCTCTTCGAGCCCTGTATTCTTCTCGGACGTCTCCACCGTGGACTCTAGCAGGTAGAGTCCGATATATTACTTTCTATAATGGATGATCTCGATAGAAAGTCATTTTTTTATGTTTTATACGATGCCATTAAAATCCTACCGACTGCGCCACATTACGCATCTGCTCATAGTGTCCAAGAAACTAAGATCTCGTGGCCCATTGTATCTTGTGTACAGTCATCAGCACCAGAGTTCATGTCTGTAACAAATAGCAAACACAATAGATGTCGTTGCAACGACATAATGTGTTCTTTGGTTAAAATATCAGAATTTAACAAATAGTTTTATGTTAAAATCTGATGATTTACTCATGGAACACACATGTGGTTGCAGACTCCTCTCATATTCTGATAACTCCATTCGCGGAAGAAATCCAAATTTTCTATTGACTGCGCCAAATTTTTAAAATTGCTGGATTTTGTGCTGCTCGAGAACGTACGATAATAATTTTTTTTGTCTATAATCGCAATCATGAGACAAACGCATTTTTGATGTTTTATGTGTCTTTTTGTTTGAATCTCAGCCATTTACAGTGTCTGCTTCATTAGTGGTCTAAACCGATTTTCTAAATATATTTTGTTCAGTTTTTCAATAGTTCATGGGATAAACTATATATGATATTATATTAAATGTAGGCTCTTTCCTTTCTGAAAGATGATTAAAGATAAACGAATGATAAAGATTTTCCAGAGATGATACCTATTATGACGCTAAAAACAAAATGGACAGAAAAGAAATCGTCAGTGATACTGTAGAATTGATATCCAATGATACCAGTAACCAACTAGGCCGGTTTCATTCGTTGTGCTATTTATTTTCCCAATATTTCTCCATGCAATTAATAAAAAAGATCTTAGCGACTGCGCCAATTTTTTAAAATTGTCGTATCTTCAGGCCGATCGAGAACGTCGATTACTGCGCTTCCTCGTACCGATCCAACGAGCCTCCCTCTATCGTCGAGAGGAACGCGCGGATCATCAAATGGCTGTGCAACTGTCGGAAGCTGCAGCTGTCTTGAGACGGGCCCCCGTGGCGTATGCGTCTAGGTGATTCTGTAATATAATGCGAGAACACAATTCGTTGCGTCGTTTTTCATTGTGTTTGTGGGTCGTTCGCGTTCGATGAATCAGGATGATGTACATTGTGTCCATAAAGTAACCGTACACTGTGTTCGTAGTTGACTTCTGAACAGTTTGGATTTTTTTTAAATTTTTTCACCTTCAGGAATTGAAGTTTGACGCCTCTAGAAATTCAAGTAGATTCAATTCTTTCTTCTTTTTCCACTCAAAAATATCCAACCAAAACAAAATGGAGATCGTTCATGTTAGATAATTAATAGAGGGGTCTCTTCAACTAGATATCAAGATCTATCGAACTCTCTAATTTGTTTGTATCGACGAAAGTTCTCTACCAGTCAAAACCGCAGATGGACGCCATTTCGAAAAATAAATATCATTGACTGTCATGTCTTTTTAATTTTTCTAATGACAGCGTCCATCTTTCGTTTTGAGAGATCTTTCGTTAAAAATGAATTAATCATATTTCATATTTTTCATCAGTGTTACTTTAGGGACACAATGCATTTTTGGTGTATATCGCAAGTTTACAATAGTTAAGGTTCTCTAGGTAAGTTCTCGCAGGTCGAAGTCGACAAGAGACATAGAAATTATAGTGTCCTAAATGGAGAATCTCTGTATTTGCCCCTCAAGTCATTCTGGATCAAAATATCTTCTTCTTTTTAATTATGATTATTAGATGACATTACAATACCATACTTTGAAATAGTATCATGAATCATTAGACAGAAAAGAACTTGAGTGAAAGTAAAGTGAATTCTTGAGGTACTGCATACTAAACTACAGTACTCAACACACTGTTTTCAACAATAGGCAATTTTTGAAAACTACGTTCTTTGGCAATTGAAAAACAAATATTCCTAAATGGAATAGCCCTTGTTATGAATTGATCTCCAAAAATTGAATCACAGTTGGGATACGTATTGAAACAAAAACAAAACCGAAAATCGCGGTTTGATACCAACCTGTTCAATCATGTGAAACGTATTGTTGCACTCTTATTGTATGCATATACCGACTTATCTGTGAAAGGGAAACATGATTCACATGACTCATAAACTTCTTTGTGTCTTATGCTATAATGGTAGGTCGTGAGAACAACTTTCATTCTGTAAAAATTCAGTTCAGAGTTTTGCATTTAGGGCACTCAAATATACAAAATAGAATGCTAATACATGATACTTTGAAAATCAATTGACGCATTTGATTAACTCACACATACTTTTGTTCAATCTTGGATTATTACATACTATAGCTAAAGATGCGAATGGGTAATCGAACATTTTTTCTCATTAATCCCGAAGTGTTTTATTCGCTTTTTTTTTATTGGCATTCTATGTTCGTATATTTATAATTTCTATGGGATGAAATCAAACAGGGCCTTGCAGGCGATTCTGATGATACCAAATTTACCAAATTTTTTCACTAGTATTTAGCGTCTACTTCGTCAGGACAATATCAAAATAACATAATGGGCAGTTCGTTCGTTTCGATCCAAATAGGAAATGAGCATGATCAATAGGTCATAAGTAATACGATATGGCATTCTCCGATTGCCAGTTTTTCTTGATATTTTCGTAATGTTTCAACTGTAAGTACATTGTAGATTGAGGCTACTGTACTGCCTCTTCTCATGAAGTTAAGATTTCTCAAATCTCGATTCATTTTTATTCTAGTTCCTATTGCCAAGTGTTCAATTTCTATCACCGATTTTATCTCCTGGCAATATTCAAACATATGCAATATTCGAGCGGAAACTGATTTTTTTTATATTTTTTCACAGTTGAGTTATTAATATAATCAAAGATTACTGAAAAACTAAATGATGTTAAATTATTGACACAACTAACTAACTTCGAATATATAGTTGTTAATTTGATTGATATTTGCATGCTAAAGGATATTGTTTTTGACAAATAAGTTCTAGTACTGAAAATGTGACTGACTGTTCTGTAAAATTTGATAATAACTCCTCAGAGAATTGATGATACTGGATATTACCCAGCCATATTATTGCCCACATTATTAATTTTAGTCATTATTATTTGAAAATTGTTATTTCTGTATTGTTTTTTATTACTTGCCTCCACGTTTGTATACAAATCGATTGCTGCATGGTTGTGAAGTGGGTAATTTTATGAATTTTTATTGTAAAACTTGGAAGTTCTGTCAATGCCAAAAACTAAAACTGAAATGTTTTACAATATTCATTCAGTTGTTGTTTTGAAAATTTAATTTTGTTGAGAATATTTATTCCAAATGTGGAGACAAGCATATGTGTTATTCTTTGTAAAGTTGAGGTTGGAAATTTGAAAAATCTAAGATGTCTATACTTTGTCTGATATCTCTGAATATGTGTTATTTGAAGATTCCTGCATTTATTTGATAATCGATTTTTTTTATACTTACAATATAATTTATTAACCATAATTTATAGTTTAAACGAATAGAAATTCAAGTGATAGGAGTATACATTGTAAATAATACAAAGAAATATGATCTGTATTGTCGAGACAGAGGCAAGGTAGTTTGGTCAACATTATTTTGAATTCTATGAATTTATCTGATGATACAAATTACTCAAACTCTAAATGAATTATACAGGGTTTCTGTTATGTGTATATACTAGTCTTATATCTCAAAGAAAATATATGAAAATTTACACCGGGTGCTTTTCGATGTTTCCGGTTCAACTGAAATTTCCAATGTTGTTAACTTTATATTTTTCATGACATTTTTGATATTTTTTTTTTCACAAATGGAATAATACGATAGAAATGAAAATTGAGTTCTGTTTGAGGAAAAATCTTGCGAATAATCCATTGATTCGGGCCAAACTAATATCCACCATTGGTATAAATACATTTTTCATGACTTTCTCTGAACAGAGTCCAGCATAGCAGCAACCCTCTATAAGTTGTCCCGACAATCTTTGCGGATCATGGTTTTAGCTTATAACCATTCAATGGCTCGCTAATTGTTAGTTGAGATGCTGTGCATCTGCACTGTCTAGTCTGTACTTAGTTTTCGTCGAATACTTTGTTTCTTATATAGAGCATAGCTATGTTACTCGATTGCAATAAACGTAAGTTAACGGTTGTTCGCAATTTCTCACTCATCTCCTGTCTGTTTCCTACAAATTTTCCTAATTTACAGTTGTTGCAACTGGTATGGTCCGGTATATGGTATGCACACAATTCACTTGTGCGTTTTATAACAAACGGTATTACTATTTTCCTATGAAACATTGAATATTATGACGATCGAAGAGAGTATTCATTTCCTTTGATACATCCGTAAATGAAAGAAAATCAACAAATCCACGAAATTAAAGTATCCGTAACTCTATTTTCTCAAATGGTTTGTCCATATTTTGCATCGATCTATAATAATATTGCCTACACCTACACGTTTCAGTTGACGTCGATATGCGAGAAACTCAAAGAAATGTTATTATATATAGAGAACAAGTAATATGATATCTTTGGAGAAACTTCTTAGTTACAGGAGCTTATCATAATTATTGTTTTCCCACGACCACTCGAGAAAACAGAGCTTTCAGCATTGTTTTGCTATTCAGAATGTAGCCCATTTCACTATGGCAACAGAGGAAAGTGAAACTCACTAGTGTGGAAACATTTTAGCTTCCAATGGAAATGAATGAACTAGGTATGCAAGGCGATTCCGTCGTGGTATGATACAACCAAGTAGCTTATTTGGTTAAGAGCTTCGTTTTAGTTCAAAACATATACAGGTTGGCCCAATGAAAACGAAACAAGGTATGCATTTTAGTGAGATTATGTATTTATGTAATGTTGGATAAAAAAAAACACATAAGGCTCTTCTTGAATGAACATCGTTCTAACTACAGAAAGAGAAATATTGATGAAAGGGAAAAAAAGCGTTACTTTCCATCACCAGCCGATTATTTTCATAAACGTATCTTCTCGAGAACTACTGCATCGAATTCCAAAAACAGGAAGGTTTGGTAAGAGATTTCGATTACCTTCAAAATGATGCGTACGACTTGAGCCCTTATTTCATTTGAGATTCAAGGGTTGGAGCTCACCCCTCCGAGAGGTTTGAAGTGAAAAATTTGAAAACATGTGCAAAATATTTCCCCCTCGAAATAAAAATCGGCGGGTTCGAGCGTTTTTTTTTCTCAGAACTATAACCATATGTCAAATCGGCCTTGTTTCGTTTCCATTGGGTCACCCAGTATGTGCTTCGAATTATACAAAATGATACAAAACAAGCGCACCTACAATAACTTTTTGATTACTTCTATTCTTTATGTTAAAGATGAGGCGTTTACTGCTTATCAAACATACTATAAACTTGATATATGAAGTGAATTTCAACAAAAAAATCGAGAAACTGAGTTCTTCCTATCGAATACTCGATCCAATCAAACCATCAAATGTATCACTATGGTGACTTCGTCAATACAAACATGAATTTCAGACCTGCAAAATGAAGTATTCGATAAAAAATCGAGAATCAAGATACCTATAACATTGTCCAGAAATGTCCATGATGGTTTCAACTTGTCTTTGAAATGGGATTGTTTCAAAAATTGGCTCACTTCCTGGGCGTCAAGAAAAGAGAAGTGAACGTACTAGTAGTCGGACTGAACAACAGCGGGAAATCGACCGTTGTCAACAAATTCAAGAATGAGGAAGAAAGAGTCGCAGAAATCGTACCTACCGTTGGATTTGCAGTCGAAAAATTCCAAAGTGAGTCATAGTGACGCAGTCTTCATGCAAAGAAAATTAAAATTCTCAGTCAGACTATTTGCAAAATGAAGCTTTTTATACTCTCAATAGTTGGTGATGATTCTTGATCAGTAATATATGATATTAGGTGTGTTCATTTTGTTTGTGATCTTGTACAACCATTTAGATCAAACACAATCCAATGTGTAACTCCTCTGACGTGTAGATATCATGGCACTAAAGGATATCATTATTATAATGTATATACAGGGTGAGTCAAAAATGTGTACCGAGCTTTCTGGGGGTGATAGAACATTGAAAAATAAGTGTAGTTTGATGATTAAACTCATGGCCCAAAATGCATATTGAGGGAGATATATCCTTCCAAAGTTGATAAAATTGAAATAATTTCTCCGCATAACTTCTGAACGATGAAAGCCACCCGATTGAAATTTTGTGCATGAATGTATGTTGTCAAAATACATTTTTTCGTCACACTTTCACATTTCTGATATTGTTATAAAGGGTGTTTTCAGAGGGTGAGTCATGATTTTTTGTAGAAAACTTTTTTCCCTGTATTATTTTCGGTGAAAAAACAGGAGCATTCGATGGAGCGAATAAAATTACATGAAAAAGGTACTCTTATTCGAATACAAAAAATTGAGCCGTTCGTGAGATATTTGAGTTTTTGTAGTTACATGATATCAGCAGATTGATTTTATTCATCGCGAGATTCATCGGTATAACGATATTTCAGCAGGCCATGATGAATAATTTTGTTCTCAATTTTGACGTTCATGTCATCAACATTCGAGTCAACATTGTTGTAGTCGATTTGTTCGTGTGGTTTTTCTGTGTCATTTATCACTGCGATTATCAACTGAGATTTTAAGAAATATGGCAGGTTATTCGTTCTCTGAACAAACTGATATGCTTCTAATGCTTGGCGAGTGCTTCGGAAATGCAAATGCTTCGGAAATGCAAATGCTGCTGAAATATCGTTATACCGATGAATCTCGCGATGAATGAAATCAATCTGCTGATATCATGTAACAACAAAAACTCAAATGTCTCACGAACGGCTCGATTTTTTGTATTTGAATAAGAGTACCTTTTTCATGTAATTTTCTTCGCTCCATCGAATGCTCCTGTTTTTTCACCGAAAATAATACAGGGAAAAAAGTTTTCTACAAAAAATCATGACTCACCCTCTGAAAACAACCTTTATAACAATATCAGAAATGTGGAAGTGTGACGAAAAAATGTATTTTGACAACAAACATTCATGCACAAAATTTCAATCGGGTGGCTTTCATCGTTCAGAAGTTATGCGGAGAAATTATTTTAATTTTTTCAACTTTGGAAGGATATATCTCCCTTAATATGCATTTCGGGCCATGAGTTTAATCATCAAACTACACTTATTTTTCAATGTTCTATCACCCCCAGAAAGCTCGGTACACATTTTTGACTCACCCTGTATATATAAATAACTTTATAGTTGAGTTATGCTGACACAATAGTTCAAGTGATATTATTAATACTCAATCACCATCACCCATGGAAATCCCCTAGATCGAAACCTGGCGTTCACGGCGTTCGACATGTCGGGCCACGGGCGCTACAGAGACCTCTGGGAGCACTACTACAAAGACTGCAACGGCGTCATCTTCGTGATAGACAGCAGCGACCGATTGCGCCTCGTGGTGGTGAAGGAGGAGCTGGACCTGCTGCTCCAGCACCCGGACATCTGCAGCCGCAAGCTGCCCGTCCTGTTCTTCGCCAACAAAATGGACAGCAAGGAGGCGCTGAGCAGCGTGAAGATCGCCGCGGGCCTGGGGCTGGACAAGATAATGGACAAGCCGTGGCACATCTCGGCCAGCAACGCTCTGACCGGGGAAGGGTTGCAAGAGGGGGTGGAGTGGTTGACGCAGCAAATACGGGAGATGATAATGGCGAAAACGTGAATTTTGTTTTCGAAGAGGAAGGTGTGATTTAGCCTTCTACAAGCATCAGTCCTTCATGCTAGGTTTATAAACTTATTTATTTATTTCTCGAGCCTGTGATTACAATACAATGAATTTCAGATTGAAATATTAATAATCAGACAGGAATGACTGGTATGAGATTATTCATGAATTTATAAATCCATTCAATAAGAGAAATTACAAAAAAAGTTAATTTTACAAAAACTAATCATTGAAATATAATGAAATGGAGAACAATGAACATGAATGAATTTCATAATTTTTGTTCAAAATTATATTAGACTTCGATTTTTCATTCATGGCATTGTAACAAATTTTCAGAGATTCTGTTCTTTATTTCATCTAATGAATACGTGTTAGTTATTTCGAATAGTTGTTTGGTTGGTATCATATGAAAGACGGTACATTACTGTCATGCTGATACTTCATTGAAATTAGGTTTGGAATAAGATCCCCAAACATATTTATCGAATGTAAATGCGATCCAGTATATGTGAATAGAGAACCATATCAAACCAAATACTGAGATAGGTTATATGTTCAGTTTGATTGAAGATTTCATTTTTTATCGATTATGTGCCCCAAAAAGTCACTGCGTTTGATACTGCTAGATAGAAAAAAATATCTAAATCACTAAATCTCTCTCTCTCTGAATATTGAATCTATGATATGGTATTTAATTCAGTTTGTATTCAAATATATTACAAAACAAGTGAGATGTGACCCTAACATAGAAATAAAAAAAATGAGAGCTTTAATATCATAATATTATACTTGGAAAACAACAATATATCGAGTATAGATTTTTTTTGATTTCTCAGTCTTAATCGACATTTAGAACCTATTTTATTTTGGAATAATTGATTGAGGCTTAGTAGTTGAAACAGTGGTTGAGGGGCATATTATGAGGAAAACTTGATATTTGACGATAAATTCAGTTTTAATTTTTTATATTACAAACTGAGTATAAGCTGATCCGAATAGACTAAGACAGAAAAAATGGGCGCTTTACAGAATCAGGGTACTTTGAGAACAACAATATTTCAAATGAAGTATTGAAGTCATTAGAAACAAGCTTCTTTGTTTCAAACAAACCCCTCATATGAGTTTGAAAAATTTTATTCCGTGAAAGCGCTCAGTTCCCCTCCCTCTCTACGTTTAGATATAAAATATATACAGGGCTTCCCAGATATACGTGCCATTATTTCATTGTTTCGTTATCAAACATGATAATTCCGAATGGTACACAAATTATCCGTAACTTTTTGGTCGGTGCTGATGCACTATATCATCTAGTCAAATAAGGGCAAGTATATCTGGGTCATCCTGTACGTTATGCATAGATTAAAATTAAATTTTCTGTAAATTCCTCAGATATACATAAATAAATAAATATTTTCGATTATAACAACTATAATAGTGAAAAAATAATGTCAAGCGAGAAATTCAGTTAATGAAAAATCTGATTATATTGAAATTATTATCAGCCAAGTTTTGAGGTGAAAAACACATTTATGATATTTACCTCGCCCTGTGGAATCAATTTTAGCATTCATTATAGAGATAATCGAGTGAATTGCGAAAAAAGTCTAGCCTTAGAAAAGCTTAGCCTGTTAGAAATTCAGTATTACCACACATTTTTTTTTCTTAAATCATACAGATTTTGATAAACCTATTAATTAGAATAAAATTATTTGCGCTGAAGTGATTTTTCGCGACATCAATTAGTTGAAATAACATCTAACAGATCATCGATCATTATTCACATTCAATATTTATATCGATTGAAAATTATTTTTGAATTTCACAATAACAAAACTTGTGCTAGATAGGGTTGGCCATGATCAGGACCTATGTTTGGCCAGGAAAATGATTAGTATGCATCATAACTGAATCACTTTTAAAACAATCCCAACGATAAAACATGTTACTGGATGTTCTCCACCTTAGAACCAATTTCAGATATAAGTGCAATTCACTTAACAAAAAAAAACAATGCCTATTGAGATGAATTTTACAGATAAAACATGCTGAAGGCTTGAGAGAAACGTTAACCAGTCAATTGTCACTAATGCCTTTACAGGGTGTCCCATTATTAGACTGCCAAACCTCACCAACATCTTCTACCTTCTCAATGGGGGCTGAATGGTATTCCATGAAAATTTTCGAAACGCCATTTGATAAAATATGATGTGATTCAATATAAGAACTAAATATTCATATGCCCAATGAGTAGAAATCGAATTATTAAAAATTTCATACAAGAGAAACTAATAGTTATATCAACTTTTTTGAGCGCAAATTTCCCGAGCCTTTCACTTAGCCGTACCGTGAAATATGCTGCACAACCCTAATATAAAGTATCATAGGATGTAGAAATATAACGAAGCACCACCTATCAAATAGAGAATTGAACTTTCAAATGTTTAGAAGTGTGACAAACTTTTTTGAAATTGTTCAATATCCAATGTGACCATTGAAATACATCAAGATATCATTGAAAGATAAAATTCGGAAAGTTCGGCAGGATAATCATGGGACATTCTATTCAAGTGCAATTCACAAAAAAAAAACGATGCCTATCAGGATCATATTTGAAAACCATCCGAAATTTCACAGATAAAACATGTTGAAGACTTGAGAGACACGTAAACCAGCCACTTGTCACTTATACCTACTACAATTTCCAAAATATATATCTCAACTATCTAACACGAAATAGACGTCTCGCCGCGATCACTGCTGTACCTCGACAGTTTCGTTGGGGCCGTGCGAATCGTCGTACGAAGGGGGCGCCACTATCGGTATGGCGGCCTTAGGGCGTTTCTGGGGCGCCTGCCGTTGCGCCATCTGTTGGTCGGTGGAGTAGTACGTGATGCCACCTTGCGGCTGGTACAGTTCGGTCGCTTGGGTCTGCAATAATTGCGGATTCTAACATTTTTTCTTTCATCAACAGCCTTCAAGGTATAAAAGTGGCAGTGCCGAAAATTTATTTTCCACTACTACTTTGAGAAATCGACATTATTCGAGGGAATCCTCGAATGAGGAGAAACACGTTTTCAATACAGTAGCTTTATACTAGACAGTAGGGACACTAGGCTTATTATTTGCCTCCTAATGTCGGGTGGGCGAGTGAGCCAATATTTGAATCGTAGCTTCATCATTAGAAGATCTTTTTTGGCAGAATTAAAACAGCCCACAAAGTTACTGAACTTTGAGTAATACTTTAATTCATGTGATAATGATAACAATGTAATAATACTCCAAACCTTGCAAATTATAATCTCTAAAATTTAGATTGCTAATCATTGAGATATAAATTCGAAAATAAACCAATGAAGGTGCAGTTGTGGAGATAGTTCATTTCGTATCTTCTGTTAGACAGGACATTATAATGAAATAAAATGAGTTCATCTAAATATAATCATCACAATTTGTGTGAATTCGATAATGACATATCTGAGAGCATATATTGAAACGAAAGAATAGAACCATGGAAGAAAATATCACAATTATTCTGAATTCAATAAATTATGTATGTATTAGATTCAAATTGATGGCGTGAATAATATGGACTTGATAATGGAAGCACCTGCTGTTTGAGATCAAACATTGTAATTGATGGATGCAAACAAACATTGTAACAACATTCGGAGGAAATGCCCTCTTCAAAAAAAAAATAATAAGAAGAAACAAGAAATAAACCTGTCCTAATGGGATGCAAGAGTCCAATAAATCAGAAGAAAAAAAATAGAACTATGGAAATTATGAAAATTAAAGCCGGATTTATGCACAGCGCTTCTTCATTTATTTGTATTTTCTCTTTCATTAACGTATTCATTGAGAATGTTGAAAACTATCTATTTCCGTGTAACCATTCATACATCCAACTTAACTTTAATTTCTCACTATCCTTCAAGAGATAACCAACTTCGATATTTCGGCGAAAAGTTAAAGTAGAATACGATGTGCGCATGCGCGAATCTGTCATTGATAATTTCCTCTTCTTTTTATCAACTGTGGTTTGATTTTTTTTCAACCTTGCCACTTATTTAGACGAGAATACAACTCTCATTGAAAAAATAATTAAACTACTGTGAGAGCAATAATGTGAGACAGTGGAAAACTTGTTATTTGAGTTTGAGTTCATCCTATAAACTATCAAAACACAAATAATCATATCGGGTTAAGTACGTAAGCAACTAGTATCACATGACAAAGTAGAGTTTTAATTCATTGAAGTGTGTGCATAAAGGTGAAAAAGTCCTTAATGAAAGGTTGAATTGAATGAAAGTTAGTGAAAGAGAAAAGTAAAGATAAAGCGTTGTGCATAAATCCATCTTTAGTGGATTGAAGAAAATCAACGGTGTCAATTTTGTACTTCAAAACTATAAATAGGAAAAAATAATAATACTGCTATTATGTTATAACTGATATTGAATATGACTGTAACAGCACGAATACTGAGGACCGATCCAAACTCTGCGTCAAACCCACGGGTCGCTCGCCCCGCAGGGCTCCGCCAACCCTTTACCCAACCCCTCCACCACGACCACCTCCACCCTACTCACCACCACCGGCGCGAACTGGCCCTGGAAGCCCTGGAAGGCGGCGGGGGCGGCGAACGCCGGCTGGCCCGGCACGTAGTTCAACGGCGCCGAGATGAACTGCGGCGGCTGCTGCAGGAACTGCGGCGGCGGCTGCGGGAACGCCTGCGCGAACGGCGCCGCCTGCAGCGACACCTGCTGCGGCAGAGATTGGATGGGGGGCGGGGGGATGGGGGCGAGAAGCGGGGGGGCGGTGGCGGGGACGGCTTGCGCGGCGTAGTCTGAAAGAGAAAAAGTAGGGGGTTTTATGAACTTGTTTACTCTTAGTGAGGGGATTACGTCGTTCTGTGAATATGTGAATGATAACATTCATACTTACACAACACTAGAAATTCAAATAATACAAGATGTTACATCTAAAGAGCACATTAGAAGTTTTCTGGGTTCCAATGATGATAAAAGAAACCATCAAATCTGAGGAACTATCAAACATAGGTATAGGGAATATCGATACAGAACAATGTGGAATTCCATCTCCTTTTATCCAGTGAAATAAAGAATTAGGCAGCTATTTGAACTTCCTAAAATTTTTCCCCAAACTTGGAGGATTTCCAATTGTTTTCCCCCAATTATGGATAAACCACAAAGAAGATCCATTTTTCCTCTTGCTGTTGCTTAAAAACAATTCAGATACATTAAAAAATGACTGAGTTTTCGATTTTCAATGATGACGGTGCAAACTCAATTTCTTTTCTTCCGAATTTTTTGAAATCGACTAGACGAAGTTGGTGTCTACTTCCGGTATAACCAGAAACATTTTCATTACTCAGCAAGTCATCGATAATGGCTCTCCAGAAGGATCATCATTGGAACCCAGAAAACTTCTGATGAAACAGCCTGTATACATTTAAACAGAACTGCCGTCAGAAGTACCATGAAGTTATTATTTTTATTGATTTATATTCATTGAAGTTTCCACAAATTCAAGGTAATACCCGTAGTATTAAAAAAAACTGATTTTGGAAAAAATCCAAACAGCACTGAAAGAAGAAAATAAACAAGTATGAAATAAGAATTAAATGCTGTAATAGAGACAGAAACTTCAGTTGTATAAATATTAGTATAGGTAGAAATATCAGTATTAGTTATTTTACAATAAAAAATGAAACAAAAAATAATGATGAAACAAAATCGTTCTTAGGCTGTTTCAATTAGGAATAGACTGTGAAAAAAATCCAATCTGAATACCATCAATTCAGGGAGGAAAACTGTCTTACCATCGGGATAGAAACTAGTGGGGTAAGAGGCAGGCATGGGAGGCGTGTTGGCTTCAGGCAGCGACCTCTGTCTCATAGAACTGTATCTCTTAGAGCCTTTCTGTTCGTTCTGCAGCCTAGGAGGGACGCTGCTTTGTCTCTGATTGGCACTGTTCGTTGGATTCCGCTGACTGACTTGGCCAGAATTTCTGGTCCTATTCTCGCTTTCGACGGTCAGTTTGCTGATGCCTTTCTCAAGTTCCTGCAATCAAAATAATGGATGGATAAATTCTATTCACGTAATTTGATTTTTCACAATCATTTCTGAATTCATTGTTTAAATTTCAGGCTCAATGAAAGAACAAACCTGTATATTTTGTAAATGATCCTGATTATTCCTGTTGGTGAAATTTTGGGATTGGATGAAATCATCTCTTGGACTAGGAGGCTGAGCATTCTGGTTATCTTTCGAAAATTTTTTGTAGGAAGCAGTTCTAGAAGTAAAGCCATTGGGATTCGACACCCTGCCTGAACCTATGCGTTGGTTATTTTTATTGTTCAGGGTTTCCTGGTATGTGGGGTTGTTTTTATGATCACTGGGATGTGGAGGTTGAGAATGAGATTTTTCTCTGGGTGGTTCCCTCCTGAAAAATAAAATTATCATTTGAAATATGTATGAAGAATTGTTCACATTAACATCATACTCTATCAAGTGCACCTCAATATCTTTGCAAGTAAATTATCCTAATTAGGTATTTTTACCAATCCTATCTCTTTATCCCTGTTATGTTACAAATGAAATTTTCTATGAGCTACTGGCCTTTAGTTATGATACTCCTCTCAGATATATTTATCATGAATCGAGTATGATGTGACACATTTACTTCAATGAAACCTATACTGGAATGTGGAGGCCGAATTATTTTATGGTGTAGGCATGAAGTAAAAAATCCTAGCAAATTACTTACTCCTATACCCTTCAATATTTTCAACAAGACAATAATCATTCATTTCATCCATATGGAAAAAATTTCACCCAATAATTTTTCAAAGAACACTGATTATCACTTCATTCAACTTACCTTCCTTCAGGTTTTCTCAGCTGAGGTTCATTATCTTTCTTGGGAGTATTTTCCTTCTCCAATGTATCCTCTTGAGAATCATCTCTCACTAGAGGTGGGAATTCTTCATCAGTATCTTTTCTAGGTCTCCTCTGATTTTTAGGTCTAGTTACGGTTGGTTGAGGCTTGTTATAGGCATCTTCATCTTCCCAGTTACGAGTATACTTATTGGGCCCACGTCTATGGAAAATAAATGGAATTAATAAGAACTGACCCAAATATCCAAAAGAAAGAACAAAGAACTGGTGTTGAACTCATACAGTTTACATTACAAGATCACATAATTCAAATTGAATATTTTCTTTACCCATATCTCCTCCGCCTTCTGGCTCTTGGTGGACCTTCTTCATTTCGAATATCATAACCATAAATAGAAACTAGTTCAGATTTTGATTTTGGAGTCTGCTCTGTTTCATTGAACCTATCATGAGACCATCTTTCTTTGGATTCACTCCAAATCTGTTTCTTACTATCCTTATCTTTGTTTTCCTCAACAACTTCATTTTCCTCCCTGTAAATTATCACCAATTAATCATTTAATCATTTAATCATTTGATGTTATAATAAAGTCTTACGCATCCTCTGCTGTTCTGTCGTCATGCTCATAAAAAGTACCCTTTTTGGGAATATACTGAGGATTCTTCTTGTCCTCATCATCATCAACTTTCTTAGATGGGACACTTTCTTGACCATCCCCTTCTTCACGTTCTAAAACCAGGCTGCCACTATCAGAATTGCTCTGTTCATCCAAGTCCGAATCTTTTGAACGCCTTTTCACGTTTTGCTCTTCTTCACTGTAAGTCTCGCCATCCGCACTATCATATTCTGAATTTTCTGGTGACACTTTTTTTTCATCTACTACTGCTCCTTCTTGGAGTTCACTATCTACCTGCAATATCATGATAACTGGTTTACTCGAAGATTTGAGCGGCACTGAACTACAATGCCTTGCTCTACTTAGAGATCTTGGCCTGATTTTGACGGGTTTTGAACTTGATCAGTCTTTCACTTTCCACTTTCCCAATCGAAGGTGGCTGGCTCTCTATTACTATAGCTTGCTAGCTGTCAGTCAGTATTGTTAAAAATTACCGACGTTGTAATATAATACTCACCGTTTTGTCCATTTTTTCGACTTCTTTCTCCACAGGGACTCTATTCTCCACCAATTTGATGGAATTTGCTTCTTCCATTACAAAACTACAGACTTTTTCTGCCTATGGTCAAAACAAAAAATATTATATCCTTGTTCTTTCCTACTCGGAGACAACTTTAATCATATCTTATCAGGTCGTTATGCACTACCACTGTAGATAAAGAGAGAAAGAATAAAAAACGTGTTTCGTATGATCAATTATTGACATTCGACGGATTTTAAGGTTATGTTGTGGTTATATCATCCATTGAGAATCCGCAAAGCCGAATTCTTTCTTTCCATTCCCATAACCATAACCATGGTCGTTAACCACATTCGACAATCATAGCGTTTTTGATGTATTCAACTAACACAACTGTATTCTATGATAATAAAATCACAGTTCATTATCATAAGATAACATACTGTGATTCTACAGATCCTAGCACTATTTCACCATCGTGGAATCTAGCTTGGTTTTTTAGTGTTGCACGTTCGAGTTGCCCTGTAAGCGAGCTTTTAGACAGTTCGGTGATTGCATTTGGGGTGCGACTATGGAAGTGACATTGCTACCAACATTGTATTTGGAACGTCAGATATAAATGATAAATAATGTTATAATTGTCTCATCCAAGGTCTGCTGATTATTTTCTTCGATCACTTCCAGTTCGATAATCGTAGATCATTGCAGATATTCTATTTCCTTCTTGAATATTTGATGATTATTCTTCTTTAATCGAAATGTATAGTTGGCTATCCTGTTTGCATTTTCGATTACTTACAGTTTTCCATAGCAACACGTTATTACAGATAAAAACCTAAAGAAATGTTTCAATGATTTTCCAATAGATGGCAATTTTGGACTTGCCTGTTTCGTTGAAAAAATAAATATTTCCAACACGAATACTGGTTCGACGAATGAAAATCGTTTGTTTATACATATTATATTGTCGGCAAAAAGTAACATACCATGAAATGGCTTCTTCAATTTTACACGGTACTATGATAATAAAAATTATCTAGCAATAACAATCTATAGGATACACCGTTAACAATCATAATTCTCTTATATTTGATAAATGATTTTACAAAAATCATTGGTATGTTATTATTGTTGGTAAGCGTACGAAAAGGAAAGAATGAATGTGTGGTTAACAACAATAAAAACACCTGACTATCAGACATTTCATACAATATAAAATAAATAACGACAGCAGGTACTAATTCGCAGAAGGAAAAATAACTGGAGGCTCGAGCTGGTGTTTAGTTTTTGCTCACAGACTTGAAGCTGAAAGGAGATTTTATTTTACATCCAAACACTTTGAGACATGCGAATCTTTTTATTATCGATCCGAAATGTTGCTGATGCTCAATGATTTTCTTTATCTCAGTGCGACACATTTATTGTTCATAGATATTATTCATTTATAAGCTTACATGTCGAAAGGTATGACGATAAATCAATATAATTGAAAAATGAGTTTCAATCCTAAAACTCAGTACTTTATCGATCTCAAAACTTTAATACAGAAGAGAGGATGAACTAACAGATTGAAGAACCTATACAGACTCAATATTCCTAGTGAAACATGTATGTATGTAATTTATATTTTTGGATGGTTTCATATTTTTTTCATGAAACTAGTGAACAAACAGTTCAATAGTTCCACTGATATAATAACTTTTCAACAAGATATAGTGCGTATTCACAATGATATAACAATTTCATCAACTATAGTTATAATCTAAATCGCTAAATTCTAAAAGAAGGTGGTAGAGGTATGTATAAGTAGGTATATATTTATATCATAGTACTTTAGGCTATAACAATTCATATAAGCTGAAGATTGAAGTATGATATGCCTATGAGCTACTGGACTAGTTTTCTGTGCCTTAACGCACCTACCTATTACAAGGTTCGTACAACACATTATCTTCGATGGTGTTTATTCTGTTTAAAATCATCTCAACCTCTGATATGCCAAATGGAGAATAACAATGGAATGTCATTAAAATCATACAATCGTTAGCATATCATGTGCAAACAGATATAATGATGATCACATACCAAAAAAACTCGTATTTTCAAATAATGTTCGAGTATCACATCAAGCCAGCTAGAGGACCTTGAAACTACAAAAATAAGTGATATTTTCCATATGAGTATGTGATATCACTGAGAAACCGATAGAGTACGATATCAGTTTCACAGTCTATTTGTAACACATTATGAGAACCCCATATTACGGTATATACAAGGTGCAACATACGAAACAAGTTCAACATGAGTCAGTGGTTTTTTTCTTCACAAAGAAAGAAGTTCGACAAGAACAATAAATCGACCCGAAAGATATTTTGGGAATGATCGCTATATTTAAATATTTGATGAATCGACTTTTGATTTCTGAATTCAAACAGGATTATTTTTTTCTTGAATTGGAACAATTTTTATTATCAAAGACCGATGATGTGATGAATAAGCAATAATCATATTTATCACAGTATCATATGAGCTATGATGTAAATCATTCATAGGCAGCAAATAAGTTCAAAATATTCAATTTTCATCATGGGCCCTGGTGCCTTTCATCATAGCCGTCCTCCCCTGAAGAGAAGTTAATTTTAAATGCTAGAAAACGATTGATTAGATTTTTTCCGGTCTTGTTATATACACTGCCATATTATGATTTTTGCTGCATCCCATTAAGGTGAATTTGAGATGTTACACCCTGTATACAAAAATACATTCGTATTTCTTCCTCCGAATCTGAAGATAATATAAATTTTGTTAGTTTTCCAAAACTTGAAAATTGTGCAAATAGTAGATCACATATTATAATCACAAATTAGATCATTTTAAAGATATGTCGTGCAATATCAAAAACCTGAATGATTTGGATTCGATGGGCGATATCATAGTGGAATGACTTCAAGTTCTTGAAAACACGTTGAACGATATCTAATAGTTACGTCTTATCAAGGATGTAAAATTGGAATAGGTATAAGTTTAACTTTAACATATCAACTGATTATATTTATTTTCAGCTGATTGAGTTTTTCACATACTAACGAAAAATCTACTAGTGATCGAAATGACTATCGTACGAGAAGGACAACTTGGGAAAAGTAAGAAACAGCAAAAATAACCCTTGAAATAATATTTTACCCAAAAAAAATACCAAGATTCCTCCAATGCAGATTCACTCCAATTTTGTACTTTCAATATGAAAAGATCTTTCCAAAAACAAAAATACGACTGGTCTTGGTATTCTTTGTGTGTGAAAATTATTTCACTTCTATTAGTATTCTACTAATGAACCAAACTCATCGCTATATACTTTGTTTTTCAACAGAAAAAAATTGCCATATTGTCGAAAATTGATGGATATGTTACGAGTTGTGCTAAGCATCAAAATACTATACAATATAGGTGGGTATATTTCTTATGAAATCAACGAATGATTTGTTTCTAAAACCCATATTCTACTCCTGCCAAATTAAATCAACAATAGGCACTTAATCAAAAATCCACAGGATTTTCGCGTGCCCAAACAGTTATGAGTATATATTGATATTATGTTTATGTACATGCTTTCTACATAATACTCTATCTTCAAGTATCTACAATCTAGATATGTATCACTATCATAAGTCATTTTAGCCTACAGTGCAACATATTTCGGGAAGGTTTCAGGTTACCTAGAATTGGACCGATCATCAAAGAATCAATTCACATTCGAAATCCATCACTTCTACTAGAACCATCGTGCATCAGTCCAATTCGAACGTATCCGTTGTGTATCTTTTTGCATTTATTAGTCTGTATGTTATCAAAATTCTTGTTAAAAAAGTGTCTAATACAACACACTGCTCTCTATATATCTATAATGTATGTAGCGATAGACTGAGAATCTACCTCAAACAATATCATCTTGCTTATAATTTTCTGGCTCAATTGTACGAAATGACCAGTCGTATAAAAACAGTAGTTCAAATGTTCAAAGTCATCTATTGAATTATACTTTTCATTATTGCTATCGTGGTCAGGGCTATATAATACTAATATTTTCAAGACATTCAATCATATCATATGCATTATTATCCTTCTATCACAACAGAAAATGTGGCTATTATAATACACCCTCACGGAT
Source organism: Gastrophysa polygoni (assembly GCA_963576655.1). Classification (NCBI taxonomy): domain Eukaryota; kingdom Metazoa; phylum Arthropoda; class Insecta; order Coleoptera; family Chrysomelidae; genus Gastrophysa; species Gastrophysa polygoni. The sequence continues at coordinate 2,958,409 of OY755091.1, read as the reverse complement.
CTTGAGCCATCGCCAAGAAGAGTGCCAAAAAAGTAGTGGGGTGGTGATCGAAGAGTGGGGGGAGATGACACCGACTGCACAGCGTGTAAGCATCCAGCCTTCTTCGAGAGCTATTCGTTCCATCACACGTTTGTTTCTTCTTATCAGAAGAATATACTCAAATATCAAACAACGATACGAAATGAATCGATATATTCAGAAACGATAATCCTGATAATTGTAATGATCATGGTGAATTGATAAATTCAAGGTGCAGATGATGAGACAACCGTTGTTGTCAAGTAATGGTGGGATGTGTTTGGTTTCCTAATAATCGTAGGAATGATAATTCTACATATGATATATGCAAATGTCTTCATCTTTACTAACAAAAGCTATATTGGAAGTCGATATATTTTTGCTTACTCTTGGATCACCAAGCAGTAAACTCGTGAACTCGGATTCTTTCAAAAGTTTTTTGAATGTTCGTTTTAGTTTTTTTTTCATTCAGCAGGATTGTTGATTTTAGAGGAGTCGTGTCAAAACAACAAGTGCAGATATGTTTTGCTCAACATACTTCAGAAGAGTATGCGTTTTAATTTGGAATACAGAATACTGAGTTTAATGATATGTTAAAAATTCAGAACCCGAGTATAAAATGGATAAAACAAGTTCTTCTCAGTTACAGACTGGATTTCATTGATCGAGAACTCAGGCGTACATTATTCGTGGTCTTGGTTTCTTACAGTTCTTGACATTGACGAATTTCTGAACTTTGACAATTGAAGTTTCTTGCTGTTCCATGCATCTTGATGTTTTGTGACAATAACACACGCCCGAAATTCTCTATGTACCGTGGCAAGCTCCGTATACCTTCTCTTTCTCCATGATCTGAGACCTTATCCTTAGAAAGGACACTTGATGTACTTGTACTCAAACATAAGCGACACGGTGACGAACACGAAGTAGAGCAGAAACATGGTGAAGCCGAGGCCTTTGTTCATCTTCCAGCGGAAGCAGGCGATCGACATGATCACGAAGAGCAACATCATGAAGAGGATCGTTATCGAACACACCATTCCCACGGAGTTCACGTGCACGGGCTTGCCGTAGATGATGCCGAACAGCAACCAAGGCACTGGTAACCTGGAAGAATAGATCATCTAGGGTTACTGTACCGGCAAGTGTATTTTGCCTACGAATGCAAAGGAAAGTGCCTGAATATTTTTTCTCTTTTGACAACACGAAAGGTGAACCTATGATGTTCGAAGAACATCGTGTTGGTCAGTGGTAGAATCTTGGGAGAGGACGAAGGTATTGAAATTTCTCTTGGAAGTTTGGAGGCCGTAAGCATCAGGAGAGACTTCACTAGGAAATGATTTCCATAACTTTGTCGATGAATGATGCTTGGTAATGAGAAGTTCGGCTAGTTCAGAGCCTGAATGACATGAAATTTGGTAACCAACTGAATAAATCTTCGCATTCTCTGGTGAATAACCCCTTATAGCTATATAACGACAGGGTTGCGCTTGAGAATTCCTCGGATTCCTTTCTGATAACGTACAAAAGAGTGCAAATAGGAAAGCCAACCGTATATTTCGATTACCTACAGAAAAATAAACATCCAATATTTGAGGAGGAAATAGAGCCTCTGCAATAACCAATGATGGCACTGAAATTGTTATCACATAAATCATATCAGACTCCGGATGAAGGTTCTTGCTCGTACAAAATTTGCTATTTTTTGCGATGTAATGATGTTTTCTCATTGAAGTTGAGATATTTATTTCATTGCGAATTCGTGGATGTCAAATGAGGTGAATTAAATGACCATGCAGAGTCTATGCATGATCCTGAAATTGAAAAAAAATGTCCCAAATTGAACCTCAGCTTGAAAATCCATCTGAGTTAGGTTTATATCTCACTTCTCGCCAGAATCGAACAATTATATCTTAAATATATATATATATATATATATAGCTTAAAACTCAGAGGAACACAATTCTGAATCAGAGCAGAAGGAAACTTTCACGGAACCGCGAATTCAGGTTATTCAATACTTCTCTCTTATAGTTACTTCCTTATTCATAGGTCTGGGATGAGAATATCGATTTTAAATCTCGAGGGTCTTTTTTGAATGAAAAAAGTGTAACGAAACCGGCGAGTATGTAGATGAGACAAAGTTACCGCGAACATTCATTCCCCCTTTATTTTCCATCATGGTTTCGCGTATGTAATATCAAAAGGAACTCACTTCCAACCACTTCATACAAAGTATAGCGGAAGTTACATTGTAAACAGTAAGGATACTTGAGGACTAAAAGATTCTATCATCTACCGAGTTGAACTTCCTCATAGTCTGTTACATAATTTCATTAAATAAATTTGTAATCAGCTGGAATCAAACTGATAAATTCCATCATTTTTCTCCGTCGAGGCCCACCCCCTGTTGATGAAAGTGTTAGAAATGAATCCCCATGTCAGCAAGAATAATCGTCTGTGACCTACTACGGATTTATGCGCTGCACTTTCCATTAGGTGCTACCCGTTTTTTGTAATCCGCTCCCTGGTGATCAGCTGAGTAAGGGTGTTTTCGCTCGATCGATAAGGATACATCACACCTTTCTAGGCCAGTCGATTTGCAGCGTGCAGGAATTATCGAACCGGCCCTCAGACCAGAGAACTTTTGAGGCTGACGAACTCACAGGATGTTGGCCCAGAGTCGAGCCTGGAGCCCATTCAACAGACCAGTTAACTTCCTCAGTCAGGAATTACTCGAGGATAAAAGTAGTCTCAGAGAAAAAATATGGACATTTTCACGAACGAAACGAAAATAACAGACAGATACATGAGAAGAGAGCTACCAACTAGAATTCCATGAGCGAAACGTAAACAACTATTTTTGATCTTCTGCAAACGGATTTTGCGGTTGGGATATAGAGCTGTCTCAGTATGAGGACTGATTCAATGTTGAGACGTGCTTCGTAAATCAGAGTTCTGAATTCGCTTCGAAATGATTCGCATATATTTATTCGGTCCAAATGATATTGCTGACGATTTGTTGGCATTCAACTTGAGGTTGTGAGCAGTGCATGTGAGGAGTTGACATCAAGAGAGAGATATACCTGCTGCTTACCGTCAGCGTAATGGTGTATGGTACAATTCTTAATGAAAGTGTGGAAGTCGCATACATAAAGGGAAAAAGTAGGGGTCATAAGATCGATCCCTGCGGAACTTCTTGGGCCACTTGCAATTCGTTCATCCAAGATCACTTTGTGGCTACGATTATGGAGCTTATTTAAAATGAGCAGAACAGCATTTCCAGAGAATCCATGATAGATTTTTTTGCAGAGAGAAGGTTGTGGTCCAATGTGTCAAACGCCTTGCTGTAGTCCAAGAGCGCTAAACATGTTACCTTACCTGTATCAGCCACCCTGAATATATCATCAGTGATCGACGGTTATCAATAATTACTGAAGGAAATCTTCGTTGAAGATGGTCGGATCGTAGGAAGCACCCGGATCGGCTGTTTCGCGTTCAGGCACGAAGTTTCTTGGGTGAATTTAGCGACTTTGGGGGTTACTCACCCGACGGTTACGTCGAAGATATTACTGCCGACGGAGGAGGAGACAGCCATGTCGCCGAAGCCCTTCCTGGCGACGATCACCGAGGTGATGAGATCGGGAATGGAGGTGCCTGCCGCCAGGAAGGTCAGCCCCATCACCTCGGGCGGTATCTTCACCGTCTCCCCCACCACGTTCGCCCACCACACCATCAGGTACGAGTAGGCCGCTATCCAAACGATGCTCCCCAGGAACGTTATCGGAAAGAACTTTTTGCCTAGCAAAAGAAGAGAAAATGATATATTGTCCAACGAACGCCGACGAAGTTTGCAGCATGAGTCGTACCTCTAGGCGACCTGGTATCGGGCAATGTGAGCCACAAAGGGAAGACGATAGGTGCCAGCAGCAAATAGGTTATTCTTTTTCGAGCACCCGAGGGCCAACTCACATCCATGGCTTCGGAGGCATCGTTATCGATCCCAGTCCCGCTACCATCGCCGACCTGTAGACATACCACCGCTTGAGACGTGAGCGACTTACGGGCTCGTACCGACGACATGCGTCGCTGAAAATCAAGAAAAAAGCGATATTATCGAAATTGCTTTTATTGATTACAATATGTCGTGCAAATAGTTTACTCGAATCACGCAGCAACGGTTATTCCACAAGACTTGTCTGCATCTTGTGGATTAAATCATTCTGCAAGGGTTATTTACAATACCAAAATCGATTGGCTGTGTGGTTTAGGAAAACTCCGCCCCCTCACTCACTCAATTCGTCAGTGATCTGTATAATAGAAATGAACTAGAGTGGTGGGGGTCATTTGAACATCGACTACTGAAGGGACAAGTTCAAACCAATCGAGTTTGCTAGCTAGATAGGTTGTAGGTATGAGGTATACAGCTAGGTTAACGAGGGAGATTTCCTTAATTCTACTTTATTCTAGCCAGGAAGTAACTACGTGTGAATGTCGAATGGAGTACGAATATCTGACAAGAATGAAAATAACGAACTATTTCAATCTCAGCAAGGCACTCATTCGATTCGCCTTTCAAATTGAGAGTATGGAGCATATGGTAGAGCATTTTCTGATAAATTCAGAATGGTTTACGTGTCTACCCTGATCCATCAATCCATTCTCGAATTGTGTAGTTAGTTTCTCTTGCCAACCAGAATGAATCACCTGCCTTACACTGTCTCCATCGATTTTAAAATTATCAGCGGCAAAGCGCCACATCATTTTCTCAGGATGACAGTGAGATCCATCCAGAATCATTCCGGAAAAATCTCGTAGAGACCAACACTATAGGAGGAAAACGTTGACTGATTTTTAAGATGATATATTGGTAGCCTCAGTGATTCATCAAGGTCCAAGTAATTTGTGTAGGGTTGTTGTTTCATGTTTTCGAACATATTCGATGTGAATGTGAATTCGTGAGAGCATTTTTCAAATTCATTACGGTCCAGGTCATGCAATCCAGCAATTCCATTATTTTTTATAGTTTCGTAATAGCGAAAACGATATCGTGAAATGCTTTATCTAAAGTTTCATTTTTTATTACTAGCGACACAACTACTTTGGTTGGGAGATGAATCTATATTGAAAGGAAAAGAGGAATAAATCATTCGTCATATCATCAGATATTCGTACAATCACTATCAAAATATTTGCGGAAGCTTAATCTTTTTCATAAACTGCCGTTTTGTTACCAAATAATGGAATCATTGTTGGTAAAACAAAACGGTCGCTATTGTGCTTCGAAAAAACGATTCTACGGAAAAATGATTCCCAACGTGAACGCAACTTTGAGACACACGAACAATTAGGAGGAAAATCGGACGAAATTCCCTATTTCCCGCAATACCGAACTGAAAAGATAAATTCAGGCGATTTACAACCTTTTTTTTCAACAGTTTGATATATTGGCCCCATTCATTAACTTCGCGAACTGATCCGTAGTGGTGATAACTAACACAAAGCACAAGGAACACAAAGAAAATAACAGTGGAATGGTGAAATATAGACAACGACGACATCGCATGTAAACTGTGAAAATACGACTGTGAAGCTACAGAACAACTATTATCGACATTGTGTTGTTATCAAAATGGCGGTTGGCTGAACATAACCCCACTCTATCATGATGTTGGCTACATTGTTTATGTCAAGAAAAGTAGATCACTGTCAAGTCAATACACCTACTAGTCTTTCGATACTTTCTACCGCTGCGGTTTTTACAAAAGCACTGAAGCACAAAACTTTGGTTAATATCTAAGTTAACTAACAAAAATTACCTTTAGATATTGTTAAAGTAGTCAAGATTAAGCCTGCTGTTGTCTCGGTACATAAATACAACAATAATGTAGATTAGGTTCGTGTCTTTTCAGGTCTATGTCTACCTATCTACACTACATACATCAGTGATGAGAAGTTCACCAATCTTTTCGAAACAATTGAATGTCTATTATCTATGCTATTATGATTTTCATGATGAGTCACGATTGGTAATGATTTCACAGAACTTTTCATCACACAGAGTATTCAACAGAAATGCTACAGATATGATATCGATAGAGCTCTCTACAGAAAAAAGTAGGGGTTATAGGACAAAGGATCAATCAGGAGCAATTGTAGGTCTGCTTTGGTGTTAGATCAAGTTATTGATTTCAATATCAAATACAACTGGAAGAGTTCATTTCGTTTTCACGAAGAAACAACGACACAGTGAACAGTTGTCTTTGAATTGTCCATATATCATGCTTTTCGTTTTGATATATAGAAGTGGGGGGATTATATTACTGAGTGATATTCGAATGTGACATTTCATTGGAATCTTATTTAGCAGCGACTTCCGCATAAGAAGCGACATCCGACAAGCGTCAAATTCGCGCATGCGCATATCTCTGTTGCGAACGCGCTGACGTTCCTTTGTTTGAGAGCCAGAGGTGGTGGGGGTCATTCGAACATGGACCGTTGACGGATGCGGTTGTGTTTTGTATTGAAGGAACATCTTCTCCACTGATATCAGAACGAATACAGAAATGTCACTTTCGTGTATTTTCTAGAAATTCTTACAATTTGGTCACAAATAACAGGTAACAATCCACATTCTCGGGTAGTTTCGGGGTCGCAACAACAATTTAAAATCCAACGAATAGTTAACACTCAACAAATAACACCAAAGACATACAACTTACAATTGTTTCGGGATTCCATGGATAACGCTATGTTCGAACGAATAATAAGGCAGTTACACGTTCATTGATAAATGATTGTTGTGGGAGAACTGTACATTAATCTACATCGGCCTGAAAAACTGATTGACGGGTACATTATCTTGTAGATCCATGAACAGTCTCATGAAAAAACTTTTAACTACTTCAATGAAATCGGATTGATTTGAAGATGTTGATATTTATGGTTCCCATTGTCAATAGATATTATATGTATATTACTTCTGTCATATATTCAATATAAAGATCTATACGTATGAGGAATGATAATTATTTATTGATATCGTCGTTGAATGAATACAAGGAAGATCAAACTCATTCACTCTCGGTCGAATCAGGAACTAGAAAATCAATATATTTCATCAACTTGGCATTGACCTCTTTCTTATTCTGGCCTAAATACTCAGTTTCCTTCACTTCCGTCCTTCTATTGTTAGACAAGAGGTAGCAATATTGTCTAACTTCACTTTTCTTCTTTATATTCAGGACCGTTTTATGAAGCTTCACAAAACAAAACACTACTTTAATAATATTGTACAAAATCCGTCTATATTAGGAATGAAAGATATTTTTTTACAATCTTAATTCTTCGCTCTAGTCATAAACGGCTAGATGAGCTTAGAAACCGAATACCTGTGACGATTAATGCTAACCTCAATTCCTCTCAGTTGGTTTACAAAGTTAGAATCAATTTACTAACGCGTGTGAATTGGCCATCAAACAAAAATTGCGAGGAATCATGAATGAACCTTCTCACGATATAAATTACAGGGTTGTTCAGTAATGTTCCTCGGGAGGACATAAGATTTGCATAGTGGTTAGAAGCCCCTAGAGACAAGATGATTCAACGTGCACGATTTCATCTCAAACTGCATGTCAGAAGATGGGATGAATGAATAATACCATTGGTGCCAAAAACTCCTTGATGTTCACTATTACAGATAACGAAACGGCAGGTTTAGATGCAATATCTATTTTTTAGGAGAATAAGGTTACCGAAACTCAACTGAATCAATTATTGAGACTTTTTCTTTCACTGAATCTATATATTCTGTCGTCATCGCATCAAAGACGAATAAGATAACAAATGAGTTCTCATGTTTTAAAACTCTCCTTAAATTTCGAATGGAACAAAATTCGACATGACAAATTGACAGATCTCACCAGGGTTTATATCCATTTTCCGTCAGAAATACTTCTAGTCAGTAGATGCTCATGAATCATAAAATTGTTAGAATATCTCCTCTGATGTGGTGATTTGAAGTAATCATATATTCTACATCATCTATATACCATTGCACTATAACTAAAACTATGCTTACTACGTACTACCAATCTGTGAGTAAGAGAATACTTCATTTTTCAAATATTTCTCTTGTCTCTAGACGCTAACTACTGTATTAAGGTGAGTTTCCAATGCCGCGATCAAATGATAACGTAAAACTCGTCTGATCAAACGACGATTGATATGACGGGAGCTATTTAGTAATACAATGTGTCTAAAATCAATCATTATGATCTTGTTACCTCCTCAGATTTGTCCAGTGAAATCTATCTAACAAACCGTGAATAAGGACCGTGCGAATTTTTCCATTACCAACATTAAAAACAGCTATAAGTGTCATAATTGAATATGCCGAATGAAGCATCACGAGGCCCATCCAGTTCTCCGAGATATAGTTCAATCCAAAGATATGATATCATGTAGAGAATATAGTATAATATCACACCCTTGGTCCAATGGATGCGTCGGACAATTCCGCGACCAATCGAAACCGTCGACTTGCGACGCGACAACATAAACGCAGCATTGCGAACTCACCTTAGCCATCCGATGAGCTTCGAGGCCGCCGATTCGACTTACCGCGTCGACGGTGATATCGGTGTTCGCGACGCCGTTCGGCATCTCCATGCCAGAGGGCGCCAGCATCGTTTCTTGTTTCGTGGCCGCGCTCACGTGATTCGCCGCCGAGCTGGTGGCGGCGCCATTTTGCGGCTTCGTCGCGTCGAGCAGCACCTTGAGGGACGCTATGGCGTGCAGCTGAGTCGCTTTCTCGTCCACTTTGCCTGGAACGTACCGGGAGCTCTTTAGATTCGCAGATCGTATCGTCACAAGCAACTAAAGTCAGCCGTGTTACAGTTTTATCATCATTTATTATTCTATATCATGGCAGGTTGGTATTATCCTTTAATACCAACCTGCCATTTTTAGACTGAGAACTGTTCGAACTGCTTCGATCAGCGATCTCTTCTAAATATCAAGTAGAACATTCTTTCATTGTTACTCCGTATCCTCCGATAATAGATGAACCCGGTGAACTTTGGGCAATTGCCAAGGGTAAGTTTCCCCGTGATAGCATTAAAGCGCCCATAAATTTCCGGGAAATATTAATTTTCGGACCTGGAGTCGAAACACGGCTGGGTCATCCATTACGTACTCCAAGTGAAATGATAAACGTTCAATATTATCAGTGTGATACTAAATGAAACTATCAGAAATGAAACCTGATATTTTGATTCTCGGCAAAACGCAAAATGTTGGTGGAAAAGCTGTGTATTAGATACTCAACACAAGCACAACCTGATTCACTATGTGGTTGAAATATATCTTCATCATATCACGACTAATGGTTGATATTTTGATACATGATCAGAAATTGGATTAGTCTCAACAAGATACATCCACTCAACAGGTCTGAAGACAACGTTCAGAGTTTATATGAACCACTTGAATGTCCAATTCACACCGCGCTGTTACCTCCTCTCTGTCAGATCAGTTTGGAGTCCTATGCAGGAGAGGCAAGAAGGAAGTGGGCGGAGCCTAAGAAGATATCAGCTGTGGGTATAAAAGTGCTTGTATAGCAGTCGACGCCACTACAGCTTACTAGTCGTGCTCCTGGGAAACCAGGAAACACCACGAAAAACCGTAGCGAGACCAACACACACAGACTACAACTGCTTCACAGTTGTTGCTTGTTCCAGAACCATTCGCCCCACAAGAAGACAAGACAATCTAGAAGCCCCTGAGGCTGAGCGCACCAGCAGCAGAAAGCGCGACCGTAGAGGTCGAAAAGCTCTGCTCCCACTTTTACGTCCACCTGTCATGATGGTGGACAAAAAGAATGATGTGAGGGCCACTCCAGAAGGAGAGGGGGAGGATGGCAAGTCCATGGGGGATCCCATCCAGCTCGATGGATGGGAATCCCTATGGATGGGACTCACACTAGGGAAAGAAACCGGGGGTGACACCACAGCTTACTAGTGGTGCTCCTGGGAAACCAGGAAACACCACGAAAAACCGTAGCGAGATCAACACACACAGTCTACAACTGCTTCACAGTTGTTGCTTGTTCCAAAACCATTCGCCCCACAAGAAGACAAGACGCTCTGAAAGCCCCAGTAGCAGAAAACGAGACCGTAGAGGTCGAAAAGCTCTGCTCCCAGAAGGCAAGTCCATGGGGAATCTTATCCAGCTCGATGGATGGGAATCCTTATGGATGGGACTCACACTAGGGAATGAAACCGGGGTCGAACAGTCACTATTATAGCCTACGAATGGAACACCTGGGGAACCAGGTACGTTCCACGAAAAGCCATATTGCGACTGTGACTTGCTTGTTTCTCAACAATCACACGAGACGAAAACATGACGCTCTAAAAACACTTCAGGCTGAGATCATTAGAAGCAGAAAGCGCGATCTCAAAGATTGAAGAGCTTCAACATAGATTGACCCTACTACTACTGGAACTTGCTACTGAAACTAGCTTGAAGATTGAAAATAAATTCGTAAAAAAGATGGCGGGAGGACAGGTCCAGTAGTTGGTTGGAAAGTTTTTGAGGAATTTCATTTCGAGCTGGATGAAAATAATTCTTTAAAGATGGGATTCAAACAGAGAAACAAATCCGGATAGAATTGCTAAGGTAACAACATGAGTTTAGATGAAAGCTGTTGTCAGCACGTCCTATATCTCGAAATTCTATGATTTCTGTTTACATTTTATTATGTTTATAAGTGATTCTAACTCTATTCCTTCCAGGTTTTTGATTCTTTAAGGTACATAATTCATCCTAACCTGAGTTGCAAAAGACATGATTGTTTTATGTAGCGTATATACGTTTACGTATATAGGTCTATTCGGGCCCAACCTACTAGTTTGAATTATTACCCTCTTTTATCGCAAACGTAATATTTAAGCTTTTGTATCATTATGTGTGCATGTGCTTGACTGTTTCAGAACTTTTAACACGAATGAAATGCGGTCACAAATTTAATGGGAGGGAAAAAATATGTTTGCTTGCAAAACTTCGCATATATCAACAATGAGGTACGACGTAATCCAACTGGAATCATAATACCATCAGGAATGATATTTTATGTAGGTACAAGATGTCAAGTCCTTATTCAATCAAACATCATCGAACTTGATCAAAAGTAGTATTTTATTCAAAGAACTGGCTATCAATGGTCATGATACGCTCGTTGAATAAAATACTATTAGTTGATGAGTTTGGAAGTTCTATCTCCAGGATTCGACAAAGTCTGGAGTTTCCATCTCATCAGTCTCGCAATCACGGCGTATTAGACTAGCAGAACACAAAAACCGCATGCTGAAAAACCAACTTGGGATCATAATGGCACGGCAAACTTTAATACGCTATGAGAGAATAATAATGGAACTCTAGTTGGTTCATTCAATCGGGACATAAAAGACCTGTGGGTTGAGTAATTATGGAATTCACGCATTTCTAAAAATGGTAGGTATAGGTACTGAATTACGAAAGTGCCATTTGTTGCACTGATCACAAACACATGATGTTATTATAAGATTTCATTATGTGGTTATATCCTTCGACCATAAGTTATATCCTTTTTTTAATTGATTCCCGTCTTATCTCATATTTGCAAATATACTTTCGGGAAAAAGCAAGAGCTATATGGGAAATGAATCTAATTCTTCTTGACATCCTGCAAACGTGAGTTAGAATATAAACTTCACAAGGGGAGTAAAAGAGGAGTAGCTAGACATCAGATTAGTAGATTAAAATTATAATACTTTTGAGAACGGTGCATTTTGTGGAAAGATAAACTATTGTTGAACAAGATGCTCAAACGGTTGGATGGGTAGCATTGATAGTGATATGAAGTCAATCTACATACCATGCATACGATGAATGATATGGCATTGATTCAAGATCAGATGAAACATGAATATTTATAGTTTATTATATGAAATATATTTATTGACACTCAATTCCCAATTGAAAAGAACTGCCACTCTGAATTACAAGAATATATTTGAGGCACAATATATTATACAACTGCTTATATAGCAAGAACATTTCATTTTTGTCTTCAATGTCAATATGGGATCTGAGTTGTGTTGGATATTGTGTTGTGTCTGGAGGACAATGACAATCTTCAGATACAAATTTCGATGATGCCGTTTAAAAGAACAAACATGAAAACATGTAGGTTTCAAATTTGTCCAACTGTCAGTCAGTCTCTAACATGACTAGTATTAGCAACGGACAGAGATAGTTTTGAGACTGTGATAGGGTCTACCTCCATACTGACCATCGTGAATCAGACCTATATATTGTGGATCATGGGCTACAATGATTTGAGTTTTGTCTGCAATGCTATTGATACAGATGTGGATGTTAGTGGGAATGGAAATTTTGAGATTCGTTTGCAATGTTAACACTACAAAAGGGAATGAATGATCATGTTTTCACGTAATGGAAAATATAATGTCTGTCAGTTCCATCAATAAACTGTTGGTGATGACTACAAACAGACAGAGATGACTGATCAACATGCTGCAAATGAACAACACACGAACACCGATAGTTCTAAGAGTGTGATAGGGTCTACCTTCATACTGACCATCGTGCATCAGATCTATATATCGTGGATCATGGGCTACAATGATTTGAGTTTTGTCTGCAATGCTATTGATACAGATGTGGATGTTAGTGGGAATGGAAATTTTGAGATTCGTTTGCAATGTTAACACTACAAAAGGAAATGAATGATCATGTTTTCACGTAATGAAAAATAGAATGTCTTTCAGTTCCATCAAGAAACTGTTGGTGATGACTACAAACAGACATAGATGACTGATCAAGATGCTGCAAGTGAACAATACAATGAACACCGATGATTTTGAGAGTGTGATAGGTTCTACCTTCATACTGACCATCGTGCATCAGACCTATATATTGTGGATCATGGGCTACAATGATTTGAGTTTTGTCTGCGATGCTATTGATACAGATGTGGATGTTAGTGGGAATGGAAATTTTGAGATTCGTTTGCAATGTTAACACTACAAAAGGAAATGAATGATTATGTTTTCACGTAATGAAAAATAGAATGTCTGTCAGTTCCATCAATAAACTGTTGGTGATGACTACAAACAGACAGAGATGACTGATCAAGATGCTGCAAATGAACAACACACGAACACCGATAATTTTGAGACTGTGATAGGGTCTACCTTCATACTGACCATCGTGCATCAGACCTATATATTGTGGATCATGGGCTACAATGATTTGAGTTTTGTCTGCGATGCTATTGATACAGATGTGGATGTTAGTGGGAATGGAAATTTTGAGATTTGTTTGCAATGTTAACACTACAAAAGGAAATGAATGATTATGTTTTCACGTAATGAAAAATAGAATGTCTGTCAGTTCCATCAATAAACTGTTGGTGATGACTACAAACAGACAGAGATGACTGATCAAGATGCTGCAAATGAACAACACATGAACACCGATAGTTTTGAGAGTGTGATAGGGTCTACCTTCATACTGACCATCGTGCATCAGACCTATATATTGTGGATCATGGGCTACAATGATTTGAGTTTTGTCTGCGATGCTATTGATACAGATGTGGATGTTAGTGGGAATGGAAATTTTGAGATTCGTTTGCAATGTTAACACTACAAAAGGGAATGAATGATCATGTTTTCACGTAATGGAAAATATAATGTCTGTCAGTTCCATCAATAAACTGTTGGTGATGACTACAAACAGACAGAGATGACTGATCAACATGCTGCAAATGAACAACACACGAACACCGATAGTTCTAAGAGTGTGATAGGGTCTACCTTCATACTGACCATCGTGCATCAGATCTATATATCGTGGATCATGGGCTACAATGATTTGAGTTTTGTCTGCAATGCTATTGATACAGATGTGGATGTTAGTGGGAATGGAAATTTTGAGATTCGTTTGCAATGTTAACACTACAAAAGGAAATGAATGATCATGTTTTCACGTAATGAAAAATAGAATGTCTTTCAGTTCCATCAAGAAACTGTTGGTGATGACTACAAACAGACATAGATGACTGATCAAGATGCTGCAAGTGAACAATACAATGAACACCGATAATTTTGAGAGTGTGATAGGTTCTACCTTCATACTGACCATCGTGCATCAGACCTATATATTGTGGATCATGGGCTACAATGATTTGAGTTTTGTCTGCGATGCTATTGATACAGATGTGGATGTTAGTGGGAATGGAAATTTTGAGATTCGTTTGCAATGTTAACACTACAAAAGGAAATGAATGATTATGTTTTCACGTAATGAAAAATAGAATGTCTGTCAGTTCCATCAATAAACTGTTGGTGATGACTACAAACAGACAGAGATGACTGATCAAGATGCTGCAAATGAACAACACACGAACACCGATAATTTTGAGACTGTGATAGGGTCTACCTTCATACTGACCATCGTGCATCAGACCTATATATTGTGGATCATGGGCTACAATGATTTGAGTTTTGTCTGCGATGCTATTGATACAGATGTGGATGTTAGTGGGAATGGAAATTTTGAGATTTGTTTGCAATGTTAACACTACAAAAGGAAATGAATGATTATGTTTTCACGTAATGAAAAATAGAATGTCTGTCAGTTCCATCAATAAACTGTTGGTGATGACTACAAACAGACAGAGATGACTGATCAAGATGCTGCAAATGAACAACACATGAACACCGATAGTTTTGAGAGTGTGATAGGGTCTACCTTCATACTGACCATCGTGCATCAGACCTATATATTGTGGATCATGGGCTACAATGATTTGAGTTTTGTCTGCGATGCTATTGATACAGATGTGGATGTTAGTGGGAATGGAAATTTTGAGATTCGTTTGCAATGTTAACACTACAAAAGGAAATGAATGATTATGTTTTCACGTAATGAAAAATAGAATGTCTGTCAGTTCCATCAATAAACTGTTGGTGATGACTACAAACAGACAGAGATGACTAATCAAGATGCTGCAAATGAACAACACATGAACACCGATAGTTTTGAGAGTGTGATAGGGTCTACCTTCATACTGACCATCGTGCATCAGACCTATATATCGTGGATCATGGGCTACAATGATTTGAGTTTTGTCTGCGATGCTATTGATACAGATGTGGATGTTAGTGGGAATGGAAATTTTGAGATTCGTTTGCAATGTTAACACTACAAAAGGAAATGAATGATTATGTTTTCACGTAATGAAAAATAGAATGTCTGTCAGTTCCATCAATAAACTGTTGGTGATGACTACAAACAGACAGAGATGACTGATCAAGATGCTGCAAATGAACAACACATGAACACCGATAGTTTTGAGAGTGTGATAGGGTCTACCTTCATACTGACCATCGTGCATCAGACCTATATATCGTGGATCATGGGCTACAATGATTTGAGTTTTGTCTGCAATGCTATTGATACAGATGTGGATGTTAGTGGGAATGGAAATTTTGAGATTCGTTTGCAATGTTAACACTACAAAAGGAAATGAATGATCATGTTTTCACGTAATGAAAAATAGAATGTCTTTCAGTTCCATCAAGAAACTGTGGATGATGACTACAAAGAGACAGAGATGACTGATCAAGATGCTGCAAATGAACAACACATGAACACCGATAGTTTTGAGAGTGTGATAGGGTCTACCTGCATACTGACCATCGTGCATCAGACCTATATATTGTGGATCATGGGCTACAATGATTTGAGTTTTGTCTGCAATGCTATTGATACAGATGTGGATGTTAGTGGGAATGGAAATTTTGAGATTCGTTTGCAATGTTAACACTACAAAAGGAAATGAATGATCATGTTTTCACGTAATGAAAAATAGAATGTCTTTCAGTTCCATCAAGAAACTGTTGGTGATGACTACAAAGAGACAGAGATGACTGATCAAGATGCTGCAAATGAACAACACGCGAACACCGATAGTTCTGAGACTGTGATGGGGTCTACCTTCATACTGACCATCGTGCATCAGACCTATATATTGTGGATCATGGGCTACAATGATTTGAGTTTTGTCTGCAATGCTATTGATACAGATGTGGATGTTAGTGGGAATGGAAATTTTGAGATTCGTTTGCAATGTTAACACTACGAAAGGAAATGAATGATCATGTTTTCATGTAATGAAAAATAGAATGTCTTTCAGTTCCATCAAGAAACTGTGGATGATGACTACAAACAGACATAGATGACTGATCAAGATGCTGCAAATGAACAACACATGAACACCGATAGTTTTGAGAGTGTGATAGGGTCTACCTGCATACTGACCATCGTGCATCAGACCTATATATTGTGGATCATGGGCTACAATGATTTGAGTTTTGTCTGCAATGCTATTGATACAGATGTGGATGTTAGTGGGAATGGAAATTTTGAGATTCGTTTGCAATGTTAACACTACGAAAGGAAATGAATGATCATGTTTTCATGTAATGAAAAATAGAATGTCTTTCAGTTCCATCAAGAAACTGTGGATGATGACTACAAACAGACATAGATGACTGATCAAGATGCTGCAAATGAACAACACACGAACACCGATAGTTCTGAGACTGTGATGGGGTCTACCTGCATACTGACCATCGTGCATCGGGTCTATGGTGTGGATCATGAGCTGCAGAAGGCCGTGCCGGAATTTGGCCCCCGTGTGGTGGTGGCTGGGGGCCGCCGACGGCATCTGGGGAGTCTCGGAGGCGGTGCGAGAGGTGACGCTGCCTCCCGGCTGCGTCCCGACGCTGGTTTCGCTAGACGTCGCCACGTTGCCGTGCTGCGGAAAATGAAGTCACATGAAGTCTGGATATGACTTGAAGTGTTTCTGATCAGTCTATTCATCATCAAGATTACAATTCTTTTAGAATAACTGTTAAGGATCACTTTTTAGACTAGTATACAAAGTTATAATAATTGTAAAATCTCAATTTGTCTGTTTTGAATTCTTTGTTTGTTTTAAATTCTTCCAATCCTCAACAAGTACTGAGTACTCAGAGGAATTCTTCATTTATTTATTATTATTATTCGTTTCCTTAATACACTACAATTTGAGACATTTTATTTTGTGCAATAAGTTTTATTATTATTACAGATGGATAAGTGGGTCAAAAGATGTGATAGAGCGAGAGGAGTTCGAACGACCATTAGAGAGAGAAGCAGCGATCGAAAATCAGCTGACTGTTGGCAAAACATTTTGATTTCTGATATTTTCGAGTCGAGTCAATAGTGTGATATTATTCACTCAAATCTATTGTTTAGCAAACTATGGTTAATCCCATCGTTTTACAGGCTCTACAAAAAGTTGTTCGACGTATGTCGATGGTCAACATCTGAAATATTCAAGGATGCACATGCAATCGAAGAGATAGAGTGAGAGATTTCCTAATGAGACTAGATAAGGTTAGGAATCTGAGTTTGATTTATAAATTCTGTTGGGTGTTGTGGTGTGAACAGTTGGGACCGAACTTTATTTTTAATATTGAGCAGTTTCTGGTATGAACGAGGATATTACTGTCAGTATTTTTCGCGATTTGAACAGTGGTTTGCAAGTATCGCGAATTTTTGCCCTATACATCTATGGTATGGCTCGATTTTGTGAGACAGCTCACCCATCAGCTCTAGGTGACTGCCACTCTCACAAAGTTCTCGCCAAAATAAGAAAAAAATCCTGTATCTGAGTCTTAAATTACCGTAGACCCATCATATTGATGATAGCACTATTGCCAAAAACAGAACTTTTTTGCAGCTGAAACGCAAAAGCTTCTTCATCAGTTGCAACATGACGAAAAGGTATCTTCGAACGAATGCATTCTTGGACACACTCCACTAGATTTTCATTCAATGCATTCCGCATTCTTTCGTGAACCGATCACTCATTATACGATAATGCGAAATTAATCATGAGCAACTAATTCCTAATCAGAGTGAGCCTTGAAAAACGCACTTGCGTGTATATTCACAGAACGTTTTCGATGTCTATTATGGCTACTTTTATTATTCATTAGGATCAATCACCAAGCAGCCTGCCCTATTAAGGGAACAGACATGCGAATTATTGTGTTTGAACAGGCGACTGTGTAATCAATGGGTTTTCGAAGTTTTTCGATTAGAAAGATTGGGGGAACTAACATTAACTAACTGATTGGACGAGATATAGCGCGAATCGATTAAAATCGACTTTTCAATGCGGCTCCATAAAGTCCTTTTCGAACAACACTTGCATTGTGTAGGAACTCTTATATTATTGAATCCATCTCAGTTCGAAAATAAGTAAGACCTAGGTAGAAGGTTTTTTGATACTAAAAAGCTTTTGGTGGTGTCAGATCTCTCCTTGGGAGATTCTGAAAAAAGTTGGGAACTTTGATTCTACAACTAGAATCGACGGTATTTCAAATCCAGCTCAGACCTAGGACAGCTCTGGAAAATGTTCACATCCAATCTCAATCATCTATTCCTTAATGAGCAAAGCTCTATCAAACTATAAATTCCATATTAGTGATACCATCTGACCTTTTTTCAATTCAATGTAATGAAATAGAGGTTCACTCTCAATCAGTTCGTTTGATCAGTTTTATACTGCTTATTGCCAATTTACATTTGAATTCGTTCATTTTCATTTCGAATATGTTATATTGACGAACATAGGGAGTCTCTGCCTGTAGGATTGGATATCTCCAAAGCATTCGACCAAGTTTGGCACGAAGGCTTTCTATCTCGTTTAAAATCGAGTTTTCTCGCAGATAGATCACTCTGTAGTGATGAACTGCTATCAATGGCCAATGCTCCTATTCCAGAAGGATCTGTCTTGGAACTAACTTTGTATTTGTTGCACATCAACGATCTGTGGGATCTGACCTGCAATCCAGTGCATTTGTGGATGATATGGTACATTCAATAATAATAATAATAATAAATTTCATTCGCCATTTAGTTACAGTGTGTACATATGGTAAGTCATACAATACATAAGTCACATGATACAATAAAACCAAACTGTAGGACATTGAGTGAAAATAAACTGAATAACGATCGTATGTATGAATAAAATCAAAACGTATCTGACGACAGCACAACACAAGATACATATTTAAAAGTGAAACGATTATCAGTATAAATAAAATCACAAACTGAGTACAAATGAACACGACCATATATAATTAAAATCATTGAATTGAAATTTTATTACGGAATAGGATGACAGCACACTACAAGTAAAATAATTCACAATAATGGATCATCCAAATATTCTTGATAGGAATAGTAACATTTTTCAGTCAGCAAACATTTTATTTTGTTAAAAAATATTCTATCACATTCAGAATTTTTAATTTCCGTTGGCAGTTTGTTGTAGAAACTCAATGCTTTATAGAGAGGAGAGTTTTGGAATTTCGTGGTTTTGTGGTTTGGTATCTTTAGGTGACCACCATTGCGTGTGTTGTAAGAATGCGAAGAAGCAAGTTGCTTCTAATGCATTTCAAACATTTCAAAATATAGATGGATGGAGCAGTCAAAAATTTCTCTCTAATAAATATTGGTTTGCAACTATCTCCATAGTCCATATCAAATATTAATCTTACGATACGTTTCTGCCCTATAAACACTCTACCAAAATCTTTACCACATCCCCATGACATTGTGTTGAAGGAAATGTATGAGTATATACCATTGCATAATGAATGCTTAATAAACTCTCCTTGGCTACACATGTTTTCATCTGCTTAATAGCAAAGAATGCTGAATTTAGAGTCTTGCATACATGATTGATATGTAGATCCCAGTCTAACCTCTCATCTAGAAATGTTCCCACGAATTTTACATCTTGCGACATAACTATTTCATCAATAGCGTTCATTTCAGCAGGGATATCATCCTTTCTATTATAGAATTTCATTGTTGTATTTAAAATGAGTTGATATCTGTCACACCATGATGTGAATGAATCAATTATTTTGCCGACATTTGTTAATAGTACATCTGGATCAGGACTAGCAACTGTAATTGTTGTGTCATCAGCAAACATGGTGATGTAGCAATCAGTTACGTTTTCGGGCAGGTCGTTGACAAATAGCACGAATAGTAGGGGTCCTAAAACTGACCCTTGCGGTACTCCTAATTTAACATCACGCTGACCTGATGTGAAAACGTTATTTTTCACAGTCATGCTACGTCCAAACATATATGATTTCAACCATACCAATAAATTATTTGGAAAAGCAAGCATTTTCAACTTATTATTATATTATTATATATTATTATATTATTCATACCGCCTTTTTTTCTAGAGCCCTTAAACCTAACATTTAATGAGGTGGCAAAAATTTTGAAATAGATAATCAAGTCTCAATTTGAATTTGGAGATCCCCATTTTGAATATGATAAGTCTCAATTTTCAGTCGAGAAGGTATATAATCCATCTTATAGTCCAAAAAATGTGAGTGGATAGATCCCGATTGTCCCTAAGGAACGCTAGTATGGTTCAGTTGCATAGACCTAATCACCCCTATGAATGCCAGTTTACCGTGTGTTGCTCGCAACATGACGAAATCCAATAACTGGCGATAAATAACGAGTGTAACACATTCGGGCAATTCCATTTGGAGACCAATCAAACGTCTATTTGAATCGTCAGCAATGGCGTTGTCGATAGGGAAATGCCCTCGAAGGGACGATATTTGGATCACAAAACTAGAATCATTCTTCTTTGATACTGTTATGTATATTTTTCATTGTATGATTTCTGGATTGATCTGTATAGATTCAAAAAGATTGTTGAATCAAAATTTGAATATTCGTTCAAGATTATTGGGAGTTTTGAAGAAGTTATCTTTCCGCTAGATACAGTTTTTGTGGTGATATTTTCCTGAAAATACATAATTTTTTTGTGAAGAATCTTCTTCATACCCTTTCAAACCCAATATTGAGGAGAAAGTGGTTGGGAACGAGTGGTTTAGAGCAGTATTTTGACTTATCCACTGTTGTGATGTGCTATGTTCTACAGAAATAAAATTTTTGTTGTTTCCAAATAAGTAACTTCCAGCCTTTGGGTATCATTATTTCTGTCTGAATCCTAACTCACATGACTCAAAGAACTACAATTCATTAGATTCTCTAAAAGATCTACAAATTAATAAAGATTAACTGAGCAACGATAGTCTGAATGCAGAAGTACAATTGGATAGATTTATCCACGCAGAAGACGAAAATAACAAGTTTTTCATGATGGTAACTAGTATAATTTTGGAAATGGCATCTCGCATCTGACCTCAGAAGACACCTAGTTAGCGGTAACATGTCTCTGGACCTCGAAATGGAATCTAGGACTACTTCAAGTCTCAAATTTGAGTACCACATGTTCAGTCTTCTTCAGTTTCATCAGTTGTGATGTGATAGAACCACAGAATTGACTTCTGGACTTGAGTCTGACCTCCTGTCTCAAAAGACGATCGTATCGCCATCTAATGTATCGAGTGAGGTATAGAGTAATGAATGGGATCATTGAATGTGAAAAATGGTATGATAATCGACGATAATTAAGAATTGATTATAATGAGTTGAACTTCTTTTTTTCGATGACTATGTTTATGTAGGCAATTGAGGATTATCAATTAACAAGTAATAAGTGAGTATTTATGCAGCCACATTAAACAATTATCAAGTAACATTCATCAATCAAGAATTAACAACTATAAATTGAACTTCTTGTTTTCAATGAATATGTTCATGCAAACAGGTAACAATTATCAATTGACAAGTAACAAGTGAGAAGATGGCCAACTTTTAACTTTTTACTTCAATTGAACCAGGTTTTCGTCTAGTGCGCATCTATTACGCAGATGACCGCCGATTGGTGCTGGGGCTCATAGAAACCGTGTGGTTGGTCAGATCTTGTCTGACAGATGATTATAACCTTACTTTAGACTATGTAAGGGTTGTAAATCATTCTAGAAAATAGATCTGGATGTTGAATGAAACTCGTCAAAGTGTTCTGTATAAATGGTATATGTTTTCTACTTGTTACTTGATTGTTAATTGATGATGCATAAATCCACGCTCAGCTTGCAGGTATCGTACTGACGATGCTTTCTCCCGCAATATAACTCTCTTTATTTGAATTACTTCTAACTTCCAACCTTATCAGATTCTAACCTCAGCCGTTGGTCCCAGAGTGAAAGAATGCCCATTATAGCCAGATATTTCCCTCGAAATAATTTATGTCATAAATTTCGACGACGGGCTGGGTTCCGACAATCCTGCCTTCGCTTCCACCGTACAATAACGTGATTTATCATCGAGTCCATTTGGCGAATTTCACGAATTCGTTTGATAATCAATTCCTATATACATATATAATACAACGGCCTTAGAAGGCAGAAGGATAGGTTTTTCGTGAAGCGATTTAAATGTAGCTGAGCTTCGTCATTACAGTGATTCCACAGACACACCGGAAATTTGCCGGTGTGAACTTTCACACCATGCAGTGTATGAACTTCACACTGAAATCTGAAAGATTGTTGAGTCCGTACTCAGGCATAGTGGTGAAAGAGTTCTGTTTGTTTCAAGCACATATTCTTCAGCCTTTATCAGCCCTCAGGCAACAGCATATATTTAATAATAACTTCATGGATATCTGAAGGTGGATTTATGCACAACGCTTTTCTCTTTCTTTAACTTTTATTCAATTTAACCTTTCAATAAGGAGTTTTTCACCTTTATGCACACACTTAATGAATTAAAACTCTACTTCGTCATGTGACACTAGTCGCTGACGTACTTAGCCCGATATGATTATTAGAGTTTCGATAGTTTACAGTGATAAACTCAAACTCAAATAACAAGGTTTTCACTGTGTCACATTATTGCTCTCACAGGAGTTAAATCATTTTTTCAATGAGAGTTTTCATTCCTGTCTAAATGAGTGGCAAGGTTGGAAAAAAACTCTAACCACAATTAATAAAAAGAAGAGGAAATTATCAATGACAGATTCGCGCATGCTCACATCGTATTTCACTTTAACTTCTCGCTAAAAGATAAAAGTTGGTTGTCTCTTAAATAAACGATAGTGAAAAAAACAAAGTTAAGTTGGATGTATAAATGGTTACATGGAAATAGATAGTTTTCAATATTTTAATGAATACGTTGATGAAAGAGAAAATACGAATAAATGAAAGAGCGCTGTGCATAAATCCGGCTTGAGAGTAACTTCTGGACGTCCGCATAAGAAACGACATCTGCCAAGCGTCAAATTCGCGCATGCGCATATCTCTGTAGCGCTGACGTTCATTTGTTTCGGCTACCCTTTCGCACGAAGAAAACAATCATTTGTATCATGGAAAACAATGGTTTTTATCCATATAGTTATTATTTTTGCACCCTGCCAACAGGATATCTAGAAAGTACAGAAATTTATAAATCCATCGTAACTTGCCAAACTGTACTGGATCAAGTATAAACAACCCTTATTATACAGTCGGATTCAAAATACCTAAGACATCGTGTTTCAAGAATCCCTTCTTTTTCATAGGACTTCTATAGAAGGATAAATTGAAAAGTGATTATAGATTGTTTCACAGGCATATGAAAACTGAAAACCGCTGTACTGAATACTGTAAGAAATAAAACAAACATACAAACGGCTACCGCTGCAGAAGGTTGTGGGTTATAAACTACGATGCGGTTATAATACAGAAACTTTGGCGGATTTAGGTATCTGGAACTCCGTGTACCAACCAAGAGGCATAAAAGAGACGAAATCGTATGAAAAAACTAGTCACTTGCAACACGAAGTCTGTATTCCTTCGATATTGATGACTCTACAAAAATAGAAGTTCTTCTGGAGGTAGGAACGAGCTATTTCTTTTTCAATATTAATTATAGCCCTGACCTGCTGAGGTCCTCGAAAAACTTTTCGCTATAGTTCCAATTGGCCGAATGATCTTTCAGAATAATATCTCTATCAATATATTATGTCTATACTTCAAAGAATTAGAGTTCGGTCAGCGCTCTCTCATGGGACGATTATTTGAGGTTCATCACGAGAACTGATTCACAAAAACTAGATTTTCTGTTCTTGAAGGTCAACTCCCAAACATACGCTGAAGCTTTCAGAGTCTATTCAGTAGAGAGCTATTTTCCTAATCGAATTCGTCGACCTGCAGCTCAGAGGGTGCATTTTAGGAAACATGTTCATTTGAAGAAAACATCTCAAGAAGAGAAACTCAAAATCGTCACTTCTCTAAAAGTAGTGCCAAAAAACTGTCATACGTATCGTAGAATAATCAACCTGGGTTCTTATTCTTGCTTTAAAATTAATACACCGAATAAATCCGACATCTATAACACTTATATTGCCTTCAACTACAGCCTAATTCTCTTCGATATGTTTTTCTATGCACCTTGGGTAGCTGATATTGCTCTATAAACTTTGGTCTGGCACTCTAGATCAGATGTCGCCAAATTTTCCTTCGCAGAACAATCTCGAGGGCTCCTGTACGAAACAAAAGGTATCTGTTCGGAGTTTGTATTTGTATCGTATCGGATTTACAACACGGAATGCTCCAGAGATCATCGGAGATAGATAATACAGGAAGTGCAATAAAGAAAGGCCATACCATCGTTGTTTAGCCAGCTATAGATTTTATCGATGATAAATTAACTCCTGTATAAAATGTGTCATTTAAAGACGACTGTTTTGTCATTTTGACAGCGATAAAAAAGGTACATCGTTTTTTATAACCGATAAAAACGCCTGTTCCTCTTAAGCGTCCACATCTAGTATGCTTACGTCACTTTAATGTCTGCCCTGTCAGTTATTTGAGCATTGTTGATAATTGATACTAAACCATTACAACATGAGTCGTTAATTTATCTTGCCAAAAAACACTCGAGCTTTTCCTTTCGAAAAACTGACATTTGACAAAATTTTGTCTTGTCATTTTTTCTCGTAAAATTACTGATTGGCAAAATTATTTCGTTACAAAAAGAAATTTGTCCGATAAAAAAAGCTCTTGTGTTTTTACTGTTGAATAAACGATGATCAGGATTTTGACTTCAGGAACCAGACGTTCTTCTGGTTAGACATCATAGCTAATATGTCATACAGGATACTTTTTATCACACTCTTTCCTGGAGAATCTCGGAAAATTGAGATTTCCTACCTTTTCATTGTGAAACCCTGCTACTGCTATCACTACTGTTAATTATTCGATATTAACTACTTCCTCCATCGAATTACTGGTGAGTTTTTGGGTTTAGGTCTTCAGGAACATGTTGGAAACTTAGTTTTATGTGAGTATCTCACAAAATTCTTGATAGGTTATTTTTTCATGATACTTGTGAATATTGTTTCGATAGATTTTTTTTGATGCTTTGATGTTTGTATCTTTCAATGCCCTGATGGTGTCATGAAGTGTCAAAAAATTGGCTTCTACTGATGTTATATTCTGATACTAAAGACCCAAACTGAAAAATAACCCAATTGGAAATAACTGATTGTGCATTTATGAACCATGTCCCATGACTTCATAGAGAATGGCTTGAATTTAGCAGTATTCTAGACAATGCCTTTTACCATTATGTATTTTTGTTTGTAAACTTGTTTGGAATTTGAATTTCTCCTATAACGCCTCGTCATATTTTCGAAAGTTGGCGAGATCGAGGAATTTTGGAATCATCATAATATCTATCCATCTCTGTGACTCCTGTATACTATCGAACTTACGAATCTTGTTTTTGCCCCTCTGTCAAACCTATGACATTTGTCAAAATTTCGAAAATTTTATCAAACATTTCATCCTTCCACGAGTCTTTGAATTCGTATAGATATGCCTGGGAAAGCAACTTGGCTAACACCCATAGCAGTCCTCAAGAATAAACAAGAAGCTTGGAAAAAAATCGATGATAAAGGCTGGGTAACTATATATATTCTATACATAAGTAGTTTTCGTGATAGAACCAGAAATGACATATTTACAGGGTACATAGACCAAACTATAATAACCTAATGATGTTCAAAACTGACTCAATCGCATAGCAATCAAATACTTTCAATAGCAGCCCAGATCATCTCAATGGAGTTGAAAACGTAATGACATGCATTTCTCAAATGATTCCACCCTCATGTCCTCGTAATAATCCACAATAATCGACATAATACTGATTTGGCAGACAACAAGCATTTTCACTATTAACGTGAAAGATTTTCAGCCCATCGAACTCGGACCACTTTTTGTTACCATCTACCCAAAGATATGATATCATTCGTCTGGATGTGCAACAAAAAAAGGTGCAATTTTGCCAACAGTCAGCTGATCACTGCTGGTTGCCTCTCTCTCGTTTACTGTTTCTATTGGTTGGATTCCTTCGCCTATCTCTAGACGCGAACTAGAGATTATTTGAAATTCGGTTAAGATAATACATAACTCAACTCAACATAATACTCAATTTATGACATGATATGTTTTGATCTTCTTTTAATATATTAGTACAGCCATAGTCATGAGTGTCGAACCATGTTTCTTCTGAATAAAGAATTTTATGTCGACTCAAGTCGCACTATTCCTTCATTTTCTGTAGATCCCAGTAAAGTCAATAATCACCACTCGCTTATGTAATTTTCAATAGTTAAGTAAAACAGTTCGCAACGTTCATTAAGATTTTCAATGATAACCCAGACGTTATTTTAATTATTCTCTAATATTTTCTGATGTTGCTACCTTCTCTCAATTTAACATCAAACCCAGTTCGACGAACGACATTTTTTGAAATATTATCGAGCTTCTCGAGTTCAAAGCTCAAGTCCACGTGGCCTGTATACCGAGGACGATGTCGGGAAAATCAATGAATTTATTTCCATTTAATCTCATTCGATTGTGATACAAATCGTATCAGATATAAAAACGGAAGATCAGAAAGACTAATTAAATTGCATCGTGTGAAACTATCTATGTTTTCAATACATTAACGACTTATCGGTCACTGTAGATCTACACTGTGATACGTACGTAGATATATAACATCGGGGCAAAACGTGCTATAGCCTGCCGAGCTTCAATAGAATTGATATCCTGTTCATTTTCCTGGAAGATATCAGGAAATTTTGTCGAGGAAATAACGTATTGTGACGACGACACTGGCGCTAGATTGCATTTGCCAACGAAAATACCGAATTTCATTCAACATTCGTTTATTTCAACAATAAGAAGAGGACCATGGCTAACAATGGAATCCGAACCTAGTCTGATAACGAAAAAAGGGTGTTTGTGAATTTATTTCATAATTTATCATTACGGAACCATATTATTTATCGAAACTAACCAAATCCAGTTGCAAAAAATAGTCATGTGCAAGGAAATATCCAATTATTCAGAAACTGTATTGTATAAACCTGCGTTTGATCTTTCTCCCAGCTCAACGATTTTTTTTTCACAGAAAGCAGCTCCTGTAGATCTTGACAAGGAAATCAATTATTTCAACAATAACTTCCAACACCGTTCTCTACCGGAGTATGACTTGTATTTCTCCTTCACCAAAACATATCCTTTGTGGGACGAGAGGAAGAACAGAGACAATAGACAGTATTTACCAGATATCAACGAAAATATCTTCCAGCAGGTATCATAGATACGGAATTATGTGGAATACGATTGACAGGCGTTCATTTACTTTTTTGATTTTATCAATGCAGGAGAAAGACAAGCCAATTCCTGTCTTATCTTCCATGAACTACGGAAGACCCTGTAGAAAGACTTATGACTCACCAGAGACGACTTTCAGAAGGCAGAATGCCACGTCAGATTTCAAAAGGAGAAGAGGTGTTGTTAATGTCGAAGAGAGACAGACTCCCTTATAAATTGCCGGAAAATAAAGCTTTTTTTTGAACAATGTGGCGACTTCATTTGAAAATATCACCTTGTGATGTCAATTAGATATATTTGACATGTTGTAACTTTGTATTTGTTGTACAGAACTGGAAGGTGTTGGTAATGTCAATTAAATACATTTGTATGATCCGCCTGTTGAAGTTACAAGTTTAATAGATTTTCAGATCTCAATTTTGATTTTCTCATGTATAGTATCGACCTTTCTCCATCTTTCACCACCGGCTTCATTTTATGAAAATACGACATGAAGTGTATTATTATTCGCAAAAGTATGGAATAGATAAGAAGTCTCATCACACTGATCGTGGATGTGGCGCAAAAACAAAGTTGGTGTAGAGACAGATCCTTGTGGAACACCAGCATAGATTCAACAATAGTATTTTAAACGGAAAATATACCAACTTGATTATTTACGAGTATTACAATAGTCAAAGTATCGTTTCTTAGGCGAAATTTTCAGATTTATGAAATCTGTTTTTCCAACAGGCCTTCCTTTTTATTTATATGATCAGTTCCTTTCCAGTTCGTTGAATTGAGGTCACTCATAGTAGAAGGAAGGAGCCTTGTTAGATGGAAGAAAATCAAATCCGCATCTGAATCTGCAGATTCAGCTTCATGCAAAGAACTTCATAATGCGAAATTGATGGCCGAATGTTTTGTTCTTTCTTGCTTTCCCAAGGAGAATAAGACTCATGCAACTCTAAAATGACACTAAAACTGAACACGAGATAGAAGACAGTAGAGTATTCAAGAAGTTGCCTTTACATTCGATATCCAATTGTCAATTAAACACTCAACAACATGTTTTTTCTAGTTCAATCACTAACATGGTTTGAATGCACACAAAAAGGTTATCTAGTTGATACCAAACAGTTTTGAAATACCCAACCATCCGAAATATAGGAATATTTTACAGATAGTTCCTATTCTGTTAGTTATACTAGGTGTTTCGAAATTCGATCGACAATGACAGATATAATTTATTGAAAATTGTTGAGTTCCTTAAATACATGGCAATTAATTTGAAACAAATATGGTGAATAAAGTTGACCCAATTCCTTGTACTTATCACAACACTGAATGATTCTCCCAAAATAAAATTTCAAACATAGAAATTTAATACCAAAAATTGGAAAATTATGAGAAATATTTTATACTTCTTACATTCAAGGTCTTGTATCTCGGAAACCATGCATTCGAAGATCATGGGCATATTGTAACGTCATTGCGCGTAGTGAACTGATTGGTTGAATTTTGTAATGGTGACGGATAGGTGGGGACTAGCTAGGAAACACAACATTGTTGCCAATAAAAATTTTCCGGGCACTGCTTCTTCAAATTACTTAGCCATCTATGATCTGAACAAAATAAAAATCTCTGAAATATGTGAAAGGTACTGGAGAGTCATTTATTTACATATTTCTTTCTGCAAATCACTGCCAATTGTGTATGTGATTATGAGAATATAATCAGTACACACAATTGAACTTATTAGATGAATTTTAGTGTCTAATATCACACGTATCATTTGCTGTGTTTGGTGTGATGATTTTATAGTCAGTTGGTTGGGTATTTCAGTTGAGATGCATTACTTACAGGTCGGAACAGCAAACATTTCGAGAGAGGAGCAACAATATAGAGAAAGGAGACAGTTAACAACGAGAAAGTAAGGCAACAGTATCAAATACTCTACTGACCTTGGTGCTGTCTATGACACTGACTGAGGCAGACTGAAAAAGAACAAAAAAAAATCATTAGATCGCTTATTCGTTCATATTCGACAGAATCCATAGACTATGTTGATTCCTTTCGATTTCCTCATGGATACTTCATGAGTGATATATACAGGAGGTCTCAGGATGAACTGCTGATTCTTGAATCGAAGATCAAGATCCAAGGTGTTGAAACGAATATACTTTCTTCTGCTGAATTAGTACTAAATTACTTGATTTCACATTGAACACTACCTATCTTCTTGTATACTGTTTTCCTACGACAAACTATGGAAACAGCGCTTTCAAAAATTGAGCGAAACGGAATTATAATAATTCAAATATTTATCAATTTGAATCTGCTCTTTTTCCATTTTCCTCTGAGATAACACACCATAGTGGTGTCCATGGTATATTCCATGGAAAAACGAGCGGGAAAAAAATTGAAACATTATCCAATGACGTATAAACGTATCACAAAGGGATTGGAAATTCCACCAGGCACTCAAATTCGTGTTTTTTTGCCGCGATTCGGTGGGACACTTTTGGTAAACAAGGGTGAATGTGTACCTATCAACCCTATCTGCGAAGATTTACTGGTCCCACATGTAATAAGCGCATTCATTTCGCTCCAGGTTTGTTTGTACAGAGATAACTTCCTGGACAAGGTGCATAGCAGACTCTGGATGGACGGACCGAAAAGTTTTTTCGAAACTAATTCTCCCATTATCATTATCCGAAGTGGATTCACCTGGAAGGATTCTGTAGCTTCGGAGGATTAGGAAAAAATACGAAGAAAGGCTGGGAAAAGGTCAATATCCTCAGAAACCCACGCTTACGTCATCAATCAAAAATTAAATCTGACATTTCGAAATTTTATTAAAATTTATCTTGTTTATCTGATCCAAATTCGTCTGAAAATTTCTACCAAACTTCATTCTCATGACATAATATGTTCTCCTTCAAATTGTAACTCTATTGTTTGGATCTTGAAGAAGCAAGCTTCTCAATTGTAAGATCGCTCATGAATGGAGTACTCATCTCAGAGTAAGTACACCATCCATAAACCACAGATGTTTTTGCAATCTTGCAAAACAGGAATTTTATTGATACTGAATATAAAACAATGTCATCTATTTTTCTACACAGATCAAATTTCAATCCTATACCAACCTCTCTACCAAACTTTGTTCGCAAAATTCACTACCAATCTCATTGTTTGCTTGTACAATTCGTTTATTAGTGTGATCACAACCTCTCTATGATCATTTTTCTTCAATGATTCAACTCGAGTAAGTTTTTGGTTCACACATCAAAACACTTTCCTGGCGTGACAACTGAATCTACTTGCGAAATATGGCATGAACAAGAACAGTACTTTCCTTGAAAATCCACAGATAACTCTCGCCATGGACCTCACATGGTCGTGAGGTCTATTGAGAGTATCAAAGTCCAAAGAGTATTTTTGGCAGTGCCCTTTCATGGTGCTCATTTCTGAGCAATATGAATATCGATTAACAAAACTATGTTCGCACGCGTCAAAGTCGTTCGAAAGGTATCGAATAACCTATAAGGTGAACGATTGAATTTCAATGAGTACTTCATGGGAATCACCTCTAGCTGATTTAAGTTCAGTTGATCCACTGAAGTTAAGATACGTCTATATTCTATGCTTCTTGCTCATACGTGGTGGTTTTCAGTTCAGCCATGTTTGTAGGAATCCAGCGTATGTCTTAATGTGGATGATGCAAACCTTTCCTGGATAAACAAGTGTCATATTTCATATATTTTCCACAGTTTATGTCAACCTACAGTGTTATGTCTTGATGTAAAAACGACACACAATGTTTTAGAGCGAATAAAGCGGGATTTACGGGTCGGAAATATCATATACGTCCCGGAAACGTCGATTTTATGACAAAATAGATACATGGGCTATTGGATTTCCCATCTTGTTTCGGCAGATGTTTTGATGAGGTCCAAATCTTTATGTAAAAACGAATACATTGTTACGAGGGGAAATAAAATGGGATTTATGTAGTGGAAATATCAAAAATATGCTATAGATTGTCCTTTGCCTGATACGACGTATTTAGATCAGCTTCTGTGGAAATGAACAGTTTATTTACAGACACATTCTACTGATGTATGAGCATACATTTTTAGTGTTGTTATATTCTCGCCTTCTTTTATTCCACTCTTTTTTAAAAAGATATGATTTTCGATAGTGTAGAATTATGCATAGGTATAAAGATTGACTGAAATTTTCACGCTCTTTGATGCAGGAGATCTAGGAGAAGGTAATAACGAAGTGAAGAGAGAGGACTACTTCAGTATTACTAATATAATTACAAGACGAAGCTGCAGATACCTATTAGTTATCGTACCCCGGAGAATCCAACAACGAAATAAGGAAACAAAAGGAAAAACGTGGGATTTCCCTATTATTTACGAGATACGAGACTGCTGCTTCATATACGAGACTGATGTTGTTTGTTTATTTTGTTCCGATTGTTGTCTTGAAGGTAATCCGCAGGATAGTTGAGTATCCAAATTCTACATCTAGAATTTCACATGATATATTCGTTCCATCTGAATTTGAATGGGTTCAAGAGACAATTTGAGGGTCCTTTTGCTGAATTTCTACCCTTGTATTACGATTGAATGAGATATCTTCTCGTAGTATTTAGGCCACTCACTTGTTTCTATTCCTCTACAACAATATTGTTTGGATATGAAATATTTTAGATAAGTCTAATAATGGCTACATAGCGTGCAGCTCATGTGAAGTGGAATATTGTTACTTTGTATTATCCTATTACTGAGAGAGCTATCATAGCTCATCTGTTTTATAATCTTGGTACATTGATTTTTTCCAACCCATCTCGGGGATCTACAAGTTCATACAAGTGGAATCCAAACCACTGTGGCATTTGGGATAGTTCTATGTAGAACTTGATGATATACATTGTACATCGCATAAATGAAAAAAATCCAACGGCCAGCCAGGAATCGAACCCACGACCTCATGATTACTATGATGTCGCTTGACCATCTCGACCACCTGGCTGCCTAATAATTGAATGCATAAATAAACTCTACTCTTAACTCTCCGACTTGATCTTGAATGCCGTTTAACCAATTCCTTCAAATCTGCTACAATATTCAACAGTGACGGAATTGACTAATTAAAAATCCGGAACATGCTAATTGCTGTAAGATTGACATGATTGATTGCTATGATGATTTATTGAAGCTTTATCATATCAATGCACGATTCTTGGATGGAAAGTATATTTTTCACTGACTTCTCTGTCGAAAAATCGACACTGTATTAATAATGATCTACGAAGGCGGATTAATGCGGCGTTGTCATTTTTCACACTTCCAGGCTTGTGCACAGTAGAGTCGGCTATGTCCGTACCTACATAAGACACATCAATGCCGAAATGTATACACATTACACAGAACACATACAACATGCTTGAAAAAGTAGGTAACAATCAGCGAAAGCAAAGCGAACATAAAAGCTAAGCGAGGGGTAGAGAGTAGGGTGAGAAAAAAAGGGAGAAGCTTTGATTCTCACTCACCAGAGCTTGTACGGCCGTTTGGTGCTGGAAACAACGAAGCATACATTTAGTAGGTACACAGAACAGAAATTTATACCGGGTGTCCGCGCAGCAACTCAACGCCGTAATATTTTCCGTTGGTTCCATAAAACTGTTCAAATTTTGCAGCATCAGTGATGACAGAACACGTGAGCAGACTTAAGCGTCAACCATGAGAAACAATCGTTCACTCTCTCGATAACTCTAAATTTCTCATCTCAAATAGCACCGCATTGAAGTTATCTATTGAATACGCGAAAAATTGAGAAGGGTGCCGTTTGAAAGTTGGCTCAGAGTGACGCGATTCTGATATTGACTACGAATTAGTTCTTCATCAGATATGGAAGCTGCAAAATTCAAAATCTGTATTTTTGAAATAACGGAAGTTATCACCACTAATTTTTTTTTGCGGATACCTGGTATACAGAGGGGTAGACTATAGTCAGCGAGTGAAGAGAAAAAGCATTGATGTTCACATTCTCCCCCATGCACACCCCCAGAGCATGTCGTAGATTCTTCTCTATGGATTACACGATATTTCATTCAATCAAAAAGGATTCTTGAGGAATTCAACTATATCTTCATCCAGAGGAGAAAGTGGTAGTGTATGACCCCCGGAATCTTTCCCCTTCGTGAGTCCCATCCTTAAAGAATTCTATCCATCAAGCTAGATAGAATTCCTCATGGACTTGACATTTAACCCACTGCTCCTGGATTGATCCTCACGTCATCTTCTTTGAGAAACCTATACAGCGGTGAACCTAAATGTGGGAACGAAGCTTTTCGATCTGTACAGTCGCGCTTTCTGCTACTAATATACTCCGCCTCAGGGGCTTTTAGAGCATCCTATCATTGTGTGGTGTGGATGGTCTTGGAACAAGCATTAACTGTAAACAGTTATTGTCTTTCTGAAAGCTATGGTCTCGGCAGGAAGTCACATCCAACAGATCGTGGATGTGGAGCAGAAACGAATTTGGTGTCAAGAAAGATATCGTTGTGGAATATTAGCATAAAACCATAAGACGAAAGTTCTGCTAGAAGGTATTGGTGTCAAAGTTCGTCAAATGCTTTGGAGATATCAAAAATGCTACAGCCAGAGACATGGGGAGTCTCATGGAGTATTGATGGACGCGCCTGCCACATATTTGTCACCACCAGCTCGAATAACTTACAGAAAGTATTTAGTATGTGTTCTGTTGATATCTGAAGGAGAAAGCCATAGTGCTAGATGGAACAATAATTAGGCTGTCTGCGGAGTTTTTGGAGATAGCACCATCATCGTTGGATTCCTTATGATGAACCCTATAGAGTTCATTTAGAATAATCAATAGACATGCTCTGAGGTTGAGAGGGTGAATCTGACACTGAAAGTGTATTTCGAAGGTTTTGTTTTCTTGAAAATCATCATTTTGAAAGTTGTTCAAGGTGACAGTTTTTATTGAAATGCACTATATATATATATATATATATATATTCCGATCAGAACCCCGCTTGCTCTACTACTTGCCAATTAAATGTGCTACAATACTACAGCATATTGAATGTTTGACAGATTAGATTAATCAGAATTTTTTCAACGTATTGATACAAAAGAACAATATGATTATTTCTGTCATGAATTTCGACTATGGTCTATGAGAGCAAATGTTCAAGGTCATGAAAAAGGCGATAGGCGGATTCCAGTGCAATATACAAGCAAGAAGAGAGTATTTTGCAACATAGAAGAAATGAAACACTGAAATAACATGAACGTCATGAGGTAAATACCTGAAAGGTATTCACGTTTCCCACGTGACCAAATTTTTTACTTGTGGTAGTACAGCAAGTCTCAACTTGAACCAGAAATTAGGTTAGTTTCCCTTTTTATCTCTGTGGTGCCTTGTGAAAAGTTCAACCTTGTCAATTATATTATATTTAATGTCATTAAAGACGAGTGAGAAATTTGCACAGCAAATATTGAGACAATGACAAAATTTTTCATGATTCAGAAAAATAATTTTCCAATCGGTGAATATCATGTGTTTTTGTTCCTTAAAATTTGGTCACGTGGGATACAAAGTTGAATGAAAGCCCTGCATAAATATTGTTTTGGGCCATGAAAAAAAAAGAAAAAAAATTGTCGAAAAAATTGGACTATTTCGCGAAGTCATCATTGAGAAATTTGCATCCCTGTACCCTTCCGATAAACGAGCCACTGACTTATAGATTGTCGAGTCGAATCCCGCGGGATCCTCGTCGGGTCTTGCCAACGCCGCAGGGTGACGTCACGTGACTTTGTCGTCGGCCACCGTTCCCTGGATACTCTGGATTCCTGCCTTCTCCGGAAGCCAGATCGAACCCTTAATGTCCTGCATAAAGCGAGCCGAATGGAATTCACAGACAGTGACGTCAGCGAAAAAATTTTCCATTCGTGACAGTATCAGGATCTGAATCAATCCTTTGGTCAAACGAAAGACTGAGACAGTGACGTCAAGGAAGATTTTTGGTGCTGAATGCATCATGAGCTATGCTTTGAGCGAATGAAATTCTTGGACTGAGGAAGGCAGCCAGAGTTTTTTCATTCCTCATCAAAGATATGATTACACATTCTCTACTAGATGCAAGAAACTTCGCTGAACAAAACATTCGAGTCGATAATCTCAGACTGTTAACTCGATTCGAATGGAAATGTCGTATTTCTGGAAACAATGGCATGGCACATCAAAATGTTTTGACAACGCCAACAGTCAGATGATTTTTGATCGCTCTCTGTCTTATGGTCGTTTCGATTCCTCTCTCTCTAAGCTCGATCTAGTAGAGGATATATAATATGTCCTATCTTTGGTCCTTATCCTTTCGTCAAATAGAAGAATGTGAGTGACGTCAGGAAGGATTTCTGGCTCTGAATGCGTCAGGCGGGATGCTTTGAGCAAATAAAATTTTGCGACAGTGACGCATACTGGAGGATGTTTCATTCGTAATGGTATCGGATCTATGCTAATCCTTTCTTCGAACAGAAGGCTCTGTGCATCAAGAACTATATGCTTTTGACTAGTGACGTTAGCGGAAGATTTTCCATTCGAAATAGAATCAGAATCTATCCTAATCCTTCTATCAAACAGAAGACTTGAGTCAGGAAATATTTCTGGCTCTAAATGCATCAGGATCTTTACTTTACAAATGGAATTCTATGACAATGAAGTCAGCTCCAAGCAGTCATTTCTAATAATTCTAAATGCATCAGTGTGTTAACTCATAACAAATATAATATTGAAACAGTTTCAGTTTCGACAGGATCCATCCTTTCACCAAACTGACTTCAGCAGTCAAAGCTTCTGATCTTTCCTTCTAACAGCAAGAGGATCTACGTTTGAAGCCAATATTTACCTGGGAGAGTGACTTTAGTGAAAAATTTTCAATTCTAGACGATACACAGTTTTGATTGCATCAGGATCTTTCTTTGGCCTTGGATATCTCCAAAGCATTTGACCGAGTTTGGCACCAAGGCCTCCTAGCGAAACTTCCATCATATGGTTTGCCGCCCCAACTGTGTCTTTCACTATCGAGTTTTCTTGCAGATAGATCACTCTACGTGGTGGTAGACGGGGTATCGTCTGAAACAATGACGATCAATGCTGGTGTTCCACAAGGCTCTGTCTTGGCACCAACTTAGTTCTTGCTCCGTATCGATGATTTGTTGAATGTGACCTCCAGCCCAATTCATAGCTCTGCGGATGATAGTACACTTCATTCCGCCTTTTCCTCTTGAGCCCCTATATTATCCAACGAGGCCAGAGGTGCAAGGCGAAGACAGGTCGATGCTTTAAATGAGGATCTGACAAGAATTCTGGAATGGGGATCTGAGAATCTAGTACAGTTCAATGCAACTAAAACCCAAGCTTGTAGGAAGGCTGATCACACAATGCCCAATTTGATGATGTCGGGTACCACTGTTCCTATGAAGTCGTCAATATCCATGCTGGGTGTCACCACCAACAGTGCACTCTCATGGGACAATCATGTGAGGTCCATTGCGAAAACTACTTCACAAAAACTTGGTTTTCTATTCCGTGCGAAGAGATACTTCACATCCCAGCAACTGTTTATGATCTACAAAGCACAAATTCGACCTGTCCTGGAGTACTGTTCACATGTTTGGAGCTCAGCCCCCAAACATACGCTAAAGCTCTTAGATTCAATTCAGAAGAGAGCTATTCGCCTAGTCGATGATACAACACTCACCAAATCATTGACCTCTCTAGATCATCGTAGAAAGGTCGGCGATCTATGCATTTTTTATAGGTACTTTCATGGTCGGTGCTCAACGGAAATATCATCTATTATGCCACCACGCGCGATTCCTAGTAGACAAACCAGACGAGCTCGAGCTGGTCACTCCTACACTGTCAGGCTCGAGACCTGTCGAACATCGCTATACCAAGCATCATTCATCAATAGAACGGCAAAGTTATGGAATTCTTTGCCTAGTGAAGTCTTTCCTGATGCTTACAACCTCCAAACTTTCAAGAAAAATTCCAACACCTTCCTACTCTCCCAAAATTCCACCGCTGGCTAACACGATGTTTCTCGAACATCATAGGTTTCCCTTTCGTGTTGTTCACAGATTAAAAAAAAAAAATTGTGTACTTGAAGATATTGACGTCACTGTAATTGCATCTGAAAATGTCCATTTTTGGAATGCATCAGGATCTATGCTTCTGGTGAATAGAATTCTGAGACAGAGACGTCAGTAAAAAATTTCGAGTTTCAATAAATAGAAGTTTCAGTCGATGACTTCAGTACGAAGATTTTCAATTCAGACATGTGGACAAATACATGAAACATACTAACCCATTTGATGTTATTAGGCTAGAGTTTTTATTTACACATTTTCGACTGAATATTTCCTCAATTCTAACGTTCGGTAAAATTGTCGATGTTACAGGCTCGTGTGAGGATCTTGTATTTCCACGGCGTATAGTTTTATAGTCCCAAGTCGGGAATTTATCGTCAATATTCCGTGACTCAGTTTGAACTCGAACTCAGAGATATCGAAATGCATATCTAAATATATATTTAGTATTCATCATGGTGGATCAATAATGGTTTGTGTCGGGATATTCAGAGAGAGTTCTAGTTATACTGAAAATAGGTGGAATGTTGCCTGACCTTTCAATACTGAGTACACAAAATCTTCTCGAAATTCTGTAACATGCATTCTTATTTCTTTTCTGATCATTCTCATCATTCACCAATTTCCGAAGGAATAATTGTGAACGAAACTGTTCAGAATGTTTATTTCCAGGACATTTACAAAAAATCGTTAAATAGCTCTTTTTCTTTTCTAGAATCAGGAAACTCTTATCCTTCCAATCATATGTCACTGTATACCGAACCATTAAAGAACCACGTTTCGATTATTGTGCCAGCTTGCTTTCCCTATTAGACAATAATAGTATCTCTTCATTAGAAAAAATCAGAATCATACTTCAGTGTAATAGATTAACCCATGTCCATCTGATGTTGTCTGTTTTCGAATGGATGACAGTGAAAAACAGGATTAAATACTTTTCCATGATATTTATCTATAAAATAATAAACTGTAATTTCCCCACTTACTTCAACGAATTTATAACGTTCAATCATCAAATTCACAATTATGAGACTAGAGGCAGGTATGATTTTCATATTAACCGCACTAGAATGAAGAAAACTATGAATTCGCTATTTCATCAGTGGTTTAGTTGATTATAATAATCTACCCATGGAACTTAGGATGAGTTCTCAATCCATGCATTCAAATCCAGATTGAAGACTATTTTGATTGATTAGTCAATTCAAATCTATTTGATGTGAATATATGTACCTTTTTTCATTGAGTTTTACTGCTCGTAAGGAATAACATTACCAAGATTATTTGCTCACTTATTTATTTCAGGATGTATTGTTATTGTATGTGTGTTGTATATTTATCTATTCATGTTTTCTTTTTTTTTTAACTTCCACCATATTGTTTGTAAATTAGGATTTCCTATTTAAATAAAGATTATTATTATTATTATCCACTACGCAACTTGTGCTAAACGTCTACTAGTGCGAAATATATGACTTTCCACACAGGGGCCTTAATATCGGAGATATTCACTGATTGCAAATGCAAAAGAACCACAACGTTTCGCAATTTTCTACATTTCAGATCTGTCGAGGCAATTCTCGACATCGACAGAATACAAATTATAAACTTGTATCTCGATGGACCCCATCGAAGTACTGTTAGGGAAAGTATAATAAACGAATTGAAGTGAGGGAGTAGAAGATAATACTTTCCGAAGACATAAAAGAGGTGAAAACGGAATATGATGAAACTGGTGGAAAGCATGCTGCCAAAAGCATTCCATTAATATCGCATTTCTGCTCTGGCAATTCCAAGAAACTTCCAGCTATTAATTATGAGTCGGAACATGAATAATCAATCAAGAATGGGGATTCTCCTCTCGCGAGGTTCTCATCTGCCAGCGGTGGCATTTATGTGGGAAAAGTGCGATTGATTTTCGCGTAAAGAGCAGTCAGGCGACAGAAGTTTTTCTTTCACGAGGCACTGACGGCGATAATGAAATCAACACTGTTTTCTTCTTCAGAAAGTGACCTATATACAGAGTGATTTATATAAGGTTGCAGATAATCATCCAGTGGACTGTCCGTATCGAAATGAGTTGAATTAACGGAAAATTAGAAAATAGCATTCGAATGACGAAGTTATTGAGTTCTACTGATGTGTCGCCGTATGGATTCTTCCATAATATTATAACGGTGTCGACAGCGCTGTAATCAAATCACACCCCTTCTCGCCTTTATCAGACTCTTATAAATCTGCGGAAATAATATTGATTCTCACTATGGCCAAGTGGAAGAGAATACATAGTCTCGCACTGCAACTTAGGATCTTTAATTCGGAAATTGGCAATTTTCTAACGTATTTTTGAACAAACAGCGAAGTGCGGAAGCGAAAACAAGAATAGAAGGCAATAAAACTCATTTAGTTGGGGTTGAATTTCAACACCTAGAGGTATCCTCCATTCAAAGTGAAGAAGCAACTAACAACAGTGTCGCCAGTCTTTCCTACACTCTCTACAAGTCGTGCTTTCCTATCAACTATACATATGAAATGAAATCTCGGTCTGCTGTTGATATTATTCCATCACCTTTGACATCCAGAGGAAGTGACCTTTATCCCAAAACTTTTCTTGCGCGATCAAAACAAAGAATATAAGTCGAAGAAAGCTCACGGCACGATATTCTTTCCAGCGGTCGATCGAAATCGTGTTGGAGAATACGAAGAAACACAAATCCCCCCGGCGGTCATTATCACGCGAGAGTTTTAATGGTCGAGGCTTTATTTCCACACGCAGGCTGTTCCAGAGTATGGCCGGTATGGGTAATTATATCCCCCACGTTTCTGAACTATGTGCACAAGCACGGTAAACGTGGGTAATAAAAGCAGAATTTTATTCTTTTATTTTTGCCACTTAAACAGCTCAACTTTCACGACAAGGGATTGAGGTTGCCAAATACCTGGACGTTTCTGGGGTTGCGAACGGAGTTGAAGTCCAATTTCCAACTACATCTGTTTGACGGCGACAGTAAAAATTACCTTAGGTAGCATGCAAAATCATCAGGAATGTTTGTTCTGGAGAAGTATTGGACCAGATTATATCGTTTAGCATGCCTTTTGGAAGGACCAAAAAGTAGTTTCAAACGTACACACTCTGTATAAAGTACCTCTCTGTATCTCTTTGTGTGTGACAAAAGACCAGAGGCAAAATTCCGGGACTGACAACCTTACCAGGGATAGATAGACGCTGATGGCCAAGATCATTTCAATCAGAAAATTAATTTATCCGATGAAAGAAAAGCTCCCGATTTTGTTAACAACCATGCTTAGAAAAGCCAATATTTTCATTGACGTTATGAGGAAAAGAAAAAGGACTGGTATCCACAACCAACCGTTTCTCACGAATGATGGACGAAATAATTCCTATAACTTCTATTACAGCTATCCATCAGTTTTGAGGTTATTAATTCATTCCACCAATAATGAAACATCCAGTTGAAAACGGTGAGAAGATATAGAACTTGTATTCAGATAGGCAATTCATTCTTCTAATGGTACCTTGGGTAAGAGCAACTCATTCCATTTCGAAAGCATCCCTTCCCTTCGATGGGGGTTCATTTTGGTGAATTCCTTCGATCATTGTATAGTATATCCATACGTATGAAACTAATACTGACGATGATATTGATTCGAAATATTAAAAACCTCTTAAAAGGATCTCTCCAACGGAATCGAAGTAATCTTATATGTCGTGTATACATATTTGACGAGGCTCAAAAATGCCTCTTCAATGGTATATTATACTCACTTCAGTGTCAAGGTATACAAATATATCATGGACTATATATATATATTGTATATTTTTTGCACTTTCGGGATAATTATCACTGAAATCAGGTGACTTGAAGATATAAATTCAGAAACGCCCTGTTAATATTACACAATTCGACAAGTGATGAAACTGACTACTTCTTTACTTTTCAGATATAATCAACCAACTGTAGTCCCTGTTTGGAGAGACTTTAATACCCACATCAATCACTTCGAAAAGGTGAAAGATAAAATAGAGAATTCATGCATAATTTTACAGTGTATATATAGATAGAAGATCTCTTATTTATTCATTGCCTCCCTTGAAGAATAATGAAGTACAAGGAAGGCTGTCAATACTTTACCTATTTTTTCAGGCCTACTGAAGATGCATGCAACTGTTGCTTCGGATAGGTATTTTGTATTTTGCAATCAATATTAGAGGGGTATTCGACTGAGCCTTATATATATCCTCGGACTTCATAATTGGGATAAAATCAAGTATTACTATAAAATAATGGAGTAACATTGAGGAGCATTGCAGGGCTCAATGAACATGGACAGGTTCTACTTACCTGAAATAAATATAAACCAAGAGTTTCTGACTATACGGAGAGGAAGAACATCAAACAATGAAATCTCATAGCAAGGACGTAGATTGGTGAAGAATTGTCAAGAGTTTGAGGCATTTACAAAGAAACCAGCGCTGCTCTTTACTTAGATGGTATCTTGCATCATGTCTGAGGCTGTTTATGCGTGGGCTCGACAGCCTCTTCAAGGCAAACCCGTGATCACCGGGACAAGCACAAAAAGCAAGCTGAAAGACATCACTTGAAGAAAACTCGCTTACCGTCGGCATGAGCTGATCGGTGCTCCTCACCCTAGTCACTTTGTTCTTATAGACGAGTCTCTTGACCAGCCTCTCCATCGGCTGGTTCCACTTCATGAAACTGACGTAGGCCACGTAGAAACTGAACAGCACCAGCGCCTCGTACCACTGGATGTAGTTGTCCTTGAAGAAGAGGATCAGCGTGACCAGACTGAGCGAGTAGAACGAGCAGTCCCTGAACAGCGGCCACCACGTCAGCGTCAGCACGGTCTTGGAGAAGATCGCGCACATGCCGATGACGAAGAGGATGTTGAAGACCGCCGAGCCGACGATGGTGCCGATGCCGACGTCGTCGAAGGACACGAAGACGCCGATGACGCTGGTGAAGAGCTCGGGCGCCGACCCGCCCGCCGCCATGAACGTGGCGCCGGCCACGTCGTCCTGGATGCCGAAGCGCTCGATGATGACGTCCAGCGCCGGCACGAAGAACTCGTCGCAGACGATGGCCAGCGCGACGAACATGTAGACCAGGCCGAGCACGTGCAGCACGATGGCCCCGGAGCGGCGCTGCTCGAGCGAGAAGAGGTCGCGCGGGAAGAGCGGGTCCTTGAGCTCGGTGGCGTTGCCGACGGTGCCGTTGCAGGGGCCCTCCTGCTGCTGCGCGCCGACCTGGAGGAGCAGCAGGGGCGCCAGGAACAGCGCGTGGCGGAGGGTCATTCTGGGGGCTCAGGCATCGCTCGGCGCCGACTGACTGTGCCGGTGCTGCCTGGCCCGCTCGATAAGGCAGAGGGCGCGCCGGGTGGTGCACCGCGACGCACCACCCGGCGCGGAGGGGTGCGCGCCCCGACGCGCCTCCCTGAGGTCGGCCGGCGGCGCCGTTGCCGCGGCGGGTCGGAAGTATCGCCGCTCAGGACGATCTCCGCTTCTTGGGATCGCCGCTGCTTGGTTTGGCCCCTATAGTCGAATGCCAATTCCTACGCTTCTGCTATGTTGAAGATCCAGTCAGTCAACCCTCAGGTTTGAATGAACCGCCCCTCAACGTTGACTCCTAAAGACATCATGATCTCATATATTCCTTGCCCCATCGACTTATGAGGAGCATTTAAACGAACAAAAGAAAGAGAAAGAGCTATCGGTTCGTCCGAATGTGCAACAAAGAAAGGTACAATTTCGCTAACATTCAGCTGATCACTGCTGGTTGCCTCTCTCGCTCGCCTTTGCTGTTTTCATTGGTTAGATTCCTCCGCCATTCTCTTAGGCGCGAACTAGGGTCTATTTGACATTTGCTGAACATAATTCAATGACGTACAGCCATAGGCTGAACAGGACAACTTGACAACATCGCATCCGACAAACAGTGTCGGTTTTCAGCATACTTCCTATCTTTTCCTATCTCGCGA
The DNA here is from genome assembly GCA_963576655.1 of Gastrophysa polygoni. Lineage (NCBI taxonomy): Eukaryota > Metazoa > Arthropoda > Insecta > Coleoptera > Chrysomelidae > Gastrophysa > Gastrophysa polygoni. Next base: position 2,914,449 of record OY755091.1, on the reverse strand, counting down.
TCCTTCAATCATCTGGAGAGGGACCAGGCATTCCTGCTGGGTTGCTGCTATCCTGATGATTGGCATCTCTCGGCCGACGATGTCTCCTCTGCATGCAAATTCCACATTTCCGAGGCGTACTTCCGTAACCTTCCGCTAAGATACCAATCGTTTTAGGTTTGGTTGCCGGTTGTTATCGACCGTGTTATTATTCACGAGCAGTTCACTAGTCGACGAAGTTTTTCTCACTGACATATCATTTCATATTTTATCGCGATCGCGAATGAAATATCCATTTGTTATATCATTCAGAAAAGAATCTAAGCATGCAATGAATGTAATTCAATCGAAGAGGTGGTATGTTCATTTTTTTAGATTTTTTGAGATTTGGTCTTCTCGTTTCTAAATAAGAAACATTGAAATTATAATAATTATTTCAATTTCAATATATTTCAAGAAAGGGAACATCTTATTAGGTCAACAAAAACAAAACATATGGCCGATTAGAGTGATAGGAAAAGAAGAAGACGGTATCTGGAGGTGAAATTGCAAGCGCAGTGACATTTTGGGGCAGATAATAAATCTGTCCTTACTACAAATATATTGGAATAATTATCAAAATTTTTATCACAATTTATTATAAAAGAGGAGAGAAAATTCCGAATAATCTAGAAATTCTTATTTGAAAAATATTATGAAATATAGGCAGTGCCATCTGTTATGGAAACAATAAAACATCGTTGATTTGAAACCAGTAAGCCACAGAGCTCTAATGAAACAGCGACTTCAGAAAGACACGCTGGTCCAAAAAAAAAAATGAAGAGGGGACGAGAGTAAGAAAAGACGAAGAAGAATAATTTCGAAGATATTATTAGGTTATGAAAAATGTTATTGTACTGGAGTTGACTATAATATGGAATAAATACTGAATTTGATTTTGTATTGATTTCCAGACGCTATGCCTTTGAAGGGGCCTGTCGTGTGCCTCAAATGCGAAACCAACGAGTCCTCCATTTGGACGAATGCCGAAAATCTTGGTGCCATTTGTATAGATTGCGTTAACGAAACCAAGAACAATTTAAAATCCGAGCTAGAGGATGATGAAGAGGAAACTAAACCTATCAAGAAGAAGGCACCCCGCGCCACGAGGTCTTACAAAACCAGACTGAATCCATTCGCCCTACCCAAAGTTTCCGCTCCCAAGGGTAGAGGCAGACGAGGTCTGATGAAAAGGACCCCTGTGAAAGCACCTGCTTCCGTTGCTACAACTGTCACTAGTGAATTTGTATTTTATAAGGTATGAGAATTAGTGTCATATTTTGTAGTACTTCATATCCATTTACAATATTTTCCCTGCTCATTTTTATTACTATTTCCGAGACTAATTCACTAAAGCTATGTCTCAATTCACAAAATTTCATTGAAATGGTTTGATGAAGTCTCGACTGTGATAGTATCCATGGAAATGGAGAAATATTTCACTGACCAATTTCTATAGCTATGGTAGGTACAAAATTTTATTAGGTATTCTGTCTGAATTTTCCTTTCATATTTACTCTTCTGCAGACCCATAGGAAGTTTTCTTCCATTTCCATGAGTATAATCACAATCACCCTCCAGACACACTTTATGAATTGATTTTATTTGTTTCGTATCATGTGCTGTTTTTTGATCAGTTCATTTAAATTTGTCTTTGAGAAATCATGAAAATGATGAAGGTTGAATGTTTTATGATGCTAGGTTTATGAACTTACAACTATCATAGATCATTTTCAGGGAAGCTATATGCAAGTAGGAGATATTGTCTCAGTGAGAGATGCTGAGATGAATACTTACTATGCACAAATCAAGGCCCTGATGACTGATCAGTACTGTATGAAAAGTGCAGTCATAACATGGTTACTTCCGACTCAAGAAAGTCCTCCTCCAAATGAAGAATTTGATCCAGCCACATACATTATAGGTGAAGATACCATGATGGTTTGACACTGACATTTATTGAATATCCAAGCAAATAATGTGGCTGATTTGATTATAGAGGACTAAGAAATCTTGTCAATAACAATTTGATGAAAGCACAAGCACTTAGTTTTGAGTCCAATATAATCCTCTTTATTCCAGTCAATACTGTCATCACAGTTAGACAAAAATTACAATGGTAAATTGTTTGAGCAGTAAAAAAAATATCAGAATTTATATTTTTCTTTGGAATATGCAGAGGAGAAATCAAATTGAGAAAATGGTAAATAATTTCCAAAGAGAATTGTCAAAGGATTGTTTGGTGACATAATTTGTCATGCTGATTTTTCTATAGGTCCAGAGGAAGATATTTTGAGGAGTTTAGACTGCATGGAGTTCATAATGCATGCACCCTCGGACTATTACAAGTCCAAGACTACTCCTTACCCTACACCAACTGCTCCTGCTGATCCAGGATACATTTGGACTTCCATTGATACACTTCAGCATAGCTGCGCGCAAAAAACTTGATATTGAACTATGTTGATTGAAAATCTAGTGATATTTTGTATATACATATACCGATTGTCTTATATAATTTATATAATCTGGTTGTCTAATGAACATGAACTATACACAGAATTCTCCCGACAATACTTGGATTGATTTGGTTCTATGTATGAACTTTATTTTACCTTAGGGATCTTTTCAATCCCATTTTCACCATTTATTGTCTGTTCTATTTGAAATAAAAAACAAAAATTTTACCATCTCCTTCGAAACTGTTCTTAGCGGGTCTCGCAATGCAAAACTGATGTAACTAATGGAAAAGGTGTATATTTATGGCTTCAGGCTTTAAACATGCTACATACACTTTTTGCTCATGTTCACTAATTTTTTTTGCAAAGCACGATCTGAATCTGACTCTAGGAACCAAATTTGAGTAACTGAATGGAATTCCTATATGGAATTCATAGTATGATTTGAATATACAGCAAATTTCAATGATATCTGGTGATAGATAGAATTTGTAATCAATTATGAAACAAATAATTATTTTTTTTATTTATTTAGTCATTTCAATAAAACCAGCTTTTGTACGATTGTAGCAACATTTCTAATCCCAAAGAAAGAGAATCAACAAGACACTTCCTTATGATAATATGTTCATCATAATATGTTTTCAGATGCTCTGAGGAATGGAGAAAGTTCAAATCCTCTTTAATGAGGAGCAATTTTCTTCCCTACATTTTCTGACAGTATCAAAAGATTCTTGAATATTAACACAACGTTTATTCAGTTTTCTCATTTAATTTATGCTATAGCATGAATATAACCAGAAATTTGGATAACGATGTAGTGTTCTCAGTCAACGTTTTCTCAATATAGAGAGGATTTCTATTCCCATTTTTCTGTTTAAAAATTGATTTCTTGTTCTAATTCACACGTCCTGATATAGATGACGCTATTCGTCCACTATTGATCAGACGTATGAAAAGATGATTTCATTAGATGAAGACTCTGTACACGGTGTTTTAACTGGAACATAAGAAGTATCTAGAGAACGCAAAAACAGATCATTTCGAAAATTCGAAATATTGATCGCCTTATCCTGATCACCAGGCACAGGTCTATGCAAGTTTCTTAAAGGTGTTGAAGGTACCTGTATCTTCAAATTTCGAGTATGTACTCTCAGGGGTTTCAGGGTACACCCTATAATATCCGTGCTTTTCACATCACCTGCCAGCTCCCAGCTGGAAACAATTCATTAGTATTCCAGTGCGAAATATACAATTGGACCAGGAAATAGATTGTTCCATACAGCATACAAACAAGACACGTGTTTTCCATAATATAGTTTGACCTCGAACATTTCTGCATGTCCTATATGTCACAATTATAATTTCGTTGGCGATATTCGTTCCCCTCCAACTTGGTATTCCTATATTTTAGAACCACAATTGTTCAACTAATAAATTGTTGTGGATACGTTTTGTTGGATATGTCGGAAATAACAGCGACAAATTTACAATACCTAATTAAACCTAATAAAATGTTTACGGTACCTAGTCAACGGAATATATGTTCACTTTTCTCATGTATTGGGGAAGTCGTACTCACTTCGGGCAATGAAAAATATACTTTCGTATACGATCAACAGAGAATCCTATTTCTGAACTGTGGTCTCGCCAGTTAGGTACGACTTCGAAAGGCAGTTTGAAGTGGTTATAATCAACCACCAAATTTGCAAAGAGAAGGGAGCTCAACTGTGAAGGGATGCATCAGTGTGGTACATTGGATGAGATGAACTATCCAAGCAGCATTGAAAAAGCTTTGGAGTCATAAAATTGCGAATTTGAGCTGACTTGAGCCTGCATACAATCCCTGAGACATCTGTCAACAAACATCCAGGTCACTTTAAATTGGGTGCCAGGTCAGAGGTTTTAGCCACTAGAAAATGTTGTAGACTGTTGCCTACTTAATTGAATCGGATTTTGATACCTGACTATGGCTGCCCAAGTTCGACACTATAGATGACATCACCTCTGTCGATCTCGAAGATTTCCTTGGAAACTCTTGGAAACATGATTCGAATTTGAGATTCCACTCGAATGCAAATATTGAACCGTCATATCCGTCGCTGTCAGATATCCGTCATTACCAGTTGAAGCGGACAGGATTGACGACCGCATCGCCATCTATACTCAAGCGGTGCGGCATTAGTAAGGTTGTTTGACAGGTCTACATGTTTTGGAGAGAAACAATTGGAGAGTTTATTCACCATCCTTCATCCACCTTGGTTAGAGGCGATGCGAAAGCCCATATCCCTTCTGTGGTTTTTCCAAAGCCCGTTTGAAAGAAGAGTTTCGAAGCTGGAAAGTCGATGAAATGAAATCTCACTAGAGTGCTAGGACAAAGACAAGCAAAAAGGCTAGTGATTGGACACTGCCCTCTGAGATACCGTATCTCAAAGAAATGGGCGAATGCCAGAGGGTGCTATTGCGACAACTTCGCCAAAGCTGCAGAATATGTGCGAAAGCCCAGCGCTTTTCTGCAAGAGGCTCAAGTTCCTGGAAGGGGCCTTCTTGGAACACACCAACATCAGGAACATTCGACTTCCAGGACACTGATAAACTCCCTAAGAATCTGATTGGTCGAAGTGTTTGTGAGCAGATCCTTCAAGACCCTCCTACCATTTACAAACTGTGGTCTCCACTGACTTTCACTTTCGCAAACTGACTTTCCGCAGCAGCTTTCCGTCTCATCGTCTGGACGACAGGATCTCCCGCAGGAGTATAAAACGGCTGTCAAAAAGTCCGTGGTGCTCTAGTGCGTCTCTGGCAATCCGCGCGATCAACTTCGGCGGGATCCCTCTCGATCCGTCAAATCGCTCATTTGATCTCGGTTCGTCGATCGTCTCGTAGCAGTCGTTGCGTGCGTTATTCGGACGTCCGTGGATGCTGCCGAAGGTCCTGCAGGAAGGATAACGTTGGGATATACACGGTGCTACCTGTTGAACGGTGAGCGACTTTTTTTCTCCTCGAGAGGCGTAATATGTCCATTTCAACAGGAATTGTATTCATACTGCCCAATTTATTTTAGATCTGCCCGTTCTCTTATATTTTTTTCTTTTGTTTACTTATACAGGGTGAGTCAAAAATGTAAACCGAGCTTTCGGGGGGTGATAGAACATTGAAAAATAAGTGTAGTTTGATGATTAAACTCATGGCCCAAAATGCATATTAAGGAAGATATATCCTTCCAAAGTTGATAAAATTAAAATAATTTCTCCGCATAACTTCTGAACGATGAAAGCCACCCGATTGAAATTTTGTGCATGAATGTATGTTGTCAAAATACATTTTTTCGTCACACTTCCACATTTCTGATATTGGTATGAAGGGTGTTTTCAGAGGGTGAGTCATGATTTTTTGTAGAAAACTTTTTTCCCTGTAGTATTTTCGGTGAAAAAACAGGAGCAATCGATGGAGCGAAGAAAATTACATGAAAAAGGTACTCTTATTCGAATACAAAAAATTGAGCCGTTCGTGAGATATTTGAGTTTTTGTAATTACATGATATCAGCAGATTGATTTTATTCATCGCGAGACTCATCGGTATAACGATAATTTTGTTCTCAATTTTGACGTTTATGTCATCAACATTCGAGTCAACATTGTTGTAGTCGATTTGTTCGTGTGGTTTTTCTGTGTCATTTATCACTGCGATTATCAACTGAGATTTTAAGAAATATGGCAGGTTATTCGTTCTCTGAACAAACTGATATGCTTCTAATGCTTGGCGAGTGCTTCGGAAATGCAAATGCTGCTGAAATATCGTTATACCCATAGAATTATTATCCTGATTATAATTATATATAAATACAATGAAGAACAATCATCAAAAAATTGTATTTACAATATACCATGTGTTTGTGGAGAATATTATACCGGTGAAACCAGCAGGCCTCTATCAGTAAGGATGAAAGAGCATAAGAACAATATAAAGAGAAGATATACTGACAAATCCAAATTAGCTGAGCATATCCTTACTGAAAATGGACAACATATGGCCGATTGGGGTAATATTAAGATCATAGGAAAAGAAGACAACAACCAAAAACGGAAAATCAAAGAGTCTGCTTGCATTCTCCTGAACGGAGACAATAATATTGCTTCTTGTTCAGTTGATATAGATAGAACTTGGCATCCACTTCTGAAACTTGAATATGAAAATGGAAAATTCGATATCAATTAATGAAAACACCTTGTAACCAGAATTCCTCCGTCTGCCAAATTGTCACTTTTCAGTGTCAAAATCGAAAACATTGAAAAAACTTTACGAAGAGAAAAATATTTCAATTGTGTTGAGAACGGGATCAGATTCGTTCCCGAAACGTCCACCAAGATAAGTACAGGTTTTATTCTTATCAAATATATTTGTATTTCCAAATTTTTTTCCAAAAACAAGGTGTCACTGACCAATAGAGAATTCCTCTTTTAGGTATCTAAAGGTTTAATTTCAAGCGCAGTGACATTTTGGGACAAATCCTAAATCTGTCCTTACTACAAATATATTGCAATAATTTTTAATAACTTCTACTCTATTTTTCAGAAACAAGGAGAGATAATCCCATTAAAAGTGTTTTTTTCAGAAAGAAGTGAAACAGTTTTCATAGTTTTTTTCCCATGAAGGGGTTAAAAATAAGTAGTCTTCTTCGAAAACTAACAACACACAATAACCTACAAAAATACTAGTTTCTCGAAAAGAGTTTATGAATAAAGTATTTTTTTTTTATTGCAAAAAATTATGCCTCGAATTTTCCATATTCTTACCGAGATACCATGTACAATTTGTGCCTCTTTAACAAACATTTCCACTAGATTATCTCTGTGAACTAGTTACACATTGATTCTATAATAGATGACCGGCTCTGTTTCATCAAAGTATTTCAAAATGCATTGTCTATCTATTCACTACCATTCAGCAGCTTCCAGAATCGTTTGAATCTGCATGGATTCCAATGGTTGTTTTTCCTCTTATTCTAGTCGTCGTCAATATGAAGTGAAAGAGCACTCGAGAACTTCAAGCTTCGTTTGAGTTTGGGAGTTAATAACAGTTCTGCATCCAGAATATATCTGTTTCATACATAAGTAGTCCGTCTTCTATGTCTGAGATGAAAATAATTACGGTTTGCAGGATACTCCTTCGTCATTGAGCATTAGATGAATTCGTATTCATCAGATTTCGAGACAGAGTTATAGAACCAGAGTGGTATTTCTTCAGTAATGAAAAAAACAATCATCATCGACCTCATCCGATATCTAGAAAGATCAAAAACCATGACTGGTAAAATGGGTTTTGTCACCAGAAATTAATATGGGGACACTCTGGCTGTAGCCAGAGCATGGACACCAAGACCTTCTAGCAAAACTAGATAGATCACTATATATGGTGGTAGACCAATGCCTGTCTCTGTTCCACGAGAATCTTTTTTAGCTCCAAATCAACGAACTGGGGATCTCAAACCATATCATGCTCGGTATAACCACTAACAGAGCACTCTACACTCCTTGACCTCTCTAGAACATCATAGAAAGGTGGACGATCCTCACTTCATTATAAATATTTTCATGGTCCGTGCTTATCGGAAATCTTGTCTTTTATGCCACCTTGAAGGATTCCTGGTAGACAAACCAGACAAACCAGACCAGTTTTAGAGAATAGTATTTGAATCTTGATGGAGCGAACTATAAGAACTAACATTATTACCTGCCGGACAGAAATAAAATCAGAACATTCTGCATCACAAGATATCGAATTAAAAACAGAGTAATATCATTCGCGTCAGACGATTTGCTCTGACTATTCGAGTTTGCCAAGTCATCATACTTTTTCCTGCATTCTAGTATGTAGTATACACAGAGTGTTTCGAAATCGCTCCGCTCAGTTGATGCCAACTTGACTACATTTCACTCACAATGGCTTGAAAAACGTGAAATGTGCTGTGAAATATTCAACAGTACATCCTCGAATAACAAAATACAATGATGTTTCCTAGCATTATTCATTTGGGAATGAACGTTGCGAGAGGAACTGAATTTTCAATTCGTTGAAAAAGTTTCCCTATTTGAATAATGGAATCCGGAAGTCGAAAAGAGAAAACGCCAAGGCAGTACAGAAACCAGCAAGGAAATATTCTCCGAGAAAATTCATCGGAATATTCGCCATGTAACAGAAATGAAATAAGTTGGGGTGGAAGGAAATTGAGATTCATTCAATTTCGTGAGTCCTCACTTCGCCTATATATTCTGATGAGATGAGATGGGACGACAATAATCTAATTCGGATAGAAGAGCACTCATTTATGGCATATACAACTTTGGCCTAACTCCTCTCGACATACCATATACAAAGCGCTCGGAGATTTATCAAGAATGAAATAGATTTTATCTGAACAACAATGAGTTTTTTTTTATCTGTGAACAACACGAAAGGAAAACCTATAATGTTCGGGGAACATCATGTTAGCCAGCGGTGGAATTTTGGGAGAGAAGGAAGGTGTTGGAATTTTTCTAGAAAGTTTGGAGGTTGTAAGCATCAGGAAAGACTAGGCAAAGAATTCCAGTTATGAAGCCACAGAAGCAATACAAGCTTGTGTTGCTTGGTGTTACCTACCTTTGTTTATATCATACAATTATATCGTGAAGTTATTTTCATTGTATTTTGACTACCTTCAAAATCTGATTGTGAAGACGAATAGATTCAATCAATATCAAAGTTCCTACTGTTCTGATATAATGGACGTTTCGGGAACGAATCTGCTCCCATTTTCAACACAATGAATAAAAACTATTGTTTTTCTTTGTGAAGTTTGTGATGTTCGTATTTGACACTAAATAGTGACAGTTCATATATCTGTCACGCAAAAACTAGGAAAATTAATATACCACCTCCTCGAATAACTCAACAAACAGTTTTTAACACAAATGATGTCTGCACGAGTGGATCTGGTACCAAACCAAATTGTATTATGTAATGAAAACTTCTCAGAAAACAGAATTCTCGAGATGATCGATGCCAAGAGGCTCATCCATACGTGCCTCAAACACCAACCCTGCTGACCTTAAAGGAAAACCCTGCAACTAAATCGACTCCAAGTGTGTCTCTATCCCACGAAGCAAAAAGTGGCTGAGAATTCAATTTCAACGAAATCCTCTTCCGGAAAATGTGATCGCTCCAGAATTTTAATTCGCACTCGGAAAATCCCGCCTGGAAGACGAAAATCGGGATTGGGAAGCCGACGATGAGTATCGAGTGTCCCGATGGAAAGCGCCATTGTCCCGGTAATTAAAAGAGATCGAGTATCCATCAGGCGGGTTGTGCGGGTCTTGATTGATGCTGGTGAAATTAGATCCGCATTTTCCGGGGTTTTCCGATATAAACGGCATCAAAAGGGACGAAGAGAGGCAATTGGAGTAGCGAGTACTCTGCACTGGGTTCATTCAAAAATGATAGAGACACCATAAATATTGATGTAATAAACTAGCTGGCAGGTCCACTCTTCAGTGTTTGGTCAGTCTTAAGAGGGCAAAAACAATTGAATTCTTTCAATCGTTGGCGTGAGCTTCTAATATTCAACAATAGATGACGGGGCTATCGAGATCAGGAATCGAAATATACCCGTCAATGACAGCTGTGCCGACTCCGTGACAATTTGAATTTGGGCGCGGTACAGATACGAAATTATTGTATCTTCTGGTTTCTGATAAACTCATTCATTAGTTCACTAGGTGAATACAATAATAAAAAAGTTTTGTGTGTTGTGTACAAGAATCGTTGGAATTTATTTCATCAATGTGCACGACTCTGTTGCAATTTATTTGCAACACAAGAAAATTCCAAATTTCGAATTATTTCAGTACCAAAAGTTAGTATACCTCAATATGTAAATAACACTATGTTAATAATGAAGGTGAATGCTGTGAGCTGAATAAGCTGATTTTCAGATCAAGATCTTTGGGTCCGAAAACACTGTTTCATCAGAAGAAAAATCATATCAAATAGTTGAGTGTACTCTCACCTCATAGTTCTTACCGCTATTATTTCTGATTCTTAATGAAAATAAAATATAATAAACCCTGTACTTTTGATTATGAAACTACAGTAAAAACAGTAACAACATACATACAACTTCAAAGAAAGAAAAAGAAATCTTGGAATTCTTACAATTTCTAAAATTTCGTCCACGCTGTCATGTATATCAAGGTTGGCCAATATCGAGAGATTCAAAAAAATGGTTGAGTATATGAGTTTCAGAGGAAACAAAAATTCTTGGTTCCACGTTACCAACCTCACCCTGCGAGTATGTCACTAGATTTTTCCTCGAATTATGTCACCATGCATTTCATTCTATCTTGGGCTATCATGAGAAATTCAACAATTTTGTCATATCTAGAGACCATGGAACTATAGCCTTTTGTGCTAGCAAATACTATATCTGGTATACTTTTTGATCAATATTTTGATTGGCACTTTGAGTCGAAGACAGTAATAAAAATATTTTGGATTGGATTGGTGAAATCTGAAAATTAAAAATATCGGTCGACTTCCATTGTGTTCACAGTACAAGAAACACATCAACAATGAAGGTGATATTTGCAAATCGTTCATTGATTTCATTGTTTAGAATTTATCTTATTTTATTTTCAATATTTTCAAAGTGTTTTCAAATGCGATCAATGACAACACTCACGTGCATTTAGGAGACAATTTTTCCAAGGACTGATATTTTTCGCTTGATTCATTTTATAATTAGTGAACCAGATAGATGCACACGTTGAAAGATGAAAATTTTACAGCCGAATTGAAAAAATAAAGTAATGCCTGTATAGCATAGCCATGATAATACTACTCGATCATTCATAAAGATATTTTCTAGGAACCGCGATAAATGAAGTAATAGGATTATTTCGTGCCCTGTATATTGCGGATCGCTCGGCTTCGTTTTTCATTGATAATTTATTTTTATTGGGCACTTCCTCTACCGTTCGCATTCCCTCTTCTGCATACGGCAGTCGGCAGAAAAACAGCGAAAAAAGCGATGTCGTTTTGGAGGCGATATATCCCAAATACGTCATCACCAAAACTGATATATATATATATATATATATGGATACGGATAATCGCTCAATTAGGAGAATTGTTACGTAACACCGTTTGGTTTATTTTTGAAGATAGGAATAATTTGAGGTTAGGATGAGAGAGGGAAGAGAGAAATGAAGGTTCTTCATTGTCTGAAAGAAAACATTTCTGATTGATAAAGCATGTCAGAATAATCAGAGTGAACTTCAAAGCAGAAAAATGCTCAAAAAAATCTGGACAATTTACATAATATCCATGATTTAGTTGCTTATGAAGACAAGAAGGAAACAAAGATTAGATCTATTGAGTTTATCGGTCAGAATTTTGGAAATTTTATACATAGAAGTTTTATGTACTGGGTGGCTCAATGAAAACGAAACAAGGTCGATTTGACATAGTTATCGTTCTCAGAAAAAAAAATCGCTCGAACCCGAACGCTCGATTTTCATTTCGAGGGGGAAAATTTTTGCGCTTGTTTTGAACTTTTTCACTTCAAACCCCTCGGAGGAGTGAGCTCCAACCCTTTTGAATCTCAAATGGGATAAGGGGTCGAGTGATACACCATTTTGAAGGTGATCGAAATGTCTTACCAACGCTTCCTTGTTTTTGGAATTCAATGCAGTAGTTCTCGAGAAAACACGTTCATGAAAATATTCGGCTAGTGATGGCAAGTACACTATTACATCACTATTTCTCATTTCGTAGTTAGAACGATGTTCTCCTAAGAAGTGCCTTATGTGTTTTTTTTAATCCTGTCCTATCAAACATTACATAAAGAATCATTTATTTCAATGTCAGTTCCTTGATCTCTCAGTAAAATGCATACCTTATTTCGTTTTCATTGGGCCACCCTGTATAAGTTTAGATATAGGTCCGAAACAACTAAATATCAGAGACAGATTGTTAGAATAAACTATACATTATTTCATATTCATTCGATTCACACAACTTGTTAGAATCTACAGTCACAGTCAACAGTGCAAATAGTAACTCACGTTTCAATAATTTATTCTAGTCTAGTCCAAAATCTATGTTAATATCTGATATTTTCCTAAAAGGTTCCGGAATATTTACACCTCAATTTTGACATGTTTCTCTCACATGTTCCATCTCAGAGCTGTGAAAATATCACCCATACAAGGCTATTCAAATTTATTGGGTAATAGATAGTAGTAGTAGTAGTAATTATAGTAGACAGAGTAGCGAATTTCCTTAGACAGTTATATGAGCAAAAAAAAATTATCAATTTATATTATATCATCATTTCTCGCAAATAAATGGCAAATGCTTATTATACTGCTCACTTGAACAAAGTATTGAAAAACAATGTGATCAATGGTGAAATACGGATTCGAAAATAAAATCTGGCAGCTGCTACTCATTCCGACGATAACATCATTTCTTCTAAATTTAATTTTTTTCGTGTAGAGTTAATTTTAAGTTGACGCAAAAGTAGTGAGAACAAATTCCTTGGCATAAAGAATTGAATATCTACATCGAGGTGTATATTTTCCCTATAATGCTTGAAAGTTGGAAATCAACATGTATCATCGTCTTTGAGCTAGTATAAAACCAAACTGAATTTTTTTCGCTTATTATTCTTGGCATGCTCTCTAGAAACACATATAATCAATGTAACGACGTATCAATTAATCATTCCGTAGTTTGAAGAGCTGCATGATAAACAATCAATTAACCTGAACGTTTAAATTTTCGTCAGAATCCGCGTTAGCATAAACATGACAGATCTTTTATTATTTTCAAAATAAGTACATAATGAACTGACGGGCAATTCGCCAACACGTTGAGTGTTTCGGATAGTTGTATCACAACATTACAAGAGAATATCTTCCCAGAATAGTCTAAAATTTACCCGACTTGTAATTCAGGATATGTAGCAGATATGTAGTTCGTTCCAAACAGCAATAATTTTTCCTACGTCCACCAATGAACGAACACATCGCTTTCAACATTGTTTTGTTATTCAGAAAGTAGCCCATTTCACCATGACAATAGGTAAGTCGAAAGTAAATCGCACCAGTGTGGAAATATTCGAAAAACGCACGCTTGCATAGGTAATGAAAGATGCAAATATATTTTATCCGAGAATTTCATTGCTGGTACCATCAAATATGATATTCCTGAAATGAACCAAAAATGTACAAATGTACAAGAGAACTCATCTCCACTGTTATGGTGGCTTCATAAAAAAATTATCACCTAAGATTTACCACTTAACATTTACGACTTTGCATTTAAGACAGATGGGACATGGAAATACAATTGTTCATGTTATAAAACCATTTGAGACTTTACATTTAACATTTATCATTCAAGAAATTATTGTTAAATGGCCATAAATGAAAATAAGATGTGCGCATGTTCGCCTATGATGTTTTTCGGGAGTGTCGACAAGTAATGGTGGCTTCATAAAAACTTTTAACATTCAACATTTATCATTTATCACTTTAAGATTTGAGATATTATAATGGCTCTGGTTATAAAAATATTAAATATTTAAAAATCATTTAAGGTTGTAAATACTGACGTTTCTTTTTATTAATTGAGTAATAAATTCCAAACGCCGAAAGCATTAAAAAACTAGTTAGAGTAATGATACCCATGACAAAAATCTGCAAAAATCTTGAAAACACTGACAATATTCTCGTACAGTTAAAGATAACCTCAATATAGTTTTGAACAAAAGCGGGAAGCAGAGGTGTCACTTGTCGACACTCCCGAAAAACATCATAGGCGAACATGCGCACATCTTATTTTCATTTATGGCCATTTAACAATAATTTCTTAAGTTGGAAGTTCGGCATCTTCTTAAATAATAAATGTTAAATGGAAAGTCTTGAATGGTTTCATAACATGAACAATTGTATTTCCATGTTCCATCTGTCTTAAATGTAAAGTCTGAAATGTCAGGTGATAAATTATTTTATAAAGCCACCATTACTTGTCGATGAATAAATTATTTCGTTCGGCTCCTCTCGCAGATCAGTCCATCCGACATGGCGGAAGGAAAGTCCTTCGTCCGCAGAAACCTGCTCACCATCCTGACCGTCATAGGCGTCGTAGGTGGCACCATCACCGGCATCGTCATCAGGAAAGCCACCGGCGGCCATTGGAGCAAAAGGGAGACCATGTACCTGGCCTTCCCGGGGGAGATCTTCCTGAGGATGCTCAAGTGCCTGATCATCCCGCTGCTCATGAGCTCCGTCATCCAAGCGATCGGATCGCTGGACCTCAGCCTCTCCAGGAAGATCGCCATCAGGTCTGTAGATCCGATGAGATGGGCCGAGATCAGGCGACACTGACAAATCCTGTCGAGCAGGTCCACACATTCTCCAATTTGAACACTATTTCTTTAGAGTAGGAAAACTCAAAGTCATCTCCACAATATTTAATGCTGTGGTTGGATTGATTGTAAATGGTGAAAATGGTGAGACATGTTTCGGACATATATATGTCCATCTTCAGTCTTAACAATCGGCGTAAATATGGTTAGAGATGAAAGTCAATACATTAAAGTTAAAATTTTGAAATTATATAATGAAATGGGATTCAAACCCATCTATACGAGAGCCCCATTAGGGGGGTTGGAAATTGAAAGCACTCTTCAGTTGGAAGGTTTGAAGAATCGAGTGATACAAAGTATGTATTGACTTTCATCTCTAACTATATTTACGCCGATTGTTCAGACTGAAGATGGACATATATATGTCCGAAACATGTCTCACCATTTTCACCATTTACAATTAATCCAACCACAGCATTAAATATTGTGGAGATGACTTTGAGTTTTCCTACTCTAATCTACTAACTCCACTTCGAGAATGGACTACTTCCTTCAATTCAACTATTTCTTTGTTTCTTCCTCCCCTTCCTTTTACCCTTTTGGGCGTCGGATTGGGGCTGATTGTCGTTTACCCATTGTTTCCATAATTTCCTATTTTTTGTCAGTATCTTCATCTCTCTCAACAACTTCCATCTTTTTGTTCCTTCCTCTAACACTAACACTAAGTTCAAAAACCAAAAATGTCAACCAGCAAAAGTAAACGTAAATAAACGTCTTTTTTAAAAAGTAGGTGACGTAATGAAAAATGGATATTTCTGAATTCGCATGGAGAAGAAGTTGAATAATAATAATAATAATAATAATAATTGTTTTTATTGACAAGTTCATACCCAGTACATAACTCTTGTCAAAAGGCAGGATTCATTTTTCATACATGTTCGAGACATGGACAAAACTTGCTGATAACTTAATGATATGTAGACAAGAATTTATTGTATTTAATGTAATTTCGAAAAATATTTCAAAATTATCATTGAATAATTTCTGATGTCAGAAGTATCATTTGTATCTCCTGAATCATCAATTCCATTTCAAAATACGTCAAATATATTTCGAATTTGTCATATTGTTCTCAAGACATTTCATTCGAACTTCAGCATTTCTTTTTTCAGCTTTTAATGGGATTTTCTCTCTTCGTTTCTAAAAAATAGAGTAGAAGTTATTAAAAATTATTGCAATATATTCGTAGTAAGGACAGATTTTTAAATCTGCCCCAAAATGTCACTGCGCTTGAAATTGAACCTTTAGATACCTAAAAGAGAAATTCTCTATTGGTCAGTGACACCTTGTTTTTGAAAAAATTTGGAAATACAAATATATTTAATAAGAATAAAACCTCTACTTATCTTGGTGGACGTTTCGGGAACGAATCTGCTCCCGTTCTCAACACAATATTTTTCTCTTCGTAAAATTTTTTCAATGTTTTCGATTTTGACACTGAAAATAATTTTTAATAACTTCTACTCTATTTTTTGGAAACGAGGAGAGAAAATCCCATTAAAAGCTGAAAAATGAATGTACCACCTCCTCGAAGAACTTACAGACAGTATTCAGCATTTCTCATTTCAATAATGGAGCTTATCATTTCTGCTTCAATAATACCGTAGTACGAATACTACTACAATCTGTAAATGTAATGTAAATACATTCGACACATTATGAAACTAAAATGACTATTTCGAAAATTGAACTGCCAATTCTTGAAATTAATTTGGTTAATTCCAAAAACAATTGATACTTTTCGAAATCCAAATGACTATTTTGAAATACGAACTGCTACTTTGAAATAAAGTTCACAATTTTCGAAATGAAGATGATACACTTTGAAATTCGATGAACAATTTTGAAATCAAAATGATGTTTTTGAAATCTGATTGACGGTTTGGTCCTGTATTGGAATGATGAATTTTGAAGCTCAAATAAACGTTTTTGGAAATAATATCACATACTTGAAATACATTTTACGTGCTTTGAAGAGGAATTGAATCAGGACTACAATTGAAGCATTTTGAGATAGCATTGATAATTTGGAAAACAATCGACTAATTTGAAATATAATTAACACTTTCTGAAATCAACATCGCTTCATGAAGTACGATTGGAAAAAAGTGTGGTATCAAATAAACGTTTTTGGAAATAATATCACAAACTTGAAATGCATTTGACGTGCTTTGAAGATGAATTGAATCAGGACTACAATTGAAGCATTTTGAGATAGCATTGATAATTTGGAAAACAATCGACTAATTTGAAATATAATTAACACTTTTTGAAATCAACATCACTTCATGAAGTACGATTGGAACAAAGTGTGGTATCAAATCGAATAAAGTATAGCAATTCATTTTCCAGCTTTTCATGGGATTTTCTCTCCTCGTTTCTAAAGAATAGGGTAGAAGTTATTGAAAATTATATTTTTTAGAAACGAGGAGAGAAAATCCCACGAAATGCCGGAAAATGAATGTACCACCTCCTCGAAGAACTTACAGACAGTATTTAAGCTCTAACAAGTAAAATCAATATAAAATCGTATAAACTGAAAGAGTCGAAACACTCAAAGATATGATATTATATATTCTCTACATATCTTCGGCTACACTACAGGTCCATAGCCTACTATTCGACCACGACCGTCTGCGCCGTCATTTTGGGCATCTTGCTGGTCATCACCATCAGGCCGGGGGTGGGGGGCACGCCTTGGTCGGGGGAGGCGTCGGAGAAGGTGTCCAGGCACGTGCTCACGCAGGATACTCTGCTGGATCTCATCAGGTGAGTGCAGTTTGCTTTCTATATATATCTAATTATTCTCTTGAAACATGAATCTAATTTGAAATTCAACTCGAATGCAAATATTGAACCGTTAGCAATCCGTAGCTGTCAGATATCCGTCATCATCAGTTGAAGCGGATTTGACTTGACAGGATCGACGACACGTCTACATGTTTTGGAAAGAAACAATCAAAGAATTGTACACTCTCCTATAGTATATACAGGGTGAGTCAAAAATGTGTACCGAGCTTTCTGGGGGTGATAGAACAATGAAAAATAAGTGTAGTTTGATGATTAAACTCATGGTCCAAAATGCATATTAAGGGAGATATATCCTTCCAAAGTTGATAAAATTAAAATAATTTCTCCGCATAACTTCTGAACGATGAAAGCCACCCGATTGAAATTTTGTGCATGAATGTATGTTGTCATAATACATTTTTTCGTTACACTTTCACATTTCTGATATTGTTATAAAGGGTGTTTTCAGAGGGTGAGTCATGATTTTTTGTAGAAAACTTTTTTCCCTGTATTATTTTCGGTGAAAAAACAGGAGCATTCGATGGAGCGAAGAAAATTACATGAAAAAGGTACTCTTATTCAAATACAAAAAATTGAGCCGTTCGTGAGATATTTGAGTTTTTGTAGTTACATGATATCAGCAGATTGATTTTATTCATCGCGAGATTCATCGGTATAACGATATTTTAGCAGGCCATGATGAATAATTTTGTTCTCAATTTTGACGTTCATGTCATCAACATTCGAGTCAACATTGTTGTAGTCGATTTGTTCGTGTGGTTTTTCTGTGTCATTTATCACTGCGATTATCAACTGAGATTTTAAGAAATATGGCAGGTTATTCGTTCTCTGAACAAACTGATATGCTTCTAATGCGAGTGCTTCGGAAATGCAAATGCTGCTGAAATATCGTTATACCGATGAATCTCGCGATGAATAAAATCAATCTGCTGATATCATGTAACTACAAAAACTCAAATATCTCACGAACGGCTCAATTTTTTGTATTTGAATAAGAGTACCTTTTTCATGTAATTTTCTTCGCTCCATCGAATGCTCCTGTTTTTTCACCGAAAATAATACAGGGAAAAAAGTTTTCTACAAAAAATCATGACTCACCCTCTGAAAACACCCTTTATAACAATATCAGAAATGTGGAAGTGTGACGAAAAAATGTATTTTGACAACATACATTCATGCACAAAATTTCAATCGGGTGGCTTTCATCGTTCAGAAGTTATGCGGAGAAATTATTTTAATTTTATCAACTTTGGAAGGATATATCTCCCTTAATATGCATTTTGGGCCATGAGTTTAATCATCAAACTACACTTATTTTTCAATGTTCTATCACCCCCAGAAAGCTCAGTACACATTTTTGACTCACCCTGTATACGCGATAAGCCAAAATGATAATTCAATGATCGAAGTGAATGAATCAAGTTACGAGGTTCAGTTTTGTAGCAATTTTCTTTCTTATCCAGTGAACGATAGATGGGAACAAATAGATTTCCACTTGGTATATTTCCTTGTTAATAATGTCATGAATATATTTCGGTTCTTGAGATTACACACACAAAATTAAATTATGGGCATCCAAGAGGTTTCTGTTTCGAAAAGCTTAATTATAACGACTTCGGCATTGTTGTTGAAGTATTCGAAGCCAACAAGCATGAAATTTATAATTGTCGAGATAATTTCGTAATTTCCACCCAGCAAATGCCGTGTAATCGCTTTTCACACGGAAAATCATTCCTTTTCCGCATGAATAGCCTAATTGGGTTGTTCTTGCGAATTCAAAGCGATCATTACGGAGATTCGAATGTTCACAAGGAAAATGAGATGACGCATCAAAAGGTGAGGAAAGGAAAAATCATACTATGGAGACGAATTTTCCATCTTATCTCTTATCTTATCTCTTTTCCAGTAATATATCTTATTACATATGAGTTAGAACTTCCATCTTAATTCACATATTTCTGACTTCTACATTTATTCTTTATCCCGTTTCGGTAAATTCTAAACTAGACTCAGGATTTCAGAACATGAATTGAACGTGATTTGGATGTCAAAAGGATATCCGTTGTTGGACGTTTCATAATTTAAATTTTGTGGATTTCTTCCAGACATTTTTTTGACCACCTGATTACGTAACATCATTTCCATTTGGACTTTGACACCTAATTTTTAACAGCCATGATGATTCCTCGATCTCGAGAGAAATGAAGGTGATTTCGAATTGTTTTAACCGAAAAAATCCATTCTGATTAGGGAAACCCTACGGAATGTAGGCACATAGCAGGACATAGCCCATTGCGGCAGGAAATTTCGATATTTAGATGCTAATGATATCACGTCGAGTTGTATCCGGCGACGGATCCAATCGCGCTGACGAAGTCAAGTATTACACGCTGATCGTTCATACAGGACGTTCGCAAAGTTCGAGTTGAAAAATCGCAAGAAGAAAATTAAAGTCATCCGGTCGAAGATAAGCTGTACTGATACTTGTGTAGCTATTCGTGACATTCTGAACACCTTTTCAGAGTGTTGGGAAGCAAAATACCTACCGAATAGAAACTCCGAATAGAACTCCCTATATTTATTTTCCTTTTCGGCTTCCTATCACGATTTTGTTCCAATTTCATGTTTGTTGTGTCATGAGTATAATGTATATCTAAGGTCCCAATAGAGGACTTACAAATCTCACTTCCATGAGATAAAACTCCAATTTTTCAATTTTTTAGAAACGAGAAGACAAAAACTAGAAGAAAATGATATACAACCTTCTCGAATAATTTGCTGACAGCACTTGTACGAGCTTCAAAAATTAACTTTTGTTTCAATTCAAGTAAACATTGCCATCAACTCTGTTTATTGAAAAAATAATATTCATTTCTCAACAGAGATGTAGTGAGAGAACAATTTTCGTGAAGCCATTTCTGCTATATGAGATGAATCAATCAACAATCACACAAACAAAACTTGCAATGGAAACTCGACATTTCATATACACTGAGAATCATAAATTGTTTTCTCTATTATGCCACTCGAAGCTCTATATCGTTCCCCTCTATTGAAAAATAAATTCAATAAACAGTATTTCCAATTGAATCACACTTGGCTTCGTTCACAGTTGACAGAACAGGGTTATTTAAATGGTTTTTCTTTTGTTATCAACATAAGGAAAAACTATACTACACAGAGAACTCCACAACTTCGCCGTTCTATTGATGAATGATGCTTGGTATAGGGAAGTTCAGGTCTCGAGCCTACTTTGTTCATCTCAAATCGATTGTTGTGGACAATAGACTACATTTTCGATGAGCATTCTCACCATTGGAAATCTGTGAATAGTGGTACACGACATCATCATAGTAGGCATTGGGTAATCTACCTCCTGGCAAGAGAAGTTGTTTTTTCTTGACGCGAGAACCAGCTGATTTATTTCCGAGATTTGAACACGCGCCTTCCATACCACTTCAATGAGTTTTAATGTTTCTATACAGCATCAATCATATCAAGTAGATGAGCTCAATTTCTGCCTTAGTTGGAAAATGTGGGATCCCAATATTGGCTATCGTTCCAACGGATATTTGTTCCTATACTCATTCAATCAATACCCACCACAAGTCTATTTCAAAGCCTAATTGGTGCGTTCGGTTTATTGGCATGATGATTGATCGAATAGGGTCAATGGGGGTGAGTTTGGATTTCGACAATCTTCGAGCGATCGAAACCCTTTCGATTCCATCTCAACTCTAACACTATGATTCAGAAATATTACAGATTATGTTTCGTTTGTATTTTAGTTATCTCTGATTCCCTCATGAAGGATTTTGGGAAATTTCGTTTTCTTTTTTTCTTATTGCACTCGATAATTACTCTTCTTCAAGGTGAAATAAGTATCGACCAGACGAAAATTTCTGAAAATCAATCATTGCTCTCATTGAGTCGATTTGACCCTGAATACAATAATTTCTGTGATGTCGATCCACTTTTTTTTTATTTTTCAGGAACCTGTTTCCTCCAAACATCGTCCAAGCATGTGTAGCTCAGGTGAGTTTTAGCTAAGGATTCATCAAACTTATTGATTGAAACACTGTAATCAAATATCAATTCTATATATTTGAAGTAAAAATTATGTCCGATTGATGAATTCAAAAGTATACCTGAAAACAGTATGAATATATTTGCCCCTACGAGATATATTTATATGTTATTCAGAAAGGAGTCATTCCACTATGGCAATAGGAAAATCGAAAGTAGAACGCACAAGTGTGGAAATATTTGATAATGAAGTCAATTATATCTAGTACTGATTTGAATCGGAATGTTAGTATGGCATATTGTGACTATATTCACATTGTACTTTCTTCTTGTTTCAGTCTCAAACATATCTGATAGAGCCGAAAAACGAGACAGGTAAGTTTTCCAGGAAAGCACTTCGAAACAATTAATGCTCCAATATTTCAAGTAAAGCAAATGGGGGAAGAATATTGGAAATTCGAGGAGAAATATGAACCGACAACCAATGTCCTTGGATTAGTCGTGTTCGCCATCATTTTCGGTATAACACTCGGAAAATTAGGAGATCGAGCCAAAATTCTTCTGGATTTCTTCGAGGCTCTCAGCGAAGCAATGATGATCATAACCAGCTGGGTGATTTGGTAAGACTTTTTCTCATTTTTGTATGGCAACGTCGCATGGTGAATGTTTAAATTTTCAATAGATATCATTTTCAATAATCAGGCTTTTTCAAGCTACCCGAAAATATGTAATGATTCTTTCAACAATCGAAAATTTCTTCGAAAAATTTCACTTTGAACACGTTGATAGTTGATTCTATGAGGAATTATTAGTACGTCTTACTTCTTTTATCTGTTGACAACGCGAAAGGAAAACCTATAATGTTCGAGGAACATCGTGTTAGCCAGCGGTGGAATTCTGGGAGAGAAGGAAGGTGTTGGAATTTTTCTTGAAAGTTTGGAGGTTGTAAGCATCAGGAAAGACTTCACTAGGCAAAGAATTCCATAACTTTACCGTTCTATTGATGGATGATGCTTGGTATAACGATGATCGACAGGTCTCGAGCCTGACAGTGTAGAGGTGACCAGCCTGAGCTCGTCTGGTTGTCTACTAGAAATCGCACGTGGTGGCATAATATATGATATTTCCGTTGGGAAAAGGTAGAGATCGCCGACCTTTCTACGATGTTCTAGATGAGTGTTGTATCATCGACTAGGCGAATAAATCTCTTCTGAATTGAGTCTAAGAGCTTCAGCGTAGACATAAACTGACTTGAGGGGCAGTGTTCGAGAGATAAAGGAGGCTGTGATATCATTACATCAATTATTATATTATATCAACTACAGGAACATATAGGGTGATTCAATAAATATGCGATAGAGAATTGGATTCTGGTTTATTTATACTCTGTGTAATGTATATCATGGTTTCCTAGAACTAGCCCATTCAACAGTTGAGGAGACGAGATAATCTAGTTAGAAAACAAGATTCGAGTATACTTTTCCAACAAAGTACTTCAATTTCGATCTCACTGTGTTGTTTTCTGCGTTTTCAGGATATCTCCTATCGGAGTTTTCTTCCTGGTCGCAGCAAAGGTCCTGGAAATCGAAAGCTTCGCAGACCTAGTCGGAAGGTTAGGTCTCTATTTTGGCACAGTACTGCTCGGTCTCTTCCTTCATGGATTCGGCACGCTATCCATCCTGTACTTCATAGCAGTCAGAAGGCTACCATTCAAAGTCATCGGCCAGCTCAGCCAAGTTCTAGTGACAGCTTTCGGCACAGCTTCCAGGTAAGAAATAGTCGCCTTGCTGACTTTCACAAGGTTTGGTTCATTGTTTAATACCTTCTATGAGTCGAATAACACAACAATTATTATGTTTCGCCATCAATGAGGTAGTTCCAAAGTTCAAGATGGCGGCTACGGGCGCCATTCCAGAAATAAAGTTATCTCAAACAGTAATTCAATTTTATTTCTATTATTTCTATAAATCCTTATCAGTACTAACGCACCATAGCACTTTCGATGCCTGATTGTTTTTTTCAGTTCAGCGACTATGCCAATAACGATCCAGACGATGGACCGGATGGGTCTGGATCCAAGAGTGACACGTTTCGTGATACCGATCGGTGCCACGATAAACATGGACGGGACGGCTCTGTACGAAGCTGTAGCGGCTATTTTCATTGCTCAACTCAATAACATTCCACTCACCTTCGGAAAAACCATAGCCGTTTGGTGAGTAGGAAACAGACCATATTTTGTTGTCGAAGAATCCATCCTTACTGGCAAAGCCTGGTATACAATGAAATCAACTACAACCACAATCAGCTTAGGATATATCATTGAGATTCTACCTTCCCCATATATTGTATCTCATTCCTTCATAATTCATTCTTCTTCTGGACATTCTAACTTTCGGAGTTCGTTTGTTGGCAAAGCCTGGTATACAATGAAATCAACCACAACCAATTATTTAGCTTAGGATATATCATTGAGATTCTACCTTCCCCATATATTGTATCTCATTCCTTCATAATTCATTCTTCTTCCGGACATTCTAACTTTCGGAGTTCGTTCGTTGGCAAAGCCTGGTATACAATGAAATCAACCACAACCAATTATTTAGCTTAGGATATATCATTGAGATTCTATCTACCCCATATATTGTTTCTCATTCCTTCATAGTTCCTTCTTCTTCCGGACATTCTAACTTTCGGAGTTCGTTTGTTGGCAAAGCCTGGTATACAATGAAATCAACCACAACCAATTATTTAGCTTAGGATATATCATTGAGATTCTATCTACCCCATCTATTACATCTCATTCCTTCATAATTCCTTCTTCTTCTGGACATTCTAACTTTCGGAGTTCGTTTGTTGGCAAAGCCTGGTATACAATGAAATCAACCACAACCAATTATTTAGCTTAGGATATATCATTGAGATTCTATCTACCCCATATATTGTTTCTCATTCCTTCATAGTTCCTTCTTCTTCCGGACATTCTATCTTTCGGAGTTCGTTTGTTGGCAAAGCCTGGTATACAATGAAATCAACCACAACCAATTATTTAGCTTAGGATATATCATTGAGATTCTATCTACCCCATCTATTACATCTCATTCCTTCATAATTCCTTCTTCTTCTGGACATTCTAACTTTCGGAGTTCGTTTGTTGGCAAAGCCTGGTATACAATTAAATCAACCACAACCAATTATTTAGCTTAGGATATATCATCGAAATTCTATCTACCCCATATATAATATCTCATTCCTTCATGATTCCTTCTTCTTCCGGAGTTCGTTGAGTTTAAAAAAACAATGATTCTTCATGATATCTTTCTTCTGCAGTGTTACTGCGACTGCTGCTAGTATTGGAGCAGCAGGAATTCCACAGGCTGGTTTGGTTACCATGGTGATGGTACTCGACACTGTAGGATTACCATCAGAAGAGGTCATCAACATCATTGCTGTGGACTGGCTTCTGTGAGTGGAGAAAATTCAAAGCTATGTGGAAGCGACAGATAGCTTTGGTTCTACATAACCAGAAATTTCGCTTCGAAATATTATGTTTTTGTTTTTTCAGTGATAGATTCAGGACAACAATCAACGTGATGTGCGACTGTTTGGGAGCCAGACTAGTGGATATACTGAGTGTCGGCGAATTGAGCAATCTCACTGAAGCTGACAAACTGAATGCGGATCCCCAAGAATTATTGGAGATTTCCAAAATCGACAGTCATTGAAGACGTATCATCGTTCCAGAATCAGTGTCTTCATCGAGCTCTTCATACACCTAGTCATTGAATCTATCATTCACCCAGTATTATTTTGATGTTTTCACTAGAGTATCATATTATTAGGTCTGAGACAATAAACGTTTTCATTTTCAGTGTAAATAATGCTTTCACGTACTGAATAACATTCATTTTTCTGTTCTTACTTAGGATTATAATTGTAGATGCCATCGTACGAAGCGTCTAATTGTGTTGCAAGATTGATATCGATGTCGAGAAATAAATATTATCGTTGAAACTTCTTGAATGTATCACGTGGAAGATGAAATCTAGATAAATGTTATATTTATGTATGTTCTTTCACTTTCTGCAGTATATTTCATGAAACAAAAGATGTACCAAGTATGAATTAGGGACCAAGCCTTATTTTTAAGTGTAAGTACAAATTATATATCCCATTTGTTATGTTAAAATATTTTGTATTGATAATTCGAAACAATATTTATTGTAATAATAAAATTACTGCCGTTATTTTAGTGTTAAGTATTCAAGATTTCGATTGTATTCCGTGAATGTTATTTTGTTGATATTTGTTGCGAATTTTCAGAGTTTTTACTTCCAAATACTATGGTATATCTTATCAAATTGTTGTTATACCTCTGCTTGTTAGTTTATTATATGATCCATGTTTATATTATATCAACTGTTGGGATACCTATGTAAATAAAAATGATAAAAAAATCACTGACCCAAATTTTCTCCGACTCAGGTCAAGTAGATACGTACTTATGGGAAAAACATTTTTATTAATCTCTGGCACTTTCTTACAGTTAACACATTTTTAATGCATACAAATAAACTATTCCATCCGTATAAACAATATGTTAATAATTCAACAGTGACTATAATAAGTACAAAATTCAGTTACATACTAAGAAAACATATTTGAGGTAATGGCACTATTGAACATCTGACGGCATTACATTGTATGCACCGATATTATCAATCTTCACTTTCTTCTGTAGCCTACCAGGTAGTTCTCTCCAAACATCCTCTCTCAAATTATCTGCAAGAAAAAAAAATTGGAACTGATCGTTCAGATGGAACCCCGACTACATACCATTACACCTATATGCTAGATCGGACCAAATGATTTGCTGTTGAGAGAAACACAAGACTCCAAGTTTGCCTCCTTTGAGCGTGGTATCGAAAATGTTTCCTGAATCTGACACCATCCGTTCCCCTTCGAATATCTTCAACCTGATCAAACCAATAGCTGGTCTATGAATCAGGAACCATCTAGATGTAGGAGAAAGAACTATAAGTAATTACTGGAGACTAGTTGAGAAGCCAAGATAGTGCCTTGTGTTTTTTTTCGTCATAATTCAAATACAAACCTGTAGGAAGTCTTCTCTTTCCAACCTTGGTTCAATGGATCCTTCCACAAGAGCCTAACTTGGTTGGGCGTATCTCCAGTATGCCACAAAGAGTTTCGCAGAAGCTCTCCAGGTCCAGTTTCTGAATCGACCACTTTGATTTGAATACCCGGTTCTGCGATTGCTCTGAACGGTTCGTGCTCCCAGTAGGGCTGAGAGTGTTTCTTCCACATGACAGTGTAGAATTTTCTGTTGCTTTGGTAACTGAAAAATACCAACGCCCAAATTTTGTAACGGAGTATACGGCACCACTGAATGAGTATTGATGAACCGATGACTTGAGACTATCTAGATAAATTCGGGTAAACTTCCGGTGGCATAGAAGATATCATCTTGAAGCAGAAGACTTCTGAAATCCACAGCCAACCAAACAAGTGAAGTAATTTTCTCTTCAAGTATATTTGAGTTAGGGCCTCAACTAGAGCTGTCACGCCAATTGTCTGTTTTGGTCCAACCATATTGTTTTTCTGAATATCGCAAGAGAAATCGAGTCCATCATGATTATCATTACCTGAACACAAATCCAACATAATCGTCATCAGTATCTGTATCGATGAAGAAAGTTCCCTCGAAATCGACACCATTGAATTTGTCATGGCCTACTGCTAAGCCAGGATCGCTGTTCATAGTCTGCATGATCTCAGCACCATGGTTGTAGATCTCCCAGTTGGGATCCGTTTGTGCCTCTCCTTCCGGATCCAGAACTACGGTCTGGTACTTGCTGAAGTCGGTCTGGAAAATCAAGGAGTTTGTGGGACAGACGTCCATCGTATTGTTGACGCCATCTTTGTCGTAATCGTCATCGCATCTGTCACCATATCCGTTACCTGAAATGGTATATCACGACAAATCGGTAGTTATTTCGTTCAGTTGGAGCAGGAAACATGAATGGTGAAGTTAACTCACCGTTGGAATCCAACTGATCCGGGTTATAAACATATACACAATTGTCGTGTCTGTTATCGACTCCATCATCATCGATATCGTTATCACAAGCATCTCCCTTGCCATCTCTGTCTGTGTCCAACTGATTGGGGTTTGGAATCAGTCTACAGTTGTCGTGGTTATCAGGAACTCCATCTCTAGAATATTAAGACAATACATGAGTAGGTATACAGGAAATACACCTCTCGATTATAGTATTTAATCAATGAACATAGGTATAAAAAAATATTGAAAGGTAAGAAAGACAGAAAGGGGTATACTTCTAGATCTGAGTTCAAACTTGAACTCCAGTAGAACCGATAACTTACTTGTCAGTATCTACAGGAGAATCACAAACATCCCCCACTCCGTTCTCGTCGGAATCCTCCTGGTTGGGGTTGTAGGCGTTGGGACAGTTATCGCAAACATCCCCTACGCCGTCCTCGTCGGCATCGCTTTGGTCCGTATTGGGCACCCGCACGCAATTGTCCTGCTGGTTGTACACCCTGTCGTTGTCGATGTCTTCGTCGCAGGCGTCGCCTTTGCCGTCGCCGTCGACGTCGCTTTGGTCGGGGTTCATGACGTACGGGCAGTTGTCGCACACGTCGCCTACTTTGTCACCCCCTTCGCGCTCAGAGTCGCGCTGGTCTACGTTGGGGTGCAAGGGGCAGTTGTCCTGGTGGAAAAACATAGGTGCAAACAGCAGAAAAATTCAACATCGTCCACGAAGCACGAAGCGGAATGGAAAAGAAGTGGCTTGGATTGATAGAGCAATATTCCTCTATTGATCGACTATCGGGCAAAAGTAAGGAGCTTGTTTATTGTTCAGATATTCGACATTACCATGAATTGAAAGTGAGTGTATCTGTAACTTTGTGTACTGTGGACTATCTAATATGATTTTCTGTTATTCATACCGAATTTGCCATGAGAAAACTTGGAAACTCCCTTCCTCGGTAATGGGTAACCATCTCAAGTCGTTGATCATATATAGATTGCTGAATATGAGGAATGCAAACTTCGTGGTCATGTTAAAATTACTTGATGTGAACACTTCTGATGTCTCGTTTTCTGATTGTTTTTTTGATTCAAGTAATGCACAGAAATAATTACACTGTTCAAAATGTTCAAATGATCGGAAGACAAAATAATGTACTACAATGTACATTACAATTCCTTCGGAAATCTACCTTAGATCTCTTCGCCATCAGACACTCACATTAAACCTCTCATGATCTACTGAAAACACTTACAAGATCATTCATTATTGAGACAAATAGAGGACAGATCCTGGAGAGAAATACTATATATCTTGAGAAAATAAAAATGAGAGCAAAGAAATTCAGTTTTCAGTGACAGTACCCAGAAGAGATGTTCGAAAACCAAGTAGATTTATTGAAGAATTTTGAAATGTATTTTGTGTAGGTTTCTATAATTTAGTAAAATGGGGGATGTAACAGTAATACATCATGATCGTATTTGATTATAGAAGACGTCTGACAAGATAGAAAGGAGTTGGATATCAGAGAGAGTGATGAACTAATCTTCATACAATCCATAACTCATTACAAGCATCAGGCAAAGCGAATTATGTTCTCCAATTGACTCGTTTGGTTCACTATATTCTCAATCAGGTGTTAGTTGATACTCACACGCTCCACAACACCATCTCCATCAGCATCTTGATCACAAACATTTCCTATGCCGTCTCCATCTACGTCCTCTTGACCAGAATTTGGCGTATAAGGACAATTATCCTGGAAAAGAATGTATTATGCAGTCGATGGAAGTGAACATATTCCTTTATTGAACCAGTAGAGCTGACTATGTCATAACAACCCAAATATATGATCCAAATATATTCTCTAACTAGATGCGCTCTTGCCTTATCGACTAGGAGGAACATTGAAACAAACATAAGAAAAAGAAAGAGCTATCGATTCGTCTGGATGAATTTTTGCCAACAGCTGATCATTGCTGGGTCCTCCACCTTTCTCTAAAGCATCATCATCTTACACTATAACTCGATTCAAATGATTATAACTGAAAATGTCAAATTTCTCAATACAATGGCATTGCAATGGCAATGTTTCGCCATTTTTAATCGCTGCGTCTCATTCTCGAATTTGTTCCAATTTAACCTCTCTCTTTAAGCTTGATCTAGCAGAGAATATATAATGTTCATCACTGACCTTAGCTTAAGTATCAATAACCACGAAACATTTGACTTTGGACAGGTCGTCACTGCTATATCTGGTCGAGATAATAATTATTTGGAGCCCCATTCTCAACTACAGATGAAGTATTTATTGTATCTACACTACTGGGATAGCATACGAATGAGTATCATAACTTCATCATGGAAAAGGAATTGTTTTCCTTTTTTTGGCACCAATTTCCAATTCCAGTCAGTCATCTAGTAACATACGGTGAGCCAGAATGCTGCAACGCCTGATCGTAATGACGAGCCTTTGGAGGTAACCAGAGAACAAGCTGATTTCGATCAAAAAGTTTCTTACCTTGGCGCAGAACCGATCCCTACAAGGCAACTGTTGGTCGGGCCAGCCGTCCTGATCGGTATCCCTACCACAGTACAGCCCGTTGCCTGCCCAGCCAATCCGGCACTCGCAGCCGTACTGCCCCCACCCCAGGTTGACGCATTGCGCCTCCCTGGCGCACTGCTGGCCGCTGAAGCAGAACCCCTCGGCTTGGTGGCAGCCGATGGACTGGTTTCCGACGAAGCCTCGGTCGCAGGGTCCGCACTGGTAGGAACCTTCGGTATGGACAGCCGTGTTACTTTCTCACAGTGACAAAATGACAGATATCTGATGGTGATGGATAGATAACTGACGGTTCAATTGAATTCCAAATTCAAATCGTGTTTACGGAGTTTCCAAGATAACCATCGAGATCATCTGCGGTGACGCCGCTTAGTTTCGATCTTGAGAAGCCTCACTAATATTTTCTTATGGTCGGGGATAGGGAGATCTGTTTACAACGTGGTTATAATAATGAGATAGGTCACAGCCTACTGTAATTCTAGCCATGACATAGAGAACTGGCAATAAGGCATGGCGGACCATGACTTTCCCTGTTCTCTTGATCTCTGTTTTAGATTACCCGAGATTAGCCTTAAATAATCCTTGAAATGGTCAGTTTGTTGGGAGAGTAGGATTTTCGACATAGAGTACACAAAACCATCAAAGGGTCCGCCAGGCTATGCTGCCAGTTGTCTCTCATTGGGGAGAGAGGTAGGAGCTGTGGAAAAGTAAAATGGCGTTCTATACCTTCGTTGTTGATGCACTCGGAGTTCGGCACGCACGGACGAGATTCTGCACATTCGTCGACGTCTACGCACCTCTGACGTTGCCTGGTGGCTGCCTCGATGCCTATGCCTTGGACGGGGCTGCCTGTGAAGCCTGGAGGACACGGGTCGCATCTGAAGCCTGGCCGCAGGTTGTGGCACGTGACGCGAGGGTCGCAAGGTTGGACTAGATCGCACTGTAGAAGAAAGATACGGGGTTACTGTAGATTAATTTTCTGATAGATGGATCTACTCTGACCAGGTATCAGAAATGAGCTTCTGTGGCGTATCTTATTTATCATAGCTGCTGTTGAAGAGCAATGAAATAGTCTTAAGTGAAGATGCGATAGTCTGTCAAAGTCTTGGTCTGAATTTTTTCCCCTCTTTAATAAATGTCCAGGTTAGCTCCAACAGCAGACCTTCAAATATACTATTTGAGCTATCAGTTGATTCAAAACTGACAGGCCATGAGTTCCCAAGTAGAAGCAAATAATTTCAGTTTTGAGAGAAACTCAGAATCACTGACCCAAATGAAAATATATCCGCATAAAGACAGGAAAGATGAATCACACACTAGTTCTCAATTCACTACCATACCATTTTTGGTAGGTACATTATCTTCACCATAAATGCTTTTTTTCATTGTTCATTATTCTGTTTAGTTAATCCGTCTTGGCAAAGCTTACTATTTACATCTAGATATTAATGAGACATTACAATAATCTTCCCACGAATGTTTCTTTCAAGATCAACAACTACTTCCCACCTACCTCATCTATGTCTCGGCAGTCAGAACCATTTCCAGTAGATCCTTCGGGACAACCTTGGCATGTATAGTACGGTTCCTCTTCAGTTGGTATACAGTTGGTTCCTAAGAAATACCAAATACAAATGATATTAAATACTGGTGATTTTTTTCGAGTCTTGTGCGCTCCAGACATTGCGAGTTCCTCGTTCAGATCTTCTTTGAACTATTCAAAATGAGTCACTGTTTAGTTGGGTTTGATTCAATCCGAAAAGTCTTTCCAAAATGGCAGGAGCTGGTCAAGAATCGAAGTTCTACGGTCATTCTAAGCATAAAAAATGAACCTGTGTATTTATGATCCACAAATACTGATAGATTTTTTGAGTGATTCTATCAATTGAATTCATTTAAGGCTATAGATGTTTCACAGTTGACCTAGTTGTCCCAAGTGCTGTTGATTTATTGTATCTGATGAAGAACGAGATTTTTCTCACGATGGCAAAATAGGGCAATACATTGCAACAACTGATTGTACCAGAATTTTATGCACTACCTTATACGTCTAATCTCATCAACACTGATCATCGTTTCGGATAAGACTTGTACGGTATATGGAACAGATGTGAATCAGTGCCTACTAGGAAAAAATGTGAGCATAGTACGTATTATTCAGCTACCATGCATGTTTAATTTCGAAACGAATAAATCAACCACATTCCACAATATGAAAGGTGAACTTTATCAAATATTTCTTTCAATAACATGGTACTTCGTGTCCGTGAGTTGCAGGGGTGATTCTGTTTCATGGTCCATTAGGTATGGTAGTGATATAAAATTATGATCATGCTCCATAGAAAAATTTTATTAGTACTAAAATATAACTATACAAACTATTACCATACATGTATGTATAATCATGCTTAAGTATCAATATTATTTGGTAGGTGCTGTCATATAACTCGGTAAGTGATGAAAAGATATAGAATCTACGATTTTCTTCTTCCACCTCTTGTTTGAATGAATGATTGAAATTTGAAAGTAGCTGTCACACTTCCAATTGATTGATTGATCTTACATGATCATGTATCTGAATTATGATGAATAATGTATATTTAGTAGATATATTCTGATATATGGGATGTCCAAATTGAGTTCTGACTTGAGAAACTGATCTTTGTTAGAACCAGTTCTCGGCAGTGATTGTATTGCAAGAAATTTCCATTGTCATGAGAGTAATTTTGAGATGTGGTGATTGATGCAACGTGAAAGAACCACCAAAAACATACCAGTAAGCTTGTTATGGATCACTTAGTATGTCATAGAATCTACATCCTTTCATCTGCTTTCGTTATTGTCAAGTCATCGATCATGTGGCAGTATTTTTTTATAAGTTAGTGCATACTTCTATCATAAAGTGCCAATTCTACTACATCATAATTTGTACTTCTATCAATTTCAAATGCGCTCATGTTAGTTTATTAAAGTTAAGTTTTTGAGATACTGAATGTCGGAATTCTGCATCCAGAGGTGATATTCTGGATATTGTACAGCAAATCTCGTCACTGACGTGGTCTCCAAACAGGTGTACAACCTGTTCCAAAATAAAAAAAATAAATCAGTTTGTCATAGGCTAGATACTAGATTCACTACATTGTGCAGCTACAACTAAAATGTGTGATGTCAACATAGTGTGCAAGTGTCAATATCCTTCGTTACATACCTTGGGATACAGAAATCTAACAAAATATCAGAAACGAAGCTTGTAGTTTTGTACCTTACACCAAATTCAGATTTTGAATATAACATTGTTGCTGTAAGGTTTGGAGGGTTTTCGAAGGAAAGTGTGCAGTCAGGTTGTGTAGAATTTTATTAGCATTTTCATCGAATTAACAAATTTTCAATCAAATTTCAAACATAGTATCATAAAAATTAAGCAGCCAATTGATTATTACCAAAAGCAAACAAGAATACTTCATCGTGCAATGCCATGTATGTACCTACTTCGATCAATACGTTCAGTAAGTTCACTAGTGTACAAAGAGTGGTAGAATCATGCTAGTGTAGTAATGGTGCACTTTGATCATGTGTAGCAAACAAGAGTTTTCCACTCCAATGCAGGAAGTTTACAACTTGATTTTGTTTTCAAGAAGTCTATTGAAGAGTTAGGCTTCCTGCAAAGGAACCAAGAACTCAATTTGCTTCATTTTCGGAGGGCGACCTACCTGGTGCACACGGGTTGTACTCGCATGGGTTTCTTCTTCTGCAAGTCATGCCATCTCCTTCGTAACCGCTGGGACAAGGACCACATTCAGCGCCTCTAGATGTATCTCTGCATCTGACTCCTGGATAGCAAGGGTTCTCTGAGCACATACGACCTGGCAAGCATTGGATACCTGGAAACATTTCGAACATGATGGAGTTGCTGTCAACCTAAGAAGCTCCAAAGTGCTTGTGTATCACAATAAAACAATTATCCCCATTCTATTTGATAGATACTATTGTCAAAGGACAAGAATATTCTAGCAGATTGAAGAAAGCTAGGAGTCGAGATTGGACACCTGGATACGAGCACATGCGATATAGAGTGGCACTAGTACCCTGGGAACATGGTTGAAGTGAGCCAGCCATGTTTTATCTTCACCCTCACGGTAGATTGAAGAGCTATTGATGATTGTAACACGATTTTTTTTCAGTATATTTCCGAAGGAGGTTGTCAAAGATCGATAGTTCAAGGGAAGTTCTATCTTTCAGACGAAATATTAGAAGAGTAAATAGAATGAACGAGTAATACGAACCGTCTCCAATGTATCCTCTGGGACACGATCCACAACGAGGCCCTCCTGCAGTATCATGGCACCGTACGCCAGGAAAGCAGTTGGGAGGGTTGGTAGCACAGTTGGCAACGATGACGGGTGCTGGTCTTTTGCAGCTTTCACATTGCTCTATCAGCCTCCGTAGATGGTCTATCGCTTGGGCACTAGCTTCGCACCTCTGCACCTCCAGGTTCACCACTTTGATGAGCGTGTTGAGCGCGTTCAGAATACCAGCTGCGAAAAAGTCAAGGATCATTTTCCCAAGGTTCGAAGTTACCAAGAGGATAACTTACAATCATCCAGCTTGGAGACCAGGGGGATATCGCCTCTGTAGGGGTCGTAGTCTGGTTGCTGTGCCTGGATGTTAGGATCGTCTTCGAGGAAATTGGTCAGGGCCGCTCCGTACGAGTATGGATGGTTTTTGCTGACGTCAGTGTCCAGAGGTAACGGGCATTCATTTCTACTCAACACCATCCGCAGGTCCCTGTGTCCATCTAGTTCTACTGGGTATTTCCTCTCGTGAGACTGAAAGAATGGTCAGACCTTAGTACTCTAGAATAATTTTCGTGGTGAAGTTTGTGTGATTTTTCTCCAATGGATCCGTGGAGAACGATGAGTACTTGATACCAAGGAGACAATTATTTTGTTTGCTATCGAAATTTCTTCTTTTCATGGACAAAAAACAATGAGAGGTTTGTCGATATAGTAGGGACAATAATTTCGTTCGCCATTGAAAGTTTTTCTTTTTATTGACACACAACAAAAAGAGGTTTGCTGGTAGAGTAGGAATAATGATTTTGTTCGCTATTGAAAGTTTTTCTTTTTATTGACAAACAACAATAAGAGGTTTACCGAAAGAGTATTCAAATGCTCACAGTCTGGTATGTTTCTGTCACTTTGTGTTTGTATTGCTCAATATAAATAGATCCTTCGATAATATAAGTAGAGATACGTGATCTCGACACAAGTGGTCTTCGTACTATGTGGTCTGCCGGGGTCACATACAGGGTGTCACTTGTTCATGTTATGTTGTTTCATTCTTTGTAACGTAGTGATGTTAGTTTTGATTATGATTAAATAAACAAATCTATTCAATGTTGATGATATTCCAGAAAGAATTTCAAATATTGATCCCTATAGTCGTTCAAACCTAACCGGAATAAATAAAAACCAAATGGAGAATACAACATCATTTTACTGAGTGTTCCTGAAAGTTCTTATTATCATGTGTGCAAAATTGGATTTATTGATGAATACAAAAACCAATAATACGACTGTTATCACTGTCCTCATATCTGTGTCTAGAGGTATTAGTAGCGGGACGCCCTGTATAGATGGACGTTTATGGAAAGGACAAGTTACTTCACTTTCAAGCAAACGATTAATTCGATATTGCTCGACAAATCTGTATAGTAACGGCATTCTTATTTTACGAGTTTCTAGAAAACTAGTACAACTGTCTCATTTTTCAGAATGCTTTTTTAAAGTGAATTCATTTATTGCGTCGTTGATACAGAATATCACGCTATACTTTGAAGGTTAGTTATCAATTTTCCTTGGTACTTTTTCAATATCATTCATATACAGTGTTCACTGGTAGATGGGAAGAATATAGAGAACGGTAAATTTATCAGGAATTATCGAAATTACTCTTTCTGTGAAGGACTATGAAGTATTCTGTAGATGAACCGAATAACGTTTTTTCCGGATATTTTTCTAATTGAATGATCTACGTATGATCACTTATTCATCGAGCAATGTTACAATAATTTATGTTATGAAATCTAATGAATTTTCCTTTATCAACATGTTGTATTCAAGATCTGTAGGTTGGGAAAGTGCTATGGTAAAAAAAATCAAGCACCTACTCGCAAATGTGGTTTTGATGAATTCATTTATAATTCATGGTCAATGTGAGGAGAATATCAGCAACAAATGCTAGTTTACTTTGGATGAATTCGAGAAAATCGATCAGATAGAGTAAAAATTTCGAAGATTCATACCCACCTCACAGATTGACCCGTATTGTTGGGTCAACCTGTGCCCAAACCTTCGTAAAATTTCCATGGAAGTATATTGATGTTTTGATGCACTCACCGCTTCGAATCTCGGCTTCTTCATGCTGTTGTACATGTCCCTCAGCGTTTTCGGCAGAGCCACCATACCGTAGGAGATGCAGTCCAAGTACAGCGTGGCGTGCGCTCCAGGCTGGGTCTGATTCACAGCTAGAATGAGTGACTTGATGGTGCTTTCGTCGTGCAGGGCGTCTACCACGAAATGTTGCGACCTCTCCTTACCATCCTCGAGAGTCTCAACAATCACTAGAAGAAGTAGAATCGATAGTCGAATGGAGGAAAGTGACCAATAATGAGAGGAAGCATAGTCAATACTACAATACTACATCTTCTGGCACCTACGACATACATTATGGAGTTCCTCAAGGAAGTGCTCTAGGACCTCTATTATTCATTTTGTTTGCTGATGATACTATGATATACTGCGAAGGAGATGTAAATGATGTTCAGAGTACAATATCATCAATCAATCAAGATTTGAGGAATTTGTCCATGTGGCTGAACGACAATGGTTTGAAATTGAACATAAACAAAACCAAGTACATGATTATATCAATTAAACATAATTTGAACGAATTGAAAAATGTCTCATCCAGCCACTTATTCATAGATAATAATGTTATCGAAGAAGCTAAACATTTCAAGTTCTTGGGCTTCATGATAGATAATGAACTGAATTTTAAATCACATTGTGAGTATATTAAGAAGAAAATGGCAAAAAAAATAATTTCCTATATAGATTGACTAATAAGGTGTCATCTTTTACTAAGTTAACTATATACAAAACCATTATATCTCCTCATCTTGATTTCTGAGGAATATTAATAATGAATTTGAATAATGAACAAATTGATACATTACAAAAAATACAAAATAGTGCTACGAGAGCCATTCTATTATGTAGGAAACGAACACCAATAGCTCACATGTTGGAATCATTGAATTTATTGAATGTTCGACAAAGAGCTGCTTATAATATGCTCAAGTTTGTATATAAACTGAAGTCAGGATGCTAACCAATCTAACCTAACGGAAGAATTAATATATCTCCAAGAAATACATAATCACAATACCAGATCACATGCTTCAAATGATTTCTATATCAATATTGTTAATGCTGCTACAAACAAAGTGTTCATCAAAGGCCTACAGCTTTACAACTCCTTACCAAGAGAATTGAAAGAATGCTCATCATTTAGATAATTCAAAAGCCAGTGTGTGAAATATATACAAGATCTATAACCCATCATTGTAATATCTTTTCTTAGCTTTCAGATTTATACTGCTAATTTAACTTGTAGATGTATTGTATTTATGTGTATTCTGTATTTTATTTATACTATTTCATTTTATTACAGTATTTTATTAATACTTGAGAGCTGATGCTAATAAAGAGATTATTATTATATTATAGTCAGGCCCAAATTGTTTGTAAGGGAGGACAGTCCTCACTACAAATTATTTTTCTAGAGCTCATGAAGAGACACTTCCTGCTGCTTCGTGAATAAATGGAATTTCATTGTTTCTCCTTAACAATAATAATATAGAAATGTAGCAATATATGTCCTGCTCGAATCAGCAAAGTATGTGCTGTTTAAAGCAGCAAAATATATAACCCTGTTAGATTTATCTCATATACACTTGACTATATATTGTATTCATATCATTGAGTGACATCTAAGGAGTGTCTTACCCTTCTTCGTATTCCTGTCGAGAGACAAGGAAAATTTGTGCTCAGCTCCTGGAAAATCCACGGAGAAGAGTGTTTCCAGGTGGCTGTGACCACGGGATCGTCTTCTTGCCTTGATGTGTTTCATAGACAGGACAAAAGTATCGCTTTTTATCACTCCTTCTAGCTCTCTGGTCAGTTCTGCAACAAGAATAATAATAATAATGATTTTCGTACTGACATCAAGAGGGGCCTTGCTATAGGTCACTTATTTGACAAGTAGTTTGATTCTTTATTCATCCATCATCTATACATTTTCAATTCCCTTTGAACATTTTGTAATTATTATTTAGGAAAGCATTGAAGAGTCATAACAACTGTTCACAAAAAATACCTGATAACACAAAACTCATTCGTATCGATTCGCAAAGGAAATAACATCTGTTGAATAGATTCAGAATAGAATAGGCTTATTTCCAAAAAGAGAATGTAATACATTTCTAGTATGATAGGTATACAATAATGATGAGTAAATTTTCATTCACTCCATCGTATAAAGTATAAATCTTTCTGTACATGACAATGTTGTTTACTTCGAATAGTTTTCCCCTAGATTTTCCTTCGAATTGAGTTCATTGAGTGTTTTGCGAATGAATGAATATAGTCAGTTCCTTCAAACATTCTGAAACCGACGGTTTTGTGCCGTTCGATTCGAAGAAATCTAGTGTAGGTATTTCAAAAATAGTTCTAGACACATAAAAATTGTGTGGTATCAGTTTCACGTTAACATATATCGAGAGAACCAAAATAGACTATCAAAGCTTCGTAGAAGAAGAAATATTGGTAATGGAACAGGTTACGTGGACAGATAAAAGAAAAATAGATATAAACACAGGTTCTCTATTCTATTTTGAAAATGTTCAGACTGGAACAACTTTATGAAGATATTTTTTTTTTCATCTGTGGACAACACGATGTTCGAGGAACGTCGTGTTAGCCAGCGGTGAAATTTTGGGACAGAAGGAAGGTGTTGGTTGTGTACACGACAAGAAGAATCAAGTCAGTAGTCAAGTCAATCTAGTAGTGGAACACGAATGATGAAAATCAGTTGTCTTGTTGCCTACCTCTAGATATACCAGAAGTTGCAAAACTTGCAGAATCCGTCTCACCAAGTTCGAGTTAGAAATAGTACTCACATAGTTTCAAACACTCTGTATAATATTCATGAGCTATTATTATATGTCAGATTCGTCCTTCAAGTTATATGGATATGAAGTTATATCATTCTAATAGTGGGGAGAGCGAACGAAAAATAAAATTCATTGCAATTTTTCAATAGACGAGGTCTTTGAAAGCAATGAAAAAAATCGCGTGGGTTTGTCCAAGACATTAGACAATTTGTTCCCACTTGCGGCTTGACATTGCACTTTCCGCGCCTGTCTAATCGACCATTCGATTCATCAATTTAACTCTCACGGTACATTTGAACTAATAAATGCATTCGAGGTGATGCTTCAAGTGACGAGATTCTCATTTCCTGGAAGACGCGTCACTGTCACAGAGCAACCATTTTGTTATGCCAATTGCACGTTGAAATGGCGGAAATAAGGTATTTATGAGCAAATCAATTTCATTCCTATGTTTTTTTACAGGGTGTCTCCAGGAGGTCGTAAACCTACCATATATTTTTCAGACTAAAACAATGCGATTCAAGCAAACCTACCCTTGCACGAAGTTGCTCAATTCGGGTGCTAGAATTTCGAAACAGTTCATGATATTTTGCTCCTTGCTACGTTGACATAGCTTCATGTGACAATAAAACTCAAATGAATAACGCGTTACAAATTTCGTACTCAAACCCTTCTTTTCATTGTCTTAGGAGTTTCTGAATGTTTATTCACTGAAAATATCAATTGGATAATTTCCAAAATGGTTTCAGAAAAAGTTGAAATAAAATATAGAGCAAGAACTAAAGATTGAAGGATGTAATGTGGAAGATGAAGTTAAAGAAAAAGTAACGTTTGAATATGAATTCTCACCTATTATCTTCGCGATATAGGTGACCTATGAAGTGAGTTCCAGTTTATGACAGTTTTGGCCAGCTCTGAGCAATTAATTAGTGATGTAGTGCAAGTTGATGCATCAAGATTGCGGAAAGGAAATGTCGGAAATATCCAAGTTACTCAACTCTTGGATGCTGTGCCAAAGATAAAAATACAATTTCAGGTTGAAGTTTCATGAGAATTTCCAAGATAACTGGGATTTTGTTCTTGATATCGGTGAGTTATTTCGCTGGAAAAATATAAGGGCACAGCAGTTAGATGGACAGTCTACCAGCAAGATATGATACCAAAACTTTCTTTCTTGGAGCTTTCTAGAGCTTCTTTCATGGACAACAAAAACTCAAACCGGATAACTATCTACTTACCTGGAGGAAGAAATATATACAGGGTGTTCCATTCATATTTTAAAAAAATCTCAAGGTGAATTTATTGCTGAGAATTTAAATGTGAAAATGTAGTATTCGATCTACAGGGTGACAATGTTTTCGATAAAAACGATTTTTTTCCTATTCATGAAAAAAAAAACTACTTTCGATTACTTGATAATTCGGTAGGATCACATATGCAATAACAAGGTACCAACCTCTGATGTAATAAGAATTTGTTCAATTATTCGTTCCTAGGTGGTGATTTAGCTGATAATATAAACAAAGAAATGTGAACACATTTTTTTCATACATATATTTTACAAGATTGAGCAATATAAAATAAAAAGTTCCCCGACATTTCCGTACCATATTCTTTTTCGAATATCGTTTTTTTTCAGGAATAAAAATCAGGACTATTTTGTTTTATCATTATTTATTTGATATTTTTAATTATTATCATTTAGCTATGGCGAACAAACATATCGAATTTGAGAAAAATCGAGAAGAATTTTTTTAAACAATTGGTGGTCTGTTTTTTCGCTTGGAGAATAATTAAACCATTTGTACCTCGAAATCAACGAGTCTTTGGAAGAAAGTGTGGGAAAATGAAAAATGTTTCCAGCAGGGTATCTACCCTTGGATTTTTCAACAGTGGTGATGATTCACCCTGTATAATGTACAGGCATATTATAAACTATGTCCATAGAGTAGCAACACCCTAACCATTTTTACTTTTGGAATGGTACTTAGGGACCTACATTTTGACCCTACTACAGAATTGAACGACTGAGGTATAACTCGATCCTCGATTCTATCAAAAAATATTCCAAAATGGTATCTAGGCGCCATTTTGGAGGATTCAAATTTTTTGCGATGTCAAAATAGAGTTCCGGAAGAACCTTTGAAGCGAAACAAAAAATAGAACAAATCCGAATCGCTCAAAAGGTAACAAGCAGGACGGTTGATTCAAAAATACAAACTTCAACAGGCAATTACTCTCGACATTTTCACATGAATTTTCCAAATAAATCTGTACCACATGTGTAATTACCAAAACTATTCAACCAAACGTAAAATTCTTCC
Organism: Gastrophysa polygoni; assembly: GCA_963576655.1. NCBI lineage: Eukaryota > Metazoa > Arthropoda > Insecta > Coleoptera > Chrysomelidae > Gastrophysa > Gastrophysa polygoni. Next base: position 2,872,469 of record OY755091.1, on the reverse strand, counting down.
CTAAGCAGTCATGATGTGAAAAATACCAAATAATGTTAATAATATTATTGACTTTTTTTGTTGAAAATAATGAATTAAAAAAAAGACGTGTAGACGAGTGGAGCAATAATGACATCAGGTTCAAATTCGACACCTCCAAAAACCTCTCAATACAAAGTTATTTAAAAACACATTGTATCTTGGAAACGAAGCGTTTCCGGACATTTTAGACAATATTTCGAGGAATCACCTCCTGAAGATTGTCAAAGTACTTTTGAATCATCCTTTATTGTAATAGAATATTACTCTAACCAATCTTCTTCTAACAAGGATGTTCCTCAATAACTAACAAATATCTTCCTTATCCGACTCGACCCTTACCCAGATCCAAGAGAACAGCGTCGGCGAGAAAGGCCACCCCGGCCAGCGTCAGAAAGGCGGTTATCGCCCCGCACCCCATGATCGAACGCGAGCGCCACCGACTCCACGAACACTCTGTACAAGCGGCGCGGCCGCTAGACTGTCGACGGAGAAGTGATCCAAAGCACTAGGTCGAGCTACCTCGCGCGCTGACGTCGACGAGATCTGCTCCTTATTCGTCACATGGAATTGTTATTATTGTTTTTGTTAGCTAATGGGGAGCGATTTACCGCGCCTATGCAAGATTTCGTTACGGTTTTTTTTTTCTGATCTCGACGGGCCACTGGCGTATTCCTCGAAGGGGTAACAATAATTTTCATGTATCAAAGCCTTCTTGAGATTCATACAAACTCAGCAACTTTCACTGCTCATAACGACTTCCATCAGTACAATACAAGAAGTAACAATCTCCTGTTAAATCCTAGATATCGCTTAGTATCTGCACGAAACTCTCACAATCTTCGACTCGACAATAAAATGCCAGAAACTATCGAAATAATGAGATATGACCGATTTAAAACAGCCATCATATACAGGGTGTCCCATAAACATGCCGACAAACTCTAAGGGATGGTAGAGGACATCAAAATAAACATTTTTGCTCGATAAACATAAGTCCGGAAACTCTTCGTTTTCGAGATACAGGGTGTTTAATTTTTTTTTAAAAATCGATTTTTTATTAATATCGTAAAAACGATTTGGTCGAATTCAATGAAATTTCTACAGATAATTGATACATTTATAAGGTATCTTTTGGAGCTATTAGAATTTGCCCAATAATTTCAGGGGCGTGCCCACGGGCTATGTCGGATAGTTTTTGCACAAAAAAAATATCGCCCAGTAGATTTTTTGTAATTATGATTTTTTTTTCAAATAAACAACTGAAAATGCAATTTTTTGTCCCTTGTCCGTATCTACGTTTTGGAGAAAAAAAAATAAAAACCATATCTCTTACATCTATGAGAAAAAAAATTAAATGCTCCAAAATTATACCTTACATTTCACCAATGCGTTTATTGAAATATTGAAAAACTAATAAAACTTCCGTAACTTTTTTTTTACAAATCATTAATTATCATTAATGACTTTTAATAATTTTTTGTTTTGTATTTAATTGGAAAATATTCGTGATTTTTAATATCTTGGAAAGAGTATCCAAAACATACCGACAAATAAAGGGTGCTAAAGCAATAAAATGTTTTGAATAGAATAAAAATAACTGAATTAACTCTCAGTTTAGTTGAACACCACTGACCTTTGGTTCACATTTTTTGATTTAACTACGTTTGATGTTGGGAACAAACATTTTTTTTACAATAAAATTCCACAGATACCAATTTTAAGACCGATACTATTTTTTAATATAATTTAACACCCTGTATCTCGAAAACGAAGAGTTTCCGGACTTATGTTTATCGAGCAAAAATGTTTATTTTGATGTCCTCTACCATCCCTTGAAGTTTGTCGGTATGTTTATTGGACACTCTGTATATCTTGTTGAGTTACGGTTTCTACTCCGTTGAGGAATATCTAAGTGCAGATTTCTCAAAAGGAATACATCACACATGATTCAAAATATATGTACTTGTAATGTAAATTTGATGTAATGTAATGAAAATTGTTTGTATCTCACAAATTTACATGTATAAATGTCTCGACCTGCTATAAATGTGCCATGTATGTACATAAAATAGTCAATAAATATTTCCATTCTATTCTATTCTAATGATGATACCTCATTGTTGAGATGACAACCACGATGACATGTATCAATTATTTGTTTCACTAGTCAGAAAAGTACGAGATTACATGCCGCAGCTGGTGTTTCATAGTCGAGGCATTGAATCTTATTTTCTGTCGTGTGAAATATAAATTTTTTTTCTCCAAATTCGTTCCAGTTTCACGCAAAATCCGAATAATTGAATTCACACAATATTTAAATGATTACATTATTTTAACAAAGGTATCTGGCTCTTCGTTACTATGTTTACCGCTGATGACGTTTGTTGAATTGTTCCTGTTT